>BPTQ01000007.1:294506212-295208553 GCA_019973895.1 Chrysanthemum seticuspe
TAGAAAATAATTTAAAAGTCAAAAAAATACCCGGTCTTTTTCTAAAAATATTTTTAGTCAATTAGGACGTAGGAAAATTAATTTCACACCCGTACCCCTTAAATTGCAAAACTTTTACGTTTATGGCTCGGGTTGTTTCTCGGTTTTTACGTTTTTTAGTTTTAGCATCCTAGGACTTAGTGTAGCTTAGTTTTATCATTCCTTAGGCTTAGTAATAGTTTATTTTTAGTTATTTAGGGTTCCCTTGCCTTAATTACTTTCCCGTTAATTAATTTGTAGAAACGTAATTCAAACCAAACAAATCATCAAAACCAATTCAAGTTCAAATCACGAAACTCAACGAATCCTTCCATTCACACCTGGTTGGGACACGACCCGGGGAAATCACTTTCCCGGTATCACTTTATCACACCCGTGAGATTTGGCACGTTAACCCTTTTCCTAAAAGGTTAATTTGTCGGGTTTCACGGTTAATTTGATATATTGATATTGTGTGTATTTTCACCACTCACTTTACACGAATCAGTAACCAAGGTGGAGGCAAAGATCGTAGGAACTTTGAATTGCAATCATCATTGTCAGGCTTTGCATTCAGCTGGTTTAGCTGACTCAGAATCTTATGAAATCTGTCGTATCCCTTGTGGATACCTTCTTCTTCAGAGATATTGAACTCTTGGAAGTGTTGTCTCAGCATGGACTTCCTCATTCTCCTGGACTCTTCATTGCCACCGAACCTTGCTTTAAGAGCCATCCAGATGTCCTTTGCATCAACCATGTGGTGAAAATCACCCAAGTGATCTTCAGGAATAGATTGAAGAAGGATGGTTCTTACTTTGTGCTCTCTTTGCACAGCTAGAATCTCTTCAGCAGTTTTGGGAGGTGCAATGGTAAACTTACCATCAAGATCTGGGATAGTCTTCTTCAGACTGTTTCCATTCTTCACAATCTCCCACAAATTCCAATCAATATTGGAGATCCAGTTCTGCATCTTCATGGTCCACAGATCATACTCTTCCTTTTTCAGATAAGGAAACTTACCATTACTGTTGGAGAGACTAAGTTGCTGCATAGAGGTGGTGTTTTTGATGTTGTTGTTGGTGACTTCTGATTCATCATCAGTTCCAGGCATGGTGAATATGTTTTTGGTTGTATGGGGGTGAGGTAAATAAGGTTCTAAGTATCATAGAGACTCTCCCGAGGCTCTGATACCACTTGTAGAACACAGACAGACCTTGACAGATCCTGAGCACTCGTGGATCGTTAGTGTTGCCTATGTAATCATAAGCAAACTAATAGAAAATCTCTACAACCCGTATTCTATAGCGGATAGTAAATACAAGTTGTTATAACTAAGAACACTTAGATCCTCTATGGATCTTTTATTTAACTGAAACACTATGTTTCGGATTGGTTATCTATTACAAACTATGAGGTTCCTTTTGTAGACAAGGAACCCTAAACTATAACTACTCAATCGACTAAACATGCAAGTATGCATTTAATGACTAAAACACTAGATAATATTGAGCAGTACAATAATACCCATGCTAATCTCGGGCAGTACAAGAATAATGATCGGTTAGCATTTAAATAATAAAGCGCATGCTGATCCTAGTCAGCTTCCACCCTTCAGCAGAAACACGGCACGACTTTTACACTTCAGTAGAATCTCTTCTTCAGCAGATTCTGCTTCTACTTCAGCAGAATCCTTCGGCAGTATTGACAGCAGAAATCCTACTTCGCATAATTCCGAACAGAATGTGACCGTTTTTCTAAGGAGATGGGCTCCAAATTTCAAATGTTAATGATGGGACAAATGTCATTTTTCTCGGGATTACAAATTTCACAAAGTCCCGAGGCATTTTTATAAATCAATCTAAATATGTTAATGAGATCTTAAAGAATTTTGGATTTTATTCTTGTGACCCTGTTGACACTCCCATGGTGGAGCGTACTAAACTAGGTGAGGACCACTCAGGGATCATGGTTGACCAAACTAAATATCGAAGTATGATTGGATCCCTGATGTACCTCACCGCCAGTAGACCAAACATTCTGTTCGCTGTATGCATGTGTGCTAGATACCAGGCTAAGCCTGCCAAAAAGCACCTTGAAGCGGTTAAACGGGTCTTTTGGTATCTCCAAGGAACCATCAACATGGGACTTTGGTACCCGAAGGACACCGGTATGTCACTAACAACCTATGAAGATGCTGTCTATGCAGGGTGTCAAGATACACGTCGAAGCACGTCAGGAGGTGCTCAGTTTTTGGGTGATAAGCTTGTGAGCTGGTCTTCAAAGAAAAAAATGAGTACATCTATATCCTCTACAGAGGCAGAATACATAGCCATGTCATCTTGTTGTGCTCAAATCCTATGGATGAGATCCCAATTATCTGACTATGGCTTTGAATTCAACAAAATCCCTATGTACTGTGATAACAAGAGTGTCATTGCTCTCTCATGCAACAACGTTCAACATTCAAGAGCAAAGCATATTGACATTCGACATCATTTCATCAGGGAGCAAGTGGAGAACGGTGTGGTGGAACTATATTTTGTGAAGACTGAATATCAGTTAGCAGACATCTTCACCAAAGCTCTTCCTGTAGAACGTTTTGAGTTTATCCTTCCACGACTTGGTCTAAAGAGTCTACAACCGGAAACACTCAAACGTCTTCAAGAGGAAGACGAGGAGTAAACGTTTTTCTTCATCCATCTCTTGTAAATATTTATTCAAAAAAATAAATAAATAAATAAAACAAAAATAAAAAAATAGAGAAATATAAAATTTCAAAAATCCATAGAAATCAGAAAATCTTTGGAAAAGCTCAAAATTATTATTTTCCCATCTTTTTCTATTCTTCGATAACATCAACGGTCTTTGATTTGTCACTCTAAGAATGACACGGGTCTTTAGATGTAGTTCGATTGTACATAAACTTGATATATATATATATATATATATATATATATATATATATATATATATATATATATATATATATATATATATATATATATGGAGAAAGGATAAAGATCAAATAAAAAGACAAATATCCGTAAAAAGATAAAAAGATTTTTTTTTCAAAAAAAAGTTCTCGAAAAATTCTCAAAAAATCCCACAAGATCGGGTATGATGGTGCATGAAAAAGTTGTAAAAAACTTTTTTCTAAAAGTGGATATTTTTTCAGAAAAAAAAATTACGAAAAAATACGTTTGCGCATCAAATCGTTTTTTTGTGCATCAAAAATTGGTTTTTGTACCCAACTTGTTTTGACATTTTTCATGAAAATAACATTGCGCATCTAACTAAAACAAGTTAAAAATTTTGTGCATCAAAATTTTTTTGCGCATCAAAATTCGTTTTTTGTGCATTAAAAAAACGTACCAAAACTCAAAATTTTAAAAAATGTTTTCACAAAAGTTTCATGCACCAACATACCTGATCTTGTAGATTTTTTTTTAGAATTTTTGGTAAATTTTTTGAAAAAGATAAATCTTTTTATTCTTTTTACGGATATTTATCTTTTTATTTTAACTTTACCCTATGGAGAAAAATGGTGGTTTATTGTCATTTCAGGCAGTAACCCATTTTAAAAGAAAGAACAGAGTCATACTTAATCTTATTTTTCAAATCTCATACTCTGATTCTAAAAAAAAATGTTTGTCACCAAAAAGACAAATGTTTCCTTCACAAATATTTTTCATTCTATAAATTCTTCTGAAAAATATTTGTCATCTAATGAAAACTAAATTGCTTTGAAAAATAACTCGGACTTAATTTTTGTAAATCATCTGGACTTGTCAAAAATCTCTATCTCTCAATCATCAACTTATGTCATTGATTGAGGGGGAGAATGATTTCAATTAAATCAAAAAGGTTATTTGTCAAACAATTGCAATATCTTATACAATTGGCTCAAGACCTTGGCTAATTATGTTTTCATAAGATACTTAAGCATGCTTGAACATTGGAGTTTAAAGTCTCAAAATCTGATCCTTATCAGTTAAAATGTTTTGCAAAAGCAAGTCACAATTCTCCTCAAATGTTTTCAAAATTAATTTAAATCAATAGAGATCACAGATCTCAATGGATTTGAAAATTGTGATCGGAGGAGAACTTGTGATTTAAATTGGATTTAAATTGATAATTTGATAAATGGATTTGAAATTGATTAGCAAGATCTCCTCCCTACATATGCCAAATGATTTCAAATTTTTCCAAACATATGTTAAGGGGGAGCATCTATCTTAAACCATAAGGAATTGAAACATGACTGATTTGTCTCAAAGTGCATGTTCCCTCTAATGTGTGCAAAACTCTTTCGAATCTCGATGCACATATTGAGGGGGAGCAACTTTTTGAAAACCACATCCTTTCCCAAAAATATCGTTAACAAAGTACTTACAATACTAACTTTGATCGGGGAAGTGATGTCGATATTTTTTTGAAAATGTTGATCAAAGAAGTGAATTCCTAATACTTAATCTAAGATTTCAAGTCCTCTTGCCTCCATGTGCTAAAGCAATTTCAAATCTATGATGCACATGTTGAGGGGGAGCTTTTTCTGAAATATCAAAAACAATTCAGGCACAAAATGCTTTGATCATGTATCACAAGTACCTAGATTGATTTTCAAATGGTTTTCAATGGGTTTCAATGGCAGAAGAACAATACCAAATAGACCGACCAATTTACTTTATGCATGGTGTTATAAGGATGGTTAGGTTAGGTATTCGTTCCCACGATCCCGCCAGAGCCGAAGGGATCTACCCAGGGACAATCCACTAGATAGTGCAAAAGTCCTTAGGTATGATGAAAAAATGAGAAAAGTGAGAAATGGGAAGAGTGTCGACTGAGAAAGAGCTAGAACTGGAATAAACCCAACAAGGTTCTAGTAATGAAGTCTTGGTAAGCACTGAAGGGGTGAAGAATGAAAAAGAAATGAATGTGAAAAGGGTGAAAAGAAATAGCCCTCCAATAATTCAACCTTAGGACAGAAACCGGGTTCAATACATATGCTACTAGTGGTTAGTAAGGTAACACTGGTATTGAAGACAAGACGTCATGGACCTAGTGACGTACTGCACTACATCTTCCCATGCTACTCAAGTTCCTCTTAAAAGGACTTGTTTCATTTTCACGGGGAACCCACATTATCTATCGACTTTCTATTAGAGATTGTTGATATTGAAGAAGGAGACCCTCTCCCTAGTCTCCGGCATAGGAACCAAATGTGTACTATTGAGTCTAGAGCCACAAGATCATCAATAAATCTCACTAGGACACAATTAATGAAGACTCACTGTTTCACACACAAAAATTAATGAAGTCTTGCTATTTCACACAATGTGGAAAGTAAGAATATATATTGAGAGTCCTATGCATTATCCTAGTGGTATTGCCAGAACATCCGAGTGATATGTAAAGTATTCACGATGAAGATGGAAATCCTTCTAGAGCCAACATCAAACAAGCTCTTGGTAGGTGACATGTGAGATCTATACAATAGATCAAACTTGTGACAACCGGATTGAAACGACGTGGCGATTCATTATTGAATCAACCTTGGTCCAGGAAATGGATTGACGGATACCTTTGAAAAACCAGTCGTTGTGCTCAAAAATTCTTTTCTCTTGCTCATCGACTGTGTACTAATATTTCAAAATAAAAGGTGTTTATGATTGATAATTGATTTTCCTTAAAACCTTTGTTGTATTGCAAAACACTTTATATTAAGCAATACACGATTGTTTTTCAAATCACTTTTCATCAATCAGTGAATCAAAATTCGCGGGTTCACTCACTCTGTGTTGTCTTCTTTGAGACGTTCCGGTTTGAGAACAGCTGTGAAACCCTGTCAAGGAGATTCTTCGGAATTATACCTGATCACAGGCAGTACTTGTACTGATTAACGGGGAACCGTGGGCCGTGTACCTCAATTCAACGAAAGTGATCAAAGACACTTTCGTGTGTTTTATTGCTAACTGTTGTATGCAGGGACACCCAACGTTTGCAGCTGTTCAGAATTGAGAAGTCAATCCATAGCCGCATGCTCATACATCACATTCATGTCTAAAACAATTCATGATAAGTGTATATCTTCATCAACGACTCTAATATTTTCACTCCATGCTTCTGCTACGCTGCTGCAAATATCATGAATCAACAAAAGCTTCCGCAACTCTGATGAGAAGATATCATGATCCAGAATGTGAGCATGTTGGTCCAAATGTCACAACATCCCATGTTGGCAACACTACAAAGGAAGAGTCAGTGATTTATGGTAGCTGATGATCTCAAATCTGACTCGAAACTCATCATCATGTGGATCAGTTAAAGATCTCCACTTGGATTAACAAAACATGCAGAACATGAAGAATCAAAGACTATGGGCTACAGAGCAAAGAACTTAATCAAGAATCCAAGAACAATCTAAATGTTATATTTGTTTGTAATCAATGTAAATTGAGGTGACCTCCCTTAGGGGGAGATTGTTAGGATTTAGAAAATCCGTTAGTTAAAGTGTCAGTCACCTCAAGTATATGTATTCATTAGAAAGCTCGTAGTCGTAGTCACGTTATGTTAATAAGTAGTGAGTTAAGTAACACCGTAGAGGACGGACGGGTCTTTACCCACTGTATGCCTGATCCACAACCCGTAGGAGGCGTGTCTTGTAAGAACCTATAAATACCCTCTACCTCCCAAGGTAGAGAGTTGAAGCTTCAATACCATTTTTTCTTTGTCTCACCAAGTTCCCAACTCTTTTTACTTTGTCACTCTAAAACTCTATTCATATGCCCCATTTGAATATGTGTTGATGTGTTTATGAAATCCAATATGCTACACCATCAAATTATCACGTCCAAATGTAAGTGACGACATCACATTGAGGTTGTGACGCCGTCTAGATCCCTTTTCCATACTTTTTCGTGACTTGGTCATTTTCTTCGTTTTCTAGTCCAAATTAACCCAAAACATGTCAATTTCTAGCTTTTTTGTCCCAAGTACCTAAAATGTGAAAAGGAACAATTTAAGGCAATAATTGATCATAAATGTACAAGTCTAGAGCTTAAATGGCCCCTTAAAAATGCATGTTTTAAATCTTTGTCAAATATCCCTACACTTGGGATTTGCTTGTCCTCAAGAAAATGTGCTTTTGTCCAATCAATTTACAAGTTAGGGGGCATTTAACATTGTTTAAGTAATTTACAACATCCACAAGCTCTACAATAGTCAAAACAAGCACGAAAATTACATACTAGCACCTCACATAAGGTGTTTGGATTCTCTCATCTCTCGGGTGTATAAGTTGTATAACATGTATGGAAACGAGAAAATTAAACACTTGTGACTTATCATAGCACGCAGATTACCATAGGCTTGAGAAAAGATCAAACCTCCACCGCTTTGGCATAAGCACCTAGGATAAGCTATCAAAGAAAAGGGTTATAACGTTAGGTGTGAGGGTATGGAAAACACGGTATGGTGGATATATGGAATTTTATAGGTGGTAAGTCAATCATCTAGCTAATCACATGTAGAACGTGGCGTTGCTAAGCCAATACTCGACTCACTAACTACTAACTCTTTTTGTAATTTTTTTTGACACTATCTTGACTTAAACTAAAGATAAAAAGGCGGGATGCTAGTTCGTATGTTTTTCTTTTCTTTCTTTTTCTTCTTTTTTATTTTTTCTTTTCTATTTTTTTCGTTTTTTTATTTATTTTCTTTTTATTTTTTTTCATCCACTCTTGCCCTACCATCGCAAAATAATACATCATAACAAATGGATTTATAGTTGCATCCATACACTTGAACTTTTAAATATACAAAAACTAACAAATGACCCGAATTGCGAAGATAAAAAAACGTGAAGTACTTAAACATTTACTTAGATATGGGGATTATAATTGACTTCTTCCCCATTACTCCATAATAAAAATTATAGTAGGATCATACTTTTATGTTGTTTGATGATTCGGGTGGTCTTGGATGATGGAAATACATGTTAGCCATTTGTAGAGAGAAAGAGTAGAGAGAGTGTTCTTTAGAGAGAGAAAGTAAAAACAAAAAGAAACGTTAGATTAAGAGAAATCACCACCTATTCCCAAGTGGGAAGAGGTATTTATAGTTACAAAGAAAACGTCCTCCTATCAAACTGTAGATCAGGCATACAGTGGGTAAAGACCCGTCTGTTCTCCACGGTGTTGCTCTAAGCTAATAACTAACTAATAAACTATTAAATAACGATGTGTCTATGAGCTAACATATGCTAGACTATAGTTGGGGTGATCGATACTTCACTATGGATTTTCTAAATCCTAACAATCTCCCCCTAAGGGAGGTCACCCCATGATTTACATTTTGAATCCTAGCATTCTACTCTTTGTCTTTAGTTCTGAGCTCATAGACTTCAATTCTTCAAATCCCGCATTCTTTGTGCTTTAGCAGTGATTCTTCAAAGTCCGAATGCTTTGTACTTTCAGTGGAGGTCTTTGAACTGATCCACATCTTGATGATCTTTGAGATCATCAGTCACAACAAATCTCTGGATCACCCTTTGTTGTGTTACCTTCATGTGATGTTGTGACATTTAGACCGACATGCTCACACTTTCTGGATCATGACATCTTTTCATCAGAGTAGCGGAAGCATCGTTGTATGTCTTTGATTGTCATAATTTTCTTCAATTAAGTGTGTGTGCTGTGAGCATGCGGTTATGAATTGACTTCTCAATATCGATCAACTACAACCGCCAAATGTTCCTGCAAACAACAGTTAGCAATAAAACACACGAAAGTGTCTTTGTTCACTTTCGTTGAATACAGTTGCAAGAACCACGGTTCCCCATTGATCAATATAAATACTGCCTGTGATCTAGCCATTCCCAAACCTGAGCGTCCCAAAGTAGACAACACGGAGTGAGTGAACCAAAGAATTGAGATTCATTGATTGATGAAAAATTGATTTGAAAACAATTGCGCATTGCTTGAAGAAAGTGTTTTGCAATACGACGAAGGTTTTATGAGAAAGATCAATTTTCAATTAGAAATACTTTTTGTATTTGAAAATGAATACACATTCGATGTGCTAGAGAAAGAAAGATTTGCACATCGAAAGGTTTTTCCAAAAGTATTCGTCAATTCATTTCCTGGACCAAGTTTGATTTAAGAATAAATCGCCCCATTGTTTCTATCCAGTTGTCACAAGCTTTATCTTTTGAAAAGATCTCACATGTCACCCACCAAGAGCTTGTTTAATGTTGGCTCTAGAAGGATTTCCATCTTCATCGTGAATACTTTACATATCACTCGGATGTTCTGGCAATACCACTAGGATAATGCATAGGACTCTCAATATATATTCTTACTTTCCACATTGTGTGAAATAGCAAGACTTCATTAATTTTTGTGTGTCCTAATGAGATTTTTTGGATGATCTCTTGGCTCTAGACTCAATTGTGCATTTTGGTTTCCTATGTCAGAGACTAGGGAGAGGGTCTCCTTATTCAATATCAAACATCTCTAAGAGGAAGTTGATAGTTAATGTAGGTTCCCCGTGGAATGAAACAAGTCCTTTTAAGAGAACTTGAGTAGCTTGGGAAGTTTAGTGCAGTGCGTCACTGGGTCCATGACGTCTTGTCTTCAATACCAGTGTTACCTTGGAAACCACCAGTAACATATGTATTGAACCCGGTTTCTGCCCTAAGGTTGAATTATTGGAGGGCTATTTCTTTTCACAGTTTTCACATTCATTTCTTTTTCATTCTTTAACCCCTTCAGTACTTATCGAGACTTCATTACTAGATCCTTGTTGGGTTTATTCCAGTTCTAGCTCTTTCTCAGTCGGCACTCTTCCCATATTCTCACTTTTATCCTTTTTTTCATCATACCTAAAGACTTCTACACTATCTAGTGAATTGTCCCTGGGTAGATCCCTCTGGTTCTGGCGGGATCATGAGAACGAATACCTAACCCTACCAACCTTATAACTCCAATACATAAAGTAATTTGGTCGGTCTTGTAGTATAGTTCTTTCCTTCTTGAAACCAATTGAAAAATCATTAGGAAAATCAATCAAGGTACTTGTGATATAATATTAAAGCATTTTGTACCTTAATTATTTTGATCATTTTAGAAATGCTCCCCCTCAACATGTGTTGTATGATTTTGAAATTGTTTAGCATATGGAGGCAAGAGGATTTTGAAATATTTTTTGATCACAATTTCCATAGAAAAAGCCTTTTGATTTTCTTGGTAAATTATCCCCCTCAATATGTGCATTGGTTATTTGAAATCTTTTAGCACATAGAGGAAATAGGTTTTTGAAGTACTTCCACGATTGCCAATAGTGACCATTCGCTCCCCCTCAATATGTGCATCGATATATGAAAGAGTTTAGCACATATTAGAGAGAGCCTGCACATTGAATCAAAACGATCACCTTTTATTTGATTATTTCATATTAAATCAAAAATTCTCCCCCGATCAAAAATATCAAACCCTTTGAGATTGTGGATCCCAAGTGATTTAATTAGGTTTAGAAAACATGTGAGAAAATGTGGTTTTTAAATCTTGCCACATTAAATGCTCTTCTTGTTTTTGGATAAATTCTCCTCCTCAATCATGTGCATCATATATTTGAAATCATTAGGCACATGGAGGAATGAGTGCTTTTGAAACAATCACCATTTAAACAGATTTGAGATTTAAATCACGATCTCTCCCCCGATCAAAAATTTCAAACCTTTTGAGATTTGTGATCCCAATTGATTTAAATCATTTAGAAAATTTTGGGGAAAGACATGAATTGATTTTGAAATTGACTGATAAGGACTAATTTTAGACATTAAAAATTGTTAGTGTCAGGTATGATAGTTTTGAGAGATCTTTAAGTTAAAATAAAAAATTTCATTTTGAAAGATCTTTGATTTTAACAAAAAACAAAAAAAATCATACCATGACATAACATTAAATCTTTAAATCGCCACTTTATACCATACAAATGGATTCTGTTGATGAAATATCGTTTGAAAATATTTAATATGAAATCACTCTCCCCCTCAATCGATAACCGTAGTCGTTGATTAAGTGACTTAAGATTTGACAATATCGAGTCCGGTTGATTTTCAAAATTTGAGTCCAATTTATTTTCAAAACAATATTTTTCCATTTTCTAATCAATATTTTCAAAATTGTTGAAAAATGGTATCATCCACTACGTTTTCTGCACAAAGATACGTTAGGTGGTTGAGAATCACAAGCTGCTTATGTTGTTGCTGAGAGGATGAAAGAATAGACTTTAGACTCGACCTTCTTCAAGATTGTCCGTTTGGGGAATGGAGAGTTAACATTTTCTTCTCATCAAATGAATTCCAATTAACGTTCATTTTGCAAATCCCCTTAACTAAAATCCCTCCCAATCAAACAAGAACAAAAAGATGTTCATCAAGGAAATCAGCCCCACAACTGGAAGCAATTTGTCATTAATCATATCAGCCCGTGAGAAGATGTCAACCAACGGCTCTTAGAAGAAACTCCATGTGAAGATGACCCGATAAGAAGAAGCTCGGTTCTTACATGAGTTTGGAGCCGTATGACCATTTATTCTCATATATCAATCAAAATGCAGAACATTCACACTTCTTCTCCCCCTCAAGAATTGCATACGGAGTTGCCATTCTTGATTAAACAAGTGAATATCTTCAATAATGTAGTCTATTCACACTCCTCCCACGCAAAAGTTGCATATGATGTCGCCATCGCCGTTTTAATTGAGCAAGTGGAATAAGATTACTAACAACGGTAGTTCGGTTCACTTGATGATTGAGCGCACATGGAAAAAGCATGAAACATGTTGAGGAGAATGGTCATAAACGAGAAGATTTCTCTTCTTCTAAAGATAATGCGCACTGAAGCGTACACATTTCTTTTCTTTGAGGAACGAGGTTTGAACTGAAGTATTCAAACGTCATAAGAAGATCTCTCTTCTTCTTGAAGATAAAGCGCACTGAACCGTACACTTTTCTTTTCTTTGAGGAACGAGGCTTGAACTGTTGTGTTCAAATGACATAATCTCTCTCTTTACTACATCTCTTGGCTAACTTGTTATCAACTCCATTATCATTTAGTAGGCTCTTTGTTGTAACAACTAATGGAGAAAACCCAATATGTTGAATTTGACCCTGAAGTAAAATAACCCGAACTCGTTACTTAAACTTGCACACATGTAACAAAGAGCCGTGCCAAGAGTTCATGCAACTTTGAATCCCTAAGTACTCTATACTCTTCACCCAACCAACTATCAAGTATAAGACGTACATCACCTCTTGAAAATCCACAATTCAATGTGACACTGAGCACTACAACGTAACTCCTTAAAGTGCTAGTTATTTTGTGGTGGTAAAAAAAATCACCCAAAAATAACTAGATTTCCAAGTCTTCGTGTCACAATTCTCAATTTCCGGTCATTTCTCAAACTCAATATTCATCATATTAGTTCATGCATGGTTTTGCATTTCACGTTAAACGTATAACTTTTATTAAATAAACGTTATCGCGTAATTTATTTATTTTGAACAATTGATCCATTACTTCCGAAAAATTTTTCAATATATTTTTATACTCATATTAAGTTTATAAAAATAATATTATGAGTTTACCCAGTGTTTTAAATTTATTTTGTATATAAATGGTTATATTTATATAATTACGACGATTTTATTAAATACTACACGATTATTATTATATCACTCAAATTTTGAAAGAAATGTATTTTTATAATTTTTAGGACCTCAATATATTTTATCTTGACCCGTTAAAATTTATTTCTAGTTAACGCTACCCCAAATACCTATTTTAAATTACAACTTACAAACTAATCTTACACATTTATATACCTACTCAACAAAATACATAATTTCTTATTTCTTTTACCCATTGTCGACTAGAATTCATGACACAACAAAGTTTGACACAAATATCTACACTAGACTAACACATATTCCATACTAGACCTACACTTGTATACCTTTAATTAATATACAAACACTTTCATACTAGCACATAACTTAAGGTGTAAAAAAAAATATATCATTCTCCCTATTTCATCACATAGGCCGGCCAAGGAAGGAAACCAAAGGAGGAAGCAAAATTTTTCAAGAACAAGATAAATTATTTACACTAGCATACTCTTAATCAAGGTTTTGAAATAAAAACCTAGGGTATTAGGAAAATCCTTTGTTCTCATAAACCTCATCAATTACTAGTAAGCATTTCATACATATCATTATTTTCCATATTCATTTCTATGTTCATTTTTATTATGCACAAGTAAAACATGCAAGTTATGTGATGTTTATACCACTTTTTAAGATTTTTAAGTGTTATATATATAATCCATCCTATAATTACTCCTTGTTATATAGTAGTTTTGGTGATGTCTAGGAACCCATGACACCCTAAGAAGGTGTATGGTAGGATTAGAATAGCTTCGGAGTTGTTTTGAATGGGTTAGAATAGGTTTGGCGCGAGAAAAACTCATTTCGACAAGTTTGGAAAAGGGTCCGTCCTTATTTTTAAAATCTGGAAAATCCGACAGTAGATAAAATTTTTTGGCCTAGATATTTAGAAAATATACTTTAAAACGAAACCGTGGCCGCTTGAACGGATTAAAACGGAGTTATAACGAAGAAGATATGAATTTTTCAAGTTAGACGTCGAAAACTAATAATTTCTGGAAATTCAGCATATAAATGTCACTTTTTACGAGTCAAAAATGAGGTTTAAGCGTTATGAAATGTGTCGACTTATCGAAAATATATTAGTATACTTTGACACGAAGCTAAGGGTATAGAAAACGTAGAAAACGGACTTGTAACGAATAAATTACACGCGATAAACAAAGTTGCCGTAACTTTATTCTATTAGCAACATTAATATATTTTCTATTAAACATATACTACGGCAACTAGGGGCCATGTTGAGGGTCGTTTTTAACATTGATAGGATACTCTTTATAAAAAGATGTCTTCTAGTAAAATCAAGTTCGCCAACCATATTTTCCAAAATATCCAACCGTTCGTCAAGCGGAGTTGTAATGAATAAAATATAGTCGCTCAAAGTTTACCGAAAACCACTCTTAAACACACAAGTACCATACTTAACCTCTATTTTTCTTTATGTTCGAGACCTTTAGGATGGAAACTTAAATGCTAAAACTTTGAGATAATGATACAAGCTTCCTAAAACCGTCGAGTTTGCTTCCTAACACTCGACGTGCACCATTTTACGACTAGCTTTTAGAGGCCGTTTTAGTCACTTTCATGGAAATTTCAATGACATTATTTTACGACGAAAAGTTATAATTTCACAATTAATCACTAAATGATTATCGTCGGATATCATTTCAATGTAAATACATGTGAAGTAAATTAAAAATGGTCAAGACGTTAAAAGATTATATTTTCGACGAGAAGTATTGTTTTCAAAAAAAATACATAAGTGGTATAAATATCATCTGAATTGCGTGCATAACATTACATCATGACTTATTGCATATCATATCATTCATAATAGGTCAGTTTCGAGATTCACGCTACATTTCGGTGTAACCACTTTTGTCATCGCATCTATTCATCAAGTGAGTAATCACATCCCCTTTTTACCGTTTTACTATATTTTGGGGCGTAATGCATGAATCATTCTTGAGCTAAATTGGTTACTACTTTTATTAACTAGTTTGACTAGAACTTGTGAACTTGTATCAAATCCTTGAACTTAATTATGAAATTATGCCTTACTTGAACTTATTGAACCGTACATGTTATGACCTTGACCTAAAGTCTCCTAAGTTCGGAGCATCACTATAAAGTCTCCTATGTTCGGAGCATCACTATAAAGTCTCCTATGTTCGGAGCATCACTATAAAGACTCCTATGTTTGGAGTATATCTTTGGGAAGAGGCACCCAGTATATCTTTGGGAAGAGGCACCCAGTATATCTTTGGGAAGAGGCACCCAGTATATCTTTGGGAAGAGGCACCCAACATAACTTTGGGTAGTGGCACCCATCATAATTTGGTTTCATCAGGAGCATCCCTGAATTATTATATTCGTGGTACTATATTGTGAACTATTATGACCGCTTATACTTGACTACTTGATACGCTATATTTTGTGCAATGGGTTGTGAACACACAGGTTGCAAGTTTTGTATGGGCGGAACTTGGAACTGAGTGGATTTACAATGCCTTTGCTTTGTGGACTATTTCCGATGACCGAAACCTTTGAATATTTCTTACGAGTTTTCTTATTTTACGAAACGTGTATACTCACCAACTATTTTCATAGTTGACCCGTTTTTCTCTCATGCATTTCAGGTGATCGTTAGTAAGCTTTTTCTACCAGGTCTTGCATAATGAAGTTTTTACTTGTCACTACAAATCGTTATGTAATAGAACGAAATATTTTGGAATCTAAACTTTGTAATATATTTGCCGATGACGGCTAAACTGGTATTGTAATGGTGTACTCTTTCTTTTAAATATTAACGTTGGTATGTTCTATTATCTTGTGCTTATGTTCCCTTCCGTTACACCTCGTGTTTCCGCCTCCGGCGAGGGTGTGACACTTCGTCTTTAAAAATGTTAAAAGCTCGAACAAGGATCTCGAACAATCTTCATCCAACCATCCCCGATACCTTCAGATACTAAGTACACTCGCCCGTGAAGTTTCACTTGAACCTCGAATAAATAATAGTGAATTAACGTCGTTGTCACATCTTCTAGTTAAAAGCATAGATCTAGCCCCCTTTGACGTTTTAAGTGAACTATGATAATGGTTTCATCCCGACCATGGTCAAACGCACATAACCCCATAAAACCTTTTAATAACCAAACTGCCATGAAGAATATCCAAACACACATCCAATTCATGAAGTACACCCTTTATCCCTTCTTCGAAGAAGAAATCGTAGCACCAGCATCAGATGAGATCCAGAATTACAGTTTCCCTTTCTCTAGGATGGTTCCATCATTACGGGATTTTACAATTCTATGATTTAAACCGAGAAATAGATTCTGTCTCGGGATTTTACAAAACCAAGAATAAACCGAGAGATAGATCCGGAAATGCACATTTCTTTCACCGGGATGTTTTCATTGTTACGGGATTTTACAAATCTATGATTTAAACCGAGAAATAGATTCTTTCGCGGGATTTTACAAAACCAAGACTAAACCGTAAACAATGTTAGCTTCAATGTTTTATGACAACTTTGGTTTCGGTGAATATCTATTTTAGGGGAACATGCAATGGTTCATCAACAATTCTTCTTCATCATCAACAATTCTTCACCCATATGTAGAATACTTCACAAACCATACTAAGTAAAATAGTATACACTACTTCCCCTTGGAGGATGACTGTAAAACATCATAGTACACGTTTCTCCCCCATGATGGTTTCGAACTTTCAGAAACATCATTAACGTGTACGACCATTTGCACGAGAAGTTCTTGTCATAAGAAAACATCTTGAAAGATCATGACTGACATTGAAGATACTTGAAAGATTTTGCTTAGACTGTGAAGTATCATTGACATTATGTGGCGACGAATATCCCATGAGAATTGCTGATCAAATCTCAACCATTAAACCCTTTGGTAAACACATCATCCACGTATTCTGTCGGCTATTGTTGTAACCACTTGGAGAAGTAAACCCGATATACCAAATTTAAACGTGAAGTAGAATTCCTCAGATTTGCTACTTAAGCTTGTACTAATCCTTGTGAAAAAGAAACGGTGTACCCAATGTACAAAACCTCTTGACGAATCCTCAACCGCGTGAGACACCGAAGTGATAGCTACATTGTGGGTTAAGAGAAATAATCACAAAAGTAACTATATAGCCAAGTCTTTATCACACTCAATAAATGCCTAAACAAGTCATCTTCACGGAAGGGTAGAAAGAAAGAAGACGAAATAAGTAAATGCGCCCGGAAAACCTCACCACAAATCCAAATAAGAGATACCGAATACAAACAACCCTGTAGTCAACCTTGTTCAAATAACGATTCAAGCCATGACATAATATTCTCCGTGAAAATGTATACACAAAAGTACCAAACCTCATAACATAACGAATCTCATCATCACACCAAATCTCATATCACAACAAGTCTCATCATCAACTCTTATCATCAAATCTCATAATCAAATCTCATTCTCAAATCTCTTCAACAAATCTCGTCATCAAGTCGCATAATCAAATTACAACTTGTAGCCCAAGAATATCCGATTCATAAACAAATTTGACCCAATAACAAATCCTTAAACCCGCTCCACATAATCACCCAATACCATGCTTAAGAGACCCACCATTCAAATCATAAACTTTTCTTCCACCATAAATCATAAATCATATTCATTTCTTAAACATTTCTTCCACTAATTAATCTTATGAAATAAGAAGTTGATTAAACATTTTTATGGCAAATGTGAAATAAGAAGCCCAAGTGAACTCTAGTGTCCAATCCACTATTGAAAGTGAATACCCGACCCACTTAAAATTAGGATCCAATAACATGTTGCCCTAAGCTCACGTGGTATATAACATCTCTTAATCACACATGTTACCCTAATAATTCTCACGACCAAACCCTAAACTCACTCTCACATTCGTCCACCTCTCTCCTAAACATTCTCACACAGCAATCTCAAATCCTAAAATTTCTTCAATTATAATCTGCCTCTCACCTGAATCTCTCTTATCTGCTTTATCCCTTCAGTAAAAACAAATTAAAGCGGATATAAAAAATTCGATCTTGATCTACATCAATCTCTTCTCCTCTCCATCATTATTATTGGATTGTTTACAGTTAAGATGAATCCTTTGAGGGTCTTGGGTAAGTCACTACTTGATTTAATTTCTATGGTGTAATTTGATTATGAATGAACCAAAGGGAAAGAGATGTAACAGATTTGTTATATTCTTTTCCCCTTTTTTTCGGAAATAAACGGCGCTCAGCTTCAAACATTAAAGATCAATGAGGATACATATTCCTTTCGTGTATAAGACCTTAACAACGTCTTTATGATGCATTGAAAATCACAAAGGAAAAACAATATCTAAGATCTAATATTAAATCAAATGTTTTGACTTTACTTTGTCTTTTTGAGTCTAAGTCGATTTAGATCAGTGATGTTTAACCCTTGTTTGATTGACCTTTCAAGGTCTTGTCCAACGGGTGAGCTGAGATCTCTAGATAATAGAAGTTCGACGGACGATGAGGTTCAATCGATAAGAAAGTATCTTGTAAAGATGGAACTGTGAACCAGATCCGAGATTGATGGGTGTGTTTCCTTTTATTTTCATTTCATTTGATTGAGTCGAAATATTGATATGTAGCGAATGAGACCTTTGATTTAATATTGATGATGATGAATGATGATGTATGTAGTTAAGATGTTTGATGTTTTTTGTTTGTTGATGGTGGTAGATATTAGATGACAGTAATGATTTGAATTTTATGTAGAATTCTTGTTTGTATAATGATGTTGTGAGAATGATGTTTGATGTAGAATGCTTGTTTGAGGTTAGATCGTGGTTTTCTGTTGTTTATAGTTGTTGTTTGACTGTTGTTGTTGATTTAGGTTTTTGAACTGAAGTTGTTGTTGCTACAACGTCTGATGTTGAGTGATGGGTCAAAACGCATTACATCATTTATCAAACCGCATACCCATTTAAATAACAAAATGCATTGTTTTTCCAAATCATCAAAACGCTGTCAATTGTATCTTTAACAAACCGCAACCTTTTCAAACCTCTTCTATCTTCATATATCAAACCTCAACATATTTATCTTCAAACCGCAAAAGTGTGGACAAACCGCATATTTATCAAATCGCACCAATAATATCAAACCGCAGTGATATCAGTCAAACCGCATCTTCTGATCAAAACGCGTCTTTTTCTCAAACCGCATCAATACAAGTATCAAGCCGATTTTGTGACAGACCGTATAGGATACAAAACTCTTTGAGACAAAACCGCATATGATGTCAAACCGCTTGTGAGACAATGAATCTAGACAGTATAACAAACCGCAATAAACATTCAAACCGCACATTTCAAACCGCAAACGGACTGACCAAAACGCTTTGAAGATCCATCAAACCGCATCGAAGTACCGTGTCAAACCGCATTCAAGAACTTTACTATGTAGCCCAGAAAAACAGTTATTGCGATTTGAAACCTCAACACCGTTTAAAGACACGTTCAGTACCATAAACACAACATGTTAAAACCAGTAATAATCAGATTCAACAACATGTTAAAACCAGTAATAAGCAGATTCAAACCAGCTTAAAAACTTGTTAAAAAATCTTAAAACCAACAGCAGCCAACTAATTTAGAAGAACGACTTAAAACCAGCTTTAAGAACGACATCAAACCATCTTAAAACAACTTAAAATCTGCATATAAAAACAAATTCATCAACGACATTAAAACATCAACCAAACTGCATTAATCATCACACAAACTTTATCAAACGGCATCAAAGAACGTATCAAAAAACTGTACAAAAACCAAACGAATCATCAAGAACAACATAACCTTGTCTCTGATACTAATTGTAGGATCATACTTTTATGTTGTTCGATGATTCGGGGTGGTCTTGGATGATGGAAATACATGTTAGCCATTTGTAGAGAGAAAGAGTAGAGAGGGTGTTCTTTAGAGAGAGAAAGTAAAAAACAAAAAGAAAGGTTAGATTAAGAGAAATCATCACCTTTTCCCAAGTGGGAAGAGGTATTTATAGTTACAAAGAAAACGTCCTCCTGTCGGACTATGGATCAGGCATACAGTGGGTAAAGCCCCGTCCGTCCTCCACGGTGTTGCTCTAAGCTAATACCTAACTAATAAACTAGTAAATAATGATATGTCTACGAGCTAACATATGCTAGACTATAGTTGGGGTGACCGACAGTTCACTATGGATTTTCTAAATCCTAACAATTACTAAACCCATGAGTCCCAATCATCCAAAAACTGTATACACAAGATATGACTCGACTTAGCAACCATGTAATCAACTAGAAAATTACCTAAGGGTTTAACAAATAACAATAATGCACTAAAAATGAGTGCATATAAGGAAGGCTAAGGCGATTTGGGTGTACATTTGGGGGTGGATTGTAAACAATGCTCTTCATTAATATTTTGGAATCCACCAAAATATCATGAGAATCGTGAAAAAGATAGGCTTAGAGGGGTTAACTAGGGTATCTTGTACTAAAAATGAGTACATAGCAAGGGTGTTGGGTTAATTGCTTGACTGGTGTAGCCGGTGTAATTATATAAATATGTTTAAAACAAGGGTGAACCGAAATCCTCTTATCATTTAGTTAATTCTGACTACATAAATGTAGTCCCACTAGCGATCTTGGAAAGCATCACAAAAACAAGTTCTAGAATCTATATACTACCGGTATACTCATAAGCATCAAAAGTGCGTGCTAGTCATGATGTTTATTGGGGACTTACATCTAACTCTAGGATTATCGGGATCTTGCCTAGTTGGGATAGGCTTCTTCATCACCCAATTATAGTGCGTGCTAGTCATGATGTTTATTGGGTACTTGCGGTCAATGTAGGCCTTTGCCACAAATAGATGTCCTATGCAACATGGTATGTTGAGATTCCAAGGGTTCCCAAACTTGATCCTAGGGCTTTTCCTAACATACATGTGATGGAAGTCGCGCACTAATTGTGGGGGGCGAGAGAGTTCCTCTTCCGTAGGAAACTTATTGAAATAGTCATCGCCTACTTCATCTACTTCATCGGTCGATTCATTCTTAGGAGTCTCACTAACCTCAAGTACCGTCTCATGGTTCGCTTCGTCATTAGTCCTATTAGGTTTCACTAAGGTGATGGTATTGACGAATTGAACGTGCTTGGCTAACTTACTTGGGTCCTTAATTTTTACACCAGAAGCTTCGGGAGAATGAGTCGAGATGGCATTAACCTTTTCGGTGGTCTTCCTATCACTATTGGCACAGCTTTCAAAAGCTTATCTATCTTCCTATCCATCTCGGCTTGTTGTTGGTTAAAGCGGTCCGAAAGCTTGCCTATTTGAGCTTCTTGGGATGTAACTAGGTGTTGCAACATCCCTTCTATGTTTTGTTTGCTAGGGCCATGAGAGGGGGGCCATGAGAAATCATTAGAGGTGAATTCTTTGGTTTGTCCCCAATAGAAGTTGGGTTTGCCCTTCCATGCTTCTCGGGCATCATTGAAAGTCCTAGGCCCGGGTGTTGTAGGGAATCTTCCTCCCATTCCATTGGTATGCGAGGATGCGTAGTCAACGGAAGCTTGTTCAGGGAGTCTTGTGCAAGTACGAGTGTCATGAGGACCACTACATAGCTCACACAAGGAAGAGACTTTGTTCACTTGGCATGAAGGCTTAGGATTTTCGTAGGAGCTCATTAGGAATTTGACTTGATCTTCAAGTTCGAGCATCCTACGATCGGAAGTTTGTGAGTTAATGGGAGGCAAGGAGACTGCCTTTACGGTTTTGGGCAAGTCACGGGGGTCATTCCAACTTGCGTTGTCATAGAGAGCAAGGTCCTCTATTATACCCCACGATTCTTCCGTGGTGAGATCACAAAGTTTACCACCGGCCGCTTGGTCGATGGATTGCTTAGTTGAGAAATTGACATGATCGTAAAAGATTTGGACTTGAAGCCAAAGATCAATGCTGTGATGAGGGACTTTATGGAGCAAGTCCTTGAATCAAGTCCATGCTTCGTAGAGAGATTCACCTTGACGTTGTTGGAACATCAAGATTTCATTCCTAAGCTTAGTAGTTCTCCCCAGTGGGAAAAATTGGGCAAGGAAACGAGTGGTGAGATCATCCCAACTTGAGATGGAGCCGGCGGCAAGTCGCTCAAGCCAATTACTAGCTTGGTCTCGTAGAGAGAATTGGAAGAGACGCAAGCGCGTGGTCTCCCGAGTAGTAGCATCAAGGTCAATGGAATCGACGATTTTAAGAAAATCCTTAAGATGCTGATTAGGATCTTCGGAACGAAGTCCATGGAATGCACATCCATTTTGCACCAACCGGATGGTGTCGGATCAAAGGGCCGTAGTTTGAGCTTGATCGGGGAGCTCAATGGTGTTCCTATAGCCTAGGTTGCTTAGTCTAGAGTATTCACCAAGAGTACGGCCTCTTGGCGGGTCATTTGGTGGTGGGTTGATGAGTGGTGGTTGATTATCACCTTCCATGATGAAAAGTGATGGGGTTACTAACAAAGGTCACGAAGAAGGGGGATAGACTACGAGGAAGCTAAGAATGAGAAAAAAAATCTTACTTGATAGGAATCAAGCAAGGAAACCTAAACAAGATAGACTCCTAACTAGCTATTCTATTCCCTGGCAGCGGCGCCAAAAACTAGATACGTGTACAACGCGCGTTCGGGGTCAAAGGAAACTTCCTTTTCTTCGAGCAAGTTTTTCAACCACCTAGGAAGTGAACCTAATCATTGTAGCGTAGTATTAGGGTGAGCCTCGGGATTGATATCGTTCTCTAGGGGAATAGGAATGCTAGTGAGAAATTACTACGCTAAGGTTGGGGTTGAGGAAGATTATTTTTTTATCTTTTTTTATATTTTTTAGAAAATGAAAGTACGATCTCGGGGTTTGGATTTGGAGGGTGGTACTTCTACCAATTACTCTACTATTCTAATTATCTAATTAACTAAGCTAAGGGGTAGTCTATGTCTATTGATGTGTGCTCGTATGATGATTAAAAATGTGTTTGCCTAGATACTATTACCCCCTAGTTATCTTTTATTGATGGTTGAATTGTCACGTCCTTATTCTTAACGCGTTGTGTCTTCTAAGGTCGTAAGGTATGCTTTTCTCCCTAACTCTTTAAGAATACCTTAAGGTTATTGCCTACAAAATCTCTAGGATTCATAAACTAACTCTAAGGTTATCTTTGGATTTTTAGCCTACAATTACTCTAAGCGATTATAAACTAAGGTTCACAAAGATTACTGATGTAGGTTTTACTGACCAGGTTTTAATATTTATAAAGTCTCGTTATACATATGGTCTACCCTAATGCACTAACGAGTAGTGTACCCGGTCGTGTGTAGTTTATTAATTGGTAAAGCCGAGGTCGTCCCAAGAGCTATGTGTGTTGGATTATTACTAAGTCTAGGTGTCACAGATTAATAATGGTTTTGAAAGGGATTTAATTAATTAAACTACTAATGCAGAATAAAACAGAATAAAAGCAAATAAATGATAAAGGAAAATCAATAGAGGGGAGTGGTGCTAACCTAGTTAATCCTCCTAGCTAGTTATGTCTACGTCAACTTACTTCCAATTACTTCAGGTGGGGTTAAAGTCGAGAGGACAACATTTGGTTAATTCGCCCTAACCTATCAGCAAAGATGCCACCACAAGAGAAGTCAGGTGTCCCCTCATAAGTCCTATTGTTCCTAGTCCCCTAAGCCAAGTCATTAAGTACCGCTAAATGCTAGATTTATAATAGTGAATGCCCGGCCGTTAGAAACTTAGACACACACCCCCTAATTCTTAAGTTCATCCAAACGATAGGTGATCAGTTGGTCAAATCGCACAAGTAGAAAGGGTCGTCAGTTGGTCATATCTTACCCTTCCCGTGTTAGTCCGCTCTCCTAGGGTCAATTGGTCATATCTCCTAGGCAATTGGCCTCTACCGCCATTCAAAACTACCGAACCAAGGGTGGCTACCAATAAACTATGCATGCATACACTTAGAAATAATTGTACGGAAGTAAAGTAAATGCAAACAAAACAATTAAGGAATCATAACTAGGCCAGCACCAAGAGGTGCTTAGCCGCTCATATTAATCATGCAAACCAATTCAATATTCAAAGGTACGAAATACATGAATTGAAAGTAAAAGAAATATAAAACGCTAATGCTTATCATAGAGGAGTGATTTCTCCCTTGGAGACAGCTCCGTATGCTCCTCTAGACCTGCCTTGAGATTTTTCCCACGTTCTCTGAGTGTTGTGTGTGGAATGGAATGATTAGAAATGCTGGAATTCGTGGGGTATTTATAGGCCAGATCTGGGTTACGGCGTAACTAATATAGGAGTTACGCCGTAACCTTCTATTTTATCGTATTTTGCACTAGATCTGCTGGTTACGGCGTAACCTAATGAGTGGTTACGCCGTAGTCTTCAATAAACTCGGTTACATTGTAGAAGATGCAATAGTTACGGCGTAAGTGTCAGCGGCGTGGAACCCCATTTGACCTAATATAGTTACGTCGTAACCTTTGGGAAGAGTTACGCCGTAACCTTCTGATAAGTTGGTTTTCTGAGTCACGCAATAGTTACGGCGTAATGTGAGAGACGAGTTACGCCGTAACTTCTTCAAAGTAGCATACTGTGATGAATCTTTAGATAATTTTCCAATTCCGTGTCTCTTTAGCTCCAATGCTCGTAATTTACCTGAAAGTGGAAAACAATGAAAAACAAGCGTAAATCCATATAAATGATATAAATTACAAGCATTATCGGGGGAAATTGACACTTAATATTCAGGACTATTTGATGTTATCAATTACTCAAGCATTAAAAACACAACGATGACCTATTTCAATCCTAAGCCAATTACAATTAAGATAAGAGACAACCAATCAATAATTAATAACTAGGTTTCATGGATCTAGGCAAACACACAAGTAAATTAGCCGTACATGGTAAACATGCAAGCATACACACATACAATCGAAGACATAATGAAATTAATGAAGTAAATAACTTATCTTGATGTAAAATAGGGTATGAGAACCCTAAGATACTGCCCAAACCGGAAAAAAGTCGTTTTAGAATTTTACTCCACAAATCTACCTCTCTAAAAGTCTGAAAATTCGAATTCTATATATAGAGTTACAACTTTTAATTGTGACGCCGTTAGATAGCCGCCATTAGGGTTTCGTCTTAGCCAAGTCAACTTTGGGACGTCATCATGTTGTGGTTGTGACGCCGTCAGCTTCGACTTCTGACGCCGTCTGAATCAGGATCTAGGCCGTCTGAGGGAAAAGGTCTTCGTGATGCCCTACTCTTTAAAGCCTGACACCGTCAGGTGCAAAATAGCAAATTCACTCCTGAGCCATCACAATTATAGGGACGACGTCGCTCTTTGTCTGTGATGCCGTCGGGTGCACTTCCAGCAGCTTGAGTGTCTTTATCTTGACTTTAGCCATTTTCTTCACATATTCACGCCTTTTCGTCCAAATAAGCATCATTCCAGCATTTTGCCTTCAAGAGACCTAAAAAGTGAAAAGGAACGACATTAAGAAGTAACGGATATAGAAGTGAGCGATTAAGGGCTTAAATGACCTCTTAAAAGTGTACGTTTTAAATCCTTATCAATATACTTAACACTTTCTATTCCATTAGAAAACTTGGCCGCTCCTACATCTAGGTCATAAATCATCTTAGATTCTTCTACAAATGGTTTCCTAGTACTACTTCCCCTAAGAATCCTTCTATAATGCTTTTAACATATTCTAAGATCATAAAATCACACCTATAATTGAAATTTCCCACGAAGACATGTAATCCTTTTACTCTTCCAACAAAATAGCACAACCGATTAGGATTATAAAGATCCTTTCTAGGCTTTAATTCTTCATTCATGATCCAATTATAATAAAGCCTAGACATAATATTTATAGGAGCTTTTAAGCCTATGTAGGTGTGCTGTCTATATAGATACCCAATCTGCAAGGGACTTTAATATTCATATAATTTTGCTTCTTAATCCGCGGTCTCTTCCGATGTCTCGAGGGGCAATGGTATTTTAAAAGAAACATATGATAGTTTAATTCCTCGCTAATTGGAAAGAAGTCTTTGAATATACTATAGTCATCTTCTAGTTCCTCTTCCGAGTCATCACTAGAGGTAGTGATATCCATAGAAGGACCAGTTCCTTGCTCAATTTCTTTCTCAATTAATCTATTAAGCTCCCTAAGATCATTGATTTACTTAACAATTTGGTCACGCAACAAGGTCATTGCATTAGATGAAACGAATGGATTCGCATCTGCCATAATGGCAAACGGAATAGTAAATGGAAAAGTTTTACAAACAAAAGCATAAAGAAAAGATCGACTATGAGAAAGCTAATAAAATAAAAATAAAAATCTCGCTTGATTGGAATCTAGTGAGTAGACCTAAAAGAGATAAAAATCGAAACCTAAACTATTCCCCGGCAACAGCGCCAAAAACTTGATGCAGAATTTTGCAACCACTAAGTTTTACAATCCTCCTAGGCAGTGCACTAGTAGTGCTGTGAAGGTCGAAGTGTATAACGAATTACATCTAGAGGTGTAGGATGATTCTTTTTGTATTTTTATAATTTTATATGAAAGCAAGTAAAATCTCAGAGTTTGTAAAGTGGGTTTTTTATACTACTTAATTAAACTAAATAAAAAAAATTAAACTAATTTCAAGAAAAGTAAAATTGGTGAACTCGTATGATGGGAAAACGTGTTTACTTAGAATCTATTTACACCCTAGTTATCTCTTATTAATTAGTCGAATTGTCACGTCCTTTCTTAATTGGTGCGTTGAATTCCGGTATTATCGCAGGGTGGTGCCGAATTCCCTAACTCTATGAATATATAAGTCTCCTTTAAAAAACCCTAGATCTACAAGTGATAAGTAAGTCATCTCCCTAGAATCTCCTAAGATCTACAAGCCGCAATTCACGCAATAAATAGAACAAATAAAAACCACCAGTGCACTCTAGGGTATAATGCGTTTAGTCAGATTTACAAGCTAACACATATAAGATTATAACCAGTTTTCTTACTCCTAACGCGAGACAACCAATTAAACAAGAGACGGCAATTAATAATTAATAACTAGGTTTCATTCAATCCAAGAAAACACTAATTAATTTAGCCTAGCATATAATCAAACAACACATAGACATATTGAATGATTAAAGGGGGATTACTTAACTTCGATAAAACATGAGCAAAAGTGGCTGTAAAAGCCTTACAAAAGCTGTGAAATTTGTCTAGGGTTTTTCCTCGAATAAAGGAAAACATGTGAAAATATATATATAGATTTACAAGTGTGACGGCATCACGTTATGGTTGTGACGCCGTCAGCTCATCGTCATTAGGCTTTCTTCAATTGCATTGCCGACATTGTAACGACGTCGCCTTGTGTCTCGGATGCCGTCAGGATGTCTGACACCGTCGCTCTTTAATAAGTTTGAGCCGTCTCGTGTAATTTTTACTTTGAATCTTGGTCTTCAAATACAAGTGACACCGTCAGGTTCTAAACTTGCTCAAATGTTCTGAGCCGTCACATGTGAACTTTCCATCAAATCATCACGTCCAAATGCAAGTGACGGCTTCACATTGAGGTTGTGACGCCGTCTGGATCCCTTTTCCAGACTTTTTCGTGACTTGGTCGTTTTCTTCGTTTTCTAGTCCAAATTAGCCCAAAATGTGTTAGTTCCAGCTTTTGTGTCCCAAGTACCTAAAATGTGAAAAAGAACAATTTAAAACAATAGTTGATCATAAATGTACAAGTTTAGAGCTTAAATGACCCTCTAAAAACGCACGTTTTAAATCCTTATCAATGTGTATCAAATATGTACGAAGAAGCATGCATACATCTTCGTATCATAGGGTTTTAATAAAAAAACTTTACTCAGTTAGTTCTTTTATTATAGTGTATGTTCTTTATGTGCAAATACTTTGAACATAATAACTTTACACCTTTAAAATTGACGATTCAACATGTTGTTAAGAATAAAGTAAATAGCTTTTAATCTAGACATTATTGTATCAAAAGTCCTCGGTAGCTCCATTGAACGCACAAAGAAGCGGAGAAGCGGGTCAGTGCGAAGCATATTAAAAACCCGACTTCTTTAGGGAAGCAAAGTGACCTTCCTTATACCTCTCTTATAGTTTGTTCACAATGGGTGAGCCGATTAATTGACTTATGATACAAATAACATCAATCGAATAAAAGTTTAAAACTTTATTGTTAAAACACATTATAAATCACTAGATTTTGCGAATCTCGACGCGAGAATGCATTTAACGCATTACAGCATGTAAGGCAAATCCCTTAATATCGCATAAGATTCTTGCAAAATCAACAATTTATAATAAATCTAATTTAATAGTCATCAGTCATGTTTATTTTGTTTTCATAAAAACCCTTTGTTTTTACTTGAGTCAAACTAATAAAAACAATCAAAACACACAAACACTAATAAAGCACATATAACAATTATCAACAATTAACAATTAATAACATCGTAATTAAAATCAACTAACATGTATATATTTAAATAAGACTCCCACTTTTTTTATTGACCTAGGTATAAAGTGGAACACATACACCAATAAATTGGTAGCGTAACTCTTATAATAAGATATACAATAAATACATAAGTTTATTAAAGTAAGATAAATATGGGGTCTTCCCCAATTCTAGAATTAATTAAACATATATTAATTAGATGTCATACAATTCAATTAACTAATATGTCTTAATTAATTATTTTATCGTCTAATTAAGCATGTAAAACAATTAACAATTAATACAAAAAAAAAGTAATATCATATATCAAGATTCAAGATCCATGACAAAACATGCATGTTTTCATCATGGATCACACATTAACAATTAACATAGCACGTATTAACAAGTAATAAAGTAACATGGTCGTATTTAACGTCAAATTATCTATAATTATACGTTAACTACCACATAAAATTGCATCCAACCTAAGCTCTCTACAATTTTTAAAACCCTAATTTTTTTTTTTTTTTTTTTTTTTTTTTTTTTTTTTTTTTTGTTAAAATATCCGTATGCCTCATAGGGGATTTTTAAAAACCAAGAAACCTAAAAAACATGCAATAATCAATCAAGATTCGATTTTTATGTGTTTAGGTAATTAATTACACTATATAACGGTTCGCGATGCCACTGTTGAAATTATACTACTATGACAATCATAATATAAACCCATAAACACGAGTCACGCAACGGAAGCAAGGATCAAATATAGTGTACATAAATTAACCAAGAAAGCGTACCTTGTTACTTCAAATCGGGTTAAGAAAACGGATCCAGAAAATGGGTACTAATTTTCCCAAATTGATCAATAACCCTAATTAGGGTTTAGTGTTCCTAACAAAACCACCAAGAATCAAAGAGTTGATTCCTCTATATTTTCGCACACACGCTGTTATAGCAATTCAATTAGAATGCTAGTTCTCGATCACGTAACAAAACCAAACACTTGTATTCAAGAACTAAAATCGAATCCCTTGTCCACTAGGGTGGAATCGATCGGCCAAGAAAAAGAAGATTGGTTTTCTAAGCTTCACAGGAGATTAGTAAAATAATGAAACTAATGGTTTATATTTATACTAATCAGAACTTGGAGAGCAAGCAAGCCCAATCCACCTCCTTGGAGGGGCATTCGGCTGATTATGGGGAAGGGGGGTCTAGAACCTTATCGTCTAACGGCCGTTAGTAAATACCATTAAGTGTTTTTATGTGAAATGATTAATAATACATTATTAATATTAGTTATATATTTTAATCTTTAAACATAACGTGTGCGATCCAAAGACTCGAGTTCGAAACCGGACATACGTTTATAAATATGTTCATAATCCAACAACTTCGACTATTTGGATATTTCAAATGGTGTTCTTACTCTTTTGTATGTGGCTATCGTTCTGGAAATGATAGTTGTATCCTACTTGAAACACCACTAGTAACATCTTCGAGGCAGACGAAATGATTGATTTACGCTTGCGATTCGTTTGTTTGATTCGTTCTTAATTGAACATAAATTTTTTTTTACATATTTGAGTTATTTGATTGTAGAAAAACTGGATATAAACAGTTTATCTGAGTGTTTTGGTAACGTCTACTAAAATCATTGAGGCTATTTTGTATGGGAGTATTCATAGAAACTTGGTTTTAATGTAATACTGTTTTTAGAGGCTACTATAATAGAAGTGATACAATGGATTGTCTTTGATGGTAAAGTTGATTCTTCTATCTACAACTTTGTTAAATGGCTAGGAGGACTTGTTTTTAACTTTGTGAATATGATGACACCTTACTTTTTTATGATTGCTTTAAACGAAAATTTTAAAATAGACCAGTGCCTTTGTGCATATCATTTTTTACCTCTTATTTTTTTTAAATAGACCGGGGTGACTCTTGTAGGGGTCAAACTTTCTACAAAAGATGTAGATTGGCAGGAACACCTTGACCCGGGTGCTTTTTGGCACCAGCCATTGTTCACCCCACAAGAAATAGCTCTGACAACTCTCCGGGCCTAGTGGGGCACCAACTGGAGTGAGAACGAGCCAAGACTCGGACTCCTGAGCTCTTAATCTACAAAGTCTCTCCAATGTGCTCATAGGTTTTGCGGAGGTGTGTACCTATCTGAAGCAACTGCCAAGGATGGGACTCGAACCTCGGTCTACTGACTCAAGCACGAGTGCTTCAACCATTAGACTAATGCTCCAGTGGTTTGGGGGGGCTTTTGTCTATGTTTGACACGTGTCCTAGTCAACCTAATAAAATAATAATTCACGTATCATATTTTGACACTTGTTGACTCATGATTGCGTTGTACAAGTTGCCCAATCTATTTTGGACTTCTGAAAATTTAAGGTCTAAAAAGTAATATACACTCGAGCGACTTGTCTACTTTCTGAATTTTCCCTTATTTTAAAATGCTACTACTTCCTAAAAGCAAATTTCCTTATCAGTATAATCTTACCTCACCTTTTTAGAAATGGTAATATCAGAGTAATAATCTAGAGTTTGTTATCGGTTTGCAATTATATGTCCATATGGTCTTGCATTACAAAACTTGTTGGTTCTTGAACCCCTTTTAGTTTGTAGTCTTTGTTCATAATTCTTGTAAATGTTGAAGATCAATAAGTGGCTTTGTTAATGTAATAACATTAACAAAGTACGTCATGGTCCGCTCTAAGGATGATACGTTGAAGAATAATATAACATGTTGAAGGTAATGTTTAGCTCACCCAGCGGGTTGCTCACCTAAGTGAGGACTTGCTTTAAGAACACACTCATTTTCATGCAATTTCTTTTACACGGAAAGCATTGTGTCTGAAAACTTACCTCAAAATTGTTGCTTGTAGTGTTGTCTTGCTCCGTATTGATTGTGTTCCCTTTTAGGTCTTGAATTTAGGTTATATAATTTGTATTTTATGTTAATTTTGTTCTATTTGGCCCTTAGAATATAGGTATTGTAGTTCGTATTTTATGTGTTTCAGCTTTGATTTTTGTTCATTGGCTGTCCATCTTAGGTTGTTGATTGGTACATTTTTCTTCTTAGGATTTTTGCCTATAAATAAGCTGCCTCTACCACTTAGAGCAACATTAGATTTTCTTAGCTATGTTAACATTTTTTATTCTTGATTTCCCTTTTAACAATGAAGAATCAAACCTATGTCTTTTTCATGCTTACTGATTTAGTTCTAACATTATATCATCGTTTAGGCGCAACTTCAATGTTGATTTGAAACTCCCATATAAAGAAAGTCACAAGGCTTATAAGGAGTCATACCGCCGGCTGACATTTTTTTTTTTTTTTTTTTCATTCTTATCAAACGACAACACCCCTCTCACAGAACGACATTCCTTCTTCAAAACGACGTAATTATGTTTTTTTCCTCTTAAATGGTGTCGTGTGCACGCCTAATGTATAATAGGGTAATGTTTTGTTTTTTTATTCTTGCTTATTTTCATGATACGAAGTAGTCAATTGGTTAAATACGTAAAAGTGGAATACTTGTAACTAGTGGAAGCTAAATTATAAAGTGGGTTTAAATAGAAAGATATACAAATCTAGGTATCTGTTGTATTTGATGTTCTTCAACGCAGCTTTTCGATTGTCTTTAGAGTTTCAAAGGTCACTAAGCGTCTGTTCTGATATATGAACTCATCTTTGCAGCATCGCATCTAGGTATCTGTTGTATTTGATGTTCTTCAACGCAGCTTTTCGATTGTCTTTAGAGTTTCAAAGGTCACTAAGCGTCTGTTCTGATATATGAACTCATCTTTGCAGCATCGCATTGATGTTGTAAAAAGACCAACGATTTACCTTCCGCTTTATGAGTGAATGCCATCACACGTCATGGAAAAGGATCATTAATCTAAAGATGTTCGCAATACATGAATTAAAATCCATGTAATTGACATGTTCATAATTTGCACCATTGTAACAAAAGTAGATAAGGAAAGACCCAACTTATTCATATTCTCCATGGTTGTCTAATTACTGGGCTCATTAAGCTGTGCTAATTAAGTATGGGTACACCAGAGGGAGTTTGATTAATTCCCGTATCAACTGTGATTTGGTGTAGAGAAAGATTTGCATACCTCAAGGTAAAACATACCTCTCGAGTGTATTTGGCAATCTCGCCTATAGTGTATTCATATGCTCTAGTTGTAACTTTTCATTAAATCATATTTTATCATATCTAACTTTACAAGATTCACAATCATACAAGCGAAAAACATTCCATTTTAAATACACAACCGCATGACACAATAGTACATGTTTGACATCCAATAAAAATCGCATAAATCTAAGAGCTTCATTTATGACAGAATAAAAAAAAACACCGTCCAGTATGCTAAAGATCCACCACCACTGCTACTTAATGCCGATGGTTTCTTAATACCAGCCGCATTTCTGTCAAAACATCAATAAAAGATCATTCCCAAAACAACTTCATGACAGCAAGAAAATGGAATGATTTACTAACCTGTTTCCCAATGCTGAGCGGGACATATTTGTATTTGATCATACTGCTGATACGATACTTTATTGTAATGACGAGCATGATAAACCAGCAACCAAGCAGCATTGGCCACGGATAGAAGGGAACAAAGAATACGTCGAAGAAAGTCATCAAAATCGATATGATGAAACCCTTTGTAACGGCATACCTTACATATTTAACCATTATAATATTATGAGATTCTAAATGTAGCAAAATTGTCACTTCGTATTGAAAAGAACTTGATGCAACACTGATGTTAAATAAGAAAGCATTCTACTAGAAAGAAAAACTGTTAAGAATTAGAATTAATAATGGTTTAATCCATAATAAACTTTCATTAATTTGGCGGTTTCACACATGAACGTTTCTGGGGAATTGTTTTATCACTAATCTTTTGTCCCTTAAATGAATGGTTAGTCATATTTCAGTGAGTTGACATTTCTATTTTTCATTTCTGCTAACATTATGATTACACATAAAAAAACGTTAAGGTATGAGTGGCAAAATGAGTGGGTCGGGTAGGGCCGCGGATCTAGATGGGTCATTTAGGAGAATGGTCTAGATGGGTCCGGGTCAAACGGGTCTTGGGTTGGGTTGACCCATCGGGTCTTCACCAAATTTTTTTTCCCTTGATAGACAAATGAAAAGAGGTGTTCAAACGTTTTTAGGCCCGTCCTAGACCCGTTGGTGAATTTGTTATACAATTCTCGATGTTATATCAGATACCCAATTTGGACCCATCTGAAATCTAGAGGGAGAACCAACAAAACTCATCACCTCATAAATATTACCCAACTTGACCATAAATAACACAATGGATATAAAATTACCACCTCCACATTAAGGGGGTGAAAACAAAGTGAAAATATAGTGAAGTATGAAAATACTGAAAAAAAAAAAGTCTAGGGGCTAAACCGCCAAACGGGTGGAAGTGTAGAACAATTACCAGAAATCAAATTCAGAAAGTCGCCGAATGAATGGTCTGAACTCATCAGAGCCTTTCATAGGTAGTAAGGGACCATCAGTGGCATCAACTTTAGGGAAAACCAATGGCGTCAAAAAAGAGGTCAATAACAAGAGTATGTAGACCCCAAGACAGTAGACTATAAAGTAGCCATTTTGAAGGTAAAAAACACGCAGTGCAAGGATGAATGCTAAGGTTGCTGTTCCGAGCCATCTGTTACGTGCATGTAGGACTGTTTTATCAAGGTGGATCTGGTAATACCTCCATAACTGCCTCCATTTATCCAAAGTTGTTGTTGCGGCAGCTTTAATACCCTCCATGGATATTTAGCCTCACAATCCTAAAGTAATAGAAACACATGAGTATCTCATACTATCGTACTTACATACTAAGTACTAACGTAACACATAATCTGAATTCTAGACAAGCTTTACAATTACCAACATACTTAATACTAACATACCAAGTCACTAATAGACACAAAATGCATACATACTAAGTCACTTACAATACAATAAAAAGAACAGCAAATAGACAGCATGATGATCAAACAAAAAGAAAGAAAGTTCCTGGTAAAAAGAGACAACATGTTTTCTATCTAAGTTCCATCTTCTGGATGTATCGAAAGGCCATAGCTAATCAACTAAAAAAACCAAAAATGCGTGTCCGCAGCAGCAAGGCACAACACCTTATGAATGCGCCTCTAACTCAGAAGCGCAGAGAAGCCTAAGCCTATTATTAACAAGAATATACTGGTGTTTGGCATTATGTATTGAAAGTGATTAAGCAGTTTTAAAATAAAACAATCCCAAACACCCACTATATTTAAACTGATTCTCTGCAAACAAAATCATTATATCATATATTCCACATTAAATGAATAATAAGGTTGTTTGGCGTGGGCTTATAGGGTAATAAGCTTATAAAATAAGTTTTGTTTGTCACATAAGCTTATGGAAGCTTTTATAAGTCATAAGCCATTATAAGCCTAAGCCCATTTAAGAGGCTTACAAAGGCTTATAGTTACTTAGACTATCTTTATCAACAACACAACCCAACCCCATCTTTTATTAAAATATTATTTTTTCTTTCCTCCAACTACACAAAATACATACAACCAATTCATACCATTTATCAACAACACAACCTAAAATAATATAAGTATTAAAATAAAAAATAAAAAGTAAAGAAAAAAAAACAAATAACTACTAAAATAAAAACATGTGGCAGATTGGGGTTGTGATCTTGGGTTGCCAAGTGATCTAGGTTGTTGATGTTGGTTGTATACAACATTATAAAAATAATATACTTGTATGTATTTCCATACTAGTTTCAAACCCGTGTAATACACGGGCAGTTAAAAAAAACTTAACAATTTTTAAATTTATAAATTAACAGCTAATAGAAATTGTTTATTTGTCTCAACTCAACTATCAACCAACTCTCCAAATAACATGAACTTAATAAGTATAATGAGATATACATAGAGTCACTAACTGGATACTATAAACCTCGACAATGAAATTATGAAAGTATTTTGAATGGTGATATTTTGAACATATGAGAAACATGTGTATTTTCGAGAAGTGATTGTCATAAAAATAACTAAGATACTTTTCAAAATCAATTTATGCGACATTAGCTAATGTTATATTTGGTTTAGTTTGAGCGACAGTTGACTTCAGTTACATTCACACATTGAGGTTCACGCTCATCTTTGATTTTAGTCCGTGCGACATTTTGCTCCAATTTCAGATATAGCCTAAGTTTGTGATCTTCTTAATTTTGAAGATTTTTAAAGACAATCTCACCAGAGACCTTGTTTAAACACCTAGTGTATTGCATAAAACTCTTGGATTAAAACAATGATAGAACATCAAAAAGAGAATGAAAATTTTAAATGAATTGAGAGTAATACATTATCTGCGTATTGTATCACCATCAATCACTAACTACATAAAAGAGACCTTGTTTAAACACCTATCGTATTGCATACACCATACATGAAAAGAAACATGATACAAAATTTAGTCTTTTGCGGCTAGTTTCAATCATTCTTTTGGCTTCTAAATCTTGCAATAATTTACAAATTTATCTTATATAATCTTATCTTTAATCTCCTCTTTTGCTTTCATAAATTATTGAAAGTAACTTAAATATGAAATAACAAATTGTCATTATATCTGCAATTAAAACATTAAATTTGTTATTTATTTCATTATTTGAGCTAAAATTGAGGATAATTTGACATAACAAAACATGTATGATTTAGCATATATCAAAACAAACTATGTACAAAACAAATAAGAAAGCAACACAACATAAACTGAATGAAGCCTCTTGTACTCTATAGTTATAAATTTCTATACCAAATTCTAAGAAAGAGACGGAAAAATGAAATCTCTTCAGCTCTATATCTTGCAAAGCATCAATGCATGGCTTATAACCCCATTAGACCAGTCCAAACCAAATTTAGAGTACATGTTACACTACCATCAAAGAGAAAAGTTAAACTATTGAGAATATCTCTGTGGTTCACCTGATCTTTCTCCAAAAGTTTCATGAAACAGCTTGTTGTCTTCTTATTGTGCCATTTCCACTGTGCAAACTTGGATTTGACACTTTGCCCTTTTTAAGACCTATAACAATCAATTAATGAGTATAAGGAATCTGTAGAGTCGCCCAAATAGAATGTCAAAAAACATCTATACAAAAACAAAGTACAATGAGGAGGTCTGCAACGTTGTTGTGCTACTCTTGTTTGGTGTTCCCCAATTTCACTTCATCCAAAATCATAGTGGCAGATATTTAAAAAAATCAGCTCTTATTAACGTAGTGTGGAAGCATGCAAACTTAACACGAAATAGATTAAACGGAACTGTATACCAACTCTTATTTAAAAAAAATGAAAAGAAAGAATAGCGAAAACTAAAATGGGCCAAACGGATAGACTCATAAAAATGTTCTTAGGATATTAAGCATCAATTTCTAAGCCATTTAGGTCTACAACAAACTAACCTGTCAAATATCAATTTCCTGAATAAAAAGTCACCCCAACGCCATTTACAAAGTGGGCATTTATTTTAGGACAGTGGGAGTATTAATTACCGATGCAAAGCCTAATATAATACAATATCACTTACTAACAAAATGCCTCCTAATTATGCTTGTCTCACTAATTGATTTTTTAACAATAGAAACCTTACTAACCATATCAAACTCATGGATGCTACAAAACAAACCTGCAAATGTATAGCAGCAGAAACTATTCAAGTTAGCGGATACGTTTTCACACTTGTGCACGCACATCAGAAGCTATGAATTAGCATTAGAATCTATATGGAATTTTATAATAAAAGAAACAGTTCAAAAAAAAGTTCCAGGCAATATCACTGTACATAAGGGAATGACTCTCAGTAGTAGTAGCTTAGCCTAAGTAAGTGAAATGTATAAAACATAACATAGCTAAATAAAAAAACATAACATAGCTGCTGTCACTGACCTAAATACATGATGTATTTTCAACTTTCGAAACCCATTTCAACCCGCACCAAATATTACTCATCCTAGACCCATGTCCAAGAAAGCACTATTTAGAGCAATCCCACATGGGCCAGCTCATACATGGCGATAAAATGACGCTATATGAACACTTTTACTATCACATACCTTTTCGCGACTGCAACAATCTAACAGAATTGTAGTAATCTTTTCTAAAATCACATGCTAAATACATGATATATATTTCTAAAAACTAACAATTGTAGTGAACTTTTCTAGTAAATATTCAATACCAATCAAAACTTTTGCCGGCTTGTCTTTTGTGATACATTCCGTAGAACATCTAAAGGTTTCTACATCTTTAAATTATACCAAAAATTATATGAGGAGTCTTTAAAAGGTAATAAGCCAACCTATATTAGTGGCACAACGACGACAAAGATATGGGTTTTTATGTAAGAATAATGTTCTTGGTAATAATCATTACTGCACTACGGAGTAAAATTTAAATGCAATAATGTTCTTGGGTAAGCTAATGTTTTAACTTTTAAAGCTTATGTACTCTAAATAGGACACTATCTTAATTTCGATATGCATAAGATAGTGACGAATTTATCAAATGAAAGCCATTCGAATATCAAATTAAGAGCGAATATAAGTTGTAGTTGAAGATTAAGAATGATTGATTTCTTGATTTAGATACGTTAAGACTGAATATGAGGTGAAATGCTTAATAAATAAAAAACAAAAACAAAAGCTTCATAGCACCTCAAAAACAACCCAATCAGGTAGACATAACAGCTTTAAAAGTCCTTCAAGCATTTTATCAAACATGTAGTGTGCATTTAAAATTCTTCAAATTCCAGTAATTTCATTTTTCAAAAGCATTGTCCCATTTACCAATTATAATATTCTCACACAAGTACAATTACCGATTAGCAGAAAATTTAACACAGCCAGAATCTATTTAAGATATTTTGAAAGAAAAGAATAAACCAAGAACTTCAACACAACCGAAATTTACACATCTCCGGTACTTTTTTTTAAATTTAGGCGTGTATTATTGAAGAGGATTTGAAAGAATAAACAAAACCTTAAAACTGTGAATTAAAGAAACTGTAAAAAAAATGACATTTTTAAATCAGCTTCAACACCTTTTTCTGAAGATATACCGAGTTGAAGAAGATGAATGAAGATTAGATGTTCAGAAAATGAGATTGCATGTTCTAGTGGATTTTATTTTTGAATTTCAAATTTGAATTTGTTTTAGGGAAAAGCAATTGGAAGAAAAGCAATTTGAGTTTGCCTTCTTGAAGCAATAGAAACACGTTTGATTTTCCAATGACAAAACAGGAGCAGTCAATCTCTTTGAAGAAGCTTTTAAATAAAGTATGAGTTTAAAATTGCGATTTTTTAGTTTTTTTAAATGGTTTTTATATATGGATTTATATGACATCATCAAATAACATTTTTTTATTCACTCAACCAATAAGAAGTTTACACATAGTCAAAGATGACTTGAGCAAAAACCCTCTTTTAATAGTATAGATAGATGGTTGGGTTGTCAACCCACCCAATAAACATAGTCTTAAATATCTTTCAAAATATAATGGATCAACACGTAAAAGATGAATTTTTTTAGTTTGATGTATTTGTATCCGATTTTACATTAATAAGCTTCCACTCCAACGATTCACAAATCAGCTTTATAAAAATATAAGCTTCCGCCCCAACTCTAGCCTCAACTACAGCCTATTTCGCCAAACATACCCTAATCCTACTAAATTATTATATCAACAAAAAAGGGTTTTACCAAAATCCAGGTCACAAAATCTTTTAAGCAACAAAAAGAGTAAACAACAGTTTCAAAATTAAGCACATTTATAGGCATAAACTTCGAATTCAAACAAAACTTAAAAGCAGTTTAGATAACTTGAAGTTTATCTTCTTTCGGAGATGAGAATGAGGGAGTTTGATTACGTTAATAGTCCTTGTGATTTATCAGGTTCTTGTTGTTAAAAATTTAAATATAGCCTAACACTTACTTAATTACGTTAATAGTCCTTGTGATTTATCAGGTTTTGCATCGCTAGTCCTGTTGGTATTTGATTTCCAACAAGGGTTTTTCTAACTTGCCCTACGGGCACAAGTTAAGCACAACAAAAGTACACAAAAAGTACACATGGACTCACATAAAAATACGGGAGATGATAAATTCACGATCAAATTTTATAAATCCACGGAAGATGAAAGTAATTTACATTAATACCCTTACAATATATCCACCGATTTTTCACTGCAATTCTTGTTCACGTAACTTCCGTTCCTACCTTTTTTTATTAAACTTTAATATTACTGACAAACTGTTGAGCCTAAAATCCAAAATACAGCTTATAATCACAACCATATTCCCGTAACTAGTTAAGATCCACAAATAGGTTATGATTACTAAAACGTACAATAAATTTGCATTCATGAGAATGGGTGATGTACAAATCCGCAATTCAATTTCCACAATCGCATACATGCTATATCATTAGTTCATTACCAACCCATTTGACAAAACAAACATCAGCAATACATATAATCATCTTGTAGGGGGGTTTCCTTTATGATTTTGTTGATTTTTCAAACGGTTTGGTTTCGAGTATCTATTACAGTTTCTTTCGGTTCCTGTTCGGTTTTTGGTACGTTAGAATTTTAGCACGTCAGATTGATTTTTAACAGATATCGATCACAACCACAGACTTAAGATCTCTATTTTAAACGTTAGTTGTAGTTTTGCAGGTATGAAGTTCGTATATAATTTTGTCAATATTATTAAACGTTTCCATATCAATATGTGATGGCTTTGTTAAGACTAATACACCTATCAATTTGATTGCAATGTTACTGATAACGCAATAAGCGTCGCAAGTGAGTACTAGACAATGAAAATAGGCAGCCATTATGTAAAATGTGGTGGTGCAAAAATATTTGGAAGAGAAGCGATTCAGTGAAAGACTGAAAGTAGGTTGATGTACTCCAAGGGTATTAGTGTAAGTTTCCTCTTAATTGTCGTGGATCTATAAAATTGATCCGTGAATATATCAGCTCCCTAAAAATACACTTGTCTATACTTTTATGTGAATCCATATGTACTTTTTCATGAGCCCCAGTGTACTTGTGGTATGCTTAACTTGTGCCCTTAGGGCACAAGTTAGAAAAACCCTTCTAACAAATCCAATCCATTGACCATTAACATCGTTTTTTTCTTTTCTTTTTTTTTTCTTTTTTTTTTCTTCTCTTTACTTGTGTGTATGTTTAGCAAAACATAGTAACAACATGGGCGGAGGTAAAGGGGGAGGGGGAAGGGGCAGGTGCCCCTAGCGAAAAAAATGTATTGTAAAATTTTGAAAATATTTAGTGTTTTTTTTAACCCCCTCCCCCTAAAAACTAATTTCTAATGTAGTTTTTAAAATTTATCAAAGTGCACCTCTCGAACAAAAATTCATAGCTCCGCTCCTGAGTAACGGTAGCAGTTAGTAGAAGAGTAGATGTACTTGGCTAAGATAAGTGTTTGGTAACATAGTTGTAGTTGTAAATATAAATGTAAAATAACGCAAAATAACGTATACACATTAAAATGATTTTTCTTAAAAATATAATATGAGCATATATGTAATTTAAGAAACATAACTCCAGCACCGAGATCAAGATGATTCTTCATGATGAGTTTTGAATAAAGCGGTTAAACAAAATTAAAAACGCTAGTTGTTTATTGTCGAACAAATTTTCTTTTTTCTTTTCCTTTTTAATAAACAAACTTTTTATTTGAACCACTAACTTGCTAGCAAATATGTCTTTATTTATTGAGGAGAGTTATTTTACAGAGGAATTTTCAAATGCTTACTCTTATTTTGGTGCTTACTAAGGGACAAATCTCTACCATCCATCTAGCTTGATCTAATGGTGAGGATAAACCTAAGATTTAATATGAAAACCTAAGTCCATGTTTTTTTTTTCCTTTTTCTTTGTCTTTTTTATTTGTTAACATATATATATTTTTTGTTTTTTTTCTTTCTTTGGAATTCACGTTTTCATTTTAAATTCATCATTTTTTTTAATACACGTTTTTTTATTCAAGTTTTTTTCGCTTTGATACGTTTTCATCTGTATTCATACGTTTTCGTTTGTTTTTATACGTTTCCGTCCGTGTTCATATGTTTTCGTCCTTTTTTAACGTTTTCGTCATATTTCAGACGTTTTCGTCTGTTTTCATCCGTTATCGTACGTTTAAATCCATTTTCTGACGTTTTTGTCCGTTTTCGTACGTTTTTGTACGTTTATATACGTTTTCGTCTGTTTTAGACGTTTTTGTCCGTTTTCATACGTTTTCGTCCGTTTTTACGTTATCGTCCATTTATTGACATTTTCATCTGTTTTCAGACGTTTTCGTCCGCTTTTATACATTTTTGTCTGTTTTCATACGTTTCCGTCTGTTTTCTTACGTTTTCGCCCGTTTACTTCCGTTTTCATACGTTTTCGTCTGTTTTCTTATGTTTCGTTTTTTTTTTCATACGTTTTTATCAATTTTCTTACGTTTTCGTTCGTTTTCATACATTTTTCATACGTTTTCAGACGTGTTTTTACGCTTTCAAACGTTTTCGTCTGTTTTCTTACGTTTTCGTCCGTTTTCTTACGTTTTCGGCCGTTTCATACGTTTTTGTCTGTTTTTTTAGGTTTTCATGTATTTTCATCCGTTTTTAGATGTTTTCGTCTGTATTTTTACGTTTTCATGTATTTTCGTCCGTTTTCAGACGTTTCATACATTGTCATCCTTTATTTACGTTTTCATCCATTTTTAGACGTTTTCGTCTCTTTTCAGACGTTTTCATCCGTTTTTATACGTTTTCGTCCGTTTTCATACGTTTTCATCCGTTTTTATACGTTTTTATCTGTTTTATACGTTTTTGTCCGTTCCTAGACGTTTTTGTTCGTTTTTATACGTTTTTCATTTGATTTTATACGTTTTTGTCCGTTTTTAGTCGTTTTCAGTTTGATATTTGTAAGTGACACTTATTTATCTCTTGTGATATAACACTGTAAGGAAGATGAAAAATATTACATTCTTCATCATGTATGTGTTATCAGTTGTGATACTCAACTAAGAATCTGATGGTTGTGTTTTTAAAAATATTTAGGAAAATTTTTGTGTTTTATGATATTATGAAATATTAGAAAAGTTGTTCAACTGAAAACAAGAGATGTTATGATACTTTTGTTAGACTTGTGGTGGATTTTTCTATTTAATGAATACATTGTGCATGTTTCGATAGGTTTTATAGCGGGATTTGAAAATATCTATGGTTGAATCAGCAAACTAAATAAGCTATGGTTGAAGATAACACACATCTTTATAAACAAACTGGGGAAGCTCAAACATTTGTGATATTACAGGTGATATCACCTCACTTGTGATATCACATGTGATATCATGTGTAATAACACCGTTGATATCACCTGTGATATCATGTGTGATATTACCGGTGATAGCATGTGTTATATCATAGTTTATACCACTTGCGATATCACCAGTGATATCATGTGATATCACAAGTGAGGTGATATCATGTGTGATATCACAGGTGTTTGAGCTTACTCAGTTTGTTTATAAAGATGTGTGCTTTCTTCAACCACAACTTCTTTAGTTTACTGATTCAACCATAGATATTTTTAAATTCCGCTATAAAACCTATCGAAACATGTACAATGTATCCATTAAATAGAAAAATCCACCACAAGTCTAACAAAAGTTTCATAACATCTTTTATTTTTAGTTAAACACCTTTTCTAATATTTCATATTATCATAAAACACAAAAATCTTCCTAAAAAATACAAAAACACAAATAAGAAAAATAAACAGAATCATCACAGTAATATAATAAGTGATGTTTATTATCATTTCTTTCATATATACTTGGTAAAATACTAAATTCTTATCACATTTGGTATAAATTTAATATTTCACATTCTTAGTTGATTATCACAACTGATAACACATATATGATGAAGAGTGTAATACTCTTCATATTTCTTACCGTGTTATATCACAAGAGATAAATAAGTGTCATTTAAAAATATCAAAATGAATAAAAAGGAAGCAAACTATGAAAATAAAGACTTGACATATTCTCAAAATCATACAAGTGTTGCATTAAATTAGCATTTTTTTGAACAAAATAAGAATTCACCTAAAGAGACTTTAACCCTTTTATTTCTACTAAGAGTATAATATCACAAGTGATAGATAACATTTGTTGCATTAAAAACATATGCGCTTGTCAATTGCGATGAAAGGCACAAAAACTATCTTGTAACTAAAAATTATAAAAATATTAGAAAACACATAGGTGATAATATATAAAAATATACATAGCAATGAAAAATCTCACGTGATATTAAAGGTTAAAAAACATACTTGTTTGTTTATGAAATATCACAAGTGATATTAGACATTAACTTTTTTATAATAAAATATCACAATTGATATTAGACATGTAATATAATAAAGTTTAATAATAAACATGAAAACAAATGAAAATAGACGAAAACGTATAAAAACTGCAAAAAACGGACGAAAATGTATGAAAACGGATAAAAATGTATAAAAACGAATGAAAAGGGTATAAAAACGGGAAAAAAAAGTGTCTGAAAACGGACGAAAACGAATAAGAGCGGATGAAAATGGACGAAAACGTATGAAAATGGACGAAAACGTCTGAAAATAGACGAAAGCGTCTAAAAATGGACGAAAACGTAAAAAACAGACGAAAGCGTATATAAACCTATGAAAACGTAAGAAAACGGAAAAAACGTAAGAAAACAGACGAAAACGTATTAAAACGGACAAAAACGTAAGAAAACAGACGAAAAGGTATGAAAACGGACAAAAACGTAAGAAAACGGATGAAACCGAACGAAAACATAGGAAAACGGACGAAAATGTAAGAAAACATGCGAGAACGTAAGAAAACGGACGAAAACGTATGAAAACGGACGAAAACGTAAGAAAACAGAAGAAAAGGTACGAAAACAGACGAAAATGTAAGAAAGCGAACGAAAACGTAAGAAAACAGACAAAAACGTATGAAAACGGATTAAAACGGACGAAAACGTATGGAAACGTAATAAAACGGACGAAAACATATGTAAACGGATGAAACGTATGAAAACAGACAAAAACGTAAGAAAACGGACGAAAACGTAACAAGACTGACGAAAACGTAAGAAAACGGATGAAAACAGACGAAAACGTAAGAAAATGGACGAAAACGTAAGAAAACAGACGAAAACGTAAGAAAACGGACGAAAACGTATGAAAACGAATGAAAACGTATGAAAACAGACGAAAACGTATAAAAAGCCGGAAAAACGGACAAATACGTATGAAAACGGACGAAAAAAAAAAAAAAAAAAAAAAAAAAAAAAAAAAAAAAAAAAAACACGAAATTAAAAAAAAAGTTATTAAAAAATACAAATAATGAGAAAATAAAAAAGAAAAAGACAAGAAAAAAAACATGGACTTAAGTTTAAGCATATTAAATCTTAGGTTAATCTCCACCATTAGATCAAATTAGATGAAAGGTGGGGATTTATCCCTTAGTATGCAAGGATTTTTGAGTATGCAAAATAAAGTGTCTCTTATTTTACATACCAAAATTTTTTTTACATATCAAGAGACTTATCTCCACCATCCATTTTAAAAAAAATCAATGACTGAGATTAAAAGCATTTTATTATTTCACCTATTTTTTATAATTTAAATATCTCTTAAACCAATAATCGTTAAGTGAAAATATTTACATCGTCGCGAAGAGCATTTAATTATCTTACTATAGACGGACATTTTGATATACTTTCGAAAAAAGAAAAAAAAAAATCATTTTTTTCACGTTTTTTCGTCTATTTTTACGTTACTTGAAATTCGCATGAAAAAAATCATATATGATTAAACACTAATTTGAATATCACATGTGATATTAGTGTTAAATCATATATGATATGTGATATGATATGTATATCATATGTGATTTTACACTAATATCACATGTGATATTAATATCACATGTAATATTACATATCATATATGATATAACACTAATATCACATGTGATATTCAAAATAGTGTTTAATCACATATGATTTTTTAATGCAAATTTTAGTAACGTAAAAAAACGAAAAAACTTAAAAAAATACATGAAAAATACGAAAAAAAAAAAATTTGTCGAAAGTATATCAAAGTGCCTATCTATAGAAAGATAATTAAATGCTCGTCGCAATGATATTTTTTTTTCGCGTGACGATTAACAGTTTGAAAGTTATTAATATTTGAAAAAAGATGATGAAAGTGGGGTTTTTTTTAATTGTTGGGATTAATCTCATCCATTAGATCAAATAAAAATATATGGTAGAAATTAATTCCTTGATATGTAAATAATCTTTTATCCTCATATGATTATTTGATAATCTAAAACTATTAACAAAATTGCATCAATCGTGAGTGAATTGCTCTGAGACGTAAATTGAAGCATTCAGAAGATGAATTCTTAAGTATAATATAAATGTTTACTACTAGCTAGCTAGTGTTTATTGATTGATCATTAGACTAGAGGTGGTGGTGATGAGGGCTCACGAGTGAGGAGCATCTTCACGAGTGTAAATGAGTCGAGCCGCTCGTGAAAAGTTCAGAATTAAATCGGTAAAAAGCTCAAACGAGTTGAGCCTAAACGAGCTAGGTTGCAGCTCATTTATTAATTGAGCTAGAGCTCGAGCTTTATATAAAAGCTCGTTTGGGCTCGTGAGCCTAAACGAGCCTAAACTATATTATGATATTTTAAGTTTTAAATATTTTATACGAGTCGAGCTAGAGCTTTTAAACGAGCTCAAAAAAAATATATCACAAGCCGAGCTCGAGCTCGAACCAAGCTTTAACTTTTCATTTCCATATCGTATAAACGAGCCGAGCCCGAGCCTATATAATACACCACGAACCGAGCTCGAGCTTAAAATTTAAAGCACGAAATGAGCCGAGCTCGAGCTTTTTAAAACTTAAACGAGTCGAGCTCGAGCTCTGGCAAGCTCGGGCTCGGATCGGCTCGTTTCCACCCCTGCTCACGAGTTAGACCCACTACTTGATTTGTTTGTCACGCATGATTTACACACTTTAATATTTGATTGGCATACTTAAAAATACAAATTCAGTATGCATCTTATAACATATGTATAACTGCTTAAAGCATGGAATTGAGTGTGTCCATTAAAACTTAGAGTGTGCAAATCAATTCCTTTTTATTTATGAACTAGCTAAAAGACCCATGAAATCCACGGACATTTAAAAAAAAAAGTAGATAATGAATTATATATTATGAAATGGGCCATTAGAAAGACACATACATATAAGACACTTGGAACAAACGAAACATATGTGTAATTAAACAAATAATCAAATAAGGAAAAAATAACTTAAATATATGTAATCAAACAAATAGTCAAATAAGGAAAAATTAACTTAAAAGCGCATAAGCAATTATTGGTGTTTCTTGTGTTTTTTGAACTTCTATTTGTCGCGAAAATGTAAAGGCATGTTGATTTACTTGCGATGACTTGAGCAGAACTTTGATAACAATATGTACATGATGTTCTTCAACAAATGTATGTTGAATTTAGAAAACCTACGAATAAATGAGATAAGTAGTCGAATACCGTTGTTGTGTGCAGAATGCCAGCACAAGTGAACCATGAATGCAAATACCAAAGTGAACCATGATTGAACCATAAACTGAACCATGACTGCAAATACCATGAACCATAAAACTGAAACTACCAAACTGAACCATGACTGCACCATGACTGAACCATACTCTGTTTTACCAAACTGAACCATGACTGCACCATGACTAAAACTGAAACTACCAAAGTCAAACTAAAACTATTAACCCCACAAAACTAGAACTGAAACTACCAAAGTCAAACAAAACTGACCCATAAACTAAACCTTTACTGCAAATACCAAACTGACCCATAAACTAAACCATGCCTGCAAATACCAAACTGACCCATAAACTGACCCATAAACTAAACCATGCCTGCAAATACCAAATACCCAAACTGCAAATACTAAAATAACAAGATTATAAGCTAATCATAGATCCCGGTACATGATTGTTTCACTGTAACAAAATAACCACTTAAACTAATAATAGTTGCCATAAACTGATCCTAGTTACCATCTAGTACAAAATAACCACAAGTTTTTTCAAATACCAAATACCACAAGTTTTTTCAAATAAAAAGTTTTCGAAATAACCATTTAAAACTAAAACTAATCATATTTGCCATTATAGAGTTACTTGATAACGCTACACACGTCGTTCGGGGTTAAAGGAACTTCCTTTTCGTCGAGCAAGTTTTTCAACACCCTAGGCAGTGAACCTAATCGTTGTAGTGTAGTATTAGGGTAAGCCACGGGTATTGATATCGTTCTCTAGGGGAATAGGAATGCTAGTGAGAAGTTACTACGCTAAGGTTGGGGTTGAGGAAGATTATTTTTTTTCTTTTTTTTTTATATTTTTTAGGAAATGGAAAGGTACGATTCTCGGGGTTTGGATTTGGGGGTTGGTATTTCTACCGATTACTCTACTTATCTAATTATCTAATCTAGTGGTGTATGTAGTCTATGTCTAATTATTGTGTGCTCGTATGATGATTTAAAGATGTGTTTACTTAGGTTTTATTACTCCTTAATTATCTCCTATTGATGGTTGAATTGTCACGTCCTTATTCTTAATCGCGTTGTGTGTCTAAGGTCGTAGGGTATGCGTTTATCCCTAACTCTTTGAAACTACCAAAGGTTATCGCCTACAAAATCTCTAGGATTTATAAACTTAACACTAAGGTACTCTTCGGATGGTTTAGCCTACAATGACTCTAGGTACTATAAGCTAAGGTTCAACAAAGATTAATCAAGCATTAACTACACAACGGATGACCTATCGCAATACTAGATCATTAACAATTAAGATAAGAGACAACCAATCAATATTCAATAATTAAGTTTCATATTCCCTAAGCAGACACACAAGTAAATTAGCCGGACATGGGGAACATGCAAGCATACACACAATTAATTGAAGACATAATTGAATCAATGAAGTAAAACACTTATCTTGATGTAAGATAGAGTATGGAACCCTAAACTACTGTACAAGACAGCCTTGGTTCGGTTTAGGTTTTTACTCCAAAAGTCTACACACTGAAAACTGAAAAATTCGGATTCTATATATAAGATTACAAATGCGACGGCGTCACCTTTTGATATGTGACGTTGTCGGGTCGCCGTCATTAGGGTTTCGTCTTGACCACGTTAGTCTTGCGACGGCGTCACCTTATGCTTGTGACGCCGTCCCATTCAGTCTCTGACGTCGTCTGGATCAAATCTAGGTCGTCTGAGTTGCGACGCCCTACTCTTTTAAAACCTGAAGCCGTCACTTGTAAATGAGCAATTTGGCTACTGAGTCGTCACAAAACTTATCCGACGGCGTCGCAGATAACACCTGACGCCGTCGCAAGTAGAACCTGACGCCGTCCCCTTTAGTTCCAGCAGCCTGAGTGTCTCGATTCTTGACTTTGGCCATTTTCTTCGTATATTCGCGCCTTTTCGTCCGAATAAGTGTCATTCCAGCAATTTGCCTTCAAGAGACCTAAAAAGTGAAAAGGAACGATATTAAGTAATAACGGATACAAAAGTAATCAAATAAGGGCTTAAACTACCCCTCAAAAAGGTACATTTTAAAACCTTATCAAATATCCCTACACTTGGTATTTGCTTGTCCTCAAGCAAATGTGCTTTTAGCCAATAAATTTATAAGTTAGGGGTCATGAAGCATTAGTTTAGAATGATCCACAACACATATAAGCCCCGCAAAAGTCATAACAAGCACGGAAATTACATACTAGCACCTCACATGGGGTGTTTGGATACTCACATCTCTCGGGTGTATATGAAATATAACAAGTTGGAAATGGAAGATAAACACTCATTAACCGGTCCTAATACATAGATTACCATAGGCTTGAGACTAGATCAAACCTCCATCGCTTTGGCGTAAGCACCTAGGAAAGACTATCCAAGAGGTCTTTTAAAGGGTTGTAATGTTAGGCTTACGGTAGGGAAGCAAAGGGGTTGCTGGGATAGGCTATTTAGTGGTGGCAAGTCAAAAATCTTTATGTTACAAGCATGCGAAGAATGGCGTTGCTAAGCCAAGACTCGACACTCTCGACTCTAGATAACTGAAACAAACAAACATAATTTTAAAGATAGATGTAGGATGGTAGCCCATATGTTTCTTTTTTTCTTTCTCTTTTTTTTTTCAACACTTTTTTTTCCCTACACTTTTACTCTACCATCCTCTACGATAACATCAAAATGATAGGGATTTATCGGCACATCCCTACACTTGAGTTTTTATTACTCTAACACTAATTCGACCCGAATTGAAAAGATCAAAACACTTGGAGTACTTTATTATGCAAATAAAGGGAATTTGAATTTAACGTTCCCTTCCCGTCATTTCATAAACTTTAACTTTTCCTATGAGTCCCAATCGTCCCAAAACTGTGTACAAAGGTGATAAGGTTTTAAAAGGTACCATTTTGAGGGGTCGTTTAAGCCCTTATTTGATCACTTTTGTATCCGTTATTGCTTAATATTGTTCCTTTTCACTTTTTAGGTCTCTTGAAGGCAAAATGCTGGAATGACACTTAATTGGACAAAAAGGCGCGAATATACGAAGAAAATGGCCAAAGTCAGAATCGAGACACTCAAAGCTGCTGAAAACAGAAGGCGACGGCGTCAGGTGTTAATTGCGACGCCGTCGGAGGATTTTTTGTGACGATACAGAAGCCAAAAACCCTATTTTCAAGTGACGACGTCGGGCTTTAAAAGAGTAGGCCGTTGCTACTCAGACGGCCTAGATGCGACCCAGACGACGTCAAAAGCTGAAGAGGACGGCGTCACTGACATAAGGTGACGCCGTCGCAAGGTTAACGTGGCCAAGACGAAACCCTAATGACGGCGACACGACGGCGTCACAAAACATAAGGTGACGCCGTCGCATATGTAATATTATATATAGAATCCGAATTTTTCAGTTTTAGGAGAGTCTTTTTGGAGTGAAAACCTAAAACCGAACCAAGGGTGTCTTGTACAGTATTTTAGGGTTCCAAACCCTATCTTACATCAAGATAAGTATTTACTTCATCAATTCAATTATGTCTTTGATTATTTGTGTGTATGCTTGCATGTTCTCCATGTCCGGCTAATTTATTTGTGTGTTTGCTTAGGGAGTATGAAACTTAATTATTGAATATTGATTGGTTGTTTCTTATCTTAGTTGATTAATGATCTAGTAATGCGATAGGTCATTCGTTGTGTACTTAATGCTTGATTCATCTTTGTGAACCTTAGAATATAATTACCTGAGTACTTGTAAGCTAAACCATCCAAAGAGTGCCTTAGAGTAAGAGTTTATTATCCCTAGTGGGTTTTGTAGACGAGACCCTTTGGTAAGTTCAAAGAGTTAGGGAGAAACGCATACCCTACAACTTTAGACACACAACGCAACTAAGAATAAGGACATGACAACTCAACCATCAATAGGAGATAATTAAGGAGTAGTAAAACCTAAGTAAACACATCTTTAAACTATCATACGAGCACACAATTAATTAGACATAGATTGCCACCACCTTAGTTTAGATAATTAGATAATAGTAGAGTAATCGGTAGAAATACCAACCCCCCAAATCCAATACCCGAGATTCGTACTTTTCAATTTCCTAAAAAACATAAAAAAAGATAAAAAATAATCTTCCTCAACCTTAACCTTAGCGTAGTAACTTCTCACTAGCATTCCTATTCCCCTAGAGAACGATATCAATACCCGTGGCTTACCCTAATACTACACTACAACGATTAGGTTCACTGCCTAGGGTGTTGAAAAACTTGCTCGACGAAAAGGAAGTTCCTTTGACCCCGAACGCGCTGCGTAAGCGTATCAAGTTTTTGGCGCCGCTGCCGGGGAATAGAATAGCTAGTTAGTAGTCCACCTCGTTTAGGTTCTTTGCTTGATTCCTATCAAGTAAATTTTTTTTTCTCATTTTTAGCTTCCTCTTAGTCTATCCCCCTTCTTCGTGACCTTTGTTCGTACACCCATCACTTTTCATCATGGAAGATGATAACCAACCACCAAACAACACTCCACCACCAAACAAATACCCACTGCTTGACCCAGCCTCTGCTAACCAACTTCGAGCCCGTATCATGAGTGAAATTGGAGAGCTTAGGAAATTAAATATGATAATTGAAAATACACTCGAGGAAGCCCTTAAGGAATCTGATCACCCTTTAGATAATGATTCGACCACAAGTGATTCGGATGATGATCTAGAGGAAGGAGATTGTAAGGTGTTAGAAATTATGGAGGGTAGTAAGGAGGAGGAAGAACTTAGGGAGTACTTTGATTCATACCCTAAAGGGAAGGAAACCGCTTATCACCATAACGTGGTTAATTTTCCAAGACCACCTTTCGAGCCTCGCATAAGAAGGGGAAACCCTAAAAACATCAAAATACCGTGTATGATTGGATACTTATATAGGGATCACACCTACATTGGCTGTAAGGCACCCATGAATATAATGTCTAGGCTCTATTACAATTGGATCATGAGCAAAAAGCTAGAGCCTATGAGGGACCCCTTTCGCCCTAGGAAAGCAAGTAACTATGTGGGGAGGGTTAAGGGACTGCATGTGTTCATAGGTAACTTCACATTTAGGTGTGATTTCATGATTTTGGAAAATGTTAAGGGCTTTTGATGGGTTTTTAGGAGACGTGATACTTGGGAAACCATTTATAGAGGAGTCTAAGATGGTTTATGATAAAGAGAAAGGGATAATCGAGTTCTCAAATGAAGCCGAGAATGTTAAATATATAATGCCCCACAAAAATAAGAATTTTGAGGGCATGGATAATTTAGATGTAGATAACATTCCGGCATTCGAAGTAGACTGGAAGAACAAAGTTTACTACACTGCTTGTCTTGAACTAGGGCCTGAATATATTCGTGATGAGAGAAGAGTTAAGGAGATCGAATGGGCCTCTAAGATTAGGGCAACGTAGGAGCACGACTACGAGTCTAGCTACAAGACTCTTTAATAAAGAAAAGCGCTTCGTGGGAGGCAACTCATGCTTAATTGTTTGCTTGTTAGTGTCATATATCTTTTATTAATTGTTTATCCTCATGTTTAAATTTGTAAAAATGCTTTATTTTGTTTTTAACCTCGTCTTAATTGCATATAAAGGTATTTTACATAAGGGATAAGTGTAGGGAGGATTACACACGTTTTCAAAAGAAACGTAAACATGAGAATAACAATTAACCAAAAGATATATATGTTTATTTGTTCGAGTCAAATGCTTGTATCGAGTCATAATGGATGTTTTTGCAGAAATTTTTCCAGATTCTAAAGATGTAAAATTTCCAGAATTTTTTTCAGAAAATCGCAGAACAGTTTTTGTCAGGATAACCTGACGGCGTCAGGAAGGAGTAAAAACATCATATCACTTTTTCTCGTTTTCTGAGCTACTTATAAATTTTTGGAATTTTCCAGGTCTTAATTTTTTAGAAATTCTGTAAACATCCATTCCACAAGCATTATATCCTAGTTTAAATCTATATATATTATTACCGCCGATTTTACGCGAAGGTTTCGTTTGTTTTCTTCAAGTGTGCAGGTTTAGTTTGTCAAGAAGAAGTTACAAAAGATTGGAAGGAGCTTTTCACGCAATAATTCTTCTTGGAAAGGATTTAACCACCACTTTACACGAATCCTACCGAGCTAATCAGGGGAGTATTAGTTTCTTTCGTTTTTGATTACCTTCTTTTATCATAACTTTGATACTTTCGGGGAACATTGGGGACAATGTTCAGTTTAAGTGTAGGGAGGGAAAATAAAACGGGAACTTTGAAACTATGATTATCCTTGATTATTTGCTTTGTCTAATTGCATTTGCGTAATAAACCATGAGAAAATGTCGGTTAGGGTAATTTTGGCACCAAATTTAAAATTTTTCATGACATATAGGAGTGGGCCATTAGTCTTAACAAAAGCGTCTCACGGATAGGAAGTTACATGACTAGCACAAAAACCCTTTACCACTTAAATTCCACCCAAAATGTGAGGATCGCCCTTAGATTAGTAGGAATTAAAAGCATTCATCTTTAATGCTTAGAGTGTAAACCGGTAGTATAATAGATTCTAGAACTTGTTTTGTGATGCATTCCGAGATCGCTAGTAAGACTACACTTGTGTAGTTAGGAATAACTAAATGATAAGAGGCATTAGGATAACCCTTGTTTGATACCCATAATATAATTACTTCTTCCACATCGGTTGAGTAATTCCCCCACACCCTTTGCGTTGTACTCATCTTTAGTACACGATACCCCTAGTTAACCCCTCAGAGCCTATCCTTTTCGCGGTTCTTGTGATGTTTCGGTTTTTCCGGAATATCAATAAAGAGCATTGTTTACACCCCACCCCCAAATATACACCCAAATCGCCTTAGCCTACCCCTTATGCACTCACTTTTAGTGCAAATTGTGGAAAACTAGAAGGGGGGGTTGAATAGTTTTGCCGATTTTAAGTTGATTTCAAAAACTTTAGATTCGATATTATGTGAAATCGTATGGATGTTGAGAACGTATAGATCTAATGATAATGTAAGTAAATAAACAAAGATAAGGGATAGAAATGACACAACCGATTTATAGTGGTTCGGCTACAAGGACACCTTCCTTGCCCTACTCCACTCCCCGAGTCACCTACTCGAGAGTTCAAGCACTATGTCAACAAACTCCTTCACTTGGCGGAGAAGCCTTCACAACGTTGCTTACACTTTATCCGGTACAAAGCTAGATACCGAGTCCGTAGCACGGTGGACCAAACCAACACAACTATTACACAACAAATATGTGAAATATCAAATACAAGATCTTCGCTACAGAAATCTTGCGGAGTGACAAATCAATCAAGGACCCCTTTCTTGGATGACTTGTAGAATGCTCGTGATCTCGCCTTAGAGAAGGACCTATATGAGGATCACAAATAGAAAGAAAAGAAGAACAACTCTCTAGATCAAGTGATCTATATGTTAGAAGAGAATGAGAGTGTATGAGATATTTAGTAAGAAGGAGGTGAGTTAGAATGAAGAAATGGCTCTCTATTTATAGGCAAATTTCCTCACTGTTCACACGGATCCCACGGATCCCTTCCACTTGGGATCCGGCTAGCACAAAGCTAGGGATCCGTGGAACGCTCCTCTTTGCCCATGGGTTTTTTGGTTATGGGTCATGGGTTGGTCCATGGGTTATATCTAGATTCAATGTATCTAAGTATACATTGTATCAAGTCTCTTTGGGTATGGGTTAAGATCCATGGGTTGTGATTTTTACCCATCCTAATTAACTATTACAACAAATGCTTTTGTTACTACATTTTTGTATTTAAAAGATTATATGTAAATGCTTTACAAAAATAACATGTATCCTTATAATTAAACTTAAGACAACATTATATATGTTATCAACAAAACACAAAGAGATCGCAAAATATTAATAAACGTTTTTACGGTTTATTTGTATTAACAATCTCCCCCTTTTTGTTGATGACAAAATATAATGTTATGATGAGTAAAACTTAAGAATAGATGTAAGTTTTGAAAGCTCCTAAGTTTTACTTCTTCTCCCCCTTTTTGTCGAAACAAAAAGTCAACCCTTGGAGGAAAAAGTAGTCTACGTATTTCTTACTCCCCCTTGACGGTAGCTCCCCCTAGTTTGGGGCGTCAAGAGAAGAAAAAAAAATCCTACAAAAGAAAGTTAGTAACATGCTTAATTGATCTTATGGTTGTCGAGAAACAAGATATGGAGCCAAGGTATGTAAACAAGGCCTTGTAATAAAACGACAAATTGTAGTGGTAGTTAAGCCACTTACAAGCATGTAAAAATAAGAACAAGACTTGTTCTTGAAAATGACAAAAAGATATAAAAAGTAAAAAATAGTAGTAGAGATTCCTTCCATGCTTGCATAAGGTTATGGATGGAGGTTTTGATGAGTAATTGTATTGATTCGATCAAGGATGAGGTTGAGTATGAAACGCATTTCTTCCCTAACTTCTATTGCAATGTCCCTAGTGGATTGGCAATGTTCACAATGTAAATGATGTGGGTAATGAGTGCGGAAGTTTTCCGGTTTGTTTTGATTTGAGTTATGCGGAAGTTGTGGTGGAAAAATAAGAAAATATGGATCAAAATTCGGAATGTTTGTATGTGGTGGTGGAAAAGAACCTAGATGTTCTTGTAATGTGATGGGAGCTAGAGGTGGTGATGTTTCAAGATCTTGAAAAATAGTATTTAGTGATGTGGGGGGTGTGGAAAAGACTATTTCTTTTTCTTTAGGTTGGGTAGATCTTGTTGGAGTCCTAAAGAGTTCCAAAAGAGTTATTTTAGGTGGTGATGAAGTTGGTGTACTTGTTGGTGATGAGGGTGGTGCTATAATGGAAGCATCTTGTGGTGAGTTATTTGAGGATGAATCATTTGAGGTTGGTTTTGCTAAACAACAAGATCGGATACTAATCCGGGCGGATATCCTAGCATTTGATTGTGGTATTTTGGATGGTGGAAGTACAAAGGTTTGGATATCATGATTGTTTGTACTAGATGATTCTCCTAAAGGGTTTTTGGATGACATGATGAAGTGTGTTTGTGAGAAGGAGATGGAGTATGCAAGCATTTTGGGAGTTATATATATAGAAAAACAACACATTGTAATGAATGCTTGACCCAAAATGTGGATTAAAATCTAATGATTAGATATGAATTCAAGGCATGTGATCATGAGAACACAAGCATTAAAGAACATACTCCCAAAAATAAGACAAATGTGGATTTTTCATCCAAAATGACAAAAATAGAAGTTGAAAACAGCTTCTGTATACACGGATCCCACGGATCCTTCCCATGAGGGATCCGTCCAGCATGAAGGCTAGGATCTGTGGGTCTGGTGTTTCAGGCAGTACAAAATTCTCCTTTTGGAAATACTTTTGCCTATTGTGTGCCTATATGCAAACTATTTGGAGTTGCGGTTATCTCGACCCCTAAAAAGAAATAAAAACTAAACTAGAAGTATAAAAAGTATCCTATTGAGATAACCCGAAAACACATAGTACATAAGTACGTAATCTTGTGTTGTCAATGCTCCTAATTCATTGTAGCTTAAATGAATGTACCCCAAAACACATATTAGTTATGTGTCCCCTTTAGCATTCAAAAGACATGAGATGCAATGAAAACGAGTTTTTACTTTGTATTAATAATGAAAAAGCGATTTGTCCTAGACGTGAAAAATTGCTTTTGTGAAATTGATACGGGAAGGTATCATCCTTTTAGAAAACATTGTGAAAGTAGGTTTTCTTTGAAAATGTGTATATAAAAAGTAGGAGAGCTATAAGTAAAAAAAAACTTATCTTTGGGTTTTGAAAATTCCCGTATTGTTTGTGAGTTGTGCGTGAAATAGAGATCCTAGACTCAGAAGGAAGAAGGCTAGTGTTTACATACCTTGTAGAGTCAAAATAAATTACGACGTGTGTTCCATTAAACCAAGACCAAGACGAAGTAGGTTGAATTGTTCCCGCTTCAACGGTTTGGTGAGGACGTCGGCTATGTTATCTTCGGATGCTACCTTCTCAATAGAAATGTTCCCCTTTTGAACATTGTCTCTTAAGAAGTGATGACGAATCTCTATATGCTTGGTGCGAGAATGCAATACCGGATTCTTGCTTAAGTCGATGGCACCTTTGTTATCACATAGAATGGCTATGTCGCTTAGATGAATGTCGTAGTCTACTAACGCTTGTTTCATCCATAGTGCTTGTTGGCATGCTTTGCCGGCGGAGACGTACTCGGCTTCGGTTGTTGATATTGCTAGAGCCGTTTGTTTCTTTGAAAACCACGATGTTAAACAACATCCCATGAAAGTACACACCCCACTTGTACTTTTTCTATCAACGTAATCCCTTGCATGGTCAGAATCTGCATATACAATTGTTTCTACACCCGTGCCCTTAGGATACCATAATCCTAATTGTGTTGTACCCTTAATGTATCTAAAAATTCTTTTTACGGCTTCTAGGTGTGAAGTTTTGGGGTTTTTTTGAAACCTAGCACATAAGCAGACACTAAACATGATATCCGGCCTACTTGCCATGAGGTAGAGAAGACTACCTATCATGCCACGATATTTAGTATTATCTACGGATTCGCCGTCTTCATCTTTTGTGAGTTTGGTTTCGGATGACATGGGTGTCCTAATTGGTTTCGACTCTTCTAGACCAAATTTCTTTAACATCTCCTTGATGTATTTAGATTGATTGAAGAAGATACCATCTTCTACTTGTTTAATTTGTAGACCAAGAAAGAAATTAAGTTCTCCCATCATACTCATCTCGAACTCGTCATGCATGATTTTAGAGAAATCATCACACATGTCTTGACAAGTGGATCCGAATATAATATCATCTACGTATATTTGTACTATGATTATGTGTGACTCCTTTTTCTTAGTAAAAAGTGTGTTGTCAACTAACCCCATGGTATAGTTATGTTTAATTAAAAAGGACTTGAGTCTATCATACCAAGCTTTTGGAGCTTGTTTAAGACCATAAAGGGCTTTTTTAATTTATAAACGTGTTTGGGTTTTTCAAAATCAATGAAGCCCGGAGGTTGAGCTACATATACTTCTTCATTAATAAGACCATTTAGAAAAGCGCTTTTGACATCCATTTGATAAAGCTTTAGATCATTAGCACAAGCATACGCAAGAAGTATTCTTATAGACTCTAATCTAGCCACGGGGGCATAGGTCTCATCAAAGTCTATTCCTTCTTGTTGGTTATACCCTTGGGCAACGAGTCTAGCCTTGTTCCTAGATACTACTCCGTTTGCATCTAATTTGTTTTTATACACCCATTTTGTTCCTATTACGGTTTGATTACTAGGTGGAGGGACAAGTGTCCAAACATCATTATAAACAAATTGATTTAATTCTTCTTGCATAGCCATTACCCAACTTTCATCTTTTATGGCTTCTTGTGTATTCTTAGGTTCTATAGTTGAAACAAAACAAAATAAGCTACTTAGGTTTTGAACTTGAGACCTTAAAGTTCGTTCGTTTAGCTTTCCTATGACCTTATCTACGGGGTGATCTTTGGACTCTTTAATGTTTGTGATTTCACTAATTGAAGGTTCTTCTTCTTCGTTTATCTTTTTCTTAATTACAATAGCTTCACTTTCTATGATCTCGTCATCGACAAGAGGTGGAGAGGGTTTGGGTGGACTTTCATCAAATTTTATGTTTAATAACTCTTCTACCTTCATTGTTTCTTTGTTTAATATGACGTAAGCTTTGCTATTAGGCGAGTAACCTAAAAAGATACCTTCGGTTGATTTAGGATCAAATTTTGTAAGGTAATCTTTAGTGTTAAGAATGAAGCATTTGCTTCCAAAGACTCTAAAATGATTTAAAGTAGGCTTTTTGTCTCGGAGTAACTCATATGGAGTTTTACCTAAGATTGGTCTAATTAAGACTCGATTGAGTATGTACGTTGAGGTATCAACAGCATTACACCAAAAATTTTGAGGTATGGATTGTTCGTTAAGCATGGTTCTACTCATTTCTTGAAGGGTTCTATTCTTTCTTTCTACTACCCCATTCGATTGTGGAGTGCGTGGAGCTGAGAAGTTGTGAGTAATACCATTAGCGTCACAAAAAACTCCGAATTGCACTTCATTATCGAATTCCCTACCATGATCCGTCCTAATAGATACTATGGGTTTTCCTAGTTGTCTTTGGATCTTTTTGCTTAATATTTCAAAATAGTTAAAGGTTTCCGTTTTGTTCTTTAAAAATTTTGTCCAAGTATACCTAGAGTAGTCATCCACTATTACCAAAGTATAGTAGTTGCCTCCATAACTTTGGATAGCAGATGGACCAAATAAATCCATATGTAGTAATTCTAGACACCTAGTTGTGGATACCATTTTTTTAGCTTTATGACTCGAGTGAGCTTGTTTTCCTATATTACAAGCATCACAAAAATGATGTTCATATTTTAACTTAGGTAGATCTCTTACTAGATCTTTGGATGATAGCGATTGAAGAAGTCGCATATTGGCATGACCCAATCTTCGATGCCATAAGGTCGAAGTATCATCCATAGAGGTAAGACATAGTTTGTCTTTAGGTTCATTACCGATTTTAATGACATAGACTCCATGTTTCCTAATTCCTCTTCCTATGGTTATGCCATTTTTAAGTATCTTACTACCGGTTTCGGTAAAAAGTACATTCACTTTTTATCACATATTTGTCCTATACTTACGAGATTAAAGTTTAGGTTTTCTACGTGACACACATCGTTAATGGTTAGAGTTTTGTTAGAAACCGTACCTTTACCGATGATTCTACTTTTGCTATTTCCAAACACCACATTCCCTCCATTTACGGATTCATATGTGGAGAATAGATCCCTATTGCCGGTCATGTGCCTCGTGCACCTGCTATCCTTGACCCATTCATCGGGGTCTAGGTCGACCTTTAAGCACACCTAAAACAATAATAAACTCAAAAGTTTGGTCCCCATTTATTCATGGGTCCATTAGTGTTAAACATTCCATTCATGTTAGACATGTATGGATAAGATGAGTATGCATTCCATGGAGCAAAGTTTTGAAAAGAGAAACCGTTTTGCATATTAGGGTTCCATCCCATTTGATGGTTACTTCTTGGATAAACGTTATTAGGTCTCCTAGATGCATTATGTTTTTGAAAAGATGGGGCTTTGTTTCTTGCAAAAGTAGGATTAATTTTTGGAGGTGGATGTCTAGTGGTGACATGAGTTGGTTTCTTCCTATTTACGATAACGAACTTGGTTCTAGATGATGAGGCTATGTTATTACCACTAGTTGTCACAGCAGATCCACGGATCCCAGTTTGTACACTAGCCGGTTCCCTTTTTAGGGGATCCGTGGGATCCGCCACAACAGTGGCTGGTTTTTCTAATTCTTTAACAAATTTTGTTTCTTTACTTTCACTAGTTGATGGATCAAGTTGTTGTATGCCTAGACCCTTTTGATTGTTGCCGGTTTTAACACCATCGAGTATTGTATCTAAGGTGTTTGTACTCATTCTAGCAATTTTAGAATCTAAATGATCAACTAGTGTTTGAAGTTGAACACAAAGTTCACATTCACCACTTGCTATTTTACCCTTTTCCAAACGTTTTAGTTTTGCTTTTAATTCTATGACTTCTTTATCTAAACGTTGGTTTTGACTCTTTAAAAGCTTGTTTTTGTTAATTAGTTTTAAGCTAATATTGCATAGTTTATCATATTCATTATGCAATGAGTCGTCATCAAGTGATGAACTACTATAGTATTCGTGACATACCTCGTCATTTGCCATGAGACAAATTTTTTCGTCCTCCTCGTCGCTCATTCCCCACGTGCCGCTCACGAATTCTTTTTGATCATCCCGTTTGGGACACTTACTAATAAAGTGGTTTGGGTCCCCACATTTAAAGCAAGTACGATCATCCTTTGGCTTTTCGTCCTCTTTGTTTTTCCGAAAGCATTTCTTATCGTCATACGGTTGTTTGACGTATCTACCCTTTCTTCTAAAGAACTTTTTAAAGTCCCTTACCGCCATAGCGTACTCTTCGTCGTCACTACTCGAAGATGAGCTCTCCTCATCGCTCGAAACCTTTTTGGCTTTAAGGGCAAGAGATTTGTGTTTCTCTTTCACCTTTGAGGCTTCGGAATCTTTAGCAAGGACAAGCTCGTAGACTTTTAGGTTGCCTATGAGTTCATCGAGGGTGAGGATTGTCAAATATTTTGACTCTTCGATTGCCGTCACCTTGGATCTCCACTTTGATGGAAGTGCCCTTAGATATCTCCTAACATGGTTACGGCTAGAAATTCATCAAGTGCTTGTAAAGATGTAATAATAGTATTAAAGTTAGCAAATGAATGATCTATAGTTTCCTCATCCGATATTGAAAATTGTTCATATTGTTGAACAAATAGATCAATTTTATTATTTTTAACTTGTTGGTTGCCTTGATGAGTTACAACTAAAGAATTCCAAATTTCTTTAGAGGTTTTAAGCATAGAAATTCTTTCGAATTCCTTTTTCGGTAAAGCATTATATAAAACCATTTTTGCTTCACTATTTTTAGAAAGCTTTTTCTTCATTTCATCATTTAGTTTATCATGAGTGTGGAAAACTAGAAGGGGGGGTTGAATAGTTTTACCAATTAAAACTTCCTTTTAAACTATTTAGATCGACTTATGTCAATCTATTTGGTTGTGTGTGTTGGATGTTGATAAACAAGCATATAAAGATATGTAATAAAAGGATAAGAGTAAGAAGCACAAAACCACAACGCGAGTATTTATAGTGGTTCGGCTACAAGGACACCTTCCTTGCCCTACTCCACTCCCCGAGTCACCTACTCGAGAGTTTGTAATCACTACACCAATCTCCTTATGGCGGAGAAGCCTTCACAACGTCGCTTAACCTTTTTCCGGTACAAAGCTAAATACCGAGTTCTTTCACACCAAGGCGAACCACACCTAACACAACGTCGCCTACCCTTTATACGGTGCTAGGCTAACCACCGAGTTCTTTCACACCTTAGGTGAACTACACCTTCACAACGTCACCTACCCTTTATTAGGTACTAGGCTAAGTACCTAGTTCCATTGAAATGGAGGAACTACTACCACACTACACCAACGACTAATCCCAAGGAGATCTACTCCTTTACAACATCATCAAGGACATCAATATCCATGGATCTAATGCTAGTCTATCTAGTACATCGAAACACACCATATCGAATGTACATCTAAGGCACCTTTCACTAATGCCTTTGATTAGATCTACAAGACATCTTTCACTAATGTCTTTGATTAGATCTACAAGACACCTTTCACTAATGTCTTTGATTAGATCTACAAGACACCTTTCACTAATGTCTTGTGTCTTCATTTCTAAGCACCTTTCACTAATGCTTCTTGTCTTGACTTCTAAGCACCTACCACAAGTGCTTATCTTATAGACGATAGATACCCTTCACTAATATCTTCGTCTTGACACTTGAGACATCTTTCACTAATGTCTTTAACACTACGCTTCTTTGAAGAAAGAAAGGGATCATCAACAAGAGGACTTCAATAGCCTTGATGATGAGGAAGCTTGGCAACTCATGGACTTGAGCTTGCTCGACTTCAAAGGTGGTGATCTTCCCTTTAAGAGGAACCTAAAAGATCACACAAAAACAAAACTACAAACATAGATCTCTTGGATCTATGGTTAGTGAGATTTAACTCAGGGGAGAAAGTATGTTGGAGAGGGGTGAGGATTAATGAAGAAATGGCTCACTATTTATAGAGGAAAAACCTACTGTTACCCCGGATCCCACGGATCCCTTCCACTTGGGATCCGGCTAGCACAAAGCTAGGGATCCGTGGTCCGCTCCTCTTTGCCCATGGGTATTTTGGGTTATGGGTCATGGGTCATGGGTTATGGGTTGATCCATGGTTTTCAATCTAGATACAATGTACCTTAAGAATACATTGAACTTGTGTAAGTGGTATATATAAAACCATGGGTTATGGGTCAAAAACCATTTGCTAGTTTTTAACTATTTAGTATATACTTGCTTTTACCCATTTTAGTATATACTTGTTTTTACCCATTTTAGTGTACTTAATATAAGTATGTATTAACCCAATATGTAAACACTAGTTGTTGTACATGTGTATCTAAAATATAAAATCACTTAATCTTGTTATAGTGTTTTATATGAAAACGTAAGTGTGTTATAAAACTATTAGTTCAAACCATTTACGTATTTTATTTGTTTCGTTAATATGATTTTACTTTTGTTATCGACAAAACATTAGAAGATCATAAAATATAAATAAACGTTTTTACGGCTTATTTGTATTAACAATGAGGTATGTGAACTAAATTTCTTTTATCATCATTTGAGGTAGCCTCAAAATCACCTTCAACAATAATGTACCAAAGATCAATATCTTTAGACTTCACATATGTTTCGAATCTATTTTTCCAATATATAAAACCATTATTTCAAGTAGTGGTGGTCGTTGCATAGATTGCCCTTCCTTATAATTTTCAGAACCCATAGTGATCGAAAAGTTTTTAAAATACAATTTTATTTTAAAACTTTTATAAACTTAGCTCTTGATGCCAATTGTGGAAAACTAGAAGGGGGGTTGAATAGTTTTGCCGATTTTAAGTTGATTTCAAAAACTTTAGATTCGATATTATGTGAAATCATATGGATGTTGAGAACGTATAGATCTAATGATAATGTAAGTAAATAAACAAAGATAAGGGATAGAAATGACACAACCGATTTATAGTGGTTCGGCTACAAGGACACCTTCCTTGCCCTACTCCACTCCCCGAGTCACCTACTCGAGAGTTCAAGCACTATGTCAACAAACTCCTTCACTTGGCGGAGAAGCCTTCACAACGTTGCTTACACTTTATCCGGTACAAAGCTAGATACCGAGTCCGTAGCACGGTGGACCAAACCAACACAACTATTACACAACAAATATGTGAAATATCAAATACAAGATCTTCGCTACAGAAATCTTGCGGAGTGACAAATCAATCAAGGACCCCTTGCTTGGATGACTTGTAGAATACTCATGATCTCGCCTTAGAGAAGGACCTATATGAGGATCACAAATAGAAAGAAAAGAAGAACAACTCTCTAGATCAAGTGATCTATATGTTAGAAGAGAATGAGAGTGTATGAGATATTTAGTAAGAAGGAGGTGAGTTAGAATGAAGAAATGGCTCTCTATTTATAGGCAAATTTCCTCACTGTTCACACGGATCCCACGGATCCCTTCCACTTGGGATCCGGCTAGCACAAAGCTAGGGATCCGTGGAACGCTCCTCTTTGCCCATGGGTTTTTTGGTTATGGGTCATGGGTTGGTCCATGGGTTATATCTAGATTCAATGTATCTAAGTATACATTGTATCAAGTCTCTTTGGGTATGGGTTAAGATCCATGGGTTGTGATTTTTACCCATCCTAATTAACTATTACAACAAATGCTTTTGTTACTACATTTTTGTATTTAAAAGATTATATGTAAATGCTTTACAAAAATAACATGTATCCTTATAATTAAACTTAAGACAACATTATATATGTTATCAACAAAACACAAAGAGATCGCAAAATATTAATAAACGTTTTTACGGTTTATTTGTATTAACACAAATGTTTGTTATCACCCTAAACCCTTAGTTCAATTATCTGGTTGCTTGCATGAGTTGCTAAGTCGAGTCATATCCTTTGTATACAGTTTTGGGATGATTGGGATTCATGGGAAAAGTTAAAGTTTATGAAATGACGGGAAGGGAACGTTAAATTCAAATTCCCTTTGTTTGCGTAATAATGTACCCCAAGTGTTTTGATCTTTTCAATTCGGGTTAAATTAGTGTTAGAGTAATAAAAACTCAAGTGTAGGGATGTGCCTATAAATCCCTATCATTTTGATGTTATCGTAGAGGATGGTAGAGTAAAAGTGTATGAAAAAAAAAATCGAAAAAAAAAATAGAAAAAGAGAAAAAGAAAAAAAAATAGAGTGATTGAAAAAAAAATAAAAAAACATACGGGCTACCATCCTACATCTATCCTTTAAATTTATGTTTGTTTATTTCCGTTACCTAGAGTTTTAGAGTGTCGAGTCTTGGCTTAGCAACGCCATTCTTCGTATGCATTTAACATAGAGATTTTTGACTTGCCACCACTAAATAGCCTATCCCACCAAACCCTTGTTTCTCTACCGTAAGCCTAACATTACAACCCTTTAAAAGACCTCTTTGATAGTCTTTCCTAGGTGCTTACGCCAAAGCGATGGAGGTTTGATCTATTCTCAAGCCTATGGTAATCTATGTACTAGGACCGGTTAATGAGTGTTTATCTTCCATTTCCTATTTGTTATATTTCATATATACACCCGAGAGAGATGTGAGTATCCAAACACCCCATGTGAGGTGCTAGTATGTAATTTCTGTGCTTGTTATGACTTTTGCGGGGCTTATATGTGTTGTGGACCATTTTAAATCAATGCTTCATGACCCCTAACTTATAAATTAATTGGCTAAAAGCACATTTGCTTGAGGACAAGCAAATAACAAGTGTAGGGATATTTGATAAGGTTTTAAAAGGTACCATTTTGAGGGGTCGTTTAAGCCCTTATTTGATCACTTTTGTATTCGTTATTGCTTAATATCGTTCCTTTTCACTTTTTAGGTCTCTTGAAGGCAAAATGCTGGAATGACACTTAGTTGGACGAAAAGGCGCGAATATACGAAGAAAATGGCCAAAGTCAGAATCGAGACACTCAAAGCTGCTGAAAACAGAAGGCGACGGCGTCAGGTGTTAATTGCGACGCCGTCGGAGGATTTTTTGTGACGATACAGAAGCCAAAAACCCTATTTTCAAGTGACGACGTCGGGCTTTAAAAGAGTAGGCCGTTGCTACTCAGACGGCCTAGATGCGACCCAGACGACGTCAGAAGCTGAAGAGGACGGCGTCACAGACATAAGGTGACGCCGTCGCAAGGTTAACGTGGCCAAGACGAAACCCTAATGACGGCGACACGACGGTGTCACAAAACATAAGGTGACGCCGTCGCATATGTAATATTATATATAGAATCCGAATTTTTCAGTTTTAGGAGAGTCTTTTTGGAGTGAAAACCTAAAACCGAACCAAGGGTGTCTTGTACAGTATTTTAAGGTTCCAACCCCTATCTTACATCAAGATAAGTATTTACTTCATCAATTCAATTATGTCTTTGATTATTTGTGTGTATGCTTGCATGTTCTCCATGTCCGGCTAATTTATTTGTGTGTTTGCTTAGGGAGTATGAAACTTAATTATTGAATATTGATTGGTTGTTTCTTATCTTAGTTGATTAATGATCTAGTAATGCGATAGGTCATTCGTTGTGTACTTAATGCTTGATTCATCTTTGTGAACCTTAGAATATAATTACCTGAGTAGTTGTAAGCTAAACCATCCAAAGAGTGCCTTAGAGTAAGAGTTTATTATCCCTAGTGGGTTTTGTAGACGAGACCCTTTGGTAAGTTCAAAGAGTTAGGGAGAAACGCATACCCTACAACTTTAGACACACAACGCAACTAAGAATAAGGACGTGACAACTCAACCATCAATAGGAGATAATTAAGGAGTAGTAAAACCTAAGTAAACACATCTTTAAACTATCATACGAGCACACAATTAATTAGACATAGACTACCACCACCTTAGTTTAGATAATTAGATAATGGTAGAGTAATCGGTAGAAATACCAACCCCCCAAATCCAATACCCGAGATTCGTACTTTTCAATTTCCTAAAAAACATAAAAAAGATAAAAAAAAATAATCTTCCTCAACCTTAACCTTAGCGTAGTAACTTCTCACTAGCATTCCTATTCCCTTAGAGAACGATATCAATACCCGTGGCTTACCCTAATACTACACTACAACGATTAGGTTCACTGCCTAGGGTGTTGAAAAACTTGCTCGACGAAAAGGAAGTTCCTTTGACCCCGAACGCGCTGCGTAAGCGTATCAAAAGGATATGACTCGACTTAGCAACTTATGCAAGCAACAAGATAATTGAACTAAGGGTTTAGTGTGATAACAATAATGCACTAAAATGCATACAAGGTAGGCTAAGGCGATTTGGGTGTACATTTGGGGGTGGGGTGTAAACAATGCTCTTCATTGATATTCCGGAAAACCGAAACATCACGAGAACCGCGAAAAGGATAGGCTCTGAAGGGTTAACTAGGGGTATCGTGTACTAAAGATGAGTACAACTCAAAGGTGTGGGGGAATTACTCAACCGATGTGGAAGAAGTAATTATATTACGGGTATCAAACAAGGGTTATCCTAATGCCTCTTATCATTTAGTTATTCCTAACTACAAAAGTGTAGTCTTACTAGCGATCTCGGGATGCATCACAAAACAAGTTCTAGAATCTATTATACTACCGGTTCACACACTAAGAATTAAAGATGAATGCTTTAATTCCTACTAATCTAAGGGCGATCCTCATATTTTGGGTGGAATTAAAGTGGTAAAGGGTTTTTTGTGCTAGTCATATAACTTCCTATCCATGAGACGCTTTATTAAGACTAATGGCCCACTCCTATATGTCATGAAAAAATTTTAAATTTGGTGCCAAAATTACCCTAACCGATATTTCTCATGGTTTATTACACAAATGAAATTGGACAAAGCAAATATTCAAGGATAAGCATAGTTTCAAAGTTCCCATTTTATTTTCCCTCCCTACACTTAAACTGAACATTGTCCCCAATGTTCCCCGAAAGTATCAAAGTTATGATAATGGAAGGTAATTAAAAACGAAAGAAACTAATACTCCCCTGATTAGCTCGGTAGGATCCGTGTAAAGTGGTGGTTACATCTTTCTTCAAGAAGAACGTTTGCGTGAAAAGCTCCTTCTCATCTTATGTATCTTCTTCTTGGTAAATTAAACCTGCACACTTGAAGAAAACAAACAACCCAACGCATCAAACCGAACAAATAAAAATCACAACAAGATGTAATTCCAGACTTAAATAAGATATAATGCTTGTGGAATGGATGTTTGCAGATTTTCTAGAAAATTAAGACCTAAAAAATTCCAAAAATTTATATGTAGCACAGAAAACGAGAAAAAGTAGTAAGCAGTTTCTACTCCTCCTGACGCCGTTAGGTTGCGACCCTGACGCCGTCAGGTTATCATGACAGAAACTGGTCTGCGATTTCCTGGAAAAAATTCTGGAAAATTTTTATCTTTAAAATCTGGAAAAATTTCCTGCAATAACATCCATTATGACTCGATACAAGCATTTGACTTGAACAAACACACATGTATATCTTTTAAATAATTGTAATTCTCATGTTCACGTTTCTTTTGAAAACGTGTGTAATCCTCCCTACACTTATCCCTTATGTAAAATGCCTTTATATGTTATTAAGACGAGGTTAAAGACAAAATAAAGCATTTTTACAAATTCAAACACGAGAATAAATAATCGATAAAAGATATACGACACACAAATAAAAATGAAAAACAAATACACATGGGTTGCCTCCCAAGAAGCGGTTGTTTTTGTTCGAGTCACGAGCCTGACTCTACCCTTATTTAACGGATAAAGGGGAGGTTTTCCCTACACTTAAGCTTAAGTGCGGGTGATAGTAGCGATACACACCCTTAGGGTGGAAATTTGCTACGTGAGGAGAGGGTGATGGGTGATTTATATGCTCAAAGGAGTGTGCTCCATTCATTATAACGTTACCTAAGTCTATTGGTGTAGCGGGTGAATCAAATCTCTCTCCTAAAAATGGATCATCTTCTATCAACTTCAAAAGATTCTTAGTTAAGGATCCATCTTGACCTAATAAACCCGGTTTAAACCCATAATGTTTCTTGTTATCAACCATGAATGGGTGATATAAGTGTGTTAGGTCGTGGGTTACTCCTATATTAGCTTCCACTCTACATGGCCTAGAGTCTACCACCTTTATCAAGCAACTACCCGGATTATTTATTTTGATGGGTGGATTGGGGCCTAATTCAATTTCAAGATTCACATCTAAAGACGGAAAATTGGGTAAGGTTTTTGGTTGAGGCTTCGTTTTATCAAAATTAGGAACTTCCCTAGGACTAAGAGAGAGGTCATAACAACAAGCATCTAAACCTACATTCTCTAGTGGCATTTGGTCCAAAGGTTCTATATCAATCGGGGTTCCTATAGTCTCTTCTACTTCTCCCGGGTAAGTTATAGGCGATGTGTGTTCCTCAAGTGATGGTAGGGCTTGTGGACTTGGAGTTTCCACCTCATTCTCCATTATATCTAGATCTCCTAAAAGTTCATCATGTGTTTTAGTATGATCTAACCCAAATACACTCCTAAGTATCTCAAATCCTTCTTTAGCCATTTCAAATTCTTGGTCCGATTCATAAGAATCATTCTCAAAAATTTGATCATTATGTTCTATTTGCCTAAAGGATTCCTCACGCGTGTCATATGTTTTGGTGAAATCTATCCCACGCATGCAACTAGGCAGTTCAACTATAACCATTTCACAATCTTGTTCTGGTTTAGGTTCCATGTTCTTAAAAACAAGGTCTTTTTGATCATGATGCCTAAGGTTGGATAAATCCTCCTTATCCATTTCTTCAAGTTGTGACAACTGACGGTTTCTGCTTAGGAGGCTTTTCTCAAAAAAATTCCAGAGGGTCTCACTAAAAGGAGTTGATTCTAACAATGATCGTTGAATAGAAGCCACACAAGCACAAAATTTATCAAATACATCCAACCTTACACCCCGTCTCCTTTTGGATATCTCTAAGATCACTCACAAATTCATTAGAACAATAAAAAGCAATCCAATATGCGAAATTCAATTGTTCCTCATTTGTTAATGATTCAAATGCATCTTCACTTTCCATAGCGACAAATGACAAGGGTTTTACGAACACAAACACAAAGAAGGTGGATAGACTACAAGGAAGCTAAAAATGGGAAAAAAATGCTTACTTGATAGGAATCAAGCAAGGAAACCTAAACGAGGTGGACTCCTAACTAGCTATTATATTCTCCGGCAGCGGCGCCAAAAACTTGATAACACTACACGCGTCGTTCGGGGTCAAAGGAACTTCCTTTTCGTCGAGCAAGTTTTTCAACACCCTAGGCAGTGAACCTAATCGTTGTAGTGTAGTATTAGGGTAAGCCACGGGTATTGATATCGTTCTCTAGGGGAATAGGAATGCTAGTGAGAAGTTACTACGCTAAGGTTGGGGTTGAGGAAGATTATTTTTTTTCTTTTTTTTATATTTTTTAGGAAATGGAAAGGTACGAATCTCGGGGTTTGGATTTGGGGGTTGGTATTTCTACCGATTACTCTACTTATCTAATTATCTAATCTAGTGGTGTATGTAGTCTATGTCTAATTATTGTGTGCTCGTATGATGATTTAAAGATGTGTTTACTTAGGTTTTATTACTCCTTAATTATCTCCTATTGATGGTTGAATTGTCAAGTCCTTATTCTTAATCGCGTTGTGTGTCTAAGGTCGTAGGGTATGCGTTTATCCCTAACTCTTTGAAACTACCAAAGGTTATCGCCTACAAAATCTCTAGGATTTATAAACTTAACACTAGGGTACTCTTCGGATGGTTTAGCCTACAATGACTCTAGGTACTATAAGCTAAGGTTCAACAAAGATTAATCAAGCATTAACTACACAACGGATGACCTATCGCAATACTAGATCATTAACAATTAAGATAAGAGACAACCAATCAATTTTCAATAATTAAGTATCATATTCCCTAAGCAGACACACAAGTAAATTAGCGGGACATGGGGAACATGCAAGCATACACACAATTAATTGAAGACATAATTGAATCAATGAAGTAAAACACTTATCTTGATGTAAGATAGGGTATGGAACCCTAAAATACTGTACAAGACAGCCTTGGTTCGGTCTAGGTTTTTACTCCAAAAGTCTACACACTAAAAACTGAAAAATTCGGATTCTATATATAAGATTACAAATGCGACGGCGTCACCTTTTGATATGTGACACCGTCGGGTCGCCGTCATTAGGGTTTCGTCTTGGCCACGTTAGTCTTGCGATGACGTCACCTTATGCTTGTGACGCCGTCCCCTTCAGTCTCTGACGTCGTCTGGATCAAATCTAGGTCGTCTGAGTTGCGACGCCCTACTCTTTTAAAACCTGAAGTCGTCACTTGTAAATGAGCAATTTGGCTACTGAGTCGTCACAAAACTTGTCCGACGGTGTCGCAGATAACACCTGACGCCGTCGCAAGTAGAACATGACGCCGTCCCCTTTAGTTCCAGCAGCCTGAGTGTTTCAGTTCTTTTCTTTGGCCATTTCTTCGTATATTCGTGCCTTTTCGTCCGAATAAGTGTCATTCCAGCAATTTGCCTTCAAGAGACCTAAAAATTGAAATGGAACTATACTAAGTAATGACGGATACAAAAGTGATCAAATAAGGGCTTAAACGACCCCTCAAAAAGGTACATTTTAAAACCTTATCATTGCTCTTCATTAATATTTCAGAATTCACTGAAATATCACTAGAATCGCGAAAAGGATAGGCTCAGAGGGGTTAACTAGGGGTATCTTGTACTAAACATGAGTACATAGCAAGGGTGTTGGGTAATTACTTGACCGGTGTAGCCAATGTAATTATATAAACATGTTTAAAACAAGGGTTATCCTAATGTGTCTTATCATTTAGTTAATCCTAACTACACGAATGTAGTCTCACTAGCGATCTCAGAATGCATCACAAAAACAAGTTCTAGAATCTATATACTATCGGTATACTCATAAGCATCAAGAGTGAATGCTTTTATATCCTATATACCTAAATGCAAACCTCACATTTTAGGGGTGGAATTTGAGTGGTAAGGTTTTTATGCTAGCTATATAACTCCTATCCATGAGACGCTTTATTAAGACTAAAGTTTTACTCGTAAATATCATAAAAAAATTTAAATTTGGTGCTAAAATTACCCTACCAAGTATTTCTTTCGATTTATTACACAAATATTAGAAAACACGACAAATATCAAGTAAGTGATTTGTTTCTAAGGCGTCCCTTTTTCCCTCCTACAGTTAAATTGAACATTGTCCCCAATGTTTTTAAAAAGTACCAAAGATATGATAATAGGAAAAATAAAAGAGATAAGAGAAACTAATATTCCTGATTTGCTCGGCATGGACGATATAGAAATACGGTTGTATCCTCCTCCAAGAAGATAAGATCAATGATACGTTTCTCTTCCAATATACACTTGAATCTTCTTGTCCAATATAACCTGTAATTTCTAAGAAAACGAACACGAAACCTCGCATAAAATCAGGATAAACACTATCTATAATAAAAACTATCATAGAAAGTGAATAGGATATAATGCTTTCAAAATAAATGTTTACAGAATCCTGGAATTTTAAAACTTTTGGAAATTTTTAAAAATTAAGGTTCGACAGGAAAACAAAAATCTGGAAAATTAGTGTTATAATGCCTGACGTCGTCAGGTTGTAAGTCTGACACCGTTAGGATTGACCTGACAGAATTTTAAGTTTCGTTTTCTTGAAAATTTCTGGAAAAATCAATATTTTAAAACCTGAAATTTTCTACAAAACGTTTAATGTGACTCGATACAAACATTTGACTCAAACAAACACACAAATATGATAGAATATATGCTCATCATAAATTGTAAATTTTCATGTTTGATTTTCTTTCTTTTAAACAAATGTGAACGTCCTTACACTTAAATTTTCGTAAAGTACCTTTATATGTAATTAAGACGAGGTTAAAAACAAAATAAAGCATTTTCACAAATTTATTCGAAACATGAAAATTAAACAATAACGATGTAACATATATATGACATCAACAAATATAAATTAAAAACATGGGTTGCCTCCTAATAAGCGCTTTTTTTTATTTACAAGTCTTGTAGATAGTCTCAAAGTCATGCCCTTATTTTTCACATATCTTAAATGCCCATTCAAACATTTTGATCCTCCTTTCGTCACGCTTATATTTTGGGCCTAGGGTTAGACAAGCTGTATAATAAACTTTATCTTCACAGTCAACCTCAAAAGCCGGTATATTGTCAACATATAAATCTTCAATGTCTTTAAACTTTTCATTCTTGTGGGGCATTATATACTTAACACTTTCTATTCAATTAGAAAACTTGACCGTTCCTACATCTAGGTCATAAATCATCTTAGATTCTTCTACAAACGGTTTTCCTAGTACTACTTCCCCTAAGAATCCATCTATGTTGGGTTTTAGGTTCCTTGGATCAAGAATTACTCTAAGTGATGGAACCACGGACAAGGTTGATATAACCACGGACAGAAGGATGGAACCACTGATGAAGACAAACCGTGGCTAGTAGTATAGTGTAACCATGGATAATATATTGTAACCACTGCTAGTCTTGTATAGTCGGTTTAGTTTATTGTATTAGATAAATATGGAAAAGATATTTATCTTGTAGGTTACGTATTGTATAATGTATAGGACTCCTTAGCCTATAAAAGGAGGTCCTAGGTTAGGTTAGATATACGTATGTTTTATATCGAAGGTTGATACACTTCAAGGTTGCAAAACCCTAATACTGTAAGAGTATTCGTATTAATAAATAATATTGAGGTGTTGAATGTATACTGTTCTTCTTCTTAAGATTAAGTGTTAAATTCCGCGTAATACTTAATAAGCTTTTATTCTAAGTCAGTTTCTATATTAGATCGTTTGCTCAACTGGGATCAACAAGTGGTATCAGAGCTTGTGATCTAGAAACTGTAACCAAGAAGAAGTTCTGTTAAGATTTATTCAAGTAAGTAAAGATGTCTGACGAAACTCACATGGTGACTGCTTCAAAGGTACCCATGCTCAAGCATGGTGAGTATCAAATCTGGAGAATGCGAATGAGGCAATACATTCGTATGATTGATTATGCTATCTGGGATGTCGTTGAAAAGGGAGACACTCTTCCTAAGAAGGGTGAGGATGGTAAAGAGATAGCTATTGTTAGTGAACTGATAAAGCTAAAAGGAAACTGGAGATCAAAGCTCACAGTATTCTCTCCATGGGAATACCTAATGAGTATGCTTTGGACTTTGAACAATATGAGTCTGCTAAAGATTTACTGGATGCTCTTGAAATCAGGTTTGCTGGTAATGAAGCTATAAAGAAGTCAAGGATGAATATGCTTAAGCATCAATTTGAAACCTTCACTGCTCTTAGTGGAGAAAAACTTGATGGCACATATAATAGACTTCAAAAACTTATCAGCCAACTGAAGTCAGTGGATTACAAGGTTCTTCAAGAAGATATTAATTTGAAGTTCATTAGGAGTTTATCATCTGAATGGGCTATTCATACAATTGTGTGGAGAAATAAGGTGGACTTTGATAAGATGACTCTGGACAATCTCTTCAATAACTTGAAGGTCTATGAGTCTGAGAATAACTTTGCTAATGCATCCTCTGCTAATCAAAACATTGCTTTTGTTCCCACTAATCGCATGAAGTCACAAGATATAACCACTGCTGCATATGGAGTAACCACGACTATCGCAAACAATACCACTGTTAGTGATACTGTTAGTGATGGTGCAATTTGTTCTTTTCTGTCAGATTTAACTACCAGTGTTAATGTTTTGAATCAAGATCTAGATCAAATTGATCCTGATGATCTTGATGAGATTAATCTTCAATGGCAAATGGCAATGTTGACTCTCCAAGCAAGGAAGTTTCTGAGGAGAACTGGTAGACAGGTTAAGTATGATGGTCAAAGGAGAGCTGGATTTGACAAAAGCAAGATGGAGTGCTTTAACTGCAAGAAGAAAGGTCACTTTGCTAGAGAATGTCGAGCTCCTAAGAGAATTGAAGGCATTAAGAAGACCACAGAAGAGCATGTTGCTTCTTCAGCCTTGGTTGCTCAAGATGGGATTGGTGATTATGACTGGAGTGATCAGATTGATGAAGGTCCCAATGCAGCTTTTCTTGCTAGTGAAGCTTCAAAAGAGCATAACTTTGCTCTTATGGCCTATGCTTCATCTTCTGGTTCAGATTATGAGGTATCTAATGATTCTATAACATCTACTTGTTCTTTTAAATCATGTCATGATAACTTAGAATCTCAAAAAGCTATCACTGAGAGTATGAGGAAAGAAGTAGAAAGACTGACTATGGACAACTTAGGTTATAGAGTTGGTCTAGAGAGTATGGAAGAGAAGCTTAAATATTGTATTAAATGTGAGTTTGAGTATGTAGATAAGATCAATATACTAGGTGGTGAAATTGATCTTAAGGATAGAGAGATTAAAATGCTTAAAGATAAACTAGCAGAGGCAGAAAGTGTAAAACAAAAGGCCATAGAAGAAAAAGAAAAACATGTTGTTAGGGTTACTAAAACACAATATGCTTCTGATCTAGTAAATAAACCGATAGGTCAAAAACTGTTCAAAGATGGTACTGGGCTAGGTTATAATAATATGCCACCACCATCACTTATGAAATTTGCACCACCTGCTAAAGAACTGTCATTTAGTAGTGAATTCAGTTTTAACAAACCTGTAGAAGGGATAAGTAAGACTGAAACACCTAAGATAGGTTCTGATAAGTCATCTGATGCTCCCAAGATTGAAGATTGGGAATCAGATTCTGAGGAAGATAGATCTGAATCAACTAAGCCTGAAGAGAAAGTTAAGAAAGTTAAGAAAGTTGATTCTCAGCAAATCAACCTTGTACCTAGATTTGGAGCTCAAATAGCTAAGAGAGTAGTTGAGTATAGGGAAGTGCCTAGGGAATAAATGAAAAGATACATACCTAGGGGAAACCAGAGAAACTTTAATGGCCTAATTTCTAACAGGTTAGGAGATGAGTTTCAATGTGTTAAAAAGGCTTGTTTTACATGTGGTAGTTTTGAACACTTACAGAGAAATTGTAATAAAAACAGACCACAAGTTTGGAATCATTGGAGGAGTGTAAATCATCAAAACTTTTCAAAGAAAACAAACCCTCATCCTAACAGTAACATGATTCCGAGAGCAGTGTTGATGAGGAATGGGAATACAAAATCAATAGTCACTGCTGCACCTAAATGGGTTCGAACAACTGCTAAGCAAAATGTAAACACGGCTAAGCAGAGTCAAACCACTAATAAGCAAAATATCACCACTGAAACAAAAGAAGTTTTAAAAATTCCAAAGGTGATAACTGACACAGTGGTTGGAAATCATTTTTATGCTGTTAAGGCCTCAGCAAGTTGGCAATGGAAGCCTAAGACCAAGGTTTTACATCATGCCAACTGTGCATCAATGGACCTAAAGAAATTTGAATATTTTGATGCACAGGCCAGACCCAAGTCAGTATTAGCTTGGGTCCACAAAAGGAACTAATTCGTTTAATTTCATGTGCAGGCCAATCTTCAAACTGAGCTAAAAGATAAAGGAGTTTTTGATAGTGGTTGCTCTGGGCACATGACTTGGGATGGGAGCAACCTGGAAGATTTTGAAGCTTTTGATGGAGGATATGTGGCATTTGGCAATGATCCAAAGGGAGGAAAGATACTTGGCAGAGGCACAATCAGAACAGGGAATTTAGACTTTGAAAAAGTCTATCTGGTACAGGGACTTAAGTATAATTTATTCAGTGTTTCTTAAATGTGTGATAAGAAAAACTTGGTACTTTTTGGTGAAACTGAGTGTGTGGTGTTGTCTCCTGAGTTTAAGATGCCTGATGAGAAGTTTATACAACTTAGGGTACCTAGGAAGGAAAATATATATTGTTTTGATCTTAAAGATGTTCTTCCTAATAGGTCCTTATGTTTGTTTGCTAAAGCATCTATAGATGAGTCAAAATTGTGGCATAGAAGGCTAGGTCACCTCAACTACAAAACAATCAATAAACTGGTAAAAGGAAACTTAGTGAGAGGGTTACCTTCTAAGGTTTTTGAGTGTAAGGAACTGTGTGTGGCCTGTCAAAAAAGAAAACAACATAGAGCTTCTTGTAAGACCAAAACTGTAAACACCATCACACAACCACTGTTTATGCTTCATATGGACTTATTTGGACCTATCTTTGTTAAGAGTTTGAATCATAAGCAGTATTGCCTAGTTATCACTGATGATTATAGTAGATTTTCTTGGGTATACTTTTTGGCTGCTAAGAGTGAGACTAGTGAGATCTTCAAGAGTTTCATTACTAAGATAGAAAATCTAGTAAACCATAAGGTCAAGGTAATCAGATGTGATAATGGAACTGAGTTTAAGAATGATGTGATGAATCAGTTCTGTGTAGCTAAGGGTATAGAGAGACAGTTTAGTGTTGCTAGAACACCACAACAAAATGGTGTAGCTGAAAGGAAAAATAGAACACTAATTGAGGCTGCTAGGACAATGTTGTCAGAGTCTAAGTTACCAACTACCTTTTGGGCTGAAGCTGTAGGAACTGCATGTTATGTGCAGAATAGAAGTAAGGTAGTGAAGCCTCATAACAAGACCCCCTATGAGCTGTTACATGATAGGAAGCCCATGATTGCATTCCTAAAACCTTTTGGGTGTCCTGTTACCATCTTGAATACCATAGACTACCTAGGCAAGTTTCAAGAAAAAGCTGATGATGGATACTTTTTAGGCTATTCTTCTAATAGCAAAGCCTTTAGAGTATACAATAGGAGGACTAGAATTGTTGAAGAGAACTTACATGTTCAATTCAGTGAAAAGACTCCTAGTGTTGAGACCAAAGGACCAGACTGGCTGTTTAACATTGATATGCTAAACAAATCTATGAATTATGAGCCTATCATTGCAGGAACTTCCAATAATGTTTATGCAGGTACACAAAAGGATTCTGAGGCAGAGACACCTTCCAAGGAAGCTGATTCTCCAAAGGATTTCTATTTGGTTGAAAAGTGGAAAGCTGGTTCTGTTCCTTCCATCATTAACAAGCAAGGTCCCACTGATGATGATGTACTGAATAATGAAGGCAATGTTGATCATCATCAAGATAAGGATGAGTTATTGAAAGAAAACTCAGTGTCGGTAGAAGAAATTGAAAAGAAGAAAAGGAATTCTGCAAGCACTGCTAAGCCTACTGAAAGCACTGCTAAGCCAACTGAAACCACTGATAAGCCATCTTCTACCACTGATAGGTCAAGTGAAATCCCGGATATAAGTACTGGTGATAGTACTTTCTTTGGACCACATGCAAAGCCATTATTTGATGATGAGGAACATCCACATGATCCTTCCATGCCTGCATTGATTGAAATTGATACTCCAACTGATGATGATGACTTGGATGATTTCTTCAATGCTGATTTGACTAACTTAGAAACTGTCATTAATGAAAGTCCAATCACCACTACAAGGATTCACAAGATTCATCCCAAGGAACAAATACTTGGAAACTTGAATACTCCAGTTCAAACAAGAAGCAGGGTTAAGAACACTGAACCCTTTCCTGAACATGGGTTCTTTGCAAGATCACTACACAAAAGAAACAGTCATAAGGATTTGCAAAATTGCATGTTTGCTTGTTTTCTGTCTCAAAAGGAGCCCAAAAGAGTGGAAGAAGCTTTAACAGAAGAAGGTTGGGTAAAATCAATGCAAGAGGAGCTTCTACAGATTAAGCTTCAAGAGGTTTGGACATTGGTTGATCTTCCAAATGGAAAAAAGGCAATTGGGACTAAATGGGTATTCAGAAACAAGAGGGATGAAAGAGGTATTGTAGTAAGGAACAAGTCAAGGTTGGTTGCTCAAGGATACACACAAACTGAAGGTTTGGATTATGATGAAGTGTTTTCTCCAGTTGCAAGAATAGAGGCTATTAGATTATTTTTGGCTTATGCTTCATTCAAGAATTTTGTTGTGTATCAGATGGATGTTAAAAGTGCATTTTTGTATGGCACAATTAATGAGGAGGTCTATGTTTGTCAACCTCCTGGTTTTGAAGATCCTGATCATCCTGACAAGGTTTATAGGGTGAGAAAGGCTATGTATGGGTTGCATCAAGCTCCTAGGGCATGGTGTGAGTGCCTGTCTACTTATTTGATGGACAATGGGTTTAAAAGAGGGCTGATTGATAAAACTTTGTTCATTAGAAAGCACAAAGATGATATTTTATTGGTTCAGGTCTATGTAGATGACATCATCTTTGGCTCAACAAACAAGGAGCTGTGCAGGGATTTTGAGAAACTTATGCATGACAAGTTTCAGATGAGTTCTATGGGAGAACTCACTTTCTTTTTGGGGCTACAGGTTCAACAAAGGACTGATGGTATCTTCATCAGTCAAGACAAGTATGTAGCAGATGTTTTAAAGAAGTTTGGGTTTCAAGATGTAAAGAGTGCAAGTACACCTATGGAGACTCAGAAACCTCTGCTTCCAGATGATGGAAGTCCCAAAGTTGATTTGAAGTTGTACAGATCCATCATTGGATCTTTGATGTATCTCACAACATCTAGGTCAAATATTATGTTCTCAGTATGTGTGTGTGCAAGATTTCAAGTCACACCTAATACCTCACACATGAATGCTATTAAGAGGATTTTTAGATATCTTAAAGGTCATCCTAAATTGGGCCTTTGGTACTCTAAGGATTCCCCTTTTGATTTGGTGGCCTACACAGATAGTGACTATGCTGGTGCTAGTTTGGATAGGAAGTGTACTACTGGAGGATGTCAGTTTTTGGGAAGCAGATTAATTTCTTGGCAGTGTAAAAAGCAAACTATTGTGGCAAATTCTACAACTGAAGCTGAATATGTGGCTGCTGCTAGTTGTTGTGGTCAAGTTCTTTGGATTCAGAATCAATTGCTGGATTTTGGGTACAATTTTATGCTTACTAAGATTTACATTGATAATAACAGTACAATTTGCATCATTAAAAATCCTGTTTTACATTCTAGAACTAAACATATTGAGATAAGGCATCATTTCATTAGAGATTGTAATGAGAAAAGGCTGATTCAAATGGTAAAAATCCATACTGATTTCAATGTTGCTGATCTTCTCACCAAAGCTTTTGATGTGGGGAGGTTTCAGTACCTTGTTGTTAGTATTGGAATGATTAATCTCTAAACTCTCAAATTGTTTTGTACCAGTTTATATAAGTATTGGACTGTTATTATGTAATCTTAGTCTTGCTATTCTTGTTTCTAACCACTGATAGTTTTGTTCAAACCACTGCTTGTTGTTCTGTGTTTCCACTAACCATTTTGCAGATAAAAGAAATTTTATAGAAGCTAAAGAAGTACTGAAGTTAAATTGTTCATTCATTCATCAAAACAGTTTACAGCTTACAGCTTACAATGAAACTTCAAGTGAAAATTAAAAGACTACTTCTATACATGATTTCCTACTACTATCCTCATCTGTTGGATATGCATGACAAGCTAAGGATCAAAATGGGAAGGATAGATTGATGAAAACGAAGATGATGAAGATGAATACAGTAGATGAAGCACAAAGGACATAGTCAAATCACACATTCATCTGATGGTTTCACCAAAAAGCATCATTCCATTTTCCTTTTTCCCTTCCCCCTTACGATATGTGAAGAAGAACCACAACTTGGTGCAGGAAGACCAAGAACCACCTCTCTGTCCTTTGGGAGTGGTGGATTTCTTGCTCGTGGTCTTGGTTGGGGTTGGGATGATGAAGGTTGGGGGTTTGAAGTTCTCTTCTTTGAGGAGTCATCAGAGTCCTCAGACGCCTCACTTGGATTCACCACACTATCATCTTCAGATGATGGAAGAAAGGGTGATTTTCTTGGTCTTGGTTCTTGTGGAGGAAAGTAGGACTGCCATGGGTTAGCATCTTCACTTGATGATGAAGATGGTGATGAGGATGAAGAGGATGTTAGATCAACGACTTCTGGTTTATTCCAACTAGGGTTCCACATGGTGATTGTAGTTGATTGGGGATTTTGGAGAAATTAGGGTTTTGATATTGATTGGTGTGTGCGTTATATGAGATTAGAGTTCTTTATATAAGCAGAGTTAAGGGTTATGGAAGTAAATGAGGGGCAGGTTAAATGTGGTTGAGGAGTTAATGAGATTCTTGGGCGTTGGACTAATATTAATCCTAGAAGTTGACCATATTGACTTACTTGTTCTAAACCACGGATAGGTCATTTGGAACCACTTCTGGCTCTTTCTAACCACTGACAACAATAACCTTCTTCTCTGTGTTTGTTTTGTGTTTTTGTCTTGCAGGTATGAAGGATTTGTGTACATAGGAGCTGGTGTGTTAGCTGATTGTGTATATATATATATATATATATATATATATATATATATATATATATATATATAGTGTAAGGTTATTGTCAGAACCAAAAAAAATGCGAGAACTGCGAGAACCACCTTTTTACTCCTTGCAATGCATAATATACAATATCATAATGCACAATGGCATTTTTGAAAATATATATTGTTTATTTTAAAAAACTAAATTAAATAAAGGGCAAAATGGGAACAAATTTTTCGGCTCCTCCATTTATTGCTCCCCCACATCATAAACCGTTCCCCATTTACTGCTCCCCATTTACTTCAATCTTCATCTCTTCCTCTCAAACCCTAACCACCATCACGCCGCCCCTAACATACCTCACGCAGCCACAAGATCAAGTCACTCCAAATACCTAGCCGCCTTACACCTTAGACTTACATAGATACCGCCGCCCAAATGATCTTTTCATCTCACGATCTATTCTTTTTATCTCTCAATAAATACCGCCGCCCAAATGATCTTTTAATTGGAGGTCGATGATGATCATATTTATATAATGATTGATGAATTAACAAGGTATGTCACTGAAATGGGTGAATTGAGGGTTTTTATCGGGTTGATATGGGTGGGTAGTGAAAGATCCGAATGGTGTGACGTGTATTATCTTTGTTCATACCATTTGCCTGGGACAATTGGAAAACAAGGTTAAATTCCAACTTTTGTCTGCTTATCAAAGTTTTATTTTCTAACCTCTGTTTTATTTTACATAAAAATATATGATGCAATATATAACTATTTGATACTCTCTTCTTTCACCACAAAGCCGGAAAAGATTTCATCATCTTAAAAGTGCTGCCTTCGGGTGTTTACCAATATAAACTTAGACGAACACCCTCTAAATATACAAACACCTGCTTATTTCTAATAAGTTTTAAAAAATGTTTGGATGAAGAAAAGTGCTTATTATAATGGATATTGTTGGTGGATTTATAAATAAAAACTCCAGTAGTCATGATGAGATTACTTTATATATGAGGATGGATTTATAAAGTTGAGATTAATGGGGCAAAAGCTAGTGGATAATTATATTTATGCACAAGTTGTGATCTAAAATAAGATTCAAAAGCATCATTAAAGCATATGCAACTCTTACTTTTATAAAAAAAATACTACTGTAATTATTATTAAGTGTCATCAATTGAGATTTTATTTATTGTAGTAGGAGGGTTTTCATAATGATGATGGATTATTGCTTATAAAAGCAGCAGATGATTAGTTTCTATCGTTATAGTTGGATTATTTGATTATAAAAGCAGCAGATGATTAGTTAATATAAAATAAGTGTAGTGATGCATATGTGTTTTATTGTTGGTATAAAATTTCTAAAAGAGTGTGCATATGTGTTTTATGGTTGCAGGTTACTTGACGTTGTGGCTGTTAGCACAGACTTGTATCAGTTAATATGAGCGAGACGATAAAAACACATGTGCACAAGGATTAAAAACACATGGGCAGATTTCATGGATTCTTGAACCAGGCGAGGAATACATGTGCACGCCTAAAAGATGAACTAACCGTTAAAGACATTGTATTAAACACATGTGCACGCTTCATATATTTGTAATAAAATTGAATACAAGTGTAAACATGATGACGTTTGTGATAAAGCTGAATCTCATATAACTAGAGTAAGACAATTTGTAAATTTTGGAATTGCATAAATCTAATAATAAAGTTTTGTTGTTTGTATTTATATTTATGTAATATTTTATAAAGATATATGTGCAAAACACATGTGTACACAATGCAAAACACATGTGCACACAATGTTTAAAAAAACGCATGTAAAAAAAACACACATGTAAAAAAACACTTATGCATAAACAAAAAAAATACAATTATCACATAATGCAAAACACATGTGCACACAATGTTAAAAAAAAGAAGAAAAAAAAAAAAAAAAAAAAAAAAAAAAAAAAAAAAAAAAACTAAAATTACGGGAATTAAAAAACGTTTTTTGTAAAAAAAAAATCAAATATAAAAAAAAAGTAATTTTACCATTATACCCTTTTGAATTAAATAATAAAAATTAATATAAGAAAAAATCTGATTGGTTGATGCTGGTTCTCGCAGTTCTCGCAATTTATTTGGTTCTGAAAATAACCCTTCCCTATATATATATATATATATATATATATATATATATATATATATATATATATATATATATATATATATATATATATATTGTGTAATCCTTCATATTTTTGTGAGATCTCTCTTATTATGACACAGATTTACTTGCTATCACTCTTGGACATTTGGTTGAAGTTCTACCATGTATCCACTGATGGTGTGTTTCAAACCGCGGATAGCAGTTCTGAAACCTCTTATAGACGGTTGCTTGATTTTGGATACTACAGGGGCTGTTTGGTAACTTTGGCGAAAGTATATTATCTCCCCAAATCACGGATGGATCATTTATTTGATCTTCAAACCACTTCCAATTGGCGCTCAACATTAACCCTAATCACTTTTCTTTGCATAATTCACAAAACCCACATCATACCCATCATTAATCACAATGGCGGAAAATTATTCCCACACACATAATCTTGTTGCAAATCTCACCAAAAACGATCGATCTGAAGGTTTTCATCAAATGATTGATTTCCTTATTCACATTCCTATTCACCATGCCTTAACTGTCACACCAACCATCCTTAAAGCCTACATACATCAGTTTTGGAGGAATGCTAAGCTTGAAGAGGTTGACGGAGTAGAAATGTTTAGCACTGTTGTGGATGAAAATGCTATTTCAGTTGATGAGGAGATCATTAGGAGAGTTTTAAAGTTTGATGATGCTGATGGTATTGATAATCTTTCAGATGCTGAGATTGTAGCTGGTTTAGAAAGGTTAGGATATACACACAGGGGTGATAAGGTACAATTTTTTAAGAGTTTGTTTTCACCACCATGGAAGTTTCTTATTCATACTTTGTTGATGTGTATGAGTAATAAGACCACTGGCTTTAATGACTTTCCTTCCAAAATTGCTACTGCTGTTATTTGTTTATCTGATGGAAGAAAGTTCAATTGGTCTAGGATGATTTATGAGGGGTTAGTACAAAACATTAGGAAGAAGGGTAAATACTATTTGTATCCTAGATTTGTTCAACTTATTGTGGAAAGCCAAATCAATGAACCTGTTGAGCATTCTAGGGAGTATGAAGTTCATCATATGCTTCCTAAAGTTTTTGCACATATGAGGAATCAGAAGCCCAATATGCAGATAAGAGATGTTCCTTTGTTTCCCCATATGCTTACTTTGCCTACTGATCATGAGTTTGATGAAGGTCTTGAATCCCAACCTATAGTCACTGAACCCACTGCTAGTACATCTGAACCCACTGCTAGTACATCTGAACCCACTGCTAGTACACCTCAAACCACTGTTAGTGACACTCAACCTACTTCTAGTCAAACCCAAACCACTGTTACACCAATTGTATGGACTAGGAGACAAAAGGGCACTAAGCTTCCTCAGGCTAGTGTTAGTGGTATTTTTCATGAGGCTGTCACATTGAGTGAAGGTGACATGATTGGAAGGGCTTCCACTACTGATTCATGCTTAGATGCTGGTCAGGATAGTGGAAACATAAATAAGACCCAACCTTTGGCAACTTCTAATGTGGAGAGTTCCTTGGAACTTAACACAGGTGGATGAATCCCTAGCCAACTGGCTGCTACAGGGTACATAGATGATCAGGCAAGGTCTGATGCTATGTTTATTATATCCAATGATTCACCTCTCGGAGCATGTTACACAGCTCGAAGTGATGAGGATAGTTTGGAACATGAACATGAATTGACGGATCCTAAGCTGGTACATGATGACTTTTCCAATGAACCACCTCTCGGACCAGTTCACACAGGTCGAAGTGGGGAGGATATTCTTGAACGTTTTAATGAATTGACGGATAAGTGTGCCAAAATGGAGGATACAATTTCAGGTCTACAGGAGTTGGCTATGTTTCAGGGTAAGGATATTAGGAGATTGAAGCACAGAGTGTTGGTTTTGGAAAAAGTAAGAAGACCTGGGGTTGCTGTTTTGAAAACTATGAGAAGAAAGAAAAAGAAGGTGGACTCCTCTCCAGCTCTGAATGTGGAAGATGTATCCAAACAGGGGAGGAGTGACGGCATAAATTCAGGGGAGGTTGTTGATGTACCCATGGATGATGATGTTGATAGTGGAGATCATGAATTTTTGGTATCTGATAAAGATGGGAATGAGGCAGTTCTTGAAAATTTGAAGAATGTTGTAGAAGATGAAGTAGTGCAGGACACAACCACTGATAGTAGGTCTGCAACCACGATTAGTACTCTGGTAACCACTGCTGCAGTTTCAGACTTAGCAATTATACCCACTATTGTCATACCCACTGCTATATCTAAAGAAGTTGAGAAAGAAGCTGCAAGTACCTTGATAAATCTAAGCAAAACCTCATCTATTTCTACACCTGTCATTGCACCTGTTTTATCTGTTCAGTCTACTGCAACCAAACCCAAAGGTAAAAGTTTAGTTATTGGTGAACCTTTGAAGAAGAAAGTGATTCAATCAGATATTGGAAAAGGTAAAGGGGTTGCTGTACCAGAACTGAAGTTTAAAAGTAAAGCAGAACAAGAAGCTTATGATGCAGAGTATGCAAAAAGTATTATAACTGATGATCAAGCAGCTTTAGAGAAAAGGAAGCAAGATGAAGAGGAAGCTAGTCAGAGATGGTTAGCTACATGGTATGAATCACAAAACTATCTTGAAGCTTCTCAACAAATACATAATGAATACACTGCACAAGAATGGGCACTGTTGGATGATGAGGAAAGAGCTAGACTTTTGGGTCTATGGGCAAGAAGGATTGGTAAAAATAGGAAGCAAGTTATAAGAAAGAAACCTCCTTCAATTGCACAGATGAGGAATGTATTGATGAAGATTATTAAGAATTCAGGCATTCATGTTCCTGATAATCTTAGTAAATGTACATTTGAAAGAATTTTGGAGATTTATGAGAGATGTATGAAGATTAATAATGATGATTTCTGTCCAATGAATTCTAAGAAGGAAGAAGAGTGGATTCAAAGTAGACACAAGAGAAAATCTGAGCTTAAGGAGACATCTGATTCTAAAAGACTGAAAGTAGTTGAAGATGTTAATCAAATTATTTCTTATGACTTTAAGCTTAAAGTTGGAAGTGAAGGAGTTTGGAAAATTCAAAGACTCAACAATGAAGTTTATGAGTATAATAAAATTTCACAAATGCTTCAATATTTTGATAGAGATGATTTGATGAATCTTTGGATACTTTACAAGAATAAGTTTGGTGAAGAACATCCAAATGATTATCATGAGAGACTGGTTTATCACCATTTGAAGATTTTATTTGAACCTACTCATGATGAACCTGAATGGCAAGGACTCTACAATGGGCATGTTACAAGATGGTTTTTATATCAAACTTGTGGAGTTCATGTTTTAACTGTTTTTGGAAAGATTATTCATATGCTTGTAGAAGGTGAATGTCCTAAACTGAATAAGTATCCATGAATTATTGCTCAGTTGTTAAAGCCTGGTTGTATCAAGATGTTGTTGCCCTATGATGGTCAAGCTTACAATTTGTTGCTGAAGTATGAGAACATTCTTAAGGCTAGTAAGTGTTTGGCTACATCCTCCAATTCAGATGTTTTGAGCTTAAAGGAAACTTGAGAATTCTGTTGGAATGTATCAAGTTTAGGGGAGGATTGTTGGGTTTTAGGTTCCTTGGATCAAGAATTACTCTAAGTTCTGGAACCACGGACAAGGTTGATATAACCACGGACAGAAGGATGGAACCACTGATGAAGACAAACCGCGGCTAGTAGTATAGTGTAACCACGGATAATGTATTGTAACCACTGCTAGTCTTGTATAGTCGGTTTAGTTTATTGTATTAGATAAATATGGAAAAGATATTTATCTTGTAGGTTACGTATTGTATAATGTATAGGACTCCTTAGCCTATAAAAGGAGGTCCTAGGTTAGGTTAGATATACGTATGTTTTATATCTAAGGTTGATACACTTCAAGGTTGCAAGACCCTAATACTGTAAGAGTATTCGTATTAATAAATAATATTGAGGTGTTGAATGTTTACTGTTCTTCTTCTTAAGATTAAGTGTTAAATTCCGCGTAATACTTAATAAGCTTTTATTCTAAGTCAGTTTCTATATTAGATCGTTTGCTCAACTGGGATCAACAATCTATAATGCTTATAACATCTTCTAAGATCATAAAATCACACCTATAAGTGAAATTTCCCACGAAGACATGTAATCATTTTACTCTTTCAACAAAATTTTACAATCGATTAGGAATATAAGGATCATTTCTAGGCTTTAATTCTTCATTCATGATCCATTTATAATAAAGCCTAGACATAATATTCATAGTAGCTTTTAAGTCTATGTAGGTGTGATCTCTATATAGATACCCAATCACGCAAGGGATTTTAATATTCATATAAACTCGCTTCTTAATCCACGGTCTCTTCCTATATCTTGAGGGCAAGGGTACTTTAAAGAAAGTTATGATAGTTTAATTCCTCGCGAGTTGGAAAGAAACTTATGAGTATACTATAGTCATCTTCTAGTTCCTCTTCCGAGTCATCACTAGAGGTAGTGATATCCATAGAAGGACTAGTTCTTTGCTCAATTTCTTTCTCAATTAATCTATTAAGATCCCTAAGGTCATTGATTTCCTTAACAATTTGGTCACGCAGCAAGGTCATTGCATTAGGTGAAATGGATGGATTCGCGTCTTTCATAATGGCAAATGAAATAGTAAATGGAAAAGTTTTATGAACAAAAGCATAAAGAAAAGATAGACTATGAGAAATCTAATAAAATAAAAATTAAAATCTCACTTGATAGGAATCTAGTGAGTAGACCTAAACGAGATAGAAATCGAAACCTAAACTATTCTCCGGCAGCGGCGTCAAAAACTTAATGCGGAATTTTGCAAAACCGCTAAGTTATCACAATCCTCCTAGGCAGTGTACCTAACCGTTGTAGTGTAGTATAGGTAAGACACGGGGAATTGACCTTTCTCTAGGAGAATAGTGTTGTGAAGGTCGAAGTGTATCATGAATTAGGTCTAGAGGTGTAGGATAATTCTTTTTGTATTTTTATAAAACATGAGCAAAAGTGGCTGTAAAAGCCTTACAAAACGTGTCATCAAATACAAGGATTTTACAAAAGTGGCTGTAAAAGCCTTACAAATGTGTCGTCAAATACTCTGAATCTTGGTCTTCAAATACAAGTGACACCGTCAGGTTCTAAACTTGTTCAAATGTTCTGAGCCGTCACATGTAAAATTTCCATCAAATCATCACGTCCAAATGCAAGTGACGGCATCACGTTGAGGTTATGACGCCGTATGGATCCCTTTTCCATAATTTTTTGTGGCTTGGTGTTCTTCGTTTTCTAGTCCAAGTTAGCCCAAAACGTGTCGTTTTCCAGCTTTTGCGTTCCAAGTACCTAAAATGTGAAAATGAACGATTTAAGGCAATAATTGATCATAAATGTACGAGTTTAGAGCTTAAATGACCCCTTAAAAATGTACGTTTTAAATCCTCATCAATGAGTATCAGATATGTACGAAGAAGCATGCATACATCTTCGTATCATATGGTTTTAATAAAAAAAAAAACTTTACCCAATTAGTTCTTTTATTATGGTGTATGTTCTTTATGTGCAAATCCTGTGAACATAATAACTTTACACCTTTAAAATTGATGATTCAACGTGTTGTTAAGGATAAATTAAAGAACTTTTAATCTAGACATTATTGTATCAAAAGTCGCCGGTAGCTCCATTGAACACACAAAGAAGCGGAGAAGTGGGTCAGCGCGAAGCATATTAAAAACCCGACTTTTTTAGGAAATCAAAGCGAACCTCCTTAAACCTCTCTTATAGTTTGTTCACAATGGGTGAGCTAATTAATTTACTTATGATACAAATAACATCAATAGAATAAAAGTTTAAACTTTATTGTTAAAACACATTATAAATCATTTCATTTTGCAAATCTCGACGCAAGGATGCATTTAACGCATTACGGCATATAAGGCCAAACCCTTAATATCACATAAAATTCTTGCAAAATCAGAAATTTATAATAAATGTAATTTCATAGTTATTAGTCATGTTTATTTTGTTTTCATAAAAATCCTTTGGTTTTACTTGAGTCAAACTAATAAAAACAATCAATACACATAAAAACTAATAAAGCACATATAACAATTAACAATTAATAACATGCATAACTAAAATCAACTAACATGTATATATTTAAATAAGACTCTTACTTTGTTTTCGAGCTAGGTATAAAGTGGACCAAATACACCAATAAATTGGTAGCGTAACTCTTATAATAAGATATATAGTAAACACATAAGTTGATTAAAGTACGATAAGTATGGGATCTTCCCCAATTCTAGAATTAATTAAACATATATTTATTAGGTGTCATACAATTTAATTAAATAATATTTCTTAATTAATTATCTTATCGTCTAATTAAGCATGTAAAACAATTAACAATTCATACAAACAAGTAATATCATATATCAAGATTCATGATCCATGACAAATCATGCATGTTTTCATCATGGATCACATATTAACAATTAACATGTCACGTATTAACAATTAATAAAGTAACAAGATCGTATTTAACGTCAAATAATCCATAATTATACGTTAACTATCACATAAAATTGCATGCAACCTAGGGTTTCTACAATTTTTAAAACCCTAATTTTTCTTTATTAAAAAATCTGTATGCCTCATAGGGGATTTTTAAAAACCAAGAAACCTTAAAAAACATGCAATAATCAATCAATTCGATTTTTAAGTGTTTAGGTAATTAATGACACTATATAACGGCTCGTGATACCACTTTGGAATTATACTACTATGGCAATCGTAGATATAAATACATAAACACGCGTCACACAACGGAAGAAATGATCAAATATAGTGTACATAAACTAACCAAGAAAGCGTACCTTGTTACTTCAAATCCGGTTAATAAAACGGATCAAGAAACCGGGCACTAATTTCCACAAATTGATCACTAACCCTTATTATGGTTTAGTGTTGATCGATCCAACAAAACCACCAAGAATCATATAGTTGATTCCTTTATGTTTTCGCACACATGTTGTTATAACAATTCAATTAGAATGCTAGTTCTCGATCACGTAACAAACCAAACACTTGTATTCAAAAACCAAAATCGAATCCCTTGCCCGCTAGGGTGGATCGATCGGCCAAGAAGAAGGAGGAGAAAAAGAAGTTTGGTTTGCTAAGCTTCATAAGAGATCAGTAAAATAATGAAACCAAGGGTTTATATTTATACTATTAAAAACTTGGAGAGCAAGCAAACCCAATCCTCCTCCTTGGAGGGGTATTCGGTCGATTATGGGGAAGGGGGGGTTCTAGAATCTTCCTTCCGCTAAATTACACATAACTCTTTGTATTTATCATCTAACGACCGTTAGTAAATACCGTTAAATGTCTAACAACCGTTAAGTGTTTTTACGTGAAATAATTAATATAATACATTATTAATATTAATTATATAATTGAATCTTTAAACGTAACGTGTGCGATCCTATAGGCTCGAGTTCGAAACCGGACATACGTTTATAAATATGTTCATAATCCAACAACTTCGACTATTTGGATATTTCAAATGGCGTTCTTACTCTTTTGTATGTGGCTATCGTTCTGGAAATGGTAGTTGTATCCTACTTGAAACACCACTATTTGTATCTCCGAGGCAGACGAAATGATTGATTTACACTTGCGATCCATTTGTTTGATTCATTCTTAATTGAACATAAACTTTTGTTTACATAGTTGAGTTATTTGATTGTAGAAAAATTGGATATAAACAGTTTATTTGAGTGTTTTGGTAACTTCTACTTAAATCACTGAGACTATCTTGTATGGGAATATTCATAGAAACATGGTTTTAATGTAATAGTGTTTTTAGAGGCTACTATAATAGAATTGATACAATGGATTGTCTTTGAAGGCAAAGTTGATTCTTCTATCTGCAACTTTGCTAAATGGCTAGGAAGACTTGTTTATAACTTTGTGAAGCTGATCACACCTTACTTTTTTATAATTGTTTTAGACGAAAATTCCAAGAATAGACCAGTCACCTTAGTGCATATCACTTTCTACCCCCCCCCCCCTCCCCCTCTTTTTTTTAAAGTCCAAAATAGACCGGGGCGACTCTTGTAGGGGTCAGACTTTCTACAAAAGGTGTAGATTTGCGGGAACACCCTGACCTCGGGTGCCTTTTGGCACCAGCCATTGTCCACCCCACAAGGAATAGCTCCGACAACTCTCTTGGCCTAGTGGGACACCAACTGGAGTGAGCACAAGCCAAGACTCGGACCCCTGAGCTCTTAATCTACAAAGTCTCTCTAGTGTGTCAGGTTTTGCGGAGGTGGGTACCTATCTGAAGAAAATGCCAAGGATGAGACTCGAACCCGAGTCTATTGACTCAAACACGAGTGCTCCAACCATTGGACTAATGCTCCAGTGGGTGGAGGGGAACCATTTGTCTAGGTTTGACACGTGTCCTAGTCAACCAAATAAAATAATAATTCACGTATCGTGTTTTGACACTTGTTGACTCATGATTGGGTCATACAAGTTGTTCAATCTATTTTGGACTTCTGAAAATTTAAGATCTAAAAAGTGATATGCATTAGAACGACTTGTCTACTTTCGGAATTTTCTCTTATTTTAAAATGATACTACTTGCCAAAAGCAAATTTCCTCATCAGTTTAATCTTACCTCACCTTTTTAGAAATGATAATATCCGAGTAACAATTTAGAGTTTGTTATTGGTTTGCAATTATATGTCCATATGGTCTTGCATTACAAAACTTGTTGGTTCTTGAACCCCTTTTAGTTTGTAGTCTTTGTTCATAATTCTTGTAAATGTTGAAGATCAATAAGTGGCTTTGTTAATGTAATAACATTAACAAAGTACGTCATGGTCCGCTCTAAGGATGATACGTTGAAGAATAATATAACATGTTGAAGGTAATGTTTAGCTCACCCAGCGGGTTGCTCACCTAAGTGAGGACTTGCTTTAAGAACACACTCATTTTCATGCAATTTCTTTTACACGGAAAGCATTGTGTCTGAAAACTTACCTCAAAATTGTTGCTTGTAGTGTTGTCTTGTTCCGTATTGATTGTGTTCCCTTTTAGGTCTTGAATTTAGGTTATATAATTTGTATTTTCTGTTAATTTTGTTCTATTTGGCCCTTAGAATATAGGTATTGTAGTTCGTATTTTATGTGTTTCAGCTTTGATTTTTGTTCATTGGCTGTCCATCTTAGGTTGTTGATTGGTACATTTTTCTTAGGATTTTTGCCTATAAATAAACTGCCTCTACCACTTAGAGCAACATTAGATTTTCTTAGCTACACTTGTGCGCCCGCTTGTCTTTCATAAGTGTCCAGTTCTTGGGTATCCATCCGGCAGTACATTTTCATATTTAAAGTCTCATGGAACATTTACGCCATAGATCCAACTGCAAACATTTGCCTAAAAGTATTGTGTTTTTATAAATCAATATAAACGATTTAACAGGTTAACTGTTCAACCCACTCACGCACGACCACGATTTTGTTTTTATGTAAGGAAATACCACCGTCTAATAAAAATTTTACATGTTACGATTTACAAAGTTTGTGAACCTTAGGTTGGACGTAGTAATGCATATTTCGACAAGTCCTTGGCCATGTGGCACAAGGAGCAGGGACGGAGCCAGGGGTCCCGTGGGTGCCCGTGACACCTATGGATTTTTTCGATGTAGTGTTAATTTTAAGAAAAAACATCGATTTTCCCTAAATGCATGTTAAATGACCCCGGTCCATTGAAATGCGTTTTAGTCTTATTTTGTTAGCATCTTAAACATACACTTAAAAAAAATTGTGCACCTGATCATCTTTGTTCCTGGCTCCGTCCCTGACAAGGAGAATGCTTCCTTGCCACACTTCTTCCCCTAGACGCGTCCCATGCAGACGAAATTGTTGAATCCGTCTCTTTTGCGACAGACTTGTGTGATTGTTTGCGTTTGTGTGTGGTGTTTTATTAAATGTATTTTTGTGAGGTATATATTTATGGTGTCAGTCTCTTTGTTAGTTTGTTATACTAAGTTTGTCACTTAGTAGTCTTGGAAGTAGAAAGCTGACGTGACAGAAGAAATGTAAGTCACCTGAGGGTCCTTATTACACTTAAGTCTTAATTATGACGAACATGCGTTTTTCACGTTAAGAACGCGTTTTTGTTACGTGTAAACCGTATGTTAACATGATCGATAAACACGCATCTAAATTGTTTTGTTCATCAAAGCGACCCCTTTATCTTCAAGACATATCATTGAATAGGGTTTTTCCCCATAATATTCGTTGTAAAACATGAATATTTAATCTCTGATAGAACAAGAATGCGGATTTTGAGTCACTTTTGTTCACTCTTTGATCTTTCTATAAGAGTCAAGTATATTTGTTAAATATCCAGTAATAAAGTTTGTTATATAAAAGAGGCGTAAATAAGTCTATCTATACTAATAAAACACAGTTTTTAGTTAGTCATTTAATTATTTTTTTCTATAATTAACTTTTAACTAGGACTTGACACATGGCAAGAAAAGATATATTTGAATTCATTTGTTTTGATATCATTGGTGTTACATTTCTGGTCAACAATATTGTTTAGGAAAGTCATTTAGACATTACTAATGTCCAATTTTTTCACATTACTAACAAATGCTATTAATAAGAATTTAAAAATACCAATATATTCTACCGAAGCTTTCACAACAAGTTTATACAAATTTCAAAATTTATTAGGCTGTCAAATTTTAAACATTGATGATGGAATCAAATCATTTTGAAAGTTCGTATTATTACATTTATTAAGAAGCGACTTCAACTGCAGCCATTAATTAATCGAAAGTGGTACCCAAAGCAATCAATTTAACCAATATGTTTTTCTATGATCATTCATGTGCATTTAACAAGTACATGAATTTTTTTGCTCATCTTTTGTTTTTGCAGATCACTAATGTATCATGTTAAAAGTAAGTTGATTTGAATAAGATCATTGGCTATGCAATGTCTTCCTTTTATTTTTAAGGTATAAATTAGGTGTTCAAAATATACATATTTTTTATTTGATCGAGTGTTATTTTGTTTGCATCTTTGGTGGTGGTAACTTAACGGCGTGTAATTGATAAATGGTTGTCACCAATCACTTATCGAAAAATATCCGATTAATGATGATTATACATTCTGAGTAGGTAATCTTCTTTCTTTGCTTTTATTATTTCTATGTTCCGTATTCTTCCTTCTTTAGGTAGTTTTGTTTTTAGGACTTTCATTTATCTATTTTAGTTTCACAAGGACATGGGAATGTTGGATTTAATCCCAATGGAATGACATAAGATGCATGGTAAAGCCTAAAGCTCAAGGGCTATTTGGGATTTCTAATTCATATTATATGAGATTGTTCATTACGTAAACTACATTTAGGGCTCATTTGAGATTGCTTATTGAAACTGCTAAATTTTAGGGATTGGTGATAGTGCAGGTTCTGCAACTAACTGTTAATGAGAAAGCATCGTGTAATCTAATCTTTTGTTTATCATGTTTCTGAACATTTGCAAGCTTAATCTAACCTACTAACTCTTTGTCATGAAACAAATAGTTTATGGAGGAAGAAAGAATAAGTGGTACAGGTATCATGCCACATTATGTGATTCTATCAAATCTCCAACTTTTATTAAGAGAGAGATAGTATTATACTATCTTTGCCTATATTAGAAAGTTATAGCTTCACATTGGTCATTGTTATCACTTATCAGTATATCTTTAGCCATTGTAACTAACTTAAAGTATCATCTATTACACACACTTGCCAAATGTATCAATTAGCTCTATTATTTTAAGTAATGCAAAGGCTTTTTTGACGTTGTCAAACAAAAATAGATTGTTTAGGTCAATTGCAGCCTTTACCTTCATTGTTTAGGTCAAATCTTTTGCTATTTATATTAATTGTTATATAGTTGACAAAGGATTTTTTTATATGGATCAAAGGTAATTTGATATGAGATTTTATGTTCTACTTGCCAAAAAGCTTACTATCAGCGATGATTTATAAATCGTTACATCTAAGAATTTTTTGGATTTAGTATAACTGAATAATATATTTGATTGTAGGTCATCATGTGATTTCGTGTCCATGCACGTAATAAATCATGTCATTACACATCTTAATTACTCTTTTTATAGGTACTTTGAAAGTTTTATTTTTAGTTAATCGATAAAGATGTCCTAAACTTTTTCAAAAAAGTATGCTTAAGTTAACAAACTTTCATTTGTTCATTTAGGTAACTCAACTTATAAGGAGAATATTGTTTATTTCAGTGTTAATCAGAGTGATTTGAACACATATTTTTGGATAAGTTGATAAAGTAATATAAATATCGTGTTTTTACAAGTTCAATGATTTATAAGTATATTTTTGTAAGTTTAGTGACCCAAAATGTTATGTTTCATAAGTTCACATTAGAATTCAAACTACTTAATGGATGACATGTTATGGATCAATTACTGTAAACTAAGATGACAACCTCTAAAGCAAAGTTTTTCAAATAATATATATTTTTTAACAAGTATACCACATAAAAGGTATTTATTACATGTGTGTAAATGTCATTTTAATTAAACTTGACATAAAAGATGTGTTATATGTAATTGAGAAAATGAATAAAATATCAGTTTTGGCATCATCACTAAAATCTTAAATATAAATTAGGAAAGTAGACTTTATATTTTTCATATTGATTTTACTTAAAAAAATATGAAAAAGAAATTAATTAATATTATAAACCTATTCAAAATCTTACACTTTTCATTATATTCGAGCATAAAATATTAAATCGCTATCAATTAGCAAATTTTAGACCTTTTCGTTTTTTCTCTTTAAGTTTTCTGAGTTATTGTGGCGGACGCTCTAAGAGGGAGTTTAAACTTTAAGAAGTTAGCAGCCCATTTTGATTTAGCGGCCATGTTATTTCTAAATATATTTTACAATGTCTAACTTTTAACATTTGTTGATACATAAACTTGAAAGACCTTTAAGGGTTTAAATACCCTTTTTACAATGTTTTATTTTTAACATATGTAATAAGGACGGTAAATATCAAATTCAATAAAATTCGTGATCAAAGGTAAAAGGATAATATATTAAAAAGTCTTCATCTAAATTTTCATTTGATTAACCTATTTTGTTTATAGGGTTATCAACTATATGTTAGATGTGTCCTATCTGATTCTACAACGTGAACCGAATATGCATTAAAAGGATTATCGACAAGTTAGTCTATCACACTTTGGATCTCAACTACACAAGAAATAAACAACATGAAACATACAACATGTGGATATTTAAGAGTCCGTTTGGTATATAAGTGAGGTTGGATTAGATTTGGATTTACTATATGATTTGAATTTGGTGTAGGTTTACGAGAGAGAATTTATATTTAATTAAATATATTTTATAATAAATTTCAAATAAAAAAAATATTATTTGATAGTAAAGAAAAAAAAATGATAGAATATAGTGGAGAGGTCCAACCTATATATAGAAAGATCGGAAACAATAGCAGCTCACAAAAATAAAAAACATGGTCAAAAATCAATAAAGATAGACTACTATCAATTTTTGAATCCAACAATCATTTCTTTAGTCAAAAGAATAAATCAAACACATAATTAAAGTCTTTCGAACATTAAACCCAATACAAGGTGTCATACTAAACATGCCTAAACCAATTATTTTGCTGTAATATAAACAAGTGGTTAGATTGTTCGGTATATTATCACTTGCAAATAACTTTTTTTACCAGAAATTGTGTTACTTATTACTATATTTTTTATTTAATGCTCCATGTTTCCACTTAATTTATTTTTAAGATATATAAGGCTATACTTGTGTATGAAATGCAAGCACCAACATAATTAACTGTTTTTATAGTATGAATAAATATTATTAGCACATGAATAAATTTCAGGGGGTGATATTCACACCACATCTTTTGATGCATGCACCATAACTTGTGCATTACAGTATTGTACGGTACAAACTGTAATGCACAAATTGTGGTGCATGCATCAAAAGATGTGGTGTAGGTATCAATTCCCATAAATTTCAGGCCACAATTAGAATTGCTTTGGTGTCAAGTTTCAGCACCAACTAGATGAAGGCAATCATGTGGTTTTGAACATGTACGAGTCAATAGTAATTCAACTTTAATGGCGTATTGCACCATAAAATAAAATATGTTTGTATATGATTTTAGGTTCCTTTTAACTTATTTGGTAATTATTGGAGTGTTTGTAACTTTGTATGTTTCATTTATCGACATTTACCGTATCAAACTTAATATGTTTGTAGGTTTTGTTCCGTCATCTTATTACATAAGATATCAACATTTATGTAGCTTTTTAACCTTTCTTTAAACTACCCGTGAATTTTACGAGTCTTTTAGCTAGTAAAAGTATAAGGTTGCTATCATTATCCACCACATAGTTTCGGGGTATGTTTTGTAATATTGTTTTTTTCATTTTGCTAAACGACAATCCCTAAGTAACAAAATGACGAACATTTTTGTTTTCATTCTTATCAAACGACAACACCCCTCTCACCAAACGACATTCCTTCTTTCAAAATGACGTTATTTTGTTTTTTTCCTCCTTGTGCACGCCTAATGTATAGGGAACTATGGTTTTCACACCATCAACCCTTTATACTTTTTATTATTATTTTAATATTTCTGACACTTACTGCAACTTTTCTTTTTTAACTTTTCAATATGTAAAATATCGTATTTTTTTAAAAACCAACCTTCTCTCTCACACATACCATACACACACGGGCGGAGGGGATAGGGTGGCAGGAGGGTGCCCAGCCTCCCCCAACTAGCCCAGTTTGCTTAAGTTGCTTAGCCCATGGCCCATTATCCACTAATAAATCTATAACCGGCCCCCCTTAAAAATCACTGATATTACAACAAAAATTTGTAGCGGCTGGAAAAATCAAAAGAGCTTTGTGCTTTGTTCCTAATCAGGTGTATATTTTTATAATCTTAACCATTTCGTTCTTTTCCTGCCTTTTGTTGGATCATTAGACATTGGCTATTTAAGATTGTTGGCTCTTATTATCATCTTCTTCTTTTATTATTCCAATATAAAAAGTAACTTTGTACTCTAGAAATTGATATAGTGGAATGAATTCAGCCATTTATGTGGAACCGTTTAATAAAAATCAAAACTGATAAATATTATAGATGACTTCGATTTTTTATAATAGAAAGTTTATATGTGAGTCTGTGATTGCCTGATGTTAAAATTAACGCAATAATGAAACATTCAAGATTCTACTTATATTAGTTCTAAATTAATTTGAGAGTTGTATCATTGACTATTAATATGGTATTGGTTTGTTTAGGCCCTGTGTGGCTAAACTTATTTAACATAAGTCGATTTGGGCTTATTTTTTATAAGCTCCGATTTTATGGCTTATTTGGAGACTTGTCGGCTTTTATAAGTTTATTATGATATGATAAACTTATAAAAGCCGACAAGTCTCAAAATAAGCCGTAAAATTGGGACATATAAAAAATAAGCCGACAAGTCTCAAAATAAACTTATATAAGCCCCAATTTTACGGCTTATTTTGAGACTTGTCGGCTTATATAAACTTATATAAGCCGACAGATAAACTTATATAAGCCGACAAGTCTCAAAATAAGCCAAAAAATCAGAGCTTATAAAAAATAAGCCCAAGTTAGTTTATGTTAAATAAGCTTAGCCAAACAGGGCCTTATTATGTTCTCCTTTTGTTAACTATTGGCAAGAAAATACATGATTTATACTTCATGAAACAATGGCATTTACAAAGTAAATGACACAAGATACTAGTTATAATATTTGTTTGCCTTCTAGTTTGGTGTAGCACATGCTTGTATATACATATCGTTCAGCCTCGAAAAAAAAATCTGGCCCCTCTTAACATAAAATCCTGGCTCCGCCTCTGCATACACATATTTTCTATCATCTCCTTCAAAACCACCTACCATACCACTTAATTTCAACCATCATTACCACCATAATCACCAACCAAATCAAGTCTAACACACACAATCGTAGCACCATCTCCAAACCATCACCAACACCGGCCATCAGTCGTCACTCTAACACCATCACCACCATTGTTCTTTCTTACTCGGTCAACTCATTTTTAAACCATCAACATCACCACCACCACCGTCAAACATATTAACTAAACCCCTGCCGCCGCCGCATGCGATTAACCCACAACAACCATCACCACCTCCGGTCAAAATCACCACCTCCGGTTTTGAATCCAATAACAATTCTCAGATCCACTAGCATTTAGGTTCAAGTTTTTGTAATGGTCATAGGGTGATGGTGGTTTAAATATTATGACATATAGTTTTATATGTGTGTTTTATGTTAATGGTGCCTGGTAAAAAGAGATAAAGATGTTACCAGTTTAGATTTTTATTTTATTATTATATAGTTAATTTGGGTTTTTAGTAGTACATGAATAAGCAAAAGAAATTGTCAGTGACCAAAAAAAGAAGCTAAATTATTGATATAATAATAATGGTGTGTAGATACAAATTTTCTGGTGTGTAAACACAAGTAGCCAATGTATAATAGGGTAATGTTTTGTTTTTTGATTTTTGCTTATTTGCATGATACTGAGCAGTCAATTGGTTAAATACGTAAAAGTGGAATGCTTGTAATAAGTGGAAGCTATTTATTATTATTATTATTATTATTATTATTATTATTTAATACAGGGACCATATGTCCTTGTATAAAGTGGGTTTAAATAGAAAGATAAACAAATCTAGGTATATGTTGTACTCGATGTCCTTCAAAGCAGCTTTTCGATTGTCTTTGGAGTTTCAAAGGTCACTAAGCGTCTGTTCTGATATATGAACTCATCTTTGCAGCAACGCATTGATGTTGTAAAAAGACCAACGATTTACCTTCCGCTTTATGAGTGAATGTCGTCACACGTCATTGAAAAGGATCATTAATATAAAGATGTTTCCAATACATGATTTAAAATCCATGTATTTGACATGTTTATAATTTGCACCATTGTAACAAAAGTAGATAAGGAAAGATCCAACTTATTCATATTCTCCATGGTTGTCTAATTACTGGGATCATTAAGCTGTGCTAACAAGTAATGGGTACACCAGAAAGAGTTTGATTAATTCTCGTATCAACTGTGATTTGGTGTAGAGAAAGATTTGCATACCTCAAGGTAAAACATACCTCTCGAGTGTATTTGGCAATCTCGCCTATAGTGTATTCATATGCTCCAATTGTAACTTTTCATTGAATCATATTATCATATCTAACTTTACAAGATTCACAATAAAAATCCATTTTAAATACAAGCCGATTCATATGCTCTAGTTGTAACTTTTCATTGAATCAAGGTAAAACCAAGCTTTAACTTTTCATTTCCATATCGTATAAACGAGCCGAGCCCGAGCCTATATAATACACCACGAACCGAGCTCGAGCTTAAAATTTAAAGCACGAAATGAGCCAAGCTCGAGTGAGACCCACTACTTGATTTGTTTGTCACGCATGATTTGCACACTTTAATTTTTGATTGGCATACTTAAAAATACAAATTCAGTATGCATCTTATAACATATGTATAACTGCTTAAAGCATGGAATTGAGTGTGTCCATTAAAACTTAGAGTGTGCAAATCAATTCTTTTTTATTTATGAACTAGCTAAAAGACCCGTAAAATTACGGATATTTAAAAAAAATAGATAATTAATTATATATTATGAAATGGGCCATTAGAAAAGACACATACATATAAGACACTTGGAACAAACGAAACATATGTGTAATTAAACAAATAGTCAAATAAGGAAAAAATAACTTAAATATATGTAATCAAACAAATAGTCAAATAAGGAAAAAATAACTTAAAAGCGCATAAGCAATTATTGGTGTTTCTTGAACTTCTATTTGTCGCGAAAATGTAAAGGCATGTTGATTCACTTGCGATGACTTGAGCAGATCTTTGATAACAATATGTACATGATGTTCTTCAACAAATGTATGTTGAATTTAGAAAACCTACGAATAAACGAGATAAGTAGTCGAATACCATTGTTGTGTATAGAATGCCTGCACAAGTGAACCATGAATGCAAATACCAAAGTGAACCATGATTGAACCATAAACTGAACCATGACTGCACCATGAATGACTGCACCATGACTAAAACTGAAACTGAAACTACCAAAGTCAAACTAAAACTGTTAACCCCACAAAACTAAAACTGAAACTACCAAAGTCAAACAAAACTGACCCATAAACTAAACCTTTACTGCAAATACCAAACTGACCCATAAACTAAACCATGCCTGAAAATACCAAACTGACCCATAAACTAAACCATGCCTGCAAATACCAAATACCCAAACTGCATATATCAAATAACAAGATTATAAGCTAATCATAGATCCCAATACAAAAATTGTTTCATAGTAACAAAATAACCACTTAAACTAATAATAGGTGCCATAAAATGATCCTAGTTACCATCTAGAACAAAATAACCACAAGTTTTTTCAAATACCAAATACCACAAGTTTTTTCAAATAAAAAGTGTTCAAAATAACCATTTAAAACTAAAACTAATCATATTTTCCATTATTGAGTTGCTCTTTGCATTGGTTGTTTTACTTTGTCCTTTACAGATTCTTGACTTGCTCTTGATGCAATTTTTTTTGTTCTCCTTGACCCTCCACTTGTAGTACCTAGTCCTCTACTTGATGAAACTGGTGGTCTTCCTGTACAAGTCCTTTTGTTATGTCCAGTCTGCTTACACTTGAGACAGGTTACAGTCTTTCATTTTCTAGACAGTTTGACTTCATCCACCATACTTTGGCTTGATAGTTCATCAGCTAATTTTTTCCTTGCCTTGGGTGGCCTCCCAATTTGTGGGTGGTGCTTTGGTGGATTGATAATGTTAGGTGAAGGATGTTTTCTCCATAATTTTTTTACCAATGACATGATTGATTTTGTAGCTGTAAACCTTTTGCCAAGTGACCAACCAATAAGCCAGATGCACCCAGCTTTCAGGTGTCCCAACTTCCATATAATTTTCAGCCATCTCCCATACAGTTGCTAAGGCATGCTTGCAAACCATCCTTGTAAGTTCCCACTTTCTGCAACTACATGTCCTCTCTTGCACATCAACAACAACTTGATCATCCCATGGCCCTTTAACCCCATACTTGTGTCCACCATTCCATGTTACCTTCAAATTTCATTAACATAAGAGACCCCTTTAACACAATATTTCACTAATAAAACAAGTAATAAACAAAATAAGAAATAAGAAAATAATTTACCCTGTATGATTTGGCTTCAATTTCTATTTGCTAGAACAAAACAATTGGAGCTGGTGTAAGAGGTCCATTGGATTTGTGAATAACTTTTTGGACATTCACAATTCTTTTCATTAAATACTCCATTAAAAACTCCAAACATGTGATAATTGGCACATCCCTTCCATTTAGTAGCTGTCTATTGAATACTTCACACATATTGTTAAGCAATACATCACATTGAGACCTGCCTGCAAAATTTAGAACATACATACTATATTATCTAAACAGGAACAAATTATGTTATCTAAACAGGAATAAAATATGTCGCTAGAGCTTACCACTAAAATGAGATCTTGACCAATATTGTGGTGGGATCTTTTTCAAGTACTCATAAGCCTTATCATTCACACTCCTAAGTTTCATCCATGGCTTTATCAAAATATGGGACAGTTCTAGCAGTTGCAGCCCTCCATAAAAGGTCCTTAAACAATTTACCCCTCCATTGCAGTTTCATATTTTCATGTATATGCTTTAAGCAGAACCTATGTTCTGCACAAGGGAATAGCTTTGCAATGGCATGTATGATACCCTATGTTTATAATAGTTCATAAATAATTAGTCCTTAACAAAGAAGTAATACATGATATTTAAATTTGCATCGAAGAAAAAAGAAGGTTATAAGAGTAACTTTTGTCTATCACTCATAAAGGTGAAATTGGAGTTCTTGCCCAAATCCAGATCATCTCCTAAGCATGTAAGAAACCATGTCCAGGAACTTGCTGCTTTAGCTTCAACCATTGCATAAGCAAGTGGATATGTGCCATGATTTGGATCCACACCAACATCAGTTAGTAACTGACCAGGGTAAGGCCCTTTAATAAAACAGCCATCAAGTCCTAGCAAGTCTTTTAATCCAACTTTAAACCCTTGCTTAAGAGCTCCCATGCAGACGTAAATCCTTTAAAACTGCCTTTCTAATGTGGCTGGATCAGTACAACTTTCAACTTTAATTTTTACTGTGGTGTCAGGGTTTGCACTTTGCAACTCTAAAGCATAATCTCTTAAACGTGCGTATAGCTTTGTGTAATCTCCTTTTACCTTCAAGATTGCTTTTTCCTTTACTCTATAGATCTTGTGGTCAGAAACACTCAAATTATACTTTTTTTGCAGCTGATCTTTAAGACATCTGATTGGAACCTCAGGATTAGTAACAATTGTCTCTTCAATATCTTTGGACAGAAAGCTATTAGTAAGCATACTTACTTTCGTGTTTTGAAGACAGTTGTGTACATCTTCAAATGTTTTTACTGTCCATGTTTCATCTTCACTATTTTTGGTTGGATATGTGACAGACCTATGGGCAAGTTATTTCTTCATATTGATATGCCCCTTTCTTCCCACCTACCTTTATTACCTGTCCACCTACCTTATTAACACCACTTGCACTTATTTCCTTTACCCACTTCCCCCAATATTCTTAAGCTTGCTTGGACTTGACACATTTGGCCCTTTAGCAATTGGGTTAGACACATTTGGCCCTTTAGCAATTGGGCTAGAAACATTTGGCCCATCAACTGTTGGATAAGTAAACACTGGTGTTTTACCTCTACACACCACCCTTATTCTAAACTTGTCATTTTCCATAGTGACCATAGATAGTGCATACACAGATTCTTTAATGGTTTTTTTATCACCAAATATTTTACTAATAAAAAATGGGGCATAATCAGTGGTATCAACACTTTTACTTTTCTCATGCTCTCTTCTAAGTTTTCTCATTGCTTTCTTTCTTTTTCCCTCCTTTCTTAATCATTGTTACTTTCAAAATCATCTAGATTCATTTGAACTGCAAAGTCATGCTCACCTTCATTGTTAGATACATTCTGAGTATCACAACCAACCCATTCAACCCCTTTTGTCAGTGTTTGCAAGAAATTCCTTCATATCAACTTCAACTTCATTCATCAAGTGATCCTCATCGACATCGTAGTCACTGTCTTTCTCTTCACTATCAACCTCTTCATCACTGTGACTAACATCCACTTGAGTATCATTTTCTACATCTTGGTCACTATCACCATTGTGGTCACTATCACTTATTGGTAAGTATACTAGGGGGTTCTCTGCTTATATTGGTTTCACCAAAAAAAGGATCAAAATCATCATTCATTTCCTCTTGACCAATATCAGTACCCTTTCCCATAACACTACCCTGACCAATATCAGTACCCTGTCCCATAACACTACCCTTACCAATATCAGCAACCTGCCCAATATCAGCACCCTTTAATAACTTACTTCCTTCTCCACAAGGTTCACCAAGATGTTGTACTAATCCTAGTAGTTTGATTGAATTCCCTGCACAAGAAGAGTAAACCGTTAGCCTTACCGTGGGGACGGACCCTACGACTAGACTCTGACGTGAGAGTAAGTACACATTCTTGTCATAAAAGTAAGAGTATGTGTGTGTAATTATGAGAGAGAAAGTTGTGCCTTGTATGGGGGTTAAAGCTCCTTTTATAGTCGAGGTTTACCGCTAGGGTTTCCTGGTTACTCACATATATTCGTTAGCTACCGGAGTCGGACCCTTGTTGGACAAGGTTCCATGTTAATCGCGGATGCGAACACAAAATACCGCCTGCGGCTAGAGCTTTGGACAGCCAAGTATTCAGCGTCCGTCTTTTGGTGTGGACTATAGCCAATTTCATTATTTGGCTTACTGTTGGTCCAATGTTCATAGTTATTATCGTTGTTTGGCCTGGGCCCAATATGTGTATAGCACGGGTCAGGCCCAGTAGGCCTGTTATACGTGTTATACGTCATCAGTGAATTCACTAAGTTGTTTTTGAAGATCTGAGTTTTCTTCAGAACGAGGTGATCTGGGTTGATCTCTATTGTATCATGATCGTTCACCAAGATGCCATTTATCATGATCTCGATCACGATTACAATAATCATCGTAAAAACGGGTGTGTCGAAATGATTGCATAAATTTTGCTTCTTCTTCAAGAGTCATAGGTGTATCATCATCATTTGAATTTACGGTTGAGTGATTTCCTACGCAGTTGTTTCATCCATCACGCTTTTCTTTCATTTCTTTATACTAAGCGTCCATTTTTATGGCCATGGCATCCATTCTTGCCATAATTTTATCAGTATCAGAATTATTGCTACCTTATCGGTGAAAGCAACAGTTTTTCGAAGAGCGGTTTTGGTTTCTGATTTTTAGTCAAATCATGTTTAAGTAAGACTTTGTCTTCGAGAAGTTGGTAGGCTTGGTTTGGAGTTTTGTAGAGGAATATTCCTCCGGCTACAACATTTAAGACTTCTTGTGTGATTTCGTCAAGTCCATGGTAAAAGATTTTGATTATATTTCCTTTACTTAAACCGTGTCCATACCAGTTTCTGAGAAATTCCTTCATTCGAAGCCATGCTTCGGTGATAGTTTCTCGTTCGTGTTGAGAAGTCGATCGAATAATGGGGAAGGAAGAATCTGCTTATGAAGGTTTTATGAAGTTCGCACCATGATGCGATGGCTCATTCGTCGAGTTCGTCTAACCATGTTTTACCTCACTAGTTAGTGATAATGGAAACATCATGAGCCGAACGACTTCATTTTTGGTTTCTCTGTATCTCACAAATTCCAATAAATTTGTAGATGTGTTTGTGAGATCAGTTTTGGTTTTCCCGTCAAATTGATTACCCTTGACAAGTGTCAGATGATTTCCTTTGATAGCAAAATCATTAGCGGTGTCGGGTATGGTGATTGCTGGACCGGGAGTAGGAGCAACTGTTCGCTCGACTGCCCACATGGGTTCATTATCGGCGTTATCCGTAGAATCGTATAGTTCAATGAACTTAACAAAAAATCGATAACGAGAGATATAGTCGATAGCTAGCACGATTTCTTTAGGAATTGCAGGTCGTAAATCTTTTTGTGAAAGTGATGATTTTTTAATTTTTCTTCATCTTCTATTTTTTCTACGTCTATTATTTATGGTTCGTTTGGGTTCGGAAAGAGGAGTAGCAAGTTCTACGTTGGAAGATCGTGTGTTCATCCAAGATTAAACTGCCAAGGGTAGTAGTTTATCAGAAGAAGAGCATAATTCAAGTCGGATGAAATGAATATGTGCTTCTGAGTAAATAAGTACGTCATACTTAGGGTTGTAAACGAACCGAACGAACATGAACGGAGCCTTATTCATGTTCGTTCGTTTAATTTAACTAGACAAATAAACGGACATGAACGCTTAGATAGACGAATTTTCTTGTTCATGTTTGTTTACTAAACGAACGCTAAACAAACATAAACGATCGAACGTAAATAAACACAGACAAGCAACCATAAACTAAATTAAATTATGGACAATATATTATTTTATAAGTGTTATTCTGTTTTATAAGTGTTGTTTTATTTATAGGAGATGGAAATCGGCTCTTGCAGGCTCCTCCACTTAATCCAATGATTATGGGGGTGTCCCATGATTTTAGGTAACCGTTGAGTTAATGTCCCACTATCCATATCTTGGCGGGAAAGCATTAATAAGGTGGTAAACGTGGGTTGACTTGGTCTTATGCAACCTCTGTGATAATATCTTCAGATGGAACACCTCGGAGGGTGTTAGGCTTCGAGTGCCAACTTCCCAAAGTGTTAATCAATGATCGTGACTGATTTTACGCCAAAGGATATTTTAGGAGGTTTGCCAAGTGTATCAGAACGTAGTATCCGAAGTGAGTTCGAAGGGGAGACCTTTGAACTTCTCGGAAGGGTACATCATCATTTATGAAGGCAAGTTGTGAAAGCCGTTGTTCTTTGCATATAATTCTTTCAGCCTCTCATTTCGCGAAGGGATATGAGCTCATAAAAAATATGTGGACTTTGTACCTACAACATAATCACTAGATACTTATTTCCAAATGTTGACACCTAGACTTTAACAATTAGTACTATTATTACACTGAAGGGTATTGTTAGGAATTACAATTAAATGTAATATTAACCTAGAAGTAGGTTGTATTATTATAGATAAGAAGTCTATGGACCTATCTTGTAATAAGTCACAAGTCACCAATGATTGGTTTAAAATAAATACAATTATTAGGTGATGTGATAGAAAAGTGTGTAAGTGTGTGTGTGTGTGTGAGAGAGAGAGAGAGAGAGAGTGTGTGTGTATGTCGGTGTACAATTTATGTGCGTCAGTGAATTATTCATTTGTCAGATTAATATTACGTCACTTGTTTGAATCTCACATCCCAAGTTTGTCTCTCGACTAGAACTTGACTAATAATTAAGGTTGTGTTCGTTTTTACAGTTGTTTTTTGTCTGGTCTGCAAAACAATGTCTGCGAGAAAAAGAGGTAGATTTAAACCTTTAAGATATAAGAAGTGATAATTAGGAAAAAGAAATATCTTTACAACATTGAAGATAAAAAGTTTTTTTTGCCTCTTATGTCTAAAATACACAAACATACTTATTTCATTTATTCTTCCCGCTTGCAGACATAAGAGGAAAAAATAAATGCATTTATTTCAATTCCTTTTCCCGCCTGTAGACATAAGAGAAAAGAACAAGCGGACTTCTTTCATTTTCTCTCCGCGCTTGCAAACAAATGTGAAAAGAAGTGATTTTTTGAAAAGGGATAATTACATATTTACCCAATCTAAATATGAAAATATTATATATATATATATATATATATATATATATATATATATATATATATATATATATATATATATATATATATATATATATATATATATATACCCAAAATACAAGTTTTGAATGCATGATGTATAATACAGTTAAAACATGTTTTGGTTAAATTTGACATTATCATGTTTAAGTTGGGTAAATATGAAATTGTCCCTTTTGAAAAAAAAGCACCGCCTAACTTTGCTTCTTAACATGGAATATAATTTTACATAAAACAAGGAATTACATGTGCTTTATGTTAACTTTTTGTTTATGTTTCATAAGCTTAGTTTTCGGCTTATGTTGAAACCAATAAGCTTATATAATCTTAATATGTTCTAATAAACTTATATAAATCCATAGCTTTTAAAATTAGGTAACGAAATTAAATAAGCTCCCAAGTCCAAAATAAGCTTAAACAACTACATAAGAAGCAAGCTAAAACAGTTTGAGTAACGAACCCGGTTCAATAAACACAACAAAACCCGGTTTAACTTAGGGCACCTATGCTTACTGAGCCAAAATTAAAACCCACAAAACCCTTCATCCTTTATAAAAACACACACACAGAGTAATTAATCAATCAATCAGTCGATATGAGCATCAACAGCAGCTGGCGATCTTTAATCCTCCGAATCGGCGAAAAGTCACTGGAGTACGACGGCAGCGCAACAGTCGATTACAAAGACCACATTGTAATTAAAAAAAATACAAGCCCTAGTTTTTTATATTTTATGAAATTTAAACCCTAAGTTTATCTAATTGATTTCAGGATGCTTGTTTTGGTGCTGTGAGACGTGAATTGGAACACTCACAAGATGAAATCCTAACTGTAATTTCACTAGTTACTGTTAATTAATTACTATTTATTGTTATCGAATATCCCCAACATGATTTTTAATTGGCCTCAAGTAGACCTATTAGAATCATCGTTAAAAAGATATCTTCCAAGTGACTCAGAAGATATGAGCTTAAATACTTCCAATGCTAGAATATATCAAAGTCGAACACCTCATGAAATGAGAACGAGACACTCATACTCTCTCTATTCTAAGTGTTAATTTTGGGTTGGTCACTCATTGCACGATCATAGCATGTATTTTATCATAGGCTTGGCAATTACATAAATATCCACCACTAGAGCTAAGGTCAAGACAATCCTCAAAGGCAACGTTGGGTGAACAAATTTAATAGGCTAGGGTAAATTGTCATTACTAACGTGCCACGACGAAGGGGACAAAACCAATGATACATGACCAAATCCATGGCCAAGACACCAATGATTGCTCGCTTCTTCACCTAGACACGATTCATGGCTAAAGGGAAGGATAAGACATGGGATGCATATAAATGGTTAAAAATAAAAATAACAAGCAAATAGTCTTAGTCAACAACCAAGTCATTACCAATCACCGTCAATCCAAAATCCAAGCTTCAAGACGCGAAAACTGGATCATAATGTAGCAAGTCAGTGTGCCATAAGAAGATGTCATATAATGATGTGCACACTAACTCGGTCTTCATTCAACTCATGTCTTCAAATGAATGCAACCAAGGCAAACTTCTCTTATACTAGTCCAATGAGCATCATCATAACTAAGGAATAGTGCTTATAATGTTTACACTATCCTTTGCAATAAACAAACAAATACACACATTTTTTTCATAGCTAATAAATCATCCCCCACTTGAGATGAATCATATATGAGGAATATGGGGGGTCTTTAATGATCTTCAAAAATATGTCTTTTATGTAGGCGTGATTCCGGAATCTCTCTACCCGAACCTTAAAATTAGGCAAACGACAACCTCCAATTCATAAACCAAGACTACACGGTAGGCTAAGGCGAATAGGTATAACAAAACAAAACCTAATATGGGTTAAGAAATGTAAAGATTGGCTCAAAAGGGTGTATCTAGGGGTGTCTTGCACTAAAGATGAGTGCAACAAAATGGTTTAACACGGGGGTCGAAAAGTCGAGATGACTAATCGATAAACACACATAATGGCTATTTGGTGTATATCCTAAAACATTGCCTTCTCGAACAGTCCCTCCCAAATGTATCAAGCTAACTCGACACACTACTCGTCTATGGTCTCAAAATGATGTAAAGGCCAAGTTCTAAAGCTTACAACACTACCGGCACACTCAATATTTGGTGGATTTGAGTAATATGGGGAAAACAAAAGACTAAACTTCACCAATGAAAAAAAAGGATATAGTGTGCTCGGCTAAGGTCTATTCTAGTTCGATTAATAAAAACATGTAATTTTTTTTCAAAAATGGCATAATTTTTCAAAATAAACTAGAAAAATGGGAAAATAAAGTTCAAGATATAATTATACTCCCGTCCCCCCACTTGGAATATACAAAGTCTCTTTTGTACACAAAAATTTAATAATAAAGGAGAGTTAAGTAGAATTAGAACGAGAACTTTCCTGAAATTTGCTCCAAAAATGGTGGAAGGATCACGTTGAAAAGACGTGCATTTATTTTGCCTCCATGGGTAAACTTCAAATCCCTGAAATCACGACCCTACCAACAAGCATAAATCTAAAAATAAAAAAGGGAAAACAAATAAAAAACTTAACTCACTTTCGTAGGAATCACGGTTGCATTTAGCAAAGGCAACAAGCCTTTTAAACCACTCGGTGTCCCGAGTGGACGAGTGAAGTCTCGTGAGGGTTTACAGGGAACACACCCACAAAATTCATTTAAAAACTAATACAAGGATATGGAATACAAGTTATATGAAATTAAAATTTTCTGGTACTGGAGGATATTACGTCGTAAACTCATGAATTGAGTTACGTCGTAAGTAATTTAGACCAAATCTATTCCTAACCCTTCCACCAATTCTTCTACAATCCAATAGTGATAGAACAATATGATTATCATAGTGAAAATTTCAAATCGCCTCATAATAAATAAACATCAAAGCTAATTAACTAAAATAACTTACTAGTCCATTTAAATGACCTTAGTTTCCACAAACTCATCAAGTGTGATATGTAACTCATGTGTACACAATAAAATCAAGATTATGGCATAGTAAACTAGCTGTTAACTTATTGTGTTTATAAAAAACTACAAACACGTACTTAGGTAATACATATGTGTATGTAAATAAGGTATTAAGCACTTGTAATAAGTAACAACTTGTAAATAAATTTTGTAGAGGTTATGAAATTAATCTAGTAACTTATTTGAAATTAGGAGGTGTATATAATAAAGTAAGAACACTAATGTACCCAATTAACACTCCAAAACCTTTTGTTACTAACTAGAACACCCAAATAAGCACTTAAACTAGCAAAACAAAAATTCCTTCTCTTTGCTTTCTCCTCATAGCCGGTTCTTAAGTGAGTGAGTAAGTTTTTAGTTTTTGCAAGTGTAAAAATTCACCACAAGTGACCCCTTTTATACCAAAACTAGTTATGGTCTTAGTATTAATTGAATATGCTATATTAGGCTAGCTGTAAAAAATATATATAAAAAGAGGGTGGCGTTTGGTTTGCTTAAGACACAAGATAAGAAGAGGAAATTTAAGACATTAGTGTTTTGCATGCTAGGATTGTAACCAAAGGGTCCTATGTTTTATTTAAGGGTTATTTAGGTCCAAGCCAAATTATACATAAGCTAAGTATGAACTTGTGAATAAATAATGACTATAGTAATTTAAGGGGGGGGGGGAATTGTAATAAAATAAGAAAAGTGTATGTTAATTTGTATAAAATGTATTTTGTGAGTGTATTAGGTGTATAAAATAGGTATTATGTAGTATTTATATAATTAAAGTTAATTATATGTATTTAAGTGTTTATAATAAAAGAATTACAGAAAGTGTAAGAAAATAATTTTTGTATGTTTGCAGTGTTTTAGGGAGAGTAAGAATGTATTAAAATATTCGTTGGGAGTATCGGGTGCATTGTGTGTTCTTGCAAATTGTGAAAAGCGTTTAATAATCGTATGTAATTAAAAATGCAACTGTACTAGCAATTAAAATATGAACCGAGGTAGTGGTAATGTGTTGTAGTTTTGTAGACTAAAGTTAGTCTAAAGTTCATAGTGCACAAGAGGGTTATTCCTTGTTTTATGTTTACTTAACTAAAAGTAATACGTAAAATGTCCTCATGTAAACTTCAAAATAAATAATTTGAGTTTAATAAATAATATTGACCTGGAAAATAACGGTTTATCACAGGTGTTTTGCAAGTTGTTCGAAAATCCCACAGAGCATCATCTAATTTTCTTGACCCGATAGATTGATTATCTTTCACGGTTCTTTCAAGAATTCTTTTTAAGACTTTGTTTGTGTTTTCTACTTAACCGATCGTTGAGGGTGATATGAAGTAGAGAAACGACAGTTTACACCATATTTCTTCATCGCCTTTTCTATTAGGTTGTAAAAAATATGAGTTCCTCTGTCGCTAGTTAGTGCTTTCGAGATTCTGAAATGACAAAATATTTTTTTAAGAAAGTGAGGACGACTCTTGCATCGTTTGTTGGAAGAGCCTAGGCTTCTGCACATTTAGTATGTATTCGAACTTGTGAGATTTTGGGAAAGATCCCATGAAATTTATTCCTTAAATATGGAATATTTCACATACTCGAATGTTATTTAAGGGCATTTAATCCTTTTTTGATATGTTTCTAGTTTTTTGGCAGGCATCGCACATGCGAACTAGAGTATGAGCTTCTTTGAATATTGTTGGCCAGTAAAAACCAAATTCTAATACTTTCCTAACAGTGGTTGATGGTCCATAATGTCCACATGTAAGTCCATGATGACATTCATCTAGAATTGTTCGAATTTCGGGTCCGGCCACACATCTTCTTATTATCCCGTCGGGACACATTTTAAAAAGATGAGGTTCTTCCAAAAGGAATTTTTTGAGGTCCAAAAAGAACTTATTTTTTTTGTTGGCATGTCATTCCTTTCCATATTATTTTTTCAACCAAATAATTTGTGAAGTCAGTAAACCACGGTTCGTTTTCTGTGTTTATTTCCATTAGAGTTTCATCTGTAAAATAATCATCAATTTTAATTTCTTGATCATCATCTTCGTTATATTCGATTTGGGATAAATGATCGGCTGCAACATTTTCAGCTCCCTTTTGTCTTTAATCTCTATATCGAATTCTTGCAAGAGCAATATCCAACGTATGAGAAGTGGTTTATCATCTTGCTTCTTAAAGAGATATTTCAAGGCAGAGTGATCGGTGTAGACAATCGTTTTGGATAAAACGAGATAAGGTAGAAATTTATCAAATGCAAACATAACAGCCATAAGTTCTTTTTATGTGACAGTGCAGTTTTGTTGAGCTGCATTTAATGTTTTGCTTGCAAACTAGATTGGATGGAAATATTTTCCATCTCGCTAGCCAAGAACTGCGCCAACGGAACTGTCACTAGCATCACACATTAGCTCGAACGGAAGGTTCCAGTTTGGGCTTATGATGATGGGTGTGCATGTAAGTTTTTCCTTCAATATTTCAAATGCCTTATGACATTCGTCATTGATTTGGAATGGAGTGTCCTTTTTGAGAAGTTTGGTTAATGGTCAAGTTAATTTAGAGAAATCTTTAATTAATTGCCAGTAAAATCCGGTGTAACCTAGAAAGCTTCTAATTCCTTTGATATTAGAAGGCGGTGAAACTACAAGGACTTGATATGACAACTTTGGATATTTGTGGAGAAGAAATAAAAGCCGGAAGATCTTCTTGTGATAATAGAATATTTAGAAGATAATGTTTAAAATTTAAAAGATTTGATATTATCTTCTTAGTTAGCTTCCTATGGAAGTCTTGTAAACCTAATCTCTATTATATAAAGAGATGTATCTCATTAGTTTTTAGTGTGTCAAGCAAGATGTAAACACCAAAGGTGTGTGTGTTCCTAGGCGTAGGGTTTGTAAACGCCTAGGGTTTGTTAGCTTTTCATGGTGAATATAGAAAACCTTGTTAGTAACATTGATGTTCTTATTAATTCCGCTGTGCATATTCAATGTTATTATATCCTATATGGGCTTAAACGGGACTTTACAATTGGTATCAGAGCGGGTTCCTCGTGATATCCAGGGCTTATTCAAGGCTTTATGGTGCTGAATAAAAGATTCGAAGAAGTGTTCGATATTCATGATCTGATTGGCTATTGTTTTCTTATGGTGTTCTGTCATGACTATCGTCAAGTGATATTGGTTGTTTCGTACTCGTATGGATTATTTTATTGGGTAAATTTCGTTGTGTATATTATGGTCCCATATCAAGAGGTTAATACTGGTTTCTCACACCTATATTAATACTGGTCTCAATTAAAGGTTTGTGCTGGTTTCGAATTGATGTTGGTCACGTGATATAAATTGTCATATGAATTGATTTAGACGTCACGTGATGTTAAAATAATATAAGGATGGTACTGATTTCTTGATCGTATGTGTACGGCCCAATGATGTCTTCTCAAATTCATACCGGTTGGTACAAGTGCATCACGTGGGTTTTTGTTAATTCTGGTCCTTGAAATTAATACTGGTTGTATATATCTGTTGGGACCCACGATGGAGATCAGTTCAAGATCATGTGGTATACATATTCATAATGGCTTTTACTTGTTTCAAGTAATCACGTGATGATTGTGGGGCCTTGATACTACTCGTCCTTTGTGAAGTTTATTGGCTTTCGAGATCAATATATTCCTTGTATTAGCTATTCAGATTGTATTGGCTACACACCTGTGCATACTGTTTGATTTCAAGTTAAGTCTGGTACTGTTCAAGGTTAATAATGGCAGGTGTTTCGTTAATACTGGCAGTGATACGAGTTAATACAGGTAGTTGTGAGTTAATTCTGGCAGCGTGGGATGTTAATTCTGGTCGTCAGAAGTTAATTACTAGTCTTCGTGAGTTGATTTTTTTTTCAATGATGAACCCTAGTAATTATTATATTGACGATACACATGCTTTTTTTATCCCCAATGATGATGGCTATTTATTTGAAGATGTGATTACAAAGAAAGTCGAATATCATTTATTTGATGTTGTAGTTGAGTTTCACAAGTGCGTGACTTATCATACCTTTTAGCAGGAGGTAACTTGTCCGTACATTCATGTTGTGGCTAAGACTTGGTAAATCTAGCAAGTAGAGTTTTCTATCACTTAAAGGAGTTACGTTGTAGTGCTCAGTGTCTCATTGAAGATGAGGATTTTATCAAGAGATCGAGGTCTACTCATATAGCTTCAGGTATGAGTTCATAGTCATTTGGTTAGTGCAAGACATAAGATGCAAGTTTGGGAAATTCAACTTCTTCATCAATTGGTTATATTCAGTTTTCTTCATCAGTAATTACTACATAAATCCATCTACATGCATCACTTGAGGGGAAGTGTTATTTAAGTTGCAAGACCCCTATTTAATGATTTCAAAAGGGGGAAGTTGGGACCAGGTTATGTGGTGACATGTTCAAGAAGATCTTAGTTCAAGGGGAAGCATTGAAGATAGTTTTGTAATATCAAATAGGGGAAGATTGTTGGGAATTATAATTTGATGATTACAAAACTACAAGGACTTGATATGACAGCTTTGGATATTTGTGGAGAGGAAATAAAAGCTGGAAGATCTTCTTGTGATAATAGAATATTTAGAAGATAATGTTTAAAATTTAAAAGATTTGATATTATCTTCTTAGTTAGCTTCCTATGGAAGTCTTGTAAACCTAATCTCTATTATATAAAGAGATTTAGGTCATTAGTTTTTAGTGTGTCAAGAAAGATGTAAACACCAAAGGTGTGTGGTGTTCCTAGGCGTAGGGTTTGTAAACGCCTAGGGTTTGTTAGCTTTTCATGGTGAATATAGAAAACCTTGTTAGTAACATTGATGTTCTTATTAATTCCGTTGTGCATATTCAATGTTATTATATCCTAGATGGGCTTAAACGGGACTTTACAACTTCCATGGATTCTTCAATCATGTCATGAAATGTTGCGATCATGCATCTCTGAAAAGTGGTAGGTGCATTGCATAGACCAAAAGACATTCATCTGCAAGCGTATGTTCTGAGGGACATGTAAATGTTGTTTTTTCTTGATCCATTGGATCGATTGGAATTTGGAAATAACCAAAAAAAACCATCGAGGAAACAGGAATAATCATTTCTTGTGAGTCTTTCTAGCATTGATCCATGAAGGGTAAAGGAAAATGACCTTTCACAGTTGCCTCATTGAGTTTTCGATAGTCAATACAAACACGTCAGCCAGTGACGGTTCTAGTTGGTACTAGTTTGTCTTTTTCATTGGTAACTACGGTTATACTACCTTTCTTTGGTACACAATCAATAGGACTAACCTATGGGTTATATGCAATTGTGTATAATATTCCAGCATCAAGAAGTTTAGTTTCTTCCTTTTTTACGACTTATTGCATATTGGGATTTAGTCGCCTTTGTTTTTGAACAACTGGTTTTTTGTCATCAACCAATTGAATTTTATTCTTGCAGAAAGATGGACAAATACTAGGTATGTCTGATGTTTTCCATGCAAATGCTCGTTTATGGTTCTTAAGGACAGTGATTAAGTATGCTTTGTTCTTGTCCGAGAGTTTAGATGAAATGATCATTGGGAGTAAGGATGTTTCTTCTAGAAATGCATACTCTAGATGATGAGGAAAATGTTTAAGTTCAAGATCCATAGGAGGTTCTTCAAGAGATTTCTTTATCTTATGATCAGTATTGAATGTGATTTTTTAGAAGGTTATATCTTCTTCTTCTTCCGATTTAACATCTTCTTCGATATTCCTAGCTATGAATTTGTCAAACTCTGCAAAGAGTTCTTCTTCGAGGATGGTTCCTTCTATTGAATGAATAATTTCACTTCCTTCATCAAGCAAAGCATCAAAACCTTCTTCAAGAATCTTGTCTATGACATCAATGCTGAAACAAGTGTCATCATTGGAATATGAGTGCTTTATTGTTGAATCGATCGAAATGGTCATTTAATCTTCTTCGATTCCGATATTGAGTTTCTTTTTTTTGTTAGCACGGATTATTGCATCACCGGTGTGCAAGAACGGTCTTCCTAAAATGAGAGGGACTTTGATGTCTTCCTCAATTTCAAGGATAACAAAATCTACCAAGAATGTAAACTTACTGACTTCGATTAGCATATTTTCAGCTATCCCAACAGAATATTGAAAGATCAATCTGCTAATCGAACACTCATCTTGGTAGGTTTTAGTGTTTCGAGAGATAGTTTTGCATACAAGAGTATGGCATGAGATTTATACTTGCGCCAAGATCGACCAAGGCTTTGCAAGAGAATGTCTTGCCAAAAGTACATGGAATGGGGAAAATTTCTGGATCTCCGAGTTTAGGTGGTACTTTCTTTTGAATGATTTTTGAATATTCGTCACTTAGGAAAGCTGCAGAATTTTGTTCTAGTTTATGTTTATTGCTGACGAGTTCTTTTAGAAATTTGCCATAATTTGGCATTCCTATAATAACATCGACAAGAGGTACATCAATTCTAACAACTCGAATCATGTCTAAGATTTTTCTATATTGAGATTCCATTTTCTCTTTTCTGAGGCGTCGGGGTTATGAAATTTTCAATTTGTATGGTTTGAGAATAGGTATTTCAGGTATTGTTTTAAACTTTCTCTAAGGTGTTAGTTCATCTTCATCATCACTATCCAGTTCGACAGTAGGTTGTGATTTGTTATGGTTGGATGGTGGTTCGTACGATGTTCCTCTTCTTGTGGTTATGGTAATCACATGCTCGTTATGAGCTTTAGGTGGTTTATAAGGCCTACTTCCGGATGAGCTACCTCTTGGGTTTGGTTGAGTATTACTGGGATGAGATCAAGAAGGTCGACCATATTGTTTTTCAGCTAGTTTGTCGAATTTTTCTTCCAAGTTTTGGATAGATGCTTGATGATTTCTGGTAGAGGTTTCTAACTTGTCTTTGAAATCCATAAGCGTGTCTTTTACGAACGTGTTTGTAGCTTGTTGTGCTTTTATGAATTCACTGAGTTGTTTTTGAAGATCTGAGTTTTTTTCATTGTATCCTGATCGTTCACCAAGATGCCATTTATCATGATCTCAATCACGATTACGATACTCATCGTAAAACGGGTGCGTTGAAATGATTGCATAAATTTTGCTTCTTCTTCACGAGTCATAGGTGTATCATCATCATTGCAATTTATGGTTGAGTGATTTCCTACGCAGTTGTTGCATCCATTACACTTTTCTTTCATTTCTTTATACTGAGCGTCCATTTTTATGGCCATGGCATCCATTCTTGCCATAATTTTATCAGTATCATAATTATTGCTACCTTATCGGTGAAAGCAACAGTTTTTCGAATAGCGGTTTTTGGTTTCTGATTTTTAGTCAAATCATGTTTAAGTAAGACTTTGTCTTCGAGAAGTTGGTAGGCTTGGTTTGGAGTTTTGTAAAGGAATATTCCTCCGGCTACAACATTTAAGACTTCTTGTGTGATTTCGTCAAGTCCATGGTAAAAGATTTTGATTATATTTCCTTTACTTAAACCATGTCCATACCAGTTTCTAAGCAATTCCTTCATTCGAAGCCATGCTTCGGTGAGAGTTTCTTGTTCGTGTTGAGAAAACGTACAGATTTCTCCGAGAAGTCGATCGAATAATGCTGGAAGGAGTAATCTTCTTATGAAGGTTGTATGAAGTTCGCCCCATGATGCGATGGTTCATTTGTCGAGTTCGTCTAACCATGTTTTTACCTCACTAGTTAGTGATAATGGAAACATCATGAGCCGGACGACTTCATTTTTGGTTTCTATGTATCTCACAAATTCCAAGAAATTTGTAGATGTGTTTGTGAGATCACTTTTGGTTTTCCCGTCAAATTGATTACCCTTGACAAGGGTCAGATGATTTCCTTTGATAGCAATATCATTAGTGGTGTCGGGTATGGTGATTGCTGGACCGGGAGTAGGAGCAACTGTTTGCTCGACTGCCCACATGGGTTCATTATCGGCGTTATCCGTAGGATCGTATAGTTCAATGAACTTAACAAAAAATCGATAACGAGAGATATCGTCGATAGCTGGAACGATTTCTTTAGGAATTTCAGGTCGTAAATCTTTTTGTGAAAGTGATACTTTTTTAATTTTTCTTCGTCTTCTATTTTTTCTACGTCTTTTATTTATGGTTCGTTCGGATTCGGAAAGAGGAGTAGCAAGTTCTATGTTGGAAGATCGTGTGTTCATCCAAGATTAAACTGCTAAGGGTAGTATTTTATCAGAAGAAGAGCATAATTCAAGTCGGATAAAATGAACATGTGCTTCTGAGTAAACAAGTACGTCATACTTAGGGCTGTAAACGAACCGAATGAACACGAACGGAGCCTTATTCATGTTCGTTCGTTTAATTTTAACCAGACAAATAAACGGACACAAACGCTTAGATGGACGAATTTTCTTGTTCATGTTCGTTTATTAAGAAAATGAGTTGTTCATGTTCGTTCATTAAGACACTAAACGAACGCTAAACGAACATAAACGATCGAACGTAAATAAACATAGACAAGCAAACATAAACTTAATTATATAGTATTTTATAAGTGTTATTTTGTTTTATAAGTGTTGTTTTATTTATAGGAGATGGAAATCGGCTCTTGCAGGCTCCTCCAATTAATCCAATGATTATGGGGGTGTCCCATGATTTTAGGTAACCACTGAGTGAATGTCCCACAATCCATATCTTGGCGGGAAAGCCTTAATAAGGTGGTAAACGTGAGTTTGACTTGGTCTTATGCAACCTCTGTGATAATATCTTCAGATGGAATACCTCGGAGGGTGTTAGGCTTCGAGTGCCAACTTCCCAAAGTGTTAATCAATGATCGTGACTGATTTTACGCCAAAGGATATTTTAGGAGGTTTGCCAAGTGTGTCGGAACGTAGTATCCGAAGTGAGTTCGAAGGGGAGACCTTCGAACTGCTCGGAAGGGTACATCATCATTTATGAAGGCAAGTTATGAAAGCCGTTGTTCTTTGCATATAATTCTCATTTCGCGAAGGGATAAGAGCTTATAAAAAAGATGTGGACTTTGTACCTACAACAAAATCACTAGAAACGTATTTCCAAATGTTGACACCTGGACTTCAACAATTAGTACTATTATTACACTGAGGGGTATTGTTAGGAATTACAATTAAATGTAATATTAATTTAGAAGTAGGTTGTATTATTATAGATAAGAAGTCTATGAACCTATCTTGTAATAAGTCACAAGTCACCACTGATTGGTTTAAAATAAATACAATTATTAGGTGATGTGATAGAAAAGAGAGAGAGAGAGAGAGAGAGAGAGAGAGAGAGAGTATGTCGGTGTACAATTTATGTGCGTCAGTGAATTATTCATTTATTAGATTAGTTTTACGTCACTTGTTTGTATCTCACATCCCCAGTTTGTCTCTCGACTAGAACTTGACTAATAACTAAGGTTTTGTTCGTTTTTATAGTTGTTTTTTGTCTGGTCTGTAAAACAATGTTTGCGAGAAAAAGAGGTAGATTTAAACCTTTAAGATATAAGAAATGATAATTAGGGAAAGACAAAATTACACGGTTGGTCCCTGTGGTTTGCTCGTATTACAAGTTTGGTCCATAAGTCATTTTAATTACCCCACAGATACCTATTTTTGAAACGTTGCACTCTTTTAGTCCCTATTTTGGATGGTCGTTAGTGCATTCCGTTAAGTATTTTGCGTTGTTAGTCTTTCGTTAATAAATTTTGCACCGTCAGTCCTTAAAGTTATTTGCATAAATCGTCCTTGTGGTTAGCCCGGTCAACGGGTCGGTCAACGCCACGTGTCACCACCTGAGTGGTGCCACGTGGCATCGGGTCGGGTCGGTCAACGGGTCAAATCGGGTCGGTCAACGGGTCAAGTCGGGTCGCCACGTGGACCAATGAGGTGGTGCCACGTGGCATTGGTAATATAATACACCACTTTGTCACGCATGGGATTCGAACCCGGGTCGTTTGGTGGGAAGCAATGCTTTGCCCAACTGGGCTAAGCATAGCCTCAATTATATTTCTCTAAATTTAATACATAACCCTTTCTAAACTTATATTATTAAAAGGTTCAATTTAGTTTTTGGTCTATTAATTTACGGAGTTATATGGACCGTAAAAAAATAAATAAATATACCGTCGGACTCGTTTTTTCGTGCTCTTTCCAATGGTATGCTCGGGAAATTTTTTTGACTTCGTTTGAACCTCGAAAAATGCGAAAATCACCATTTTTTCTTTGTTTTTGCATTTTTCGAGGTCCAAACGAAGTCAAAAAAATTTCCCGAGCATACCATTGGAAAGAGAACGAAAAAAAGAGTCTGACGGTATGTTTGGTGAATTTTTTCGACTTGGTTTGGACCTCGAAAAATGCAAAAACAAAGAAAAAATGGTGATTTTCGCATTTTTCGAGGTTCAAACGAAGTCAAAAAAATTTCCCGAGCATACCATTGGAAAGAGCACGAAAAAACGAGTCCGACGGTATGTTTGGTGAATTTTTTCGACTTGGTTTGGACCTCGAAAAATGCAAAAACAAAGAAAAAATGGTGATTTTCGCATTTTTCGAGGTTCAAACGAAGTCAAAAAAATTTCCCGAGCATACCATTGGAAAGAGCACGGAAAAACGAGTCCGACGGTATATTTATTTATTTTTTTACGGTCCATATAACTCCGTAAATTAATAGACCAAAAACTAAATTGAACATTTTAATAATATAAGTTTAGAAAGGGTTATGTATTAAATTTAGAGAAATATAATTGAAGCTATGCTTAGCCCAGTTGGGCAAAGCATTGCTTCCCACCCAAACGACCCGGGTTCGAATCCCATGCGTGACAAAGTGGTGGATTATATTACCAATGCCACGTGGCACCACCTCATTGGTCCACTTGGCGACCCGACTTGACCCGTTGACCGACCCGACCCGATGCCACATGGCACCACTCAGGTGGTGACACGTGGCGTTGACCGACCCGTTGACCGGGCTAACCACAAGGACGATTTATGCAAATAACTTTAAGGACTGACGGTGCAAAATTTATTAACGAAGGACTAACAACGCAAAATACTTAACGGACTGCACTAACGACCATCCAAAATAGGGACTAAAAGAGTGCAACGTTTCAAAAATAGGTATCTGTGGGGTAATTAAAATGACTTAGGGACCAAACTTGTAATGCGAGCAAACCACAGGGACCAACCGTGTAATTTTGTCTTAGGGAAAAGAAATATCTTTACAACATTGAAGAGGGAAAAAGTCATTTTCGCCTCTTATGTCTAAAATAAACAAACATTCTTCTTCCCGCTTGCTGACATAAGAGGAAAAAATAAATGCATTTATTTCAATTCCTCTTCTCGCCTGCACACATAAGAGAAAAAAACAAACGAACTTCTTCCATTTTCTCTCCGCTTGCAAACAAAAGTGAAAAGAAGTGATTTTTTTTGAAAAAAAAATACAACCTATCTTTGCTTTTTAACATAAAAATGTAATTTTACGTAAAACAAAGAATTACATGTGTTTTATGTTTAGCTTTTGTTTATGTTTCATAAGCCTAGTTTTCGGCTTATGTTGAAACCAATAAACTTATATAATTTTAATATGTTCTAATAAACTTATATAAATCCATAGCTTTTAAAATTATGTAACGAAAAAACGAAATTAAATAAGCTCCCAAGTCCAAAATAAGCTTAAACAACCACACAAGAAGCAAGCTAAAACAGTTTGAGTAGCGAACCCGGTTCAACAAACACAACAAAACCCGGCTCCACTAGGGTATCTACACCAATCGAGCCAAACAAAATTAAAACCCCCAAAACCCTTCATCCGTTATAAAAACACACACTAAAACACACACACTCAGACTAATTAACCAACCAATCAATCAATCAGTCGATATGAGCATCAGCAGCAGCTGGCGATCTTTAATCCTCCGAATCGGCGAAAAGTCACCGGAGTACGGCGGCAGCGCAACAGTCGACTACAAAGACCACATTGTAATTAAAAATAAATAAATTACCAGCCCTAGTTTTTTATATTTTATAAAATATAAACCCTAAGTTTATTTAATTGATTTCAGGATGCTTGTTTTGGTGCTGTGAGACGTGAATTGGAACACTCACAACACGAAATCCTAACTGTAATTTCACTAATTACTATTTACTGTTTGTTAGTTATTAGTTACTAATAATTATTGTTTTTGTGTGTAGTTTTTACTTCAATGTGCTGAGCAATTGCCACATAAGATTCCTTTGTATGGGACTTTGGTATGTTTTATCTTACTTGTTTTCGTGTGTTTCGATTTTATATACAATAGTGAACGAACGATAGGCGGATCACTAATTATCGTAAAGCGCTGCCAAAATTATCATAAACAGCAATCACCTTTCAAATTTTGTGTAATAATAGTAACTTTTTTCCGATTACATGTTAACATGTAATTGGATAAATGCACAAAACTTACTATTATTGCACAAAATTTGAAAGGCGATTACTGCTTATGATAATTTTGGTAACACGTTACGATAATTAGTAATCAGCTTATATGTTTTTTTGTGTTTGCATAAAATGGTAATGAACTATAGGCTGATTACTAATTATCGTAACGTGCTTCAAATTTTGTGTTATGATTGTAACTTTTCACTAATCATGTGTTAACATGTTGACACGTGACGTGTCATTATGTAGTAATATGATTGCATAAAAGTTATTGCTATTGCACAAATTTTGAAAGTTGATTGCTGTTTATGATGATTTTGGTAGTGTGTTACTGTAATTAGTAATCGGCCTTTCGATAGTTTACCATTATATGCAGAGAATTGTTTAGTATTGACGATAAGGCTTGTTGTAAGATGTTATTGATTTTCTCTTTTTCTGTTTTTGGTGTTTAGATTGGATTATTGAACTTGGAAAATGAGGATTTTGTCAAGCAAATATTGGAGAATACTCAGCTGAGTTTGCAGGTGAGCACGCAATTGGCTTTTATAACTTTCTGCGTTTGTATGTCAAATATTGACATACGAGCTTCTAAGTAGTAGTATGTAGTATACTGCAATCTATTTGTGAGGTGTGTTAAACTGGTTGGTTTGTGGTGATATATGTATTTTTTTTTTGGCTATTTGCAGGATGCGCTTGACGCTGGAGATTGCAATAAGATCCGTGTATCACTGCGGTTCCTAACTGTTTTGGTATGTTACTGTCTTGTTGCAACATGTTGTTTTAACTAGGATAAGAGACATCTGAAAACAATATGAACTTAGTAAACATAAATTTCATTGTGATTTCTGAGTCTATTTGCACTTGTGTGTTGTAGATGTGTAGCAAAGTCATCCAACCAAGTTCATTAGTGGTGATTTTCGAAGCATTGCTATCTTCTGCTGCAACTATAGTGGATGATGAGAAAGGGAACACATCATGGCAAGCTCGTGCTGATTTCTACATAACCTGTATTCTTTCATGTCTTCCTTGGGGTGGATTCGAACTTGGCGAGGTACACTTTTTACTTTAATCTCTCTTGCATTTTGGCTTGGAAAACCAATATAAATGGAAGCTTGTAAAAAATGTGCAGACAAACTATCAGATCGTTAGAAAATCTTAAATGTTGTTAGCAAGAATAGCATGAATCCCATTTTTACTCAGAAGTGTTGTATGCCACATTGGAGATTTTAGGTGATGCTTCTCGCCGTAGGATATCTAAACCACATAATTGGTAGGAAAGAATTAATGTTTTGGAAAACATTCCCAGCTAATTATTGAACAAGAGTGTTGTAAAATTTGACATTCTAATTAATAATTTTTTTTCAACTTGTACTCGCCGACGGGCTTTTTATAGTTAAAAACTTAAAATGTCAGTTTTCCAATTCTTTTCTGAGTAAATGTAGGAAGAACATTGGAGTCTTGGAGAGGGTCATCTAGGAGGGTAATCTTACTAAATGATAGTGTATCAGATTCTCAATTTCTGTGTGTACAACCATACAAAATCAGTTGCGAGTCTGTGGAAGTTAGCTTGACAGCCTACCTCAGTTTGCCGTTTTTCAGAACATTGATAAAAGAATAAGAAACAAATTGTCTGTGTTTGATGGTCACATTGAATGTCTATTTTCAGTAAATGCGGATATCATGGTTGGCAAATCATTTTCATTCCACAGAAGCATTGATTCATATAGCTTGAACCTTAATTTTACCTGTTCTTGTAGATTGTAACTGATGCTTGTAAAAAGTGCTAGGTATAAAAAAGAGAGTTCTACATATGCTTATCTAGTAGAAAGATGATTTACATGTAATCATGTAAATACTGGAAAATAGTTAGGAAGTCTTTGTTTATCATCCGTAAGAACCTACTGGTTAGTGAGCTCATAGGTTTACGGATTAAGTCACAAGGGGAGTATCTTAGGGTCACCAGTTGTTTTTATTTCTTTAGTATTTGCAAGTATCCTGTATCATACTACTAGTTTTTGCATCTTATTTTTGAAATAAGACATGTTTCATGAACCTAATTTCCCTGTTGTATGCTAAAGCGGGTTCCAAAAATCTAGAAGATCATGAACTTATGGTCATAGCTTTTTCCAATTGCTAAAAGTCTTTTCATTTCTAGATAATTTCATCATTGTTACAACGAAATCGTTTTGGTCGGCGTCTTTAATGAACATTTAATTTGTGCAGCAAATTCCTGAAGAGATTGAAAGAGTTATGGTTGGAATAGAAGCATATTTAAGTATCAGAAGACGTGTTTCTGATGTTGGTCTATCTGTGTTTGAAGAAATCAACAAAAGTGACAAACTTCATGTTGAACAGGTATCTTATCCAATTTTTTTTCTTCTTAGATTTCTGTATATCTGCTTCTATGTTCATCTTCTTAAAAGAACATATATCATCCATATATATTCTTACAGCAAATGATTTTGACATCTGTGTTATGGGTCTCCTTATAATTTTGTTTACTCTGGTGTGCCACTCACGCTTTAATCATGTGCTATAGGATTTTGTGGAAGACTTGTGGAGTCGTATTCAAGATCTTTCTAAGAACAGCTGGAAACTCGAGAGTGGTACTTCTTTACACTTGATTTATTTCTTATGTTCCCTTCAACTTCCATGAAGTTAATCATCAATTTACTCTTCATGATTTCTGAAATTTTGTTTTTTGTTTATAATCAAGTTCCAAGGCCACATCTTCTGTACGAAGCACAACTAGTAGCTGGAAAGTCTCATGATTTTGGACCCATCAGCTGTCCTGATCAACCAGATTCTACTGGGGAGCTTTCTGGAATCAGTTTTGGTAGACAAAAGCATGAGGCAGAGTTAAAATATCCCCAGAGAATAAGGAGGCTCAATATATTTTCTGCGAGCAAAAGCGAGGTATTTATACTTCGCGATTCTTACATGATTATTGCTAATTTTTATTTGCATTTTTTAATGACCTCAAAACACGGTTCTTGGCAACTTATGGTAGTATATGGGCCTGTGAATTCAAATCACAATGCAGCATCATGATTACACCTTCTCATAAGTCAGTTAAAAGATAATGGCTTCTAGAATATTGTTTTGTCATGGAAGTACGATTTTTTTTTTTGTTATTGTGCTGCTCCTAGCATGATTATCAGTGTTTGTGTTGATTCCTTACATAACTGTTATTGTGGCAGGATATACAACCTATAGACCGTTTTGTGGTGGAAGAGTATTTATTGGATGTGCTATTTTTCTTGAACGGATGGTGTGTAACTTATCGAATTTTTAATTTCTTTTTTACTTTGGATTTTACCATTCAAGAGTGTGTGTAACTTTTTTGGTTCTGAGAGTTGCTTCCTTTGGATGTGGTTCTTGTTCTTATATTTTGTTGGTTTGTGCAAAGCTAGTCGAAAGGAATGTGCTGCATGCATGGTTGGTCTACCAGTTCCTTTCAGATATGAATATCTAATGGCTGAAACAATTTTCTCTCAGGTGAAATAATCATCCAAGTTGTTTTAATGGATACTTATTTATAGTTTCATGAATAACACTTTTATTTTTTTGTCCAGCTTCTTTTATTGCCTCAGCCGCCATTCAAGCCCATATATTACACACTTGTCATAATAGACCTTTGTAAGGTATGATTGCGTCTACTTCTTTTTGTAAGGATTTATTGCAAATAACGAATGCATTATATATTAACCACAGAGTTTTAATAGTCTCTTCCAGGAGCCTTTCCTGCAGTTGTAGCTGGGGCTGTTCGCGCCCTTTTTGATAGAATAAGTGAGTTAGATATGGAGTGTAGGACGCGCCTCATTCTTTGGTTCTCACATCATTTGTAAGTTCACTTCGTTATTTAACTCATGTTTATTGTTTATATGCCATTTGTACTTATATATGATGTTATTGCAGATCAAACTTTCAGTTCATCTGGCCATGGGAAGAATGGGCTTATGTCTTGGAGCTTCCAAAATGGGCCCCACAACGTGTATTTGTTCAGGAAGTTTTGGATAGAGAAGTTCGTTTATCTTACTGGGATAAAGTGAAGCAGGTAAACTTAATAAGCAATCATACAAATATCTCTGTTTATAGTAATATGGTCTTTTGTAGACATATTTAGATAATGGTCATTATAAGTTGTTTTAAGATATGTAAAAAAAAGTTGTTGTAGGCGAACCTGACCTGTTCGGGTCCTTTCCCGTTATTCGACCCCATATTACCATCTAGGGATGTAGTCAGAAAAAATCAAGTGGGGGCAAATTTTAATCGACATGTTAACTGATTGTTTACAAGCTTGACTCGCATAAAGTTACATAATTCTGATTTCTGAATCATTTATTCATAGGTAGATTGGCGAGTAATGTCACAAGTTTAACTCCGTAAAAAATAAATGTATAAATGTATTTAAGTATAGATTTACAGTATGTTTAGTTAATAATTACATTACCAAAAACTCAAGTTTATGCTTGAAGAAGATGGTAGAAAAAATATAATGATTAAAATCCAAATAGAAAAATAAAATTAATAAAACATAAAAAAAATTTGAACAACAAAAAAAGAAAACAAATAATAAGATTAATGAAACATAAGCATAGAATAAAAAAAGATCAAGTCGTTTTGTTTATTTATTGGATCATCATGAATATATGGATGCCTTTTTTAGCAAATGGTGAAAATGATTTACTTTATTTGCCTGACTTTTCTCTTTGGACAGAGCATTGAAAATACCCCAGCTTTAGAGGAACTGCTTCCTCCAAAAGGTGTGCCCGACTTTAGATACACTTCAGAAGATGAAGATAAAACTGAATACACACTTTCAGCAGAACTTAATGGTATGGTGAAAGGAAGAAAAACTGCACGTGATGTTATTATGTGGCTAGAAGAAAGTGTAATCCCCGTGAATGGACTGGATGTTGCCCTTAGAGTAGTTGTTCAGACCCTTCTAGACATTGGATCAAAGAGTTTTACTCATTTGATTACCGTGTTGGAAAGATATGGACAAGTCATTGGGAAAATTTGTCCAACTGAAGAAACACAAATTATGCTGATAGCAGAAGTTAGTTTATTTTGGATAAATAGCGCTCAGTCAACTGCCATAACAATCGACCGAATGATGGGTTATCGACTTATATCCAATCTGGCTATTGTCAAATGGGTCTTTTCAAAGCCAAACATCGATCTATTTCATACCACTGATCGTCTATGGGAGGTATATAATTACTTTTTATATTTTTTTGTCTATATTTGCGTGTTTTGCTTATTAGTATGAGTTTTTTCTATTCAACAGATTTTGAGGAATGCAATCAACAAGACATATAATCGTATTTCTGATCTAAGGAAAGAAATTCTTCAATTAAAAAAGAGTGTTATAAAAGCCGAGAAATATGCAGCTGAAGCTCAAGCTGCGTTGGATGGGGCTGAATCCAAGCTCATGCTTGTTGATGGCGAGCCTGTTGTTGGTGAAAATCCTGCTAGAATGAGACGCCTGAAGATGGATGCTACCAAGACAAAAGATGAGGAGGTATCTACTCGTGAATCGTTAGAGTCAAAAGAGGCGCTTCTTGCACGAGCCGTAGAAGAAACTGAGGTATTGACTATTTTTGTTATTAATTTTTTTGTGTGTTTTTGACGGTTTAAAGCAAAGGGGAGTGAAGGGTTGGGTTTGGTAATGCCGTAACGCTGAAAATGGGCTTGGTTCTAAAGGGCCACTTCAAGATTGATTTTTTTGTTACCAGTTAGTGTGTCTAAAAGGCCACTTCCACCAAGCAAAAAGGTTTGACCAGAACGAGTTTTCTTCCCAAAGTTCATAAGTTTTTATAATCAGTTAGTGTGTCAACATTTTACCTCCTCCATACCCCGCCTCGGCGGGATTGGGTTTGTTGTTGTTGTTGTGTCAAAGTTGATTCAAGAATTGAATTGCGTTACATGCTTACATTATAATTTAAGAGACTTTCTATATAAAAGTATTCTTTAGTTTTTTACTATGTGTTCCTTCACATGCTTGGAGTGAAATGCAACACAATTTATACCAGACACCAGTTACTAGATGAATTTGTTATCACATGTGAAAGTCTTATCTTAGACTACAAGTAAAGGTGGCAAGATGAGCGGGTCAGTTGGGCTTGGTAACAAGTCAAAAGGGGTATTTATGGTATTCGCCTGGTTTTTGTGACTCCAAAATTTTTTTAACTGAAATTTTTAGTTTCTATATAAGGTAATAAGCATAATCAAGTTTATCTTTTTTTAGAACGGCACCACATTTGAAATCCGACCCCCGAGTTAAACCATCCAAACGGGCAGGCCCTGGGACCCGAACCACTAGGAGAGACCCGCGAAGGGAAACCCCTAGAACTCACGGCTTCGCACTAGAAGGAAAACCTGGATTTTTTGTCACTTGCGAGACTTGAACCCTGGGTAAAACCTCTCTCAAGCTCCAGAAGGAGCCCAGGTGGCCAACTGAGCTAAGCCAGTTGGTTATAATCAAGTTTATTTACATAACATGATTTAGGAGGCTTTGGGCATTAAACATGTACCCTGGGAGAGTTTTAACCCAGTTTACTCGTTTCTTTTAAACTATTCGTAATTAAATGGGTCTAAATTATGCCCGTGACTACAAATTAATGAAGAGTCATAAACTAAGTATGCGGTTACATGTGCAGGCCTTGTTTCTTTGCCTTTATAAAAGTTTCTCCAATGTTTTAATGGAACGACTGCATGATGCATATGGAGAGAATTCCTTGGAGCCAATTGGTGATTCAGAAGCAATGGCTGTTGATGAAGAAGACACACATGCAATGGAGACGGATAAAGAAAATGGAGGTTCCAAGAGGTACTAAACTATTATTTCTTCCACTTGCATTTTCCAGCATTCATGCTGTTGCTAATATTTGTGTGTAATAATTTTAGAAATGCTGGTACCAGGTATATCACTGGGGAGAAAGAACAATGGTGTTTGTCAACTTTGGGCTATCTCAAAGCTTTTTCTAGGCAATATGCTTCCGAGGTTTGTTTCGTGTTTCTTTATCTTTCTCATGATTTTGCTTACTTGCCTCCGATATAAATATTAAATATCTTTTGCACAACTCAGACACAGTTTTCAGATAATGGTTAATTCTCATATATTTTACCTACCTTCAACTTTTATTTCACATAGTTTTCTTCCTTCAACTCTTTTTGGCTATTTAAAATTATAAATTTAATGATTATCTTTTAATTATATCAAAACTAATGATAGCAGAAAATGAAGAAACGAAAGAAAATAAAATTTCCTACTCAACAAAAAATGACCGATCAAACTGGTTACATGTAAAAAATTTGTATTGTTGAATAAGACAACAAAAGTTAAGGGACGAAAACAATGTGTAAAAAAAGGACGCCAAAAAAAATTCTTGGGTTGAACCTGACAACTGGACAAAAGTTTAAGTATCAAACTGCTTTTAACCCCATCAGATATTATAAATTGCTTTGAACGCTAATGCGATTACTAGTTTAACCTATTTTTGCAAGTAATGAAAGTATTGTATTGAACAGATATGGCCACACATGGACAAGTTAGAGGCCGAAGTACTAACAGAAAGTGTTCATCCACTATTTAGGAAAGCCGTTTATTCTGGTTTGCGTCTGCAGGCTGATTAATGATTTAAACTTCTTTTTCGGTTGTTGATACATTAGTTAATTGTCGGCAACTTCTGTAGTCAGGTTGGTTGTACCAAATTTATGAGTCTAATGTACTATTTCTTTGAACATGTGGTTGCTACAACTACTAGGTTGGTAGTGTAGTGAGTGGCAATTTCCATTTTTTTTTTAAACTCTTTCATTTTTATATTAAAAACATCAACCACTTATATTGAAAATGAAATATATGGACATTCATTGGTCCAAAATATCTTCATTATCAAGACATTCGATAGGCGCATCTGTTTCATGAAACTAATGGATTAGTTGCGCAAAAGTCTTGATAGATTTAAGCTGGCAAACACATCATAGCTTTAGAGTTGAAGCATGTTTGAATAAGTTAAAAGTGTTTGTGTTGTTGCCAGCTGAGGGTGCTGGAAACTAGGACACATCTTACCATTGGCTGATGTTGAAACATTATTATTTCTGCAAACCTTTCATTTTGTTTCTTTTCATTAGTTAATTAGTAGAATGATGATGCAGGAAAACTACAAGCAATATACAAAGCTTAATATTATTGGACAATGTCATTCTACATTGGGGAAACCATCCCACCAGCAAATAACACTTGTTCAAAGAGATTTTCGCACTTTAATGGTAAAAGCCTTATTAGATATTTTTTTGTCTAATACTTCTATAGCTCCAAGATGCTGGATTTTTAGCATTACACTGATTTGAAACCCGCGGCTTGCTTAAAGAACCTTAAATTTCACGGCTCAACCACCTTTGTGTTAACCACTCGGGTAGGCTAGTGGTGAGGAGCTTGAGTAATTATTGAGTCTGTGTGGTGGTGGGCTCAGACCCCATGGATTAGTCGGCCAAGAGGTCGAAAAACCATGGTTACCCAAAAAACCACCTCTATGTTGTTAAGATTCACGATTATATAGGAAGATGTCTAGTTAATGTGTATTTCTCATAAATGATCAAGTTAAATATCTATGGTAATTTAGATTCTTACAAAGAGTTTTCTTATAAGTGATCAAGGTAAATATGTCATCACCTACATGTTATCAAGTCCAAATGGTCATGAACCTATATCGATCAACGATGATTTTACACGGTTTTCTGTAGTTATCACTAAAATGACTCCAATATCTATCGGTTAATTTCGCTCGATTGTTGAACATTATACATATTTAAGAATTAAGATGTTTATTTAGAATCAAAATCCTTCTACTAAACTATGTTTACTAGTCAACAAGGCTTGTCATTATTAATTTGCCGAAGCATAGGCCACCTAATAATGTCTCATTGCTTGTTGGCCGACTCACCCAATGCTATGACTTTATCACAATCACAATCACACATCTCTTTCAATATTTATGCTCACAATTACACTACCTGCTGCACCTTCCCTTAGCCTAGGATTCTTATTATATAAACTTCTGCCAACCAATTTATACAAATTCTGTTGAACCGTTTTCAATCACTGTCCCATTTCAAAAAAAAAAAAAAAAAAAAAAACCCCTGAAAAGCGAAAATAGTAAGGGCAATTACATACATACCCACTAAAACTTGCATAACAAGAGAGTTTCTAAATCGAAAATTTCACGTCGACTTATTTGTAATTGGCTAGGGACTAAACCTATAATGCATATTTTTTATTTATTTATTTATTTATTTTTTTCACTAGATTCGACCATTTTGGGCTACATAAAGTGTTAATAGTCTTTAACCTTAGTGCTCATAAGCATCATATAACTTGTCGATACATTTATATGATTTCGCTTAAACAATTTGTTGAATTATTTGTTATAGTACTTGTTTGACAAACACAAAACGGAAATATCAAATGGTCTGAAGCGAAAAGCTACATCAATGGTTTCTATTACTTGAACAAACGGACGCAAGGAACACGACAATTTGAGATTATAATAGTCTTTTATCGCATAAAGATCAAACCTTTAGTGCACGATTTTACACTGGATTCGACTAATGCAAGCTACAAAAAGTGCTAATATAGTTAACCTTAACCTTAACTTTAGCCAGCTTACCTTTATGTAGGTGGGTGTTGACAATATTTAAGATATCCACCTGCCTGCAGATTTTGTTCAATTTATAAGCCTCTATATGTTGTTCCATTGCATTAAATTCCAAGTCCCTAAAAAGTTTATATCTGATAACTACCCTCTTAAGTCTTGAATTCTAACTTTAAGCTACATTATTTCCTAAATATACCACCCAAAGCAATCTTTATGGAACCCATAAATCATTTTGGGTTCTCTTACAACAACATTAATCAACACTTACCAATTCGCAAGTTTTCACAGGCTGCCCGTGTTGAGGAACAACACCAATACCTGTCAGATGATCACACGTCATGGGAGCTTGTGCAACAGATTGATGATCAAGTTTATCCTCCTGATATGGAAGAGTACCAATTCGTTGACAATTTCTTTAACATTGATCAGTACAATGGTAATACTAGTGGCGACTGGTTATCTTCACCTGAAGAGAACCAAATGCAGCCATTTGACCCGTTCGTTGACATTGACTTTGACCTTGACCCCGACACTTTCTTGATGCCTGATGAAAACACAGATGTTCCCATGATGATCCAAATGGAGGATAAGGATCATACAATGGAAAATGGTGTCGATGATGGGCTTCAATTAGTCCACTTGCTATTAGCATGTGCAGAGGCAGTGGGTTGTAGGGACACAAAATTAGCCGAAACACTTCTCTCTCAAATTTGGTACTCAGCCAATCTGTTAGGCGATTCCTTACAAAGGGTATCTTATTGTTTCGCCACCGGATTAAAATCAAGATTATCCCTTTTACAGACAAACATGAATGCAAATGGTACCATTTGGGGAGGAGTAACGCTTCCAACAGATGTCACTAGCGAAGAAAAAATCGAAGCTTTTCATTTACTTCACCAAAACACACCATACATAGAATTCGGCTTCATGTCAGCAAATGATGCCATAGTACAAGCATGCCGCAAGAAAGACCGTTTGCACATTATCGACTTAGGAATGGAACACACCTTACAGTGGCCTTCCCTTATAAAAACACTAGCTTCAACGTCAAATCAAGAGGTCCCATCAAAATTCATTCGGATCACTGGTATTCTAGGAGATCACGGAGATATGAGAGAGCTAGAATCCAGCATGGATACTGTGGCGGCTGAAGCTAATTCACTTGGAATTAGATTAGAGTTCCACCTGATCGCCGGTCCAGCAACCGCAGAAATGTTAACGAAAGATAACCTACATTTGAAAGAAGATGAAACCCTGTTTGTAAACAGTATACTTCACTTGCATACATACGTGAAGGAAAGTAGAGGCTCTTTAAAAACAATACTCCAGTCGATTAAAAAGTTGGGGCCAACACTACTAACGGTAGTGGAACAAGATGCTAACCATAACGGTCCGTTCTTTTTGGGAAGGTTTCTAGAGTCACTGCATTACTATTCGGCTATATTTGATTCACTAGAGGCTTGCATGGGAAGAAACAGTATGGAAAGACTAAAGATAGAAAGGAACCACTTTGCTGAAGAGATACGGAACATAGTGGCATATGAGGGACCGGAGAGAATTGAGAGGCACGAGAGGGCAGATCAATGGAGGCGGCAATTGGGACGAGCGGGGTTTCAGGTAGTGGCTGGAAATAAGGACCGGCAAGCGAATGTGATGAAAGGTTTAAGGTGTGGTGATGGATATACAGTTGGAAATGATCAAAAAGGATATGCATTGCTTGGTTGGAAAGGAAGACCGATAATGCTTGCTGCCGCTTGGCAACCTACCTCCTCCGCTTAGTAATGCCAGCTCCGGCCACATTTTTTTTTTGTTTTTCTATGGACAAATTTCATATTACTTTACATTTTTATGTATTAACTATTAAAGATTGATTATTTCCTTAATAATGGCAGGCGAGCCATTCTCACCTTAATTCGAAGTCTCTATGCTATATAGAAAACAGCAAGTACCACTTGGATGCTGTAACTGCACCATATTTATCATAGTTCCTACTTTAGTATTTACTATTTAGATTATTGTTCATGTTATTTACTTATCTTGGATGCTACATCTTTGTTAAAAGGGAAATGATAGCCACTCCAATGAACTTGAAATGCAAATGTGTCTATAAGGGCTAGGCAAATGGGCTGTTTGTTTAGCTACAATTCCTTCGGTACTAAAATCATATAGAGGGGTAAAATGAGTATTCAAAGAGGTCAGAAAGAGCTTCAAAATACATTATTTTAGGAATGTAAGCAGATTCTTCAAACCACTTGCCCTCTCCCCATATCTAACTATACGGAGTCTTTCGAAACAGCCCATAGCCATTCAAGGGAAAAAATCTGTCAAACCCTACATTATTGCTTAGGCGTGCCTAAGCCCATGTGGCAACTGGCAGCACAGCGCACCGGTGCTGTCTTATGAAGAGCCCAAGCCTTGTGTGACTAGAGTGAAAAGGACATAGAGCCATGGTGTGTGTTGTTTAGAATTTCAGGTTTCACACATATATTTACTGTATTTGTTTACTTATAAATGTATTAATGGCATAAGGATATTTGTACAGCTTCTTTTGCTTAGAAATAGAGTATTTGTAAATCTGTTTAATTTTTCTTTTTCAATTTTATTTTGTATAAAAATATACAAGGTTATGGTTATTGATTTTCTAAAGTTTTTCTATGAGAGACTTATTGCCTTATTGGTGTAGTCTCTAATTGTGTTTGTACATCGTTTAATAGCCAAAAAATTCAAGTTGGTATGATTGATATTGGTTACACCACCGTATTTACTTTTTGTTATGTTATAGACTCTACCCTTCTGAGATGTCCGTTGTTTTCACTATGTTAGAGTATCCCCAGAGAAGAGTATTGTGCTATGATGAGAACAGTCGCCGACTACTCTAGAACTAGTAGTACTTATCTTTTGCACTATTAAAAGAAATAGTACTCCATAAGAACCTTGAAAACAAACACACTCCTAAAGCAATAGGAAATAGCTGGTGCGTGCAACAGGAAATAGTCGCATTAGCGCTCATCACAACAGAATACATTTCTCTAGCACACTCTTGACAGAGTGGAGAAAACAGCTAATCTCTCTAAACAATAAAACTTATAACACGACTCAAAAGGAAAAACAACATGTGTAGGTAATAGTCCAAGCAATTAAGCATATGAACTTTAATGGGCTAATAACCTATTAAAGCATCATACTTGTCACAAATGTTAGTTCGACGTAGCGAAAAAAAAAAAAAAATCCCCTTTGGCCACCTTTCTCGTCTAATTTGTCTTAAATCATACATTCACTACCTATCACTGCCGGTTGTGTTCACCTAGACAGTAAAATGTCCACATCATTTTTCCACCTCAAAATAAATTTTACGTTTCTTTTTTTTTTCTCTCTCCACCACAAACTTTACCCACCACTAACTTTACCAAATTCATTCCCAATCACATAAACCCTAATAATAATGTTTTGCAATTCATTGTAAAGTGATAACTGATTCCCTATTTCATCACGTTAAAAATCACTTTCTTACTTAAATGGCCTCGTCTGCTGCATCATCGCGTTATAATCGAAGGAGATATACAAAAGAAGAAATTGCTCGTTTGACTCATTGTATTTGTAAGTTCCCAATCTATGAACAGGTGTCTTGGACGCCTTAGAATCCTGGTCGAAGATTCAAATCCTGTCCAACGCGTGTAAGTACTAGATTCATAAACCTTTATGTTACTTGTTTTTTGTTTCTGCTAATGATTATTGTTTAAATTGTTTCTAAAGAATAAAGATAAAAAATGTGAGGTGTATAGATTCCTTGATGATGAGTTACCATCACAATACTACAAAGACCTCATGTACAACCTTCATAAGGACAACCAGGTTTTGGAGTGCAACCTAGAAAGTTTAAACCACCCACAAGATTCTGACCATGTTGTTGCAAAGAATCACAATGATGATCTACCCGTGGAACTCATTTACAAAGAATTGAATGACCTGAAGATGAAGGGGAAAATGTACGACATGTTCTTAGGTGGTTGCATATGCTTCATGGTGTTGGTTTTGTTTTTCATTGTTGTTATCATGGTTGTTTCTGTAAGACACTAGCTAGAAATTACTGGTTCTGGTTATGTAGTCAATTATGGATTTTTGTGTATTTGTATGATGGACCAATTCAACAAATATTGCTTGTATTCTATGATCACTGACATTGGACAATTTGTATTAGAAGATCATTTGAAATGTTTTTCAAGCAAATGACCAAAGTGTGTTGTTCTATACTAGTATAGGATTCATGTTCACAGGTTATATTGAAATTGGCCCTTACTCTATTGTTTTTGCAGCATGACATACCAGATTATACAAGTCTAAAACTACATGACATTTGTATACTGGTATAGGATTAATCATCAGAGGCTATACCACTCAAACACTACATGATATTGGCATCATAAGCAGATTAAAACTGATATTTGCAGCAACAAAAGTCACACTTTATAAGGTATTGTATGTGCAGCAAAAGGTGTAAAAGCCTTATATAAACTGAGACAACTACATATCAAGTATGTGCAGGCCAACATGTACAATACATCCTCACACTCAAATTAGCAATTTCCTTTTCAACCAAGATATATCACATGTACACTAGAAAGTAATTTATATCATACCAGTTATAAGATACCATATACATACACCAAATGTGTTCTTTCATAACATATTGTTTGTGCATCAGCACCATACACTGTTACAACCAGAACACAGGCATAAATAGTTTCTTAAAAAGCCCTTCTAGATACAAAATAGGGCTATGTAGTGGCATCAAAAGCAACACTACATCAACTATGTTACACATCCAAATAGTGGCAATAATTGCTGCACTATATCAGTTCAAGTTACTAATTAAAGTAGGCCCTTCCATGGACAAAATAGGGCATGATAATTATACATACAAATCATATCAGTTGGTTTTTTAAGGTTCTAGTCTAGGACTATTTCATTGTCCACACTAGAACCAGACCCTTTTGCTGGTGGAGATAGCTTCTTACTAATAATTCTTTGACTAGGCAACCTTGGTGGTAGCATTTGAGCTGCACCTTTTTCTCTTGCTTGTTGCAATGGTTGGCCATCAGCTGATTTTGTTTTTCTTCCAACCAATTTTGATGTTGCACCCACAACTGCTTTTGTCATCTTTCCACTACACATTGAGGCTGCACCTCTTCCACCACTTGGTCCTCTTCCACCCCTTGCTCCTCCTGTCATTCTTCGGGTTTCAACAATCTCAGATTGTGCAGCTTTCTTAGATCTTGTCAGAACCTTACTTGCCAATTTCACTGATCCACCCACTTGAGATTCTTGAGTAGCTATCATCATTAAATTACAAAAAATTGTAAGTCAATACAAACTATTACATCAAATTAATTTAAGGCATTACCAATTTATGTTTAGTCAGAAGTACCTGGTATGTTTGGATCATTACTAGCTATCCCAGTTCTGCCAGGCATACCAGAATTCATATGTTGTTGATCCTCAATAGTATCTGAACTAGCATCATCCATAGCCAACCATGTTCCCATCCTTGCGACCCTCTGAGCAGGAATAAGTCTACCACTTTTATTTCTACCTCCTCTCATTTTCAAGTGACCCCTGTTGGAACTGCCACCTCTTTTGTTCTTTTGTTTTCCCAAATAAAACACTCTACCATCACCTAACACACCTCTCATATTTGTAGCTCCCATTTCAAACTCATTGATATCATTGTTAACAAACCTAGGAATGTCATGGTCATCTACCAACTGAGTTTCAGTGTTCTGTTTCTTTTTTGGCCTTCCGGCTTTGCCTTTTTCTTTTGACGCAGCGGGTTTGGGCGGGTTTGTACATCCTTTCCTATTATGCCCACTTTCACCACAGTTTTGACAAGTCATAACAATTCCTGCCCTACTGATCTTAGTTGTAGATTTCTTTTCATGGGATGCCCTGACCCTCTTCCTCTTAGGTCTACCAGGCATTGAATTAGGAAGTGGTCCTAAAATCCTAGATAGATGACTAACATCTGGCCAAAAATCAATGCCATCTACTGGTTTCATATACTGACCATATGTTAATAAGTACCTATCCTTCCTAAAACAATCCGGCACATAGTCCTCAACCATCCTATTCAGTTTAAAAATACAAGCTATTGCATGGCAACAAGGCAAACCTGATATTTGCCACATTTTGCACGAGCATGTTCGGTTTGGCTCATCTACCTTGAAAGCATCATATCCTTTCCTCACTTCAAACTTGTTACCCCCACATGAGACTACATGCCAGAAACTGTTAATTTCAAGTCAGTTAATAAACAATGTAATTCACATGATTAACAACGGAAAATGATAATGGTATAATTTACCTTTGTTGATCCTTTGACTGTTCCAATATGTTTTGAATGTTTGGGCATACATCACCTTTCCACTTTTCCATAAGGAGCCTCATTGTATGCATCCTCTCCATAACAAGTACTCGCATTGACTCAAACATTGTTATTATCGGTTTGTGCCTTATACTTACCAACACAACATTAAAACATTCGCTAAATCCATCTCGACTGCTTCACAGCATACACCTTCCTTGAAAAAAGCCCGTGACCAAGTGTTAGGATCTTTCTTGACCAAGAACTCATGTGCTCTTGGATTAGCTCTTTTGATCTTCTCCATAACCTTCTTATGTAACGGCGGATAAGATGCTTTTGATGCAGCCCAGAATAGTTGCCTAAACTCAACACCGGGGAAATGTTTTCGAAAGCCTTCGTAAATGTGACGAGCACATTGACGATGCTCTGCCAAAGGCATCACCTCTTTCACAGCCTCTATCAATCCCTGATCCAAGTGTAACAACAAAATTTATGAGTATGCATATTACATATCTTAACATTTGAAGCAGATTATTATAAAGAGTATTTAGAGATACCTTGTGTTGGTCAGACATTAGAGTCAATCCTTGTCCACTTGGAATATCCAAATCGTCACCCAACAACTGTAAAAACCAACTCCAGTTGTCTTTATTCTCCACCGTCACCACAGCCCATGCGACGGGAAAAATGTGGTTATTCCCGTCCCTACCTACTGCAATTAATATCTCCCCAGTGTTTGGTTTTTTTTAAAAACAACCATCCAAAGCTAATATTCTACGACGGCCTATTTTCCAACCTTCTTTTAACCCACTAAAACACACGTAAAATCTGTCAAAGTAAGTCTTCTCATCAGGATTAACCGTGACACCTACCTTAACTGTGCTACCCTCATTTGAGTCAACTAATGCCTTAGCATATGACCTTAGTAAACCATAATGATCCTGGACAGTAGCATCTCTTTCATTAAGGGCATATGACCTAGCATTTCGACACTGTGTATGGCTAACATGGCATTTGTATTTTCTTAATGTAACATATTGGATTTCACATAAACATCAAATCACTAACATATTAGGCGTACAAGATGATTTCTAGAGAGAGAAAGAGTTAGAGGTTTAGGGAACTTTAGTGAGAGAAAGAAAAATCTTATTATGAGCTCCAACTCTCTACCTTGGGAAGTAGAGAGTATTTATAGTCATTACATAAAACGCCACCTGACGGGCTGTGGATCATGCATACAGTGGGTAAAGACCCGTCCGTCCTCCACGGTGTTACTTAACTAAATACTACTTAATCTTAAAATCACTACGACTACGAGCTTTCTAAGGATTACATATACTTGAGGTGACCGACACTTTAATACCTGGATTTACTAAATCCTAACAATCTCCCCCTAAGGGAGGTCACCTCAAACACACATTAAAATTACATAGAATACAAACAGATATTACATTGAGATTGTTCTTGGATTCTTGTTCATGTTCTTTGTTCTGTAGCTCGTAGACTTTGATTCTTCATATGTGCATGTGTGGATAATCTGAGTGGAGGTCTTTAACTGATCCACGTGATACTGTGTTTTGAGCCAGCTTTGAGATCATCAGCCACAGTAAATCTCTGACTCATCCATTGTGGTGTTGGTATGAAGGGAAGTTGTGACATTTGGACCGACATGCTCACATTCTGGATCATGATATATTCTTATCAGAGTAGCGGAAGCTTTTCGTTGAATCATGATATTGGCAGCAGCGTAGCAGAAGCATGGAGTGATAATATCAGAGTCATTGATGCACTAATCATGGTTTCTTTGGAAATGAATGTGTTGTGTGAGCATGCGGCTATGGATTGACCGCTCCATTCTGATCAGCTGCAAACGTAGGGTGTTCCTGCATAAAACAGTTAGCAATAAAGCACACAAGAGTGTCTTTGATCACTTTTGTTGAATTGAGATACACGGCCCATGGTTCCCCGTTGATCAGTACAAGTACTGCCAGTGATCATGTATAATTCCGAAGAATTTCCTTGACAGGGTTTCGCAGCTGTTCTAGCCGTTCTCAAACCGGAACGTCTCAAAGAAGACAACACAGAGTGAGTGAACCAGCGAATTGAAATTCACCGATTGATGAAAAGAGATTTAAAAAACAATCGTGTACTGCTCAATAGAAATTGTTTTTGCAATACAACGAAGGTTTTGATGAAAATCAATTATCAATCATAAACACCTTTTATTTTGAAATATAAGTACACAGTCGATGTGCTAAAGAAAAGAGTTTTTAAGCAAAATGACCGGTTTTTCAAAGGTATCCGTCAATCCATAACCTGAACCAGGATTGATTCAAATGATTGAATCGCCCCATTGTTTCTGTTCAGTTGTCACATGGTTGATCTATTGGGTAGATCTCACATGCCACCCACCAGGAGCTTGTTTGATGTTGGCTCCAGAAGGCTTTCCATCTTCATTGTGAATGTGTTTGCATATCACTCAGATGTTCTGGCAATACCACAAGGATAATGCGTAGGACTCATAAGATGTAATCTCTCTTTCCACATTGTGTGAAACAGAGAGTCTTCATTGAAAGTGTCCTAATGAGATTTATTGATGATCTCGTGGCTCTAGACTCAATTGTGCATATTTGGTTCCTAAGCCGGAGACTAGGGAGAGGGTCTCCTTCTTCAATATCAACAAACTCTAAGAGAAAGTCGATAGATAATGTCGGTTCCCCGTGAGAATGAAACAAGTCCTTTTAAGAGGAACTTGAGTGGTTTGGGAAGTTGTAGTGCAGTGCGTCACTGGGTCCATGACGTCTTGTCTTCAATACCGATGTTACATTGGTAACCACCAGTAGCATATGAATTGAACCCGGTTTCTGCCCTAAGGTTGAATAAATGAAGGGCTATTTCTTTTCACCCTTTTTCACATTCAATTCTTTTTCATTCTTCAACCCCTTCAGTGCTTACCGAAACTTCATAACTAGAACCTTGTTGGGTTTATTCCAGTACTAGCTCAGTTTCAGTCCGCACTCTTCCCATATCTCATTTTTTCTCCTCTTTTCAATATACCTAAGGACTCTACACTATCAAGTGGTTTTGTCCCTGGGTAGATCCCTCCGGTTCTGGCGGATCATTGGACCTCAACCTAACCTTATCATCCTTATATCACCATGCATAAAGTAAAGTAGGTCGGTCTTTTGATATAGTTCTTCCGCCTTGAAACCAATTGAGAACCATTTGAAAATCAATCAAGATACTTGTGATATAAAATCAAATTATTTTGTATCTTAATTGTTTTGATATTTTAGAAATGCTCCCCCTCAACATATGCATAAAATTCAAATTTTTTTTAGCACATGGAGGCAAGAGATCTTTGAAATCGTTAGATTAAGAATGAAAGGTCCAATCTTTTGATTAACATTTTCTAAAATGATCATCATCACTTCCCAATCAATTTGAGTAGATAAAACATTTTGAGGAAGGATGAGGGTTTCAAAAGTTTGCTCCCCCTCAATATGTGCCTCGAAGTTTGAAAGAGTTTTCCACATATTAGAGGGAACCTGCACTTAAAGACAATTCAATCACGATTCAATAATTTAAGGTTTAAAGTAGATGCTCCCCCTCAACATGTGCATGGAAAATTTGAAATAGTTTGTCACATGCGGGGAGGATAAACTTGCAAAACACTTATGAACCTAATTATCGAATTATCAGTTTAAATCCAATTTAAATCACAAATTCTCCCCCGATCACAATTATCAAATCATTTGAGGTTTGTGATCTCTGTAGATTTAAATTGATTTTGAGAGCTTTTAAGGAGAATTGTGACTTGATTATGAAACTTTTGTGATCTCTGTAGTTTTAACTGATAAGGATCGGATTTTGAGACTTTAAGCTCCATAGATTAAACATGCATGATTATCTTTTGAAAACAATTGTATGACAAATAACATTTTGATTTAATTGAAATCATTCTCCCCCTCAATCAATAACATAAGTTGTTGATTGAGAGATAGATATTTTTGACAAATGTTAAGACCAGATGATTTCCAAAAATAGAGTCCGAGTTATTTTTCAAAACAATTAGTTTTCATTAGATAGTAAGTGATTGTTTTATAGAATCAGAGCATGAGATTTGAAAACCAAGATAAAGTATGGCTCTGTTCTTTCTTTGAAAAGCGGGTTACTGCCTGAAATGACAATAAACCATTGTTTCTCTTTTTTTTTTTTTTTTTTTTTTTTTTTTTTTTTTTTTTTTTATGAAAATTCGAACAACATCTAAAGCCCCGTGTCATTCTTTGAATGACAGCACAAAGACCGTAGATGTAATCGAATCGAGAAAAACATGACAAAATGACAATATTTTTGGAATTTTTCATTTTTTTTTTTTTTTTTTTTTTTTTTTTTTTTTTGGATTTTTGAAAGTTTTATATTTTTCTATTTGGTTTTTCGAATAAGTATTTACAAGAGATAGATGAAGGAAAAACTTTTTACTCCTCTTCTTTCTCTTGAAGACGTTTGAGTGTTTCTGGTTGAAGGCTTTTAAGACCAAGTCGTGGAAGAATAAACTCAAAACGTTCTCTAGGAAGAGCTTTGGTGAAGATGTCTGCTAACTGGTATTCAATCCTCACAAAGTAAAGTTCCACCACAACATTTTCAACTTGCTCCCGGATGAAATGATGTCGAATATCAATGTGCTTTGCTCTTGAATGTTGAACGTTGTTGCATGAGAGAGCAATAGCACTTTTATTATCACAGTACAGAGGGATTTTGTTGAATTCAAAGCCATAGTCAGATAATTGGGATCTCATCCAAAGGATTTGAGCAAAACAAGATGACATGGCTATGTATTCAGCCTCTGTAGAGGAAATAGAAGTACTCATTTGCTTCTTTGAAGACCAACTCACAAGCTTATCACCCAAAAACTGAGCACCTCTTGACGTACTACGACGTGTATCTTGACATCCTGCATGATCAACATCTGCATAGGCTGTTAGTGACATACCGGTGTCCTTTGGGTACCATAGTCCCATATTGATGGTTCCTTGGAGATACCGAAAGACCCGTTTAACCGCTTCAAGGTGCTTTTTAGTAGGCTTAGCCTGATATCTAGCACACATGCACACAACGAACAAGATGTCTGGTCTACTAGCTGTGAGGTACATCAGGGATCCAATCATACTACGGTATTTCGTTTGATCTACCATGATCCCTGAGTGGTCCTCATCCAGCTTGGTACGTTCAATCATGGGAGTGTCAACGGTGTCACAAGAAACAAATTCAAATTTCTTTAAAATCTCATTTGCATATTTAGATTGATTTATAAAAATGCCTCCGGGACTTTGTGAAATTTGTAATCCCAAGAAAAATGACATTTGTCCCATCATTGACATTTAAAATTTGGAACCCATTTCATTAGAAAAACGATCACATTCATTGGGGTCAGTCGAGGCAAAGATAATATCATCAACATAAATTTGAACGTGAATTAAATGTTTGCCTGACTTTCTGGTGAACAACGTCGGATCAACTGCTCCTTTGGTAAATCCAGTAGATAGAAGGAACTTTGATAGCGTATCATACCATGCTCTAGGAGCTTGCTTCAAACCATAAAGGGCCTTTTTCAAGCAATAAACATGAGTAGGATGCTCTGGATTCACAAAACCCTCTGGCTGGCTGACATAAACCACTTCTTATAGATCTCCATTAAGAAAGGCGGTTTTCACATCCATCTGATAGACAACCATGTTCTTGCTAGCAGCATTAGCCAAGAAGATTCTGATAGCCTCGATACGAGCAACTGGAGCAAAAGATTCCTTAAAGTCTATACCCTCCTCTTGACGATATCATTTTGCAACTAATCTAGCCTTATTTTTCAGAACATCTCCATGCTCATCAAGCTTCACTTTGAAGATCCACTTAAGAGCAATAATCATAGCACAGTCTGGAGCAGGTACTAATTCCCATACATCTAATCGATCAAACTCATGAATTTCTTCTTGCATGGCATTGAACCAGCTATCTTCATTCATAGCAGTTTTAACGTCTTTAGGTTCGATCTTAGAGAGTACGGAGTTGAAGAAGCACCATAAGGCATCGGTTGCAAGTTGTTTCCTTGTGGATACTGGACGAGAGAGGTTTCCAATGATGTTTTCCAGTGGATGATCATGTGTCCATTTATTGAGGTGTTCATGTGGTTGTTGTTGTGGAACTGAAGTAGCAGAGTCGATGTCTCCTGATGAAGATGGTTCAGGAGCAAATATATTTTCAAATGGAGCATCTTCGGGAGTAGCAAAGGGATTAACTTCATCCTGTGAATCAGAAGCAATTCCATGATGTACACTCGGTGATTGAAGGTTTGTTGATGAGACAGATTGATCACCTGTAGGTGCTTCCTGACTTAATGACATAGAAACTGAAGGATTGACTTCATTGACAGGGACAGAAGCAGCCTCTGTTAATGGAATTGACATATCAATAGCACTTGGCTCAAAGTGTTCATCAAACATAGGATCAAACAATTTCTTTACATCATCTTCAGAGGGAGGTACATAAAGAGTTGCTGGTGACTGATTAGAGATAAGAGTAGAACTGATAGGACTACTAGATGAAAATTAAGTTGCGGGTCCAGAACTGGTTTGTTCTGGAGCCATTTGACCGGTCAGCTCATCGAACGTAACGTGAATTGTTTCCATGATATTTCGGGTTCTCTTGTTGTAGATTCTGTAACCCTTCTTGTTTGGTGCATAACCAATAAAAACTCCAATATCTGCCTTTGCTCTTAATTTTCCTAAGTCTTGACCGTCATTCGTTGGATAGCACAAGGCACCAAACACACGAAGGTAGGAGAGATCAGGTTTTCGTTTATGAACAAGTTCATATGGAGTTTTTCCATGAGAGGTGTGTATAAGGGAACGATTTTGGGTGTAGCAAGCAGTGGCAATGACTTCAGCCCATAGAAACATTGGAACCTTTGAATAAATTAGCATTGTTCTTGCGGCTTCCACAAGAGTTCGATTTCGTCTTTCAACTACACCGTTCTGTTGAGGAGTTCGTGGAACACTTCTTTGATGACTGATTCCAACACTTTCATAAAACAGAATTAAGTCTTTGTTAACAAACTCTGTGCCATTGTCTGTTCGAACAATTCTGACTGTATTGTTGAGTCGAACCTGAAGCTGTTTGATTAGTTTGATGATGACATCTGGAGTTTCATCCTTTGTCCTCAAAAACTTTACCCAAGTAAATCGAGAGTAGTCATCAACAACTACTAGAATGTATTTCTTCCCATTTATCGTTTGCACTCTCATTGGTCCGCACAGATCCATATGAAGGGTATGAAGAACTTCCATTCCTGAGTTTGTGGGTTTTGGTTTGTGGGTATATTTCGTGCTTTTTCCCAATTGGCAAGCTGAACAAAGATGATCTTTTTCATATTTTAATCTGGGTAAGCCTCTGACAAGATCCTTTCTGGAAAGGTTATTAATGGTGCCGAAGTTCAAGTGATTGAGACGACGATGCCATAACCATGACTTTGTTTTAGAAGCCTTTGACAGCAAACAGATTGGAGAAGACTTCATCATGTCTTTGATATAGATGGTGTATAGGTTAGAACCACGAGTACCTCTTAATAATTCCACACCATCAAGTTCTCTAACGAAGCAAGTATGTTTTCTAAAGGCCACCTCTAGATCGGAATCACAGAATTGACCAACAGAGAACAAATTATGACCAAGACCTTCCACATAATATACCCTGGAGATTACACTTTTGCCGACTACATAATCACCATAACCCATAATTGCTCCAAAATGGTCGTTCCCGAATCTAACAGTCCCGATAAATTTACTCACGAAGTTCATGAGCCGCGACCGGTCTCCAGTCATATGCTTGGAACAGCCTGAGTCCAGGTACCACAGAACGATTTGAACGATCTGCAGTTGAACACAGACAAGAATGGATAACTGGATAATTGGGATCCCCATGCAAGAATGGGTTCCATTTGGTTAGTAACAGTGATTGGAACTCCCACATCAGAAATAGAAACACCCATATTAGAAATAGAAGCAATGGAAACATCAGAAATAGATGCAGTGCTAGTATCCGTATTTGACCTATTCAAAGTATGTTCACTTCTTAAGGGAATAATTCTACCAGTAGGCATCCATTTTCTAGTGGGCATTGCCTGATTAACCTTATGGCCAAAAGGTATCCATTGATAACCTATCTTACTAAATGTTCTTCCTGTGGGTTTCCACTGTTTTCTAACTTTCTTTCGCTTTTGCCTTTTAGCCTTCTTAGCTTGATTTTTAACATTAACAGTTTTAACTGGGCATTTGAAAGCTTTAGACAAATCATTCATACCACATTCAAGATTAGTAACAGAAACCACGCAATCATCATTACATATTTTGCCAAAAGTAGTAGAATTCGCATTAATTACAGTATGCTTAGAGCTAACACTAGAATCAACACGATTCGTTTTATTCAAATTCTCCCTACGGTGATCTTCTACTTTCTTCCAACGCACATTCTTAGCTTGCGAGGTCCTATCATTCCTTGTATTGCCTTGAGACTTTGACCTGCTCGCTTTAATGTCACTAATTACTCCTGTAGAGGGAACGGGAACATTAGTTGGTTTTGCTACTTTTTGCCTTTCCTGTTTTGATGTGCTGGGATGTGAACTATTCGAAGGCAGACTGAGGTTCACTTTCTTAACACTGGAGGTGCTGGGATCTGAACTATTTGAAGGCCTACTAAAGTTCACATTCATAACATTGGGCATTGAATGACTTGTATACTTGGCATTAGGCATAGAACAGGGTATCAAGGGATTGACTTGCTCACCTAGGGATTTAGGGCATATTGTAATTAAGAATTCTAGAAGTTCTTGAGATCGTTTGGCATATAAGTATGCATGGCCAATTGCATTATCAAGTGGTTTCTCTAACTTATCCTCTTCTACAATCTCACGGAGACATTCTAGACTATCCTTAAGGTATGAGAAATATGTTTGAATGGCAAGTTTGTTATTCCTAAGATGAGGAGGAACATATTTCACAGACAAAGCATATTTATTACAACCATGCACCTTTGATGCACCATTCTCCCCATTGGTCATTGGCATTTTCCCTTTTACCTGACTCTTCAAATTCTCAATTTCCTTTTGCAACGAAGTTATTTGTTCATTATTTTTATTACGAGTGACTTTTATTGACTCAAATAACTCATTGAAATGACGTTTAACCTTTTCATTTTCTTCTAGAAAACTCTCATTTTCCTTTTGTAAAGCATTAACCAAGTTTTGAAGATGAAAATTTTGAGAATTCCGAGAATCTAAAGGAGGAGGCATTTGGGAGCCAGTCACATTGTTCATTTCACCCTTTAATTGAGAAATTTGGGCTTTCAACTTTCTGATCGTGTTACAATGAGCTCGAATCTGTTCATCACGTTTGCTAATTTCAAAAACTGCATCAAATTCAGGAACATCCAAGGATGTCTTGATATTTGAGGTTTTAACATTTTCTTTCAGATGTTGATATTTTAATTGCAAAGCAAGATGCTCAACTTCCAATTTAGAAAACTGTTTTACTAGGTTATCATGATCATCCTGTTCAACCTTATCATGCAATTTAGAGTTAGTTTTTTCAAGCTCAATGACACGATCATGGGAGACTTTTAGAGCAACAGATAATTCATGAAATTGAGAAGCATTAATGGAACAATTTGTAGCAGTGTAAAACACATCTTGAGCAATACATTCAGAAATAAGATTCTCATTCAAGGTATGCAAGTTCTTCTTCTCAATCTCATTATATTTTAGTTCTCGCTCATAGTCACTAACCTCAACAATCATCGCATCAAATTCCTTTTCCATTTCTTTAATATCTAAGTCCATCCCCTTTTTAAGACTCTCAAATTGACCTTTTAGTTGTTTAAAGAAAGGCATGACCTTAGTTAAATAGCATTCTTTAGTTTGCTCAAAACCCTTTTCCCCTTCAGTTATCCCAGTGGGTGTGATCCTTTTCTTACAAGTTTTCTCAAAATCAACAAATAATTGAAAGATAACATATTGACTGATTAAGGTCTTGCTTTTAGTGGCAATAGTTCTAGGAACTAGATGCATTGGTGTATTTGGAGGATACACAGTCGCTGAAGGCATTTTCCTAAGGGGAGGGTTTGTAACAACAAGATTCTCTGCTTTTTGCTTATCTAAATCCTTTTTCCAGAACACTTGTTCGGGAGTTAACAACGTTTGAGGCTTAAACTTGTTCAAGGAAATCCAGTTTTCCTTCTTGTAATCATGGGGTTTGATCGTTATGTTATTCTTTTTACATTCAGGATCTTCTAGCTTCGTATTCATTTTCTCCCTAGATGCATCATCTAATTTCCTATCTTCCTCAGTGCACTCAATGCAACTAGGTGTTTGTCTAGGTTTAAGAATCTCATTGCCATCATAGATAACACTTTGGGATGCTTTTGCTGTCTTACCATACTCAGGGTTGGATTCCTTTATAATGGGTATACTATGCTTATCGCTGAGAACTTTATGCTTCGTGATCATGTGAGCAGTCTGAATTGTATTCCCTTGTACGTACAACTTATTTTCGAGCTTGTTTTTCAAGGTTTTTAGATTTGAAAAATCATTCAAAAGTTTTGATTCCTTAGCACTGAATTCTTGCTTAAGCATTTTAACATTTTCTTGAAGTTCTTGTTTTTGCTTAGCAGTTTTAGAAAGCTTTTCTTGTAAGGAGTTTAACTCTTGTTTTAATACCTCTTCTCTAAACTTACTTTTTCTAATAGTTGTACGCATTTGGTCATCCATTTCCTGCTCACGGGTGGTTAACTCAAACTTAGCACGTTGTTCATAAATGGCAACTCGTTCTTTATAGGCATTAAGTTCAGAGATAACAGAATCATCAGGGGCACATGCAGTGTATTCATCAAAAACATAGTCATCATTGACTGCAGAAGATGCATCACTTGGTACAATCTCACTTTCACTTTGTTTCACATATTGATCATATGGGACAACATTGATATTACCCATATTTTCAATATCTGACTCAATAGTTTCAGTTGATTGTACTTTGTCATGCATCTTTTGCACATCAGCATCATCGTACAGTTTTAATACCTCAGAAATGATCTTGTCTTTGGATGGACCAGTTTGTGGTGATGAAGAGACTTTAGAAGGGACCATTGGAGAAATGCTAGCCATGAAAATTGTTTGTGCAGTAGGTTCATCATCAACGTCAGAGTCGTATGCATCACAATCAGCGACTTGAAAGGCATTCTGATGATTGTGGCCTATCTCCTGAATTGGATGCTCATCCACATCTGCATCATATGTCTTGGCATTTCCCTCAGCAAGAAACAACAACTCCTATTCATCCAAGGCTGCACCATTATCTTGAGCTTGCACAAGCAACATTTTATCCCTGAAGTACTCTGCATTCTGAGGGCGTTTTGGTGATGTGCAATTCCTTGCAATATGTCCCTCACCACCACAGTTGTAACACTTGATCGGCTTTACTTGTCCTTGATTTCCATTCCTTCCCCTATTCTGATTTGCCACATATCCTCTATCAACTCTACCTCTTCCTTGTTCATACTGCCTTTCTTGAACTGGTTGTACCATAACCTTCCCATCTCTGACAGTGGCTTGATTGTGTGGATTAGATGCTGTTCTGAGGTTGTTGTTGGTGTGTGGGAGAGAGTTCATGTTTTGACTGATCATGAGAGCCAGTTGATTAATGAAGTTTCCCACGTGTGCATCAGCATCAGCTTGTTTGAACATTGGATCGGGAATGAGTTAGTGATTACCATTACCCATGGGTATAACTTGAGATGCTTTGGTGGTAATTCCAATGTTTGAGTAGAAGGCAGTTGAATCATTTGATGAGCTTATCTCTCCCTGGTTGGTTTTGAACTGATTAAGAATCCTTTTTTCAAACATAGCATGTCTCTCATTCTGAAGAAGGAAGGCATAGAGTTGCTCATAGTTTGTATTCTTCAATCCTTTGGTTAGCTTCACAGAGGTGACAAACTTGTGCCATTCGGGATTCATGTTGTTCACAAACTTTGAGTTCAGCTGAATATTTGGCATAGTCATTCTGATGTTCCTCATATCATTAACAAGCTTGTGGAATCTCACGTAATACTCATAGACACTCTCATCTGGTTTCATCTTGAAGTGCTCAAATTCATCATAGAGTTGTGATTCTCTGTCTTCCATAGTTAATTCAGAACCTGAGAGAAGCATCTTGACATTATCCTACACTGCCTTGGCTTCGGTGTTGTGATTGATCAGCTTGTAGATATCTTTTGGAAGACCTTGAAGTATGATGTTAGAAGCCCTGATATCAGCATCGAATATCTTTTTCTCCTTATCATTGAGCTCATCATATGTCTTTGGTCTGTCTATTCCATAGATCATTGTTCCATCTGCAGCTGTATCAATTAAGTCTCTTGTAGTCTCAATCTGATAAGGTCCTTCATCAATCGATTTGAGAATGTTGACCCCATTTTCCTTTCCAAGACAGTACAATCTGATTCTTTGAGCCCAAGAGTCGTAGTCAGTTCTATCAAGCATGGGTGGACGAGTATCTGAACCAGCTGCTTGAACATCCTCGACAACAGTGGAGATGATTGTAGGTACGTTGGTAGACATGTTTAAAGATTTCACGGGATTTTATAACTCAATGATTAAACCGGGAAATAGATTCTTTCAAGGGATTTTACTAAATCAAGAGAAAACCGTATTACAAACAAAAGTCAACAAAGTCGCTAAGAATCCTTGAACTAAGTCGCTAAGAACCAAGTTGCTAAGTATTAATAAGACAAGTCGCTAAGATCCAAATCGCTACGAATTTTGATAGCAAATCGCTAAGCACCAAGTCGCTAAGAAATCAAGTCGCTAAATAGCAACTCGCTAATGTCCAAATCGCTAAGACCAAGTCGCTAAGAAACTTGAAGAACAAGTCGCTATCAAAATTGAAAGCAAGTCGCTACCTTACCAAGTCGCTACCCGTAGTGGAGAATCCACTAAGTGTACTGTTTGTCGGCTTGTCTAAAGAGACAAGTCGCTAGGACCAAGTCGCTACAAAAACTCACTACAACTCGCTACCTTTTACTGAAGCAAGTCGCTAGCATGAAAATTACTCCGAGAGCCAAGTCGCTACCAAGAAAAACTTTAAAAACACACTTTTCAATCCAAAACAAGCTCAACCATAGTGATTCAAGCTTACCAAATCAAAACCCAAGCACATACAATGATCCTAAACACAAAAGTACACCCAAAATTCAAACTTTAACACAAGAAATGAACCAAATGATGCAAAAACCACTAAACTTTTTCAAACTCAAAAACCATCTAAAAACCACTAGAAATCCAAGGATATGTAAGAGATGATCTAACCATGGCTCTTGATACCATTTGTAACATATTGGATTTCACATACACATTAAATCACTAACATATTAGGCGTACAAGATGATTTCTAGAGAGAGAAAGAGTTAGAGGTTTAGGGAACTTTAGTGAGAGAAAGAAAAATCTTATTATGAGCTCCAACTCTCTACCTTGGGAGGTAGAGAGTATTTATAGTCATTACATAAAACGCCACCTGACGGGCTGTGGATCAGGCATACAGTGGGTAAAGACCCGTCCGTCCTCCACGGTGTTACTTAACTAAATACTACTTAATCTTAAAATCACTACGACTACGAGCTTTCTAACGATTACATATACTTGAGGTGACCGACACTTTAATACATGGATTTACTAAATCCTAACACTTAAGACTAGTTCCTGTATATTACTAATAGTAATATCTGGATTCATCCTAATCTTATCTCCAAATTGCTTACCAATCCATTTAAAATTAACAAGCCCACCATAATGGAAACTACGTACACAAGTGTGGTTATCCTTCAAAGAAATTATTTGAAAAGTAGATTCTCCCTTTAGCATCTTGCCGTAACATCTCCATGGGCAGTTACAGTTTCCAGCAGTCTGTGAAGGATACTTGTTGTATGATGTCTGCTTTCCAAGGGATGGATCCTTCAGCGTCTCTTTTCGTTGACCACATTTTGCAATAACCTTGGTCCTTGTGCTCCTCTCAAACCATAATGAGAAACCGTTGGCCAACGCATAGTATGTAAGGCACTCTTTAAAACTGTCAACATCGGGGAACTTTTGTCCAAGCTAGTAAATGGTCAAAAAAAAAACAATCAAGTTAGTTAAACATTATACTAAGCAGGTGCTGATTTGATAAAAAAAAGTTAAATATAAGTGAGTGCAAAACTTACGCTTGGTTTCTTCAATCTCCAATGTGTCTCAGAATCATAGATAGGGTAAATGTCTTCCTTTTTAGATTTTTGAACAGCTGCAAACGGGTCTGTTATCCCATCTCCTTTACCCGTTATATGCTTCAACAAAGCTTGCATATACCTTTCATGCTCCCTAACTAGTGGACCTAATCCTATGGGGCCATCTGAAAGAACATCTTCGTGTGTATCCTCAGCATCATCATCATTTCCTTCTTGTGCCTCCTGCTCATCAGACAAACACTGATCCTCATTAAGTAGCCTCTTTCTCAATTGGATTACCTCGTCTTCACCATTGCTTAAATAATCGTAGGATTTTTCCGATTGTAGGTCTGACTCATACGCTCATAACCTGATGAATGATGACCATTCTTATCTTTCTTTTTTGCTGGTTCACCTTCTGAATCTGACAAGACTGGAGGGTCAATGTCATTGTCGTCATCACTCTGAGTATCAGAATATGAGGATCCAGATGGATTATGACAACACCTGATGGTCTACGAACATTGCTGGTTATCTTCCTTGCTATCTTCTTTTTTCGAGTCATGACAGACTTCCCTTTATCTAATTTTTTTTGCCTAGCAAGCACCGCGTCTGACAAATTGCCATCTGATTGAGCATCCAAATGCAAATCATCAACATTGTGGACCTCTCTATCACTATCCACAACTCTATCAGTGACATTCAAATCAGTCTCCACAAGCCTATCCTTCTCGAGAATCATATCAGTTTCGCCAACCGTATCATGCTGTAGGATCTTAATATTTATTGTGTTGATGATTCGGGTGGTCTTGGATGATCAAAATACATGTTTGCCATAGTTAGAGAGTTAGTAGAGAGAGAGGGTGTTCTTGCTAGAGGTTTACACAAAGGAAATATTAGATTGAATGAGAAGCACCACCCCTTCCATGGATGGAAGGGGTATTTATAGTTACAAACATACCGTCCTCTTATCGGACTGTGGATCAGGCATACAGTGGGTAAAGACCCGTCCTTCCTCCACGGTGTTACTCTAAACTATACTACGCTACTAATTAACTAAATAACTACTACATAACATAAATAACTACAAATCTACGAGCTAACATATGCTAGACTATAATTGGGGTGACCGACACTTTAACATGGAATTTCTAATTCCTAACAATCTCCCCCTAAGGGAGGTCACCCCATGAAATACATTTTGCATCCTAGCATTCTTTCTTTGACATTGTTCTTGAGCTCGTAGACTTGAATTCTTCACTTTCGCAATCTTTGTGCTTTAGTAGCGATTCTTCAAAGTCCGCACTGATTTGTACTTTTAGTGGAGGCCTTTAACTGATCCACATCTTGATGATCTTCGAGCTTTCTTTGAGATCATCAGCCACAGTAAATCTTTGGATCACCCTTTATTGTGTTGCCATCATGTGAAGTTGTGACTTTCGGACCGACATGCTCACACTTTTGAATCATGACATCTTTCCATCAGAGTAGCGGAAGACTTACTAGTTCATGATATTTGCAGCAGCGTAGCAGAAGCATAGTATAAAAATATCAGAACCAGGTTATGTAGATATGCACCAGTCATGATTTCTTCAATTAAGTGTGGTTGCTGTGAACATGCGGCTTTGGATTGACTCCTCAATTCTGATCAGCTGCAATCGTCGGGGTGTACCTGCATACGACAGTTAGCAATAAAGCGCACGAAAGTGTCTTTGATCACTTTCGTTGAATTGAGGTACACGGCCCACGGTTCCCCGTTGATCAGTACAAGTACTGCCTGTGATCAGGTAGGATTCCTAAGAATCTCCTTGACAGGGTTTCGCAGCTGTTCTAGCTGTTCTCAAACCGGAACGTCTCAAAGAAGACAACACGGAGTGAGTGAACCAGCAAATTGAGATTCACTGATTGATGAAAAATGATTTGAAAAACAATCGCGTATTGCTTGAAGAAAAAGTTTTGCAATACGACGAAGGTTTTATGAGAAAGATCAATTTTTCAAACAAAATACTTTTTGTATTAGAGAATGAGTACACATTCGACGTGCTAGCGAAAAGAAGAGATTCTCACATCGAACGGTTTTTCTAAAAGTATTTTTCAATCAGAGATACTTTTTGAATTTGAAATGAATACACATTCGACGTGCTAGAGAAAAGAAGGTTTGCACATCGAACGGTTTTTCCAAAAGTATTCGTCAATTCCATTCCTGGACCAAGGTTGGTTCACGAGTGAATCGCCCCATCGTTTCTGTCCAGCTGTCACAAGCTTGATCTTACGAGAAGATCTCACATGTCACCCACCAAGAGCTTGTTTGATGTTGGCTCTAGAAGGATTTCCATCTTCATCGTGAATATTTTCATATCACTCGGATGTTCTGGCAATACCACAAGGATAATGCGTAGGACTCTTAATATATAATCTTACTTTCCACATTGTGTGAAACAGCAAGTCTTCATTAATATAGTGTCCTAATGAGATATTGTGGATGATCTCTTGGCTCTAGACTCAATCGTGCATATTTGGTTCCTGTGCCGGAGACTAGAGAGAGGGTCTCCTTCTTCAATATCAACAATCTCTAAGAGAAAGTCGATAGATAATGTCGGTTCCCCGTGAGAATGAAACAAGCCCTTTTAAGAGGAACTTGAGTAGCTTGGGAAGTTAGGGTGCAGTGCGTCACTGGGTCCATGACGTCTTGTCTTCAATACCGATGTTACCTTAGTAAGCACCAGTAGCATATGTATTGAACCCGGTTACTGCCCTAAGGTTGAATTATTGGAGGGCTATTTCTTTTCACCCTTTTCACATTCAATTCTTTTTCATTCTTCAACCCCTTCAGTGCTTACCGAGACTTCATTACTAGAACCTTGTTGGGTTTATTCCAGTACTAGCTCTGTCTCAGTCCGCACTCTTCCCATTTCTCATTTTTCTCCTTTTTTCAATATTCCTAAGGACTCTACACTATCTAGTGGATTGTCCTTGGGAAGATCCCTCTGGTTCTGGCGGATCGTGGGAACGAATACCTAACCTAACCATCCTTATAACATCATTCATGAAGTAAATTGGTCGGTCTTTTGGTATTGTTCATTCCTTCTTGAAACCAATTGAAAAATCATTTGGAAAAACAATCAAGGTACTTGTGATACGAGATCAAAGCATTTTGTACCTTAATAGTTTTGATCATTTAGAAAACATCCCCCTCAACATGTGCATATGATTTATAAATTGTTTAGCACAAGGAGGCAAGAGGACTTTGAAATATTTTCTTTGATCACAATTTTCATACGAAAAAGCCATTTGATTTTCTTTGGTAAATTCTCCCCCTCAATATGTGCATAGGATATTTGAAATCATTTTATCACATAGAGGCAAGAGTTAATTTGAAGCACATCCACAATCACAAGAGCCATTAAGAAACCATTTTGAAAACTCAATCAAGGTACTTAATAAATTACTTTAAAAAGCTTTCGTACCTCGATAGTTTATTTGCTCCCCCTCAATATGTGCTTCCAGATTCGAAGGCATTTTAGCACATATGAGAGAGCAGCCTGCACAATTAAATCAAAACGATCACCTTTTATCAAATTTCATTATTAAATCACAAATTCTCCCCCGATCAAAAATATCAAACCCTTTGAGATTTTGGATCCCAAGTGATTTAATAAGGTTTAGAAAACATGGGAGAGAATGTGGCCAGGTTTAAATACTCATCTGGTTTTTGGATAAATCCTCCTCCTCAACATGTGCATTGTGTATTTGAAATCGTTTGGCACATGGAGGCAGGAGTGCCTTTGAAGGACTAAAATCAATTCCATTTAAAACAGATTTGAGATTTAAAACACGATCTCTCCCCCGATCAAACCATTTGAGATTTGTGATCCCATCTGATTTAAATCATTTAGAAAGTTTGGGGAAAGACGTGGCAAGATTTAATTTTTGAAAAATGACAGATAAGGAACAGTTTTTCGACATTAAAGATTGTTAGTGTCAGGTATGATAGTTTTAAGAGACCTTTTAAGTAAAATAAAATAATTTCACAATCAAACAAGAACAGAAAAAATTTCATTTTGACAGATCTTTGAGTTTTAAAGAAAACCATACCATGACATAACATTAAATCTTTAGATCACCACATTTTAGCGTACAAACGGACTTTTATGAAGAAATATCGTTTGAAAATATATAATTTGAAATCACTCTCCCCCTCAATCCATGACAGAAGTCAATAATTGAGTGACTTAGGTTTTGATAAAAAGAAGTCCGGTGATTTCCAAAATTTAGTCCAATTAATTTTCAAAACAATATTTTCCATTTTCAAAACAATTTAATCAGATTATTTCAAAATTGTTTAAAAAATGGTATCCTGCACAAAGATACGTTAGGTGGTTGAGCCGCTTTTGTTGTTGTTGCTGTAAGGCTTGGAAGAAAAACCGTCTGCTGATGCAGTGAGACTTCTTCTTACGTTGCATTTTGAATGCCAACTGAGGTCAAATTAAGCTCCGTTTCTTCAGTCACTTAGAAGAAAACCATCTGCTGATGCAGTGAGACCTCTTACGTTGCATATATGCCAACTCTCCATAGAAGTCCAATTAAGCTCCGTTTCTTCATATGTCAACCCAAGATATAGTTACCCTTTCCTTTCGGCATCCAATCATCTTCAATTGTGGGATCCGGATCGAGAACATTCTTTTACCAATATACCTGCATACGTTAGTGAACACACATACAGATATATGGTGGTCGACATCACCCATAACAGCAATCGACTAATTAAAGTCAATTCAACATAACAATCAGATCATATAAGGCATGGGGTTTATGTGTTTATCAAACTCTAATCATCTAAACCTAACAATCATATCCTAAATTCCTAGTCCTTCGACACAGGCAAATATCATTTTTAATTAAGCACGTAGGATAATTAAGAAAGCTCGTTAGATGATATAGATTTGAAAACATTCTCCCCCTCAATCAATGACTCATTTTTTGAAACATTTTAAAAGCGCAGAAGTCATTGATTGAGTTTGCAAATTAATACGAAAACTCTGATTCTGATTGATTTTTCAAGCAACTCATTTACCACCATTTTGAACACAACAAATATTTTTCTGAAGAATTATAGACGGAAAAACATTTGTGTAGGAACAGCAGTCCTTCGATATACTTTCCTCATTTTGTTTTAGGATAAGTGCACGAAATTTGTGAAAAAACGTTTAAGCGTAGCACTTTCCTTCCTTAAAAGAGTGGGTTGCTATAAGAAATAATAGCAAGCCATAGTTTAAGCACGGGTTACAGTCTGAAATAACTGCAAGCCATAATTTGAAGCCCGGGTTACAGTCTGAAATAACTGTAAGCCATTGTTTGAGACATGTTTTGGAAAAGAATATTTACACCTCCTGCTCGAACTTCATCTATGGTCCCGTGCCATTATTGAATGACATTTCTAAGACCGTAGATGTTATTGATACCAGAAGACATGTCATGAGAAAACAATATTTTTGGTATTTTTCAAATTTTCTGATTTTTATGGGTTTTTTTTGGTTTTATATTTTTCTATTTTCTTTTGTTGGTTTTATATTTTTCTATTTTGTTTTGCAGGTTTTATAATTTTGTATTTTGTTTTTGATAAATATATACAAAGATAGAGAAGATGATATAGTAAAAGAAGATGATGATACGAGTACCGAGATAAGGATATCAAGCAGCCCCGTTGTAGAAGATAGAAGTCATCATCTCTTAAACATTCACCACCAAAGCAAATCGAGGCTCCAGAATAGAAGACAGAACATGAGCCTTTGAGAAAGAGAGACTTTGGCAGTTTCCCCCCAAACCGAAAATCCATTAGATGAGCAGATTCGAAGCTCTATTTCAAGCTTGCTTTAGCCAGGTGCACATAGAAGCACACCATTATCATAAACCCCGCTGCTCCTTTTAAGAACGATAATCTAGATTCTTTGTTCGGGGTTATATCATCAACAAGAACAGCAACGTATCATCCCACTCTTTAAATTTCTTCTCATATTTCATTACTACTGAAGTCTGAAGCAATCCATTCCAAAACGTGTCAAGAGAACAATTCCACCAAGTAGTTGAATTGATGCAGTCAGCCTCTTTGTATAATGCTCAAGAAATCTCCCAAATACACATCATGAGGGGAATGAAAACACCTCCCCATGTTCACATTTTTCTTCCCTGATGATCATGTATGAAGCTCAAGAACCCCGAAGTACACCAATACCTAAAAGCTCTCCTGAATACACATCATGAGGGGAATGAAAACACCTTCCCATGTTCACATTTTTCTTCCCTGATGATCGTGTATGAAGCTCAAGAATCCGAAGTACACACATTCCCACCGAAAGAATAACTGATAACACCTCCCTCATGTTACACATTTATCTCCCCTGAATATGTCGCACTTGTGTACCTCTTTTATCTTCAGAAACTTTTTCTAACATCACTTCCCCCACGTAGATGAAATACTAACACTAAACGCCTTGATGAGTAAAACCTTGAGTTTCTCTGCGATCATGACATTTGTTTTCCCGGGATATCTTCAATTACTTAGAAGAATTAAGTTCATCAAGTTTACTCGTCATGAGTCAAACCTTGAGTTTCTCTGCGGTAATAACATTTGTCTTCCCGGGGTATCTTCAATTACTTAGAAGTATTAAGTTCATCAAGTTTACTCGCGTTTAGGTGCTTATCTCCTTACCCCTTGCTGGTTTTGACACTTCAGAGTCAGCAACATAGTATAAGCCCAAATACTTGAAATCTTTATGAGAAGAACACTTGAACTCTTGTGAGAATCAACATGCTGAAGACTCTCTCTGACTATTTTTATCAACCCTTATGTAGACAATTTGAAGAGACCACTGAAGAAGAAAACCCGCTATACCATACTTGAAACTGAAGTCAACTTCCCCACATTTGTATCTTAAGCTTGCACCTAATGATGGAAGAACGGTGTAGAGAATTTATGCTTCAAGCAAATCTCTAAGTACTCACTACCCAAACAAAGTATGAGACATTAACACCTCTTGCGATTATCCACACCGTCATATGTGTGTGACACTGAGTAAAACAAAGTAACTCCTAATAGTGATAGTTAACCAGGTCTTCAACCATCCACCTCGACTGCTGGTAACTAGATAAACCAAGTCTTCAACTCAAATTCTTAAGCCCGAGCAAGTTATCAAATAAGAACACGCCTTTGTGAAAGTCAACTTCAATCTCAAATAAGTGGTAAATGATTAACTCCGAAGTAATCAACTTGTGTCAAATGTCCAATACGTGAAATAGTCAATAACAACGTCTCGAGGCGTCCCTGCTAAAGAATATGAGCAAGTCTAATTGGGGATTGAATCTGGCATTTAAATCTCCCCCAATTAGTGCTCTCCCCTAAACCGACAATCTGTTTGATAGATGCCCAGATTAAGAAGAAGTCTTTAGATCGTTAAATGCAACTCGTCTTTAGTCTTCTAACATGTAGCAGAAAATGTAGAACAGACTGTAGACTCGACCTTCTTCAAGATTGTTCAGTTGGGGAATAGATAGTTAAAATCTTCAACTCACACCAAAAAGCATCCCAATTAACTTACATCTTGCAAATCCCCTTAACTAAAATCTCTCCCAATCAAACAAGAACAGAAAGATGTTCATCAAGGAAATCAGCAATAAGGCCGCAACGAACACACAAGATGGCAACGCCAAACTACCAGTCACATCAAACAAGAACAGAGAGATTGTTCGGAATCATCATGTTGATGTATACGTGAGGCATTAACCGGAAGCACTTTGTCGATAAACTCATCAATCCGAGTGAAGATGTCAACCAACGGCTCTTAGAAGAGAGAAACTCCATGTGAAGATGACCCGATAATAAGAAGCTCGGTTCTTACATGAGTTTCGAGCCGTATGACCATTTAAATTCTCAAATATCAATCAGCAATGCAAAAAATTCACACTTCTTCTCCCCCTCAAGAATTGCATACGGAGATGCCATTCTTGACTTAATAAGTGAAAATCATCCGAATGTTCTATTCACACTTCTCTCCTGCAAAATCAGCACATGATGTCGCCATCTTCATTATAATTGAGCAAGTGGAATGAGAAAACAATCAGTGGTAGCCCGGTTCACTTGATGACTGAAGTGCATGGAAAAAGTATGAAGCATGTTGATGAGAATGGTCATAATTGAGAAGATTTCTCTTCTTCAGAAGATAAAGCGCACTGACACGTACACTTTTCTTTTCTTTGAGGAACGAGGCATGAACTGAAGTGTTCATACGTCATAATGATGAAGTACGAGGCCTGAACTGATGTGAACAGACGTCATAAGAAGATTTCTCTTCTTCAGAAGATAATGCGCACTGAAACGTACACATTTCTTTTCTTTAGAGTACGAGGCATGAACTGTTGTGTTCATACGTCATAATCTCTCTCTCTTTTCAAATCTCTTAGCAAAACATGTAATTGCCCATTATCATTCAGTAGGCTCTTTGTAGTGACAGCTGATGGAGATAACCCAATATGATGAATTTGACCCTGAAGTAAACTAACCCGAACTCGTGACTTAAACTTGCACAAATATAACAAAGAGCGGTGCAGATTTCCATTAGCATCTCTAAGTACTCTGTAAGTACTCTATACTCTTCATCCAACCAACCATCAAGTAATAGACGTACTTTACCTCTTGAAAATCCACAATTGAATGTGACACTGAGCACTACAACGTAACTCCTTAAAGTGATAGTTATTTTGAGGTGATAAGAGCCCAATTCCCCCAAGTGGTAAAAGAAAGGTACCCCAAGTGTAAAGAAAGGTAAAAGTCACCCAACAATAACTAGATTTCCAAGTCTTCGCTTTTGATAATAAGCTTGAACAAGGATCATGAAGAATCTTCATCCATCCATCCCCTGATATCTTCAGATACTAAGTACACTCGCCCGTGATAATTCACTTCAACCTCAAATAAATAATACTGAATTAACGCCGTTGTCACATCTTCTGGTTAACTGCTCAAATCTAGCCTTCTTTGACATTTAAATGAACTTTGATAATGGTTTCATCCCGACCATGGTCAAAAGCACATAACCCCGTAAAACCATGTAATAACCAAACTGCCATGACGAATATCCAAACACACATCCAATTTATGAAGTACACCCTTTTATCCCTTCTTCGAAACAGAAACCGTAGCACCAGCATCAGATAAGATCCCTGACAGGCTCGTTGTACCAATAAAAAATAAACCTAATTACCTTATACTAGATAGGGCAAGCGGGTATCGTATCCACGAGGAGTATGTGGTTCTAATTTAAGTTTTGAGGTGATCACTGATCAATAAAAGTTTTGGTTTTGAAATCTTAATAACAAATTACTAATTAAACTAAACTCTATGAAATAACTAATTAATTTAAGAATTAATAATAAAACAAATGATTAACTAAAAAACAAATAAACAAATAAAAATTAAATAAGCAAATAAAAGCGAAGTTGTGAACAATTGAGTGAAAAGTAATCCCTCCCGGCTCCGGATATATTGATATGACTAAGTTACGGATTATTACTAATGTTCGCTTTGTATTAATTGAAAAGGATAATTTTTGGGCGCAAGTTATGTTTACCACACGAATTGTCTTAATACCTTAACTAGTTGGACTCGGCACAATTCGTTGACTAGCAATAACATGTCTTCTAAAAATCCTATTAATTAATTTTATAATTATTTAAATGAACAATTATGAGAACAAATTATGTTAAACATACGACCGTCTTAACCCTTATGCTACTTAGGCTTGGCACAATCGTTGACTCGCAATAAAATGTCTCACAATAATTCAATAAAATAAATATACTAAAACATTAAATTCAAACAAATGATATGCAATAAAATCATATGAATTAATGTTTGACAAATAAATTATAATCCGTAAACATGATCAAACCAAATATATCTTTTACCGGGAGAGATTACAAAAGGCTTAGCCGCACATCACAAACATAAATATCATATTCGGCATGCTGTGCAACATGATATCTTGTGTTTTGTAAACGTCAAAAAGAGGACCACCAAAGCTCCTAACCTTTCCTTTTATATTAGTTATGCACGTTCGCCGAGAACTATATTAACATATATCGAATATAAAATTGTGGCTGTGATGTTTTTTTTTTTCTTTAATCTTGCGGCTGTCTATGAATGAGATCTCTTCTCCCCAAAAATATATGCTGCGCTCAAAAAATGGTGTAGGGCTTTTTTTCTTGTCATCCACTCCACCGATCCATAATAGCCTTTGGGCTTTTTATTATCTTTTTCTTTTTATTCTTCTTTTGCACATTCAAATTAGAGCCCAACAAAAAGACACTACTTTTATTTCTTGATGACGTTGGGCTTGTCACGAGCAAAACAACACGACAACGTTCAAAACTTGCATGTCTTCATTTTAAGCTTATAATGTTATAACTTTAGCTCATTTTCGCGCATAGCCTACATAATCACAAGACATCCTCAAAGTACATGTATAACGATGAATAATAATGCAATAATGCGTAATTAACATGCAATGAGGGGTATGTAAAATACACCGATCAAACCCCCTCAACTTAACTCTTACTCTCCCGAGGAAGAAATCTACTATATCTTGGCATGTTAATTACATAATTTTTAATCATACCATTGAAATTCCATCAGAAAGATTAAATTCAACCAAGTACACTAATAACCATCCTATGTAGCAAATAATCCAAACTGATTACCAATATTTTTGTCCTTCTTAAACACTTAGCATAACCGCTCCCATTGGTTCCATTTACTTTATGTTTCATATAATTAACCATGTGCCCAACATGCTTAGTACACTCCTATAATCAATCTAAACATAGATCCAAAACGAGAGGTGAGAATACCTTATACCTTTTATAATACCGGAGTTTTTATACCATAGGAACAAACTTTTTAAGAGCACATTAGCTCTCATACATCACTTTAAGCGCAATCCTTTTTTTTTTTTTTTTTTTTTTTTTTTTTTTTTTTTTTTTTTTTTTTTTTTTTTTATGCACTTGAATATTACTTCATATTTCAAGCATTTTTCTCATACCATACATAAGCTCCTTTTTTAGCCATCCGGGACCGTTTCTTATACATGTCATCCCGAATGCTTTATACACTCCTTTTAAGGTTGATATAAAGACCAATCATTTGAGAGTATGAATATCTATCCTATAGGTGCATACTAAGACACATCGGCACACGGGAACCGGTTATTAGTTCGTTTTAATTAAATGGGAACAATTATGCTTCGTGCCTACTGGTATATCATATGATGGAGTTATCTACCACATAGTCTAATTAGTTAATGCACTAAATTAAACCAACCTTCCTAATTTCATTATCAACAATACAAGGATTGGGTTATTTCACATAAAATTGTCTCAGCTAAGTGCAATGCTATCCATCATAAAAATCGACGTCTGACCCATGCTAACAACTAAAATATCACCTTGCGCGGGTGACGAATCAGATAGGCAAGCCCAGCATATGACTACCACCAATAATTATGACAGTTCTCCAACTTTTTTCTATGGCCACCGTGCGCGGGTGACAAGCCAGATAAGATCAATTTAAGTGTCCTAACCCAACTATTACATTATTATATTTCATATTATATTATTTTAACTTTCTTCCCGTTTTAAGCAAAAGTAAGTGAGGAAATTCAATCGGGTATGGTTTGATCATCTACTAAATATACATATGCCTAACTACATGCAAACTATCAAATCAATTTATAACCAAATTATACAATGAAATCGGGTGCACCTTATAATCATGGTTGGGTCTTCTGGTTTGCTCCAATAAGTCATCCACAAGCTAATCTTCAGAATCTGCAAACACTCAACAAATATATGTAGAAGAAACTTCCACATCCAATTAGCACAAAAATCAAATATTGTGATTCTTTTATCTTTTTTTTTTTTTTTTTTTTTTTTTTTTTTTTTTCAAAATCACATTTTGACCCATTTTTTACCATAATTTCACACAAAAACATGTAACACATGTGACACCCCCCTCAACTTAAAGCATTGCATTGTCCTCAATGCAAAAACTTTAAGTTGAAATTTTGGTTAAAAATCACTTTGACAAACTTACACACACAAAAACCTAACTCACTTTCGTAGGAATCACGATTGCATTTAGCGCATGCAACAAGCCTTTTAAACCACCCGGTAGCCCGAGTGGACGAGTTTAGTCTCGTGAGGGTTTGTAGTTAACACACCCACAAAGTTTTTAACACACATACTACAACCCACGGGTTGCCTCCCGCGAAGCGCTAAGTTTAACGTCGTCAGCCCGACATAACTCATTGGAGCTATTGAGACGGTTGGAGTGGTTCCAAATAAACCACATCAACCGTTTCCATATGATCAGTCTCCAACACAACATACGGCTTCAAACGGTGTCCATTGACTTTAAACGACTCTCCACCTACCATATTTTTTATTTCAATGGCTCCATGTGGAGAGACTTGAGTCACAACGTATGGACCCGTCCATTTACTTCTTAATTTTCCTGGAAAGAGCTTAAGTCTAGCATTGAATAACCAAACTTTTTGACCCACCGAGAAAGATTTCTTGGTGATGTGTCGGTCATGAAAAGCCTTAGTTTTCTCCTTATAAATCCGGGCACTCTCATAAGCATCGCGTCTAATCTCATCTAATTCAGATAATTGAAGTTTCCTAGAATTACCCGCATTATCTAAGTCCATATTAACCTGCTTAATTGCCCACTCAGCCCTATGCTCAATCTCAACCGGTAAATGACACGCCTTGCCATATACCAACCTATATGGTGACATTCCAATAGGGGTCTTAAAAGCCGTCCTATATGCCTACAAGGCATCGTCTAACCTCAGGGACCAATCCTTCCTATCGCTACGAACGGTCTTTTCTAATATTCGCTTAATCTCCCTATTAGATACTTCTACCTGTCCACTAGTCTGTGGGTGATAAGGAGTAGCTATTCTATGATTAACCCCATAGTGTTTCAATAACTTTCCAAATTTGAAGTTCTTAAAGTGGGAACCCCCATCACTAATGATGGCCTTGGGGATTCCATGCCTAGCAAATATATTTTTCTTAACAAACTTAAGAACTACACTATGGTCATTTGTTCTTGTAGCCTCAGCTTCTACCCACTTAGAGACATAGTCAACTGCCACCAAAATATACATATTACCATGGGAGGTAGGGAATGGTCCCATAAAATCAATACCCCACACGTCAAAGATCTCAACAACAAGTATTGGATTCATAGGCATCTGATCACGCCTTGAAATCCCACTAACTTGTTGGCAACGAGTACATGCTTTCACAAAAGACTGTGCATCCTTGAATATAGTCGGCCAAAAGAAGCCGCTCTGCAGGACTTTGTGCCCAGTTTTCGTCGCACCAAAGTGTCCCCCACACACATAAGAATGGAAATGAGCCAATATGTCCATATGTTCGTCATCGGGAATACACCTTCTAACAACTTGGTCAACACACACTTTATAAAGATCCGGATCCTCCCAAAAATAATGCTTCAATTGAGAAAAGAAGTATTGTCTTTGTTGTTTGGACCAGTAATCCGGAAGCTTTTTAACTACAAGGTAGTTAACAATGTTTGCATACCAAGGGATCTTAGATACTTGGAATAAGCTTTCATCAGGAAAGCTTTCTTTAATCACGTCAGATGGATTGAACGGAGGAGGGATAATCCTGGACAAATGGTCGGCCACCACATTTTCCGACCCCTTTTTATCCCGGATTTCCAGATTAAATTCTTGTAACAGCAGAATCCACCTAAGCAACCTCGGTTTTGTCTCTTTCTTGGTTAATAAATGTTTCAAGGCACTATGATCTGAAAATACTATCACCTTAGAATGCCCCCAAATATATGAACGGAACTTATCGAGAGCAAAAACCACGGCTAGCAATTCCTTTTCAGTAGTGGTGTAATTCATTTGAGCTTCTGAAAAAGTCTTACTAGCATAAAAGATGACAACGGGTTTCTTATCAACCCGTTGTCCCAGAACCGCCCCAGCGGCATAATCGCTCGCATCACACATGATCTCGAAAGGCTTCGACCAATCAGGTGACTGCAGAATCGGGGCTTCTACAAGCTTTTGCTTAAGCATATTGAATGCTTTAAGACATGATTCATTAAAGTCAAATCGTGCCTCTTTTGAGAGTAAATTACTAAGAGGCTTTGATATAGCACTGAAATCTTTAATAAATCTCCTATAGAACCCAGCATGACCAAGAAAAGATCGCACAGCTTTAATGTTAGTGGGAGGAGGAAGGGTTGAAATTATTTGCACCTTGGCACGGTCAACCTCAAATCCTTTTTCAGAAACGACGTGTCCTAATACAATTCCCTCTCGAACCATGAAATGGCTCTTCTCCCAACTAAGCACTAGATTAGTTTCGGTGCATCTTTTTAACACACTTTCAAGCTGACCCAAACAGCTTTCGAATGATTGACCAAAGATGGAGAAATCATCCATGAATATCTCTACAGATTCTCCAACCATGTCCGAAAAGATGCTCATCATGCACCGCTGAAAGGTAGCGGGTGCATTACACAGACCCAACGGCATTCGACGGAATGCAAATGTCCCATAAGGACATGTAAAAGTGGTTTTGGCCTGGTCATCGGGATGGATGGGTATTTGATTATATCCGGAGTACCCATCCAAGAAGCAATAGAACTTCTGACCTGAAAGCTTCTCAACTATTTGGTCAATGAAAGGGAGTGGGAAATGATCTTTAGATGTGGCATCATTCAGCTTACGGTAATCTATGCACACTCTTCAGCCAGTCACTGGTCGAGTGGTGAGTCTTTCCCCTCTCTCGGTTTCCACAACGGTGATACCGGCCTTTTTAGGCACCGTTTGCGTGGGACTTACCCATTTACTATCCGAGATGGGATAGATGATACCAGCATCTAGCCATTTGAGAACTTCCTTCTTCACTACCTCCTTCATATTAGGATTCAAGCGCCTTTGCGCATCTCTTGATGGTTTAACATCTGGGTCCGTAACAATTCGGTGCATACATAATGAAGGACTAATCCCTTTCAAGTCTGCAATTGTCCATCCCACTGCTGCTTTATACTTGGAAAGCACTTTCAAAAGTGCTTCCTCTTGTGATCCAGAAAGATCAGAAGCAACAATAACGGGTAAAGTATTGTTAGGACCTAGAAAAGCATATTTGAGATTGGATGGCAAAGGTTTCAGCTCAAGAGTTGGAGGCACCTCCAGCGACGGATTTGTGGCCGTGTCAAAAGTAGCAGGCAAGGGCTCCACTTTATAAGACCAAGGTGGTTTTTTATGGTCCAAAGAACTGACCAAACACTCTTGAATCGCTTGAACTTCAGCAACGTCAAAAATCTCATTATTCTCACCAGTTAGATACAATTCTAAAGGATCAACCTTAAGCATACGGGGTGCATGCTTTTGGACTTCCTCATCAATTACATCCACCTGGTAGCTTTCATTCATAGTAGGAGAATTCATGGAACTAAACACATTCAATCTTAGCTTCTTATTGCCGAATGCAATATCCATGGCTCCAGTTCGACAATTAATCCTAGCGTCTATCGTGGCTAGGAATGGTCGCCCAAGGATAATGGTTGGTTGAACATCCTTGTATGGTGTCTCGGTGTCCATAACAAAGAAGTCAACTGGGTAATAGAAGTCATCAACTTTCACAATAACATCCTCTAAGATACCTCTAGGAATTTTGGTAGATCGATCGGCTAAGGAAATTATAGTGTCAGTCTTACGAAGAGTTCCTAAGTCATACTTATCGACCAAACTAGCAGGAAGGATGTTGATACTAGCACCGAGATCAAGGAGCGCCTTCTTAATGGTAATATTTCCCACCACAACTGAAATCAATGGTGCTCCAGGATCTTTGAATTTTGGAGGAAGAGAGTTAGATAAGACTGCACTAACATGCTCAGTTAGGTCAACCTTTTTAGGTACGGTTGCCTTCAGCTTCCTCTTTTGAGTACACAAGTCCTTTAAAAACTTGGCATATGCAGGAATTTGCTTGATAGCATCAATAAGGGGGAGATTGATCTTTACTTGCTTGAAAGTATCCCACATATCCTCAGAATGAGGACCCTTTTTAGCCAATCTTGCAGATGACGATTTTTCCAAAGCTGCAGGGTAAGGAGTAGTTGTGCTTGACACACCACCCTCCCCAACTTTGGGTGATTCAGTAGCTTCAGGATTCTGAGTTGGTGGTTTTGGAAAATCTTTTGTCAAATCATTTACTAACTCAGAATCGAACTTAACATTTTCAGCTTTTTTATCTTTAACAACAATTTCGTCATCAGTAACGAAATCCTCGACATCATGTGAGAAGTCATGAACACTTGGAATTTTGATGTCATTGTTGTAGGTTTTACCACTTCGAAGAGATGTCACCATATTTACATGCTCAGGAGCATCTGGCTTATGCTTTGGATTAAGAGTGGGATAGCTTGGAAGCTTACCCGCTTCTCGTTTGTGCACCTCTTCGGCCAACTGCCCCAGTTGTCTTTCAAGATTTACTACAGATTTGGAAAGGGACTCAAACTTTAGGTTTGCACCTTGATTAGACTTGGCCAACTCGCTTAGGATCAAGTCAAACTTTTGGTCAACATTGGATTGTTGGCCATTGTTTGAACCTTGACCTTGACTTTGGTATTGTTGTGGCCTTTGTTGGTAATTGTTAGGGCGACTGTCGTCATCCTTCCAACGGAAGTTGGGGTGATTACGCCATCCTGGATTGTAATTATTGGAGAATGGGTCGTTTTGTGGATGGTTTCCATAGACTCCATTTACCTCCGCATTCGGTGGCGCCCCCCAACTTTGACAATTATTGACTGAATGACTCGGATCACCACACATTGAGCACACGTCATGCGACACATGCGACACATGCGACACATTTGAAGCACCTTTTCCTAGATTTCTCAACAAAAGATCAACTTTCTTACTTAACTCACTAATTTCAGAATTTGTGCCATGTTGGTTAGACACAGAATTGGCGGAAGATTTGTTGTTTTGATCCACTGAAGCTTGGGTCTTGGAACCCTTGCTCAGCTTTTCAAAGAACTCCCATTCTTCCTCCATGGGCCGTGAGAAAAACGTTCCCCCACTAGTTGCCATTACAAATTGTTGGTTATGATAATCCAACCCGTCATAAAAGACTTTGACAAGCTCCCATTTTGGAACATCGTGGTGAGGGCAAGTTCTTAACAACTCTTTGAGTCTACTAAATGCTTCGTGAAACTGCTCGCCTGGGATTTGACGAAAGGATTTAATCTTATTTCTAATGGCAGCAGTTTTGCTTATAGAATAGAATTCATCAAGAAAGGCGGATTGCATTTCAGACCATGAGTTAATACTACCTGGTTCGAGAGATGTGAACCAGGCCTTAGCTTGATCTTTAAGAGAAAAAGGAAAAAGGCGAAGTCTTACCCCGTCCTTAGTGGTGTTATTAACCTGATATGTATCTGCAATGGAGAAAAACTCGCGCAGATGTGCGTACGGCTCCTCATGACCTCTAAACACGGGTAAGATCGCTATGAGGTTCGGCTGGATCTTGAAGTTGCTCACAGCCCCATTAGCGGTAGTCGGATAGACAATCGGGGAGGGATCATCGAAGTTCCCCGGTCTATAATAGGAATCCACACCCCGTGGTGGGGATTCTGCACCGGCGGCATCGTCGTCACCTGGCATTTCCGTGAAAAGCTCTTCTAAACCTGCAAAATCAAGGTTAGTAGAAAACTGTCTAGTTGCTTTCCTCCTCAACGTTGCACTTCTCTCTACCTCATGATCGTAAGCTAACGGTGATGTACGTCCCGATCTACGCGTGCACATACACTAACTTGCACACTCACAATCAACAAAACAAACAAACAAACAAAACAAAAGAAAATAAAATCTTTTTGTATTTTTTTTTATTTTTAATTTAAAACTATTAACAAAAACTTAAACCAAAAGCGCACTCACTCCCCGGCAGCGGCGCCAAAATTTGACAGGCTCGTTGTACCAATCAAAAATAAACCTAATTACCTTATACTAGATAGGGCAAGCGGGTATCGTATCCACGAGGAGTATGTGGTTCTAATTTAAGTTTTGAGGTGATCACTGATCAATAAAAGTTTTGGTTTTGAAATCTTAATAACAAATTACTAATTAAATTAAACTAAACTCTATGAAATAACTATTTAATTTAAGAATTAATAATAAAACAAATGATTAACTAAAAAACAAATAAACAAATAAAAATTAAATAAGCAAATAAAAGCGAAGTTGTGAACAATTGAGTGAAAAGTAATCCCTCCCGGCTCCGGATATATTGATATGACTAAGTTACGGATTATTACTAATGTTCGCTTTGTATTAATTGAAAAGGATAATTTTTGGGCGCAAGTTATGTTTACCACACGAATTGTCTTAATACCTTAACTAGTTGGACTCGGCACAATTCGTTGACTAGCAATAACATGTCTTCTAAAAATCCTATTAATTAATTTTATAATTATTTAAATGAACAATTATGAGAACAAATTATGTTAAACATACGACCGTCTTAACCCTTATGCTACTTAGGCTTGGCACAATCGTTGACTCGCAATAAAATGTCTCACAATAATTCAATAAAATAAATATACTAAAACATTAAATTCAAACAAATGATATGCAATAAAATCATATGAATTAATGTTTGACAAATAAATTATAATCCGTAAACATGATCAAACCAAATATATCTTTTACCGGGAGAGATTACAAAAGGCTTAGCCGCACATCACAAACATAAATATCATATTCGGCATGCTGTGCAACATGATATCTTGTGTTTTGTAAACGTCAAAAAGAGGACCACCAAAGCTCCTAACCTTCCCTTTTATATTAGTTATGCACGTTCGCCGAGAACTATATTAACATATATCGAATATAAAATTGTGGCTGTGATGTTTTTTTTTCTTTAATCTTGCGGCTGTCTGAATGAGATCTCTTCTCCCCAAAAATATATGCTGCGCTCAAAAAATGGTGTAGGGCTTTTTTTCTTGTCATCCACTCCACCGATCCATAATAGCCTTTGGGCTTTTTATTATCTTTTTCTTTTTATTCTTCTTTTGCACATTCAAATTAGAGCCCAACAAAAAGACACTACTTTTATTTCTTGATGACGTTGGGCTTGTCACGAGCAAAACAACACGACAACGTTCAAAACTTGCATGTCTTCATTTTAAGCTTATAATGTTATAACTTTAGCTCATTTTCGCGCATAGCCTACATAATCACAAGACATCCTCAAAGTACATGTATAACGATGAATAATAATGCAATAATGCGTAATTAACATGCAATGAGGGGTATGTAAAATACACCGATCAATCCCGAGATACACTTTCCTTTCTCCAGGATGGTTCCATCATCACGGGATTTTACAATTCTATAGTTTAAACCGAGAAATAGTTTCTTTCGCGGGATTTTACAAAACCAAGAATAAACCGTAGGATAGATCCGGAAATGCACTTTACTAATACCAGGATGTTTCCATTGTCACGGGATTTTACAAGTCTATGATTTAAACCGAGAAATAGGTTCTTTCGCGGGATTTTACAAAATCAAGACAAAACCGTAAATAATGTCAGCTTGAATGTGTTATGACGACTTTGATTTCAGTGAATATCTGTTTTAGGGGAACGTGCAGCGGTTCATCAACTGTTCATAATCCAACATCAGCAAAATCATCAATCATCCAATCAACACTTTGATAAACACATCATTCACGCATTCTGTCGGCTATTGTAGTGACCTCTTGGTGAAGTAAACCCGATATATCAAACTCGAACATGAAGTAAAATTCCCCAGATTTGTTACTTAAACTTGTACTAATCCATGTGAAAAAGAAACGGTGTACCCAATGTACAAAACCTCTTGACATTCTCAACTGAGTGAGACACCGAAGTGATAGCTACGTTGTGGGTTAAGTGAGAAAGAATCACAAACGCAACTAAATAGCCAAGTCTTTATCACCCTCTATAAACGCCCAAACAAGTCATCTTCGCGAAAGGGTAGAAAGAAAGAAGACGAAATAAGTAAACGTGCCCGGGAAAAAAAACCTCACTTCAAATTCAAATAAGAAATACCAAATGCAAACAACTCCGTAGACACCTTGATCGGTGCTAAACAGTCAAGTCTAAAAGACTAAAAACTGCTCAAACACTAATGCAATTAAGATCAGAGGAGTATAGGGTCTCCCCGGGTCGTTATGTCCCAGCGAGCTATGCAATGGATCAATCAACGTCTAGTGATCGAGAAATTTGAATGATAAAGGGAATTGATGATTATTATAACTACAGGAAAAAGCCAACAAATTAAGACGGCTTAAATGCAAATTAAAAGAGATTAAAAAGATAAAACCTATTAAATAAACGCTATCACTATATTTAAAGTGATGAACGTTTAAAACCTAAAACGTACGTTTAAATTAAAATAACGTAAACGTACAAAATAAAAAGTGAAATCTAAGAAATAAAAGTCCTAAAAATATGAAAAATACATTTTTACAAACCTAATGATATAAGAAACTTTTTAGAAAAAGAAAATTATTTTTATAACTATTATTCTAATTATTATTAATTAAAAACTATTTTTAAATATTAAATAATACTCTAAAATAAAAGAAAATATGAAATAAGACTAGAAAAATAAAATTAAAACTTAGAAAAATCTAAAATATGATAAAACTAATTTTAAAACTGAAAAGATATTTTTTAGACTTTTTATATATTTATTATTAATTTAAAACTATTTAAAACTAATTAAAATGCTAGAAAATACAAATTTAACTAAGAAAAATCTAGAAAAATACTTTTTTGTCTTTTTATATTTATCTAAACTTAATAAAATTGAAAAATTATTTTTTGGAACTTTTTCTCAATTATTTGCAATAAAACCTATTTAAAAGTGATTAAAATCTATTTTAAATATAGAAAAATACTAAATGGTGACCAAAATTAATGAAAAATTCAGGAAAACTCTGAAATATATATCTGGTCCTATGAAAAATGAGAAATGCAGTGCTTATGTGACAGAATCAAGAGCTGCAGTGTAATTCAAGCTAAAATAAGCACTTAAAATTAAGCAAACAGTAACAATCAGCCACCAAACTTCTACAGACCTGAAATTATACTAATATAAGCTAATATAAGCTAAATACAACTACTCTTAAGCTCTGATAAGCAGTTTGACAACTTAATGGTTTAACTGATATGGAACAGCACACAGTGAACTGGTCCTAACTTTGAGCTTATTCATCAGCTTATCCAGAGAACTTTAGACAAAAACAGAAATGAGGTCTTATAGACCACCTGATAGACTACTTATAGACCAAATATCAGACCCTACAAAGCTTTATTGAGACCTGTGCACACTCTGCAAGTTCTGCAAAAAACTGAGTTTGGCACAATTTTTTGACTTTTGAATCAGTTTGTAAGTTTGACTTTGGTGGATTTTGAAAGCAAATGTAAGACTGATATAGATGTAATTTGATGGAATGAAAGTTATTCAAGCTAGCTTAACAAGTTTTGAACCTATTTGAATGATTTTGAGTTAACAGATTCCAACAGATAAGCATACAAGATCAGTTTCAAATCATGTTGACTTTTGGTGTTATTTGATGCAATAATTTGACTTGAATGAGTATGCTATTGATATTAGAGACTAAAGCAATAACAATCTTATACCAAAACAGTCTTGAACTCAGATTGATAGGACAAACCAAACACCCCTTTAACTATTATTATGCAATAAAAAATGATCAAAACTCTGATCCAACTGATGTTAATGATCAAACCAAGTTCACTTAACCTAATTACAGCTTTTTGAACATATTTTAACCAGTTTTAACCATAATTGAAAGTAATGCAAAGAAGCTCAAAAATTTCACTTACAAGTGGTCCTAAGCCACAATGGCTTGCACAAATACCAGTGAACCTCTAACCTATGTTATATCAACCCATTAGCTCAGAATTAACCCAACTCCAATACTGCATCACCCATTAACCATGTCCATGCCATTTATGCTCACCCAGTTGACTTTTGTTGACCCAGACACAAAATGAATAGAAACTAAAATTTGAGCTTGTACAATACTTTCACAAGCTCATTTAAGCTTATTAGACCAGAGAATAAAGGTAATTGAAGCTTTTATCTCAGAATTTGAAACAGAAAAATTCAACAGTAGCCATAAATGGTGAATTGTGATCACAAACTGATTTTGATGCTTGAGATTAATTGAAATACACTTGAACACTTGAGTTTAATACATTTTAACCAAAAAATACAAGTCTAATACAGAAATAACAATTTGACATAAAAAACGACATAAGAAAGAAATTAAAAACTAGAAGACTCTCTTTTTCTGCTCCAAATGCTATCTTTTTATAACCCAAGCTCATTTTCTCTCACTTCTGAATGTTTCCCATCAATCCTGACCATTGGATTGCTCAAAAATGATCTCCACCGTTTAAATAGGATTTTGGCGCCAAAATCCTTTTCTGCCAATTGGGGTAGATATGGAGGGTGAGGAAGCATTTAATGCTTCTTGGAGGCTTGCAGAGGTGGAGGGGGACATGGTGAGGTGATTGGGAGGCTGGGTTGGTGGTGTTGGTGGCTGGGAATGGTGGGCAGACAATGGGAGGGAAAGGTGGGAATGATGGGGTGTTTGTTTGACTTGTTTGACTGGTCTTTTGACCAGATATTATAAAGGAAGGGTCCAATTTGCATTTTGACAGGGGGTCACAGGTTATGAAAGGGGTCACTTGGGTGTTAAAAGGTTTTAAATCACAAGGACCTTTCATGTAATTTCTGAAAATGGAGGGACCTAATCTGCCAATTCTGCCAAGTTGCTTCAAGGGACCATAATTGACAATCTCAATAAGTACAAGGACCAAATTTGCCAATTTGCCATTTTCCAGGGGCCATTCTTGCCAAAATTCAAACTTGAAGGACTAAACTTGTAATTTTCTCAAACTTTTCATATTTTTCACCAAAGGACTAAATTTGACAACTTTTGATTTAAAAAGGACCTTTGGTGATTTTTACTTTTGAAATTCGGGCTCAGGGACTATTTTTGACAATTCTTGAAACCTGGGGGACTAAAACTGCAATTTTTGCAAACTTGATACATTTTTCATCTGATTTTGATAATTTTGCATTTGAAACACATAAAACACTGATTTGTGATATTTTGATCATTTAGATGTGTTTATGAGTATTTTCAGATGATTTTGCAGTTTATTTTGTATAAAAATGATGAGTATTTACACACTCATCACACCTCTTGTTCAATAAGCACTTCAAGCCGTGAAATAGTGTATTATGTGTAAGAGTATAAACCAAAGTATTCAACCGCCTATTCCCTCAAACCTCATCATCCAATCACATAGCACAACAAATCTAGTCATCAAATCTCATCACTTCAACAAATATCATAATCAATAACTCGTAGCCCATGAATTATCATCTGACATAATTTCAAATTCTCTAGCATGTTGCAATGTTCAACGAGCGCGCGGTCAATAACTATATCCAATATTACACAACACGATCCAATATAGCACAACATGACTAGGTTCATTTATCACATTAATCCATATTCCCAAGACAAATCACGATTTGTTAGTACATGTTCACAAGTCCATCCATTGCAACATGATACTTGTAAAAACTTCCAATACCACAACATCCATATTCGGTAATACTCATAGGCCCAATTAGCAACCCATAAGAATTCCACCTGAACGCATCCCACTTAAACTACTACATGGCCCACGCTTGAAATTCAGTTCGGCCTACGATTCAATTTTAATATACCCGATCCAATAGACATTACACCTTATAACCGATTGATATAAAGATGAGGTACCCTAATTTATCTCATAACATAACCCTAATCTTACATAACAACTCTGTCCGCCTCTTTCACTCCTCAACACAGAAAATCAAAACCCTAAATAAATATCAATCGCCCCCATTCACAGAAAAATACTCCCACCTAATCATACACTCAATCAAACCCTAACAATAATCAGTACGCCTCTATATCCCTTTGATCATATCCTCTCACCGAAAACGCATATAATCATACTGCTCCATTCAGGGATGACCTCGCCACAGGGTTGACATGTGGATCATCATCGTGGCCACAGGGTTGGCTTGAGCAACAATTAAAGACCATGTGTTCAAACATCGAATCAAAGGTAGGTTTTCCATCACCCAATATTTGTAAAGTTAAAACGAAAGGATTGTTTTTAAGCACTTTTGTTTAATTTGAACTTTCTTTCAATTTTTCGGGAAATTAACAAAACATGCTTTGATCAATGATGGAAAACGTTTTGTGGGTATGGCCTTATGAGGTTGAATGTAACAAGTGAACCCCCAAAACAAATCTGAGATCACTTAAATTGAACTGAGTTGTCATTGAGTCTTACACGAACCACGGAAACGATGTAACATAATTGTTATACTCTTTTCGTAAATTCGTATAGTAGCAACGAATTAGATCCGTGAAGAGATTTGTGTATCTCATGTGAGTGGCCCTTGAGGCTTGATGTCTCTTAAAAAGTAGCATGAGATATACGTCCGAGATCTAAAACTTAAGTACACCATTCAATTTGTTTTATGACCAATCCGAGATAAGGAAAAACAAACTGTGTAGTTTATTTCATTCGATTTGATTGAGATGTTATTAGAAAGTTATGCTTCTTTATGATGTCATTTCATTTAATGATTTAATGGAGATTTAGATGAATGGATCTGTGACGATAGAGGTGTTGAGAAAGAATCTTTAAAAGATAAACCTTGAGCCTTTACTGAGATCTTCGAATAATACTTGTTTAGCTGAATGGTTGTGATGAGAATTTGATGATATAGCTTCGAGTCTTATCTTATGATTTAAAACCTTCATGGACTGATGATGGTTATAACCTGAAGTCGTGGTAATATTGGTATAATGGTCTAAGTCTTTTGTTCTTTTGTCATTTGTTGTTGTTCTTCTTCTACCTTTCTTGTCACCAAGTCGCTAACCATATGTCAAGTCGCTAGCATAACCTTTTCATTCACAATTCATCAAGTGGTAGCGACTTGTAAATACAAGTCGCTAGGCATTTTTGATACACAACTCGCTAATCCAACTCGCTAGGTCAACTCGCTAGGACTTGTAAAGACAAGTCGCTAAGAAAATACATTGAATCTGGACTGATTAGTGACTAGTCGCTAGCAAGAATGTTACACTTTATTCCGGCGAGTAATTCAGACCAAAGTTTTCCGACCATCTCCAAGCTTACCCAGAAAACACATCATAAAAACTGCATCTTATGACTGTTTTGACCTCAAGAAAATGACCAGTTTTGACCCACGAATATATTGCACTGATATAATTTGGTACAAAAAAAAACTAGTCAAAAAACCTGTTTGGACAAGATACAAAACAGATGTGAGCAGAAATATGTTGAAACCAGACAAGTTAGACCAAAAAGAACTTGTTTAAAACTCTTTATCAATACCAAAATATAAAAATGATCGGACTATTAAAACACTACATAAACACAAAATCAGTTTAAGAGCATGAATCAAAACCAAAAAATCATCAACATACAAAAACCTTGGCTCTGGTACCAATTGTAGGATCTTAATATTTATTGTGTTGATGATTCGGGTGGTCTTGGATGATCAAAATACATGTTTGCCATAGTTAGAGAGTTAGTAGAGAGAGAGGGTGTTCTTGCTAGAGGTTTACACAAAGGAAATATTAGATTGAATGAGAAGCACCACCCCTTCCATGGATGGAAGGGGTATTTATAGTTACAAACATACCGTCCTCTTATCGGACTGTGGATCAGGCATACAGTGGGTAAAGACCCGTCCTTCCTCCACGGTGTTACTCTAAACTATACTACGCTACTAATTAACTAAATAACTACTACATAACGTAAATAACTACAAATCTACGAGCTAACATATGCTAGACTATAATTGGGGTGACCGACACTTTAACATGGAATTTCTAATTCCTAACACATGCATCTCAACCCTGATCCAAGTGAAACAACAAGATTTATGAGTATGCATATCATATATAATATGGTTTTGAAGCAAAATTTTATAAACTGTATTAACAAATACCTATCAGTGACCACTGCCATATTAGTGTCCTCAACATCCACTAGCCTAATAGTGTCCATAGCCTTAGCAACATCGTGATTGTCCAAAGCCTTACCAGATTCAAGCCCAACATTGTCCACTACATTATCAACTACAACATTGTACTCCCTAAACACCTCATCTTTAGTAAGCATAGGGTAATCATAAGTGAAGTCATCATCTGCATTCCAAACTCTAGTGAAAGTAACCTTACCCTCAAAGTCCTTTCTTAGTGGTCTATCTTTTAGCGGAGGAGACCTTAAATAAGGGGACTATGCTTCTTCCTCAGCCCAAGCTACCAACTCCTCACAAGACATATTACCAGCATCCTTTTTCAACTTATTATGTCTTTTTTTTTACGTAACTTCAGAGTCGAAACTATCTAAACGTAGGTTCTTGTGGTAGTATGGTGCTAAATTTTGGAGGGAATGAGCAACAAACAACTCCACTGTCTTATATTGTTTAGCTACATCATATAAATACATTACATCTGCATCCCTTTCAATTATCTTTAAACCTCCACTGTCAATGTTTAATGTAGGAATGCACATGTATAAAGCCCATATATTATTCATAATCTTGGCAACTAAGATATCTAAAAGAGGGCTACACATAATTCTATCTGATGAAGATGCCTCCATTATTATCTCCCTACCATAATCATACCTTAAGGGGTCAAACATAAATACACCATTTGTTAGGTCACTAGTTTTACAACACAAGCATCAAGATAAAGAGTAGAGAAGAGATAGAGGTCGGTTGAACAATAAACAAACACACACACACGTATGAGTAGCACGGTTAGGCGTAGAGTATGAGTGAAAGAGATAAATTGAACAACCAACCCTCAAGTGAGGGTTATTACATAGTATTTATAGGAGGGAATCTAGGGCAACACTCCTAGTCCCTTCCTTTCTCCTATGGGCTTGGGCCTAAGCTCATGGGCCTTCTACATAAGCTTAAGGCTAATAACAAACATAAAGGCCATAATTAAGCTAACTATTACATATGAATTACTAACACTTGATTTAGGTTTAGGAGTGATTCCAACAATCTCCCCCTAAGTGTTGGTGATGAATGAATATGAACAGTGAAGGCGTTGATGTAATAGTAGCTTTGACGTCTTCTGACATTCTTCTTTCTTGTGAGAAGAATTGCCTTGATTTGAACAATCTCCCCACTGTAGAGAAATTGTTTTCTTTAAACAGTTTTGCTTTGACGTCATCTTTTAACTTTGTTCTTTGATCATTGTTCTTTGTGATGGTAGTGATAGTATGTTGTTGTTGTTGTCTGCATCAAGTCTGCCTCAGGTCTGCTTCGCTGCTACAGTGTCTCCACGTCATTCTTCAACATGCTCACACGCTCTTTAACGTTTTATAACAGTTCTGACGAAGTTCTTTAAGTCTTTAACTTTGTAGATTCTTTGAATTGACGAAGAATCATTCTGACTTTTGTGTTGCTTTTGGATAGAACTTCCATTAGAGATGATGTTGGCATGAACATGTGAAGAATCTGCACGATCATTCCGCTCCAGAGATTCCATAAGAAGAAAACATGAAAACAGTTAGTAATAAGCGGGTTCCGGCACTTACAAGTTTGAACTTCGAGAGTGTTAACAGCATAGTGTGAAAACACAACTCTAATTCTCACAAAAGCCGTTCCTGAACTGGAGTCCCACAAGTGAGATAACGCGATGTACCGAAGTACACCTACAGTTTAGATGAGTCGCTGAGGTACATCGAAGCATCACCTCACGACTGTAGACCGTTTGAGACACATTAAGCGTAATCCACGGGGAGTTACCGAAGTGACCTGCTGTCAGGGCTGTTTGATGTTGACCCTGGCAGGAGTTTCCATTCAATCACTGAGGATCACAGTTGTGAACCTCTCATAAATGTTCTCGACAGATTGCTAAGATCTGTGAAGGACTCGATAACGTACCACTGATGTTCTTATTGTTGAACATCAAGTGATGAAATATCAAGTGTACCTAAGAGAGCTTTTGATGAATCTCGTGGCTCTAGACTCAATAGTGCATTTTGGTTTTCCTGAGCAGAGACTAAGGAGAGGGTCTCCTTCTTCAATATTAGCAATCTCTAAGAGAAAGCCAATAGATTATGTAGGGTTCCCTGTGAGAATGAAACAAGCTTCTGTTGAGAGAAACTTGAGTGGCTAAGAAGGTTTAGTGCATGCGTCACTGGGTCCATGACGACTTTTAATCTTCAATACCGGCGTCATTAAGTGACAACCAGTAGCATATGAATTGAACCCGGTGTCTGCCCTAAGTTGAATAATTTGGAGGGCTATTTCTTTTCACCCTTTTCTTTGCATTTCTTTTTAATTCTTCAACTCCTTCTTTCTCCGATTCTCAATTTCTCCCTTTTATAATCGTACCTAAGGACTTCTAAGTACTAACTATTTGTGATGTCCTTGGGTATATCCCTCCGGCTCTGGTGGATCATAGGACGGTTATTCCTAACCTTAGTCACCTTATAACTCCATGACTAACCTATGTTACCATAAAACCAATTTTCAAGAAAATCTCTCACAACGGTTATGATTGTAAAACATTTTGTACCATTGTAAGAGTTTGATCTTTTGCAGAAATACTCCCCCTCCACATGTGCTTAAGAGTTTTTATGGAAATCTGCACAGTGAGGAAAGAGCGCGCACTTTATGAATTGATCAACTCAAGATAGACAATCCCCCGCGAGACACGGTTACGTTGCATAGTTAAAGAGTTACATTGTCAGCTTTTAGGTGACAACTAGCTCTAATAACTACCTTGAAGGTGTAGACAAACCTCGAAAGGTTGTCAAATCCGTCAGAGTTCATGTCTACCAAGAGTTTCTCGAATGGTACTTTCTACTTGGACAAGTCCTTTGCGAGACACGTTTACATTACTAGCGAACTAGCTTGAAATTATTACCCGTCCTGGACAAGTCTTTTCGAGTTACTAACAGTTAAGTACCGTCAATTCGTTGGTTAAGTCTGTAGCACAAAGATTCATTTGCATTTACACAACATATTTCTTATCACATAATTTCTCCCCCTTAAAAATGGCATATAAAATGTTATTTTTGAAAAGTTGAGAATAAATATGACCATTTCGAGTGTTGCGGGAAGATGACCACTGTGAACAATTTGTGAACAAAGTTTTAATTCAAATACTCCCCCTCAACAAGTGATATAAACGGTTGAGGTTTTGAAAATCATACGGGGAAGTACTTGTTCTTTTGATCAAAACCTTGAAATATGAAAGGTTTGATAGGTTTTACTCAAAAGTAAGAAGCTTTCGCTCCTTTTATAAGGATTGTGGCACTGAAGCGTACCACAGGGTCCTACACTGATATGTGTGCACAAGTCATTGTCATAATAAATCACACATCCAAAATATTATGAAATAGAAGCAGTTCAAGGGGTACCAGGAAGTCCATCAATGTTACCAGGAATGCGAACTGGGCGTTGATAGCCGTCGAGAGCAATCCTGGGACGACCGCCTATAAAGCTTTCCAGAGTTCTGAACTGGTCCCGTCGATACAACCTTTCATCAATCTTTCTGATGATCCTCCTCACATCCCGTCTTTCCTTGGAATCCCATCGCTTTTGTGACCCAATGCCTTCATGAATATCCTTCAACCTATAAGCCAATCCGTCCCTAACCTTCTTCAATATGTGATCCCCAAACTTGTGAAGATCTTTACACGCCATCAAGCAGTTGCGATGTGTTTCACTAATGTAAACCACTCCGAATGGTTGGCTGATGAGTGTGTATTGTGAAAGCTGGTTAATGTCGGGAAGATCTAGCTGAGGTGGAGTGAAGTTGACACGGGTCTGATATGATTCAACTGCAAGCTGGAGATCTTCTACACGTTCTTTGATGACTATGCTTCTGATGAAGATAAGCAAGGACTTGATGAATTCACGTTGTACTTCAGTTGAAAATTGTCTCATGCGACCCTGTACTTTGGCAAGGTACATGTCTTCAATGTCGTTGATAGACAAATTCTCAAAGTCCGCTTCAGAGAATGCATAATCCCTTTCGTCTTGCCTTTTGACCACAATATTCTTGAGGAAAGTGTAGTCCCATTTAGACGAAAGATCAACATGTTTAACAGCAACAATTCCTTTAGTACTGAACACTTCATTTTGAGACTTCTGAACTTGGCAGCTTCTGTAGTAGATTCGTCGGCGTTCCGGCCAATGGTGAATCCCATACATTGCATCACGGTCATACAATTCCACATTGTTAGAAAACATGTGGGTAGCCTTTTCCTCGATGGCCATGCAGTTTGAGTATATGGCTGCCGGGAACGGAAGTGTCAGAGATGTAGCATATTTCCTTGAATCATCACTGCCGTGTAGAAGAAATTCCAAGTCTTTGTTGAAGAAATAGCGAAATGGAATCTTAGGCTGATCTGGTTGGCCAATTGTCGGTAGAGGTTTAGACCAGTCGGTGTAATATGGAGGATTGTCCCGTTTGGTGAAGTCGATGTTTGCTTCTAGGTTGAGCCAATCCATATTGTTAGACATGGCTCGTGCTATATTGTCAAGGTGATACTCAACTTCAATAGCACTTTCCGAGCTGTCTTTGAGAAGTTGAAATGCTTCATTCTTGATTCGCTTCAACTCGGATTTCGTCATCTTCTTCACACGGAAATTTTCTTGCAAGAACTTAGCATGCTCCAATGTATTACCGTCTACCAGTTCTTGACCTTCAGCTGGATAGGGGGTGGAATTAACAAGTGTAGAAAACCATTCAAATTCTTCTGTGTCATCTTCATCTAGCCATGATACGACGTCAGTCGTAGGCGCTGTCACACCCCCAAATTACCTGTTTTGCAGCGGAATGGAATTCCTGGGGATTGACTGTCATAGCATCACAGTTACAGATATATTGAACGACCTAAAGTGTCGTTTGAAAAGAACATCGTTTGATTTAATAAAACAATCAGAGTTTACAAAGTATAGGTCCCATAAGAAAATCAACTTGTGCGGAAATAAGTTTGTTACAATTCAAACGATGTTTTAAAGTACGAAAAACTCAAGTGAGACGAGTCGTCATCACGACTCCATGATGTCCAAATGCATGCCATGAAGTGAATGCCTTAGATACCTGAGATAAAACATGCTAAAAAATGTCAACACAAAGGTTGAGTGAGTTCATAGAATTTGTGTTGAAATGTAAAGCCTTTCAAAATCGTTTATGCAGCAAAGGCATTGTAAATCCACTCAGTTCCAAGTTCCGCCCATACAAAACTTGCAACCTGTGTGTTCACAACCCACTGCCGAAATGTGTATAGTTTATGATCAAGTGCATGATGTCAAATGAATTCACAAAATAGTGCATAACTTAATGTATCCATAGTTACTTAATATAACACATAATTCGTACGGTTTCAAATTGTTCCATGACCATTAGTGCAATGATTATACCAAGACCATCAGTTCAATGAATGTACCAAGACCATCAGCCCAATGAATATACCAAGACCATCAGTCCAATGAATATACCAAGACCATCAGTCAAATGAATATACCAAGACCATCAGTCAAATGAATATACCAAGACCATCAGTCCAATAAATATACTGTGGAAATACTACGTATGGTAATACTGTTACTTTGCACGACTAAATATTCAGTTCGGATAAACATATAATTTGCAAATAGTCATGAATGTAATAAAAATCATTGAGCATGCATCTCCCCCAAAGAGTTTCATAAATAATTAAAACGAGGAAAAGTGGGGCTATGACTCACAGTAATCCTTAAATGTTTAGAGTAACTATGAAAGTAAATGAAAATAGTTGAGCATGTATCTCCCCCAAAACAGTTATGAAAGCAAGTAAAAGTAGGGGCTATGAAACTCACTTGGACAATAATGCGATGGCAAAAGTGGATACACTGAAATGTAGCGTGAATCTCGAAAATGACCTATTATGAATGATATGATACTTAATGAGTTATGATGTAATGTTATGCATGGATTTCGTATGTTATTTATACCATTTACGGGTTTTGAAAATAATACTTATCATCGAAAAATACTCTTTTGACGTCTTGACCATTCTTAAATTACTTTACAAGTATTTACGTCAAAATGTCATCCTACAATGGTTTCGTAATGATTTATGGTGAAATTTTCACTTTTCGTCGTAAAACAATGTCGTCGGAAATTTCTTGAAAGTGACAAAAATGGCTTCGAAAAACTAGTCGTAAAATGGTGTACGTCGATCGTTAGGAAACGAATTCGACGGTTTTGGAAAGTTTGTATCAAAATCTAGAAGTTTCAGTTCAGGAGTTTTCGACATAAAGGTCTCGAACATAAAGATAATAAGGGTTAAAGATGGTGATTTTGGCTAACATGTTGGTTAAAAATGAGTTTCGGCAAAGTTTAAGCATCCGTAATTAATTCATAACAACTCCGGTATACAAACGGTTGATCGTTTTGGAAAATATGCTTGGTGATCTCGATTTTATTAGAAGACATTTCGTTACAAAAAGTTCCACATCATAGTTAAAAACAGCCTTCAACATGGTCATTTTAGTTACCGTAACACTTGTCTCGTAAAATAATATAGATTTTCAGAAAATAATAGTTACGGCAATTTTATGAAAACGTGCATATCTTTGTCGTTTCAAATCCGTTTTCTACGTATAATACGTCCTTAGCTTCGTATCAAAGTATACTAATAGATTTTTGATAAGTCGAAATAATTTGTAAAGCTTAGGACTCGTTTTTGACTCGTACAAATAAAAATAGTATGCTGAAATTTCAGAAAAATATATATATCGTCGTCAAACTTGAAAAATTCATAACTTCTTCGTTATAACTCCGTTTTAATCCGTTCAAGCGGCCACGGATTCGTTTTAAAGTATATTTTCTAAATATCAAGGCCAAAAATTCGTGCCTACTGTCGGATTTTCCAGAAAATCAAAACAAGGACAGAACACTTTTTATACTAGTCGAAAATAGTTTTTCTCGTACTAAACCTATTCCAATCCCTTCAAATCAACTCCAAAGCTAATCTAATCCTACCATACACCTTCTTAGGGTGTCATGGGTTCCTAAATATCATCAAGACCAAAATATACCAAGGGAATAATTATAGGATGACTTTATATATATATAACTCTAAAAATCATGTAAAATGGTATAAATCAACATAAGTCTTGCATGTTTGCTCCAAAAATGAAGAAATAACTATGAAATGAAGATGAAATATGTAAAATGATAGAAATATGCTTACAAGTAAACTTGATGAGGTGCAAAGAACCAAGGTTTAACCTAAACACCCTAGGTTTTTATTTCAAAACCTTAATAAGAGTGTGATCTAGATTGTATTAAACTTGAGCTTGAGAAAAATTTTGATGATTTCCTTGCTAACTCTTGATGTGGCCGGTTTTATGAAGGAAGAACCAAAGAGAGAAAATGAAATTTACTTGACTTGAAAATGAGATTGAATGAGTGAGATCTTTACTTGGAGTATGGTTATATACAATCAAGGAAGAAAATGTTGCCAACAATAAATGAATACACCCTCCCCACATGGCCGGTTGGGGGGGGGGAGATGTATCTCAAATACATTTTTTTTGTTTATATAATGTGTATAAATGTTACAAAGTGTAAGTAAAGTGTAGTTTAAATGTAACTTGTAAGGTTTTGTAGCTTTTAGGTACAAGTAAATTTTTAATAGATCAAAATAGAGTATAATGATATTATAAAAATTGTAAAAATACATTCCTTGTGAAATTTGAGTGATATAATAATTATAGTGTAGTTTTTAAGAAAAATGTCGTAATAATATAAATTTTAACGATTTATATACAAAATAAATTTAGAACACTAGGTAAACTCAAAATATAGTTTTTATAAACTAAATGTAAGTATAAAAATATCTCGGGATCATTTTTAGAAGTAACGGATTAAATATTCAAAATAATAACTCACGCGATAGCGTTTATTTAATATAAAATTTACGCGTTTATGGTGAAATGCAAAGTCATGAATGAGCTAATATGATGCAATTGATGTTAATGAAACGTAGACTAAACTTAGTCCATATGAAATATTCGTGATGATATGATCATGAATTCGCCGCTAAACCATTAAGGTTACGCGAATTTGGAACACGTAAACCTAGTTTACGATAAATGATGAAATTGTGAAGCATGAATTGTTTTGAGAAATGACCTGAAATTACGGGTTGTCACAGGCGCCTTCTTCTTCTTTTTCTTAGGCCTAGATGAAGATTCTGGTTTCTTAACTTGTTTGGGAGAGGTGGGTTGTTGTAGGGGCTCACGGACTTCCTCATCGTCACCACCCGTATACTCAAAGTGATCACTGGTTTTCTGAGTCAGGGGTGGTAATTCAGAAGAGTCTTGAGGTTTTTCAGTAGAAGAACGAGGAGGAGACCTTTGTTGAGTTGTAGTCCGTTGGGGTGGAGGTTGCATAGAAGATGATGCATCAGACTTCTTCGGGCGTTTGGGCTCGTTATCCTTATCCTGATCTTTGTCTTCGTCGTCTCTTGAACGTTTAGGCCTTACAACTTCTTCTCTGTATGCTGACCTGAGTTGGTATTCCAGCAATGCTTCAAACAATTTAGCTTCGTAGGAGGCAAACGTTGCAGAGCGTTTCGACATTTGAGCTACTAGCCGGTTCACCAATTCATCATCTAAGAAGATTGTGGGTTCAACTGGATTGATGTTCACATTCATTGGAGATGATTTCATGGTTTGCTTGGCCAGATGTAAGAGATTCGGATAAAGTTGTCTGGTATACATCTCCTTTGTCAGTTTAGGAACGACGTCAAGAAGGAACTTGTGAGTGTATCCTTTGATCATCTCGTCCATTTTCCCTTGAAGATCATCTTTCATGAGCTTCTGGACATACTCCCTTTCAACTTTCATCTCGTCATTCTCGTCATGAAGATACTGTATCTGATCAGCGAAGAAATTCATTTTCTTGTAGAGCACGTCTTTCTTTCTGACCTGTTTGACAGCTTTAACGATTCGTGTCTTAGCTTGAGAAATCCAAGATGCAGTTGGCTTCTTCACTGATTTGGATGTTTATTTGGTTGATCTTTTTGATGGTGGTGGTGAGGAATGAGAAGATGAATCCGATGAAGATGAGGTGTGAGGAGACTCCGGGTCCTTTGATGGTTCAGAAGTTTTCTCCTTAGACCGTACGGGACTGTCAAGAAGAAACTTTTCATAATCAACATCTTCATCATTTCTAGACTTAGCTTCTTCATCAGCTTTATCTTTCTCAGACTTCTCAGTATCAGGTTCCTCAATGTCAAACTTAATAGACTCCTCCTGTTGCTTTTGTTGTTGCTCAAGAGTGGTGGCACCAGTTCCCTTATCGGGTCGATTAACCGCATCAGGATCTGGTGTAGGTTGAACTTCACCACTTGACCCTCCGGGGCCACCTATTTGATCTTTGGCAAATTCCTCCGCAACTTGTTGGAGTCTAACAAATTTGAACTTCCTCCTGTAATCAGTTTCCAGTGGCTCTTCTTCTGAGCTTTCCTCTTCATAAGGCACAAGTACTGGAGTCTTCCCTTTTCCTTGGATAGCTGGTGGACTGGGAGGTTTTGCTACTGAAGGAGGTGCTTCGGTTGCAGATTCAGAGTAGAAGACCTCTTCGTCTGATTGTGTATCTTCAGAGCTTTCGTCCACTAGCTTTCTTTGTGGTTCAAGCTTTGGAATGGGAATAGGAGCAGCTTCCTTAGAAGGAACAATCCTTTTACGAGGAGGATTCCTCTTGGGGAACTTCCTCTGACTCTCAGTGCTTATAGCACTTCCTGCACTTCCTCTTCTGGTTTTTCTTGCAGGCGTACCAGAAGATTTTTCATCAAGAAAGCCAACTTTGTTCTCTTTCACAGCTACCATATATCTCTTATAAGAGTAGAGCTGTTTAAGTTCATCTGAGAGAAGGAGATCCGGCAACACAGCACCTTGTTTCTTGGTAGTTGACTCCTTAAATCTGACTGTTAGAGTGGGTTCGGACAACACGTCAAGATTGTCGGGGTCATTGATTCTCTTGGGGATATCAGGGTTATATCCAAGTGCTCTTTGGATCAACAGTTTAGTATATCTGATATAAGGAATCTTTGAGCCAAGCTTTTTGAGGAATGTCATCATGTCATCCCATATCAGAGCTTCAATTTCGATGTGTTTCATGTTGATTAGAGCCCAAAAGATTTGCAGTTCCGCGAGCTTGGGATGCTCATAGCCACTGTCACGACCATAAATAGATTTTGTGATGATGATATAGAGGGTTCTCCAAGGCTGAGGAATGTTTTTAAGATCCATGTGAGAATGCTTATTAACAACCCCTTAAGCTTCGTCATACCCAATATCGATCAAAAATTGCAGAACAGTCTCTTCAGTAGGTGCAGCAGAGAATTCAGTTGGTATGATGTCAGGAATGAGGAGAACAGCCCTTAAGTCTGCATGTGTGATGGTAACTTGTTTGTGATTGAGTGTCACTGTTACCGCACTTTGACTTTTGACCCTCTGCATTGTATTCCAGAATTGCTGTATGTAGATTTCCGGAACAGTGGCAGAGTTGGTGAGCATGTTCTGATAGGGATGGTTCTTCAGAATATCCACTGCAATGAGACAAGAAGATTCCGAGTAGCTGAGAGTTTCAAAGTCAACTCTGAGATTGTTCTTCCCAATCTTCATTGGATAGCCATGCGAGAAGATATCAGCAATGGTGAGAACGTTTGGTGCATCCACATTCGTTTGAGCTTCCATGTCGTGATCTGAAACACATTTAGCCAAAAGAACCAACATATCGAAAGACATAATTTTAGTCAACAGATGGTTTTATAGTCTAATTATTGAATGTGCAATGTCAATGATTGTTACGAGTCCAAGGTCACTTGTTTGTTCAATAGTCCAATGACGTCGTGATAAGTTTCGTGAGTTAGTTAACTTTTAAGTGTTAAAGTTTATGTTATCACTAATTTTTCACAACATATCAAACGTTTAAGCTTATTAGCGACATTATTGGTTTCGTGACGTTATGATTCATTTATTTACAAGATTGCACGCGTAACAATTCATAATGAAGGTTTGATCAAGGCTTAGGCGTAGAAATGGTAGCTTATGTGTAAACAGGAGAAGTATACGCGTAGACGCAAGCTTATGCGTAGGATCCTTACTTACGCGTAAGAAATATTACGCGTAGGAAAAAGGGGACCTTATGCGTAAAGCTTACGCGTAGGCGTATATTAAACCTTACGCTTAAGGCTTACTCGTAAGAGTAGACCTTATGCTTAGAGGTCACTGTTTACGCATATCCTTCACAGGATACTCGTAGTCCCTTTGTAGAACCTTACGCGTAAACGCTACGCGTAAGATTTCTCTTACGCATAACCTTCTACGCGTAAGGTGATCCTTATGCGTAGATTGCTAATGACCTTGATTCTGAATTTTTACGTGTAGCAGACCTGAAATAAAGTCATCATAGCAACAATATTAACACATATATCCATTCTATAACAGATCATGGCATGAAAACTCATCATACAGTTCACGCGTAAGATTACTTACGCGTAGACTTAAACCCTAGTTTTAAGATTTACGCTTAAGAAATCTAACCATGGAAATAGCATCAAACATATTCTGGTGGTTCTTAGATGTCATGTGAGTGTTATGGCCAAGTTTTAACATCCAACTATCAATGAATCAAAAATACCCAAACGTGAAGAACATAAACCCTAATATCTAATTATCAAGCAATTAGTGTTTCTGGGTTAATTCTAAACACAGATATGATCAATTAACTATACAAACAACATCACACAACAATCTTTTTGTCCAGAAACATTCACATTTGAGAATACCCAAACCCAAGCATAAACCCTAATTCCTCAAAAACAATCAATTAGTGTTTCTGGATGTGTTTAAGTGATGAAAACGTATTCATTGATGTTAGAAATTAGAAAATTCCATACTAAAGAGTCGGTCACCCCAAATATTATCTAGCATAAGTTAGCTCGTAGACATATCGTTAGTTACGTTATTTACTGTTTTATTAGTTAGTTATTAGTCTAGTTTAGCATAGTGCAACACCGTGGAGGAAGGACGGGTCTTTACCCACTGTATCCCTGATCCACAGGCCGATAGGAGGTCGTGTATTTGTAAGTATAAATACCCCTTCCATCCATGGAAGGGGTGGTGCTTTTCAATCTAATATTCCATACTTTTGTGTAAACCTCTAGCAACAACACCCTCTCTGTCTACTAACTCTCTAACTATGGAAAACATGTATTTTGATCATCCAAGACCACCCGAATCATCAAACAAAATAAAATAACGATCCTACAATTGGTACCAGAGCCAAGGTTTTTGTGTTGTGTTGATTTGTGTGGTTTTGTCCATGGTTATTATGTGTTATTGATTTATGTCGATTCATATGTGTTGCTGAAAACTGCTTTTGCTTTTTAATGGTCTGATAATAATTTTATTACTATGGTGAAAACTGTTTTCAACAAAGTTTTGGCTTTTTGTTCTTTGGTCATATATGTTTTGTCTACATGGGTCAAAAGTCTTTGAATATCATTTTTTCTGGGCAAAATGAGTATGGTCTTCATTTTCTGGTCAGTCCTTGTGGTCTTAAATGGTCAAATATGCACATTTTGCTGCATGTTTCTGGGTTTGTTATTAACATGGTCGGAAACTTGGTCGGAAAACTCGTCGGATAATCTAGCGACTTGTCCTAATATATGTCCAGATTCACTGGTTCTCTGTAGCGACTTGGATATCGTTGACTTTTTTTTTGAAAGTCAACAGCGAGTTATATCAAATGCTAACTAGCGACTTGCTTTGGAAAACTGCTAGCGACTTGACTCTTTAAAACGGTAGCGACTTGTTATTGAACAAGACGTAGCGAGTTGGCTTAGCGACTTGGCTAGCGACATGGCTTAGCGAATTGGCTAGCGACTTGGCTTAGCGAATTGGCTAGCGACTTGGCTCATATATGAGACCTAGCGACTTACACAGAAAGGATGAAGAAGAAGATGTTAAGACTTGAAAGACCGTGACAGCAACCACAATACAACTAGACCACGACCACAACAACCATATACCATATACTAATCATCACAACCTCAGGTTAAACACCATCATCAGTCCAAAAGATTTCGTCTACAAAATAAAACAAAATGTGAAAGTATCAACAGCTCCTAATCATTCTTTCAACTTTATCCCTTTAACCCATCTCAACTTCATAAACATCAAATCCTCACAAACCCAAAGGTTACGTCAACAAAACAAAACAAAGCTTTTAAAACATCAAAAACATCGATCTCAGTTCTCTAACTTTCGTGTAACTCAAAGGTTACATCAAGACCTCAGGTCTTATGCACGAAAAAGTATATCATCACCGATCAAAATAATTTTTTTGAAGCCTTGCCTCATTCTTTATTCGAACTCTCAAAGATAAGTAGTTAACAAACTTGTTAATACTATATCTTGGCTCGGTTGTGACTCAACAACAACAACAAACGGACTGAAATTAATAAAACCTACCTGTGAACATTAGTGAGTTATTGAAGCCATCTCAAGAATAACACCGACACCATCCCTGTGGTTTTGTCGTTGCAAGGTCCAACCTTATGCCATCTCTGTGGCTAGGTCAAATCGTGTTATCATCTATGAAGGTTCCTTGGAGCGTTTTATTGGAGGCACGATATGAGTTATGATCAGGAAGGAGGCGGATTTTTTATTGATGTTAGGGTTTGAGAATATTTGATGAGATGAGATGATGCATGTGAGTTGAGAGATTAGTTTGGTTGGTGAATGCAAACGGCTGAAAAGGGGGCGGATTGTTAGAGAGATTTTAGGGTCTGAATGAGTGATTAGGGCAATATCAAGTGATAATGCGTTTTTTATAATCCCCTATAAATTAGGGTTATATGATGTGAGACTTATGTGTATACCGGACATCTCTATGGGCCTACAAATGGGTAATCATTGGACCTTGTGAAATTGTATCTTTGGATGGGCCGAACAAATGATTGAATGGGCTGTGATTATAGTGAGTAGGTCATGGGCTGTGAGTTGCTATGTTGCTAGAATTGGACCACGGTAATATTATCCGAATGGTATCACAAATTTCGTCTATACACTGTATTTCAATGTCACTAAATTGAATTGACTGTTTTTCAAACTTGAATGAGTTATTATCTCGTTTGGACTAAATGCGAAGATGTGTGCTATCCAAATTTGGGTCGTATATCGTTGGATTGGACCAAGACTTGTGGAACTCGCTAATGGGCTTATGTGAGGTATACTAGTTTAATGGGTTGCACTGAGTAAAACGTTTGCAATCAATTGAATCAACCATGGGCTGATTTGTTATCCGAACGTTTGCAATCAATTTGTTATGATGATGAGATATGGTAGGAGGTTTGATACTTTGGTTCATGCATTTTCACGAGTATATTATGTCTCGGCTTGAAATTGGTTGACTAACGGGTTGTTTAGACGGTATTTCTTATTTGGATTTGAAGTGAGGTTTTCCGGGCGCGTTTACTTATTTCGTCTTCTTTCTTTCTACCCTTTCGCGAAGATGACTTGTTTGGGCATTTACAGAGTATGATCAAGACTTGGCTATTTAGTTACGGTTGTGATTCTTTCTCACTTGTCCCACAACGTTGCTATCACTTCGGTGTCTCACTCAGTTAAGAATGTCAAGAGGCTTTGTACATTGGGTACACTGTTTCTTCTTCACGAGGATTAGTACAAGTTTAAGTAACAAATCTGGGGAAGTTCACTTCTTGTTCAAGTTTGGTATATCGGGTTTACTTCTCCATGTGGTCACTACAATAGCCGACAGAATGCGTGAATGATGTTTTTACCAAAGTGTTAATTGGATGGTTGATGATGTTGTTGATGTTGGACAATGAACAGTTGCTGAACCACTACATGTTCCCCTAAAACAGATATTCACCAGAACCATTGTTGTCATAACATATTCAAACTGATATTGTTTACGGTTTTGTCTTGATTTTGTAAAATCCCGCGAAAGAACCTATTTCTCGGTTTAAATCATAGACTTGTAAAATCCCGTGACAATGGAAACATCCTGATATTAGTAAGGTGCATTTCCGGATCTATCTTATGGTTTATTCTTGGTTTTGTAAAATCCCGCGAAAGAAACTATTTCTCGGTTTAAATCATAGAGTTGTAAAATCCCGTAATGATGGAACCATCTTGGAGAAGGGAAAGTGTAATTCTGGATCTTTCTGATGCTGGTGCTACGATTTCTGCTTCGAAGAAGGGATAAAAGGGTGTACTTCATGAATTGGATGTGTGTTTGGATTTTTGTCATGGCAGTTTGGTTATTTTACGGTTTTGCGGGGTTACGTGCTTGTAACCATGGTCGGGATGAAACCATTATCAAAGTTCATTTAAACGTCAAAGAAGGCTAGATTTGAGCTTTTAATCAGAAGATGTGACAATGGGGTTAATTCACTATTATCTATTTGAGATTGAAGTGAAATATCACGAGCAAGTGTACTTAGTATCTGAAGGTATCGAGGATGGTTGGATGAAGATTCTTCAAGATCCTTGTTCGAGCTTATTATAAAAAACGAAGACTTGGAAATCTAGTTATTGTTGGGTGTCTTTTACCTTTTCTTTTACCACTTGGGGGGATTGGGCTCGTATCACCACAAAATAACTATCACTTTAAGGAGTTACGTTGTAGTGCTCAGTGTCACATTCAATTGTGGATTTTCAAGAGGTGATATACGTCTTATACTCGATGGTTGGTTGGTTGAAGAGTATAGAGTACTTAGAGATTCAAATGGGCATGAAGTCTCGACACCGCTCTTTGTTACATTTGTGCAAGTTTAAGTCACGAGTTCGGGTTAGTTTACTTCAGGGTCAAACTCATCATATTGGGTTTTCTCCATCAGTTGTCACTACAAAGAGCCTACTGAATGATAATGGGGATGATTACATGTTTTGCCAAGAGAGCTGAAAAGAGAGAGATTATGACGTCTGTTCACATCAGTTCAGGCCTCGTACTCCAAAGAAAAGAAATGTGTACGTTTCAGTGCGCATTATCTTCAAAAAGAAGAGAAATCTTCTTATGACGTATGAACACATCAGTTCATGCCTCGTACCTCAAAGAAAAGAAAAGTGTACGCTTCAGTGCGCTTTATCTTCTGAAGAAGATAAATCTTCTCTATTATGACCATTCTCATCAACATGCTTCATAGTCATCAAGTGAACCGGGCTACCACTGATTGTTTTCTCATTCCACTTGCTCGATTATAATGAAGATGGCGACATCATGTGCTGATTTTGCGGGAGAGAAGTGTGAATAGAACATTCGGATGATTTTCACTTATTTAGTCAAGAATGGCATCTCCGTATGCAATTCTTGAGGGGGAGAAGAAGTGTGAATTTTTTGCATTGTTGATTGATATTTGAGAATATAAATGGTCATACGGCTCTAAACTCATGTAAGAACCGAGCCTCTTCTTATCGGGTTATCTTCACATGGAGTTTTTCTCTTCTAAGAGCCGTTGGTTGACATCTTCACTCAGATTGATGAGTTTATCGACAAAGTGCTTCCGGTTAATGCTTCACGTATACATCAACATGATGATTCCGAACAATCTCTCTGTTCTTGTTTGATGTGATTGGTAGTTTGGTGTTACCATCTTGTGTGTTCGTTGCGGCCTGATTGCTGATTTCCTTGATGAACATCTTTCTGTTCTTGTTTGATTGGGAGGGATTTTAGTTAAGGGGATTTGCAAGATGTAAGTTAATTGGGATGCTTTTTGGTGGGATGGTTTTTGGTGTGAGTTGAAGATGTTAATTATCTATTCCCCAACTGGACAATCTTGAAGAAGGTCGAGTCTACAGTCTGCTCTACATTTCTTGCTATATGTTAGAAGACCAAAGACGAGTTGCATTTAATGATCTAAAGACTTCTTCTTAATCTGGGCATTTATCAAAAAGATTGTCGGTCTAGGGGAGAGCACTAATTGGGGGAATGTGATATGTCAAATTTAATCCCCAATTAGACTTGCTCACATTATTCAGCATGTTGATTCTCACAAAGACTTCAAGCGATCTTCTCAACAAATTTCAAGTATTTGGGCATTCAAAGAGTTGCTGATTCTGAAATATCAAAACCAGAAAGAGGGAAGGAGACAAGCATCTAAACTCGAGTAAACTTGATGTACTTAATACTTCTAAGAAATTGAAGATATCCCGGGAAGACAAATGTTATTACCGCAGAGAAACTCAAGGTTTGACTCATGGCGAGTAAACTTGATGAACTTAATTCTTCTAAGTGATTGAAGATATCCCGGGAAAACAAATGTCATGACCGCAGAGAAACTCAAGGTTTTACTCATCAAGGCGTTTAGTATTCTTATTCCAACTATGTGGGGGAAGCGATGAAAGAGTTAGTTTCTGAAGATAAATGAGGTACACAAGTGCGTGATGATCTCGATGTTATCACAATCATCAGAGGAGAGAGAATTGTGTACATTGGGGGCTCAACTGTTTCACTTGAGGGCTTAATCAGTGATTCAGAGATATAATCACTTATTCCAGAGTTGATATCCGCAGAGATTGTCATCCGCAGAGATAATCAGTGATTCGGCCTGCTTCTTCAATGTTATCGGTTGTTCTCTCTTTGGGGAATGTGTGTACTTCGGGTCCTTGAGCTTCATACACGTTCATCAGGGAAGAAAAATGTGAACATGGGAAGGTGTTCTTCATTCCCCTCATGATGTGTATTCGGGAGAGTTCTTGGATATTGGTGTACTTCGGGTTCTTGAGCTTCATACACGTTTATCAGGGAAGAAAAATGTGAACATGGGAAGGTGTTCTTCATTCCCCTTATGAAGTGTATTCGGGAGAGTTCTTGAGCATTATACTAAGAGACTGACTGCATCTTTTCAACTACACGGGGGAAGTGTTCTCTTGACACCTTTTGGAATGGATCGTTTCAGACTTCAGTAGAAAGGAAATTTGAGAAGAGGTATTCAAATGTGGGATGATACGTTGCTGTTCTTCTACTTGATGATATAACCCCGAATGGAGATCCTCAATTATCGTTCTTAAATGGAGCAACGGGATTTATGATAATGGTGTGCTACCTTGTGCACCTGGCTAAAGCAAGCTTGAAATAGAGCTTCGAATCTGCTCAACATAAGGATTTTCGGTTTGGGGGGAAGCTACCAAAGTCTCACTTTCAGATGGTTCAATTTCTTTCTTCAATGCAAGAGCCTCGGAAGCTTTGGTGGTGAAAGTTTTAGGGATGATGACTTCTATCTTCTACAACGGCGCTGCTCGATATCCTTATCTCGGTACTCGTATCATCATCTTCTTTAACTATATCATCTATTATATCTTTGTAAATATTTATCAGAAAACAAAATACAAAAATATAAAACCAACAAAAACAAAATACAAAAATATAAAACCAACAAAAACAAAATAGAAAAATATAAAACCAACAAAAACCCATAAAAATTATAAAATTTCAAAAATTCCAAAAATATGTTTTCTAAAGACATGTCTTCTGGTATCGATAACATCTGCGGTCTTAGAAATGTCATTCAATAATGGCACGGGACCATAGATGAAGTTCGAGCAGGAGGTGTAAATATTTTTTTCAAAACATGTCACAAACTATGGCTTACAATTATTTCAGACTGTAACCCGGGCTTCAAATAATGGTTTGCTATTATTTCAGATAGCAACCCGTTCTTTATAGAAAGGAAAGTACTGCGCTAAACCAATTTTCAAATATTTCGTGCACTTATCCTAAAATATATTGAGGAAAGTATGTCGAAGGACTGCTGTTCCTACACAAATGTTTTTCCGTCTAAAATTCTTCAGAAAAATATTTGTTGTATTTCAAAATGGTGGTAAAATGAGTTGCTTGAAAAATCAATCAGGATCAGAGTTTTCGTATTAATTCGCAAAAACTCAATCGATGACTTCAGCACTTTTAAAACTTTTCAAGAAAAAGAGTCATTGATTGAGGGGAAGAAAATTTTTCAAATTTATATCATCTAACGGACTTTCTTAATTATCCTACGTGTTTATCTGTAAAAATATAATTGCCTATGTTGAAGGACTAGGTTTCTAGGATATGATTGTTAGGTTTAGATGATTAGAGTTTGATTAACACATAAACCCCATACCTTATATGATCTGATTGACATGTTGTATTGACTGTTATTAGTCGATTGTTGTTTGGGTGATGTCGACCACCATATATCTGTTTGTGTTCACTAACGTATGCAGGTATTTTGGTATAAGAATGTTCCCGATCCGGATCCCACATAATATGATGATTGGATGCTGAAAGGAAAGGGTAACTATATCTTGGGTTGACAAATGAAGAAACGGAGCTTAACTGGACTTCCAAGGAGAGTTGGCATAAATGCAATGTAAGAGGTCTCACTGCATCAGCAGATGGTTTTCTTCTAAGTGATTGAAGAAACGGAACTTAATTGGACCTCAGTTGGCATTAAAATGCAACGAAAGAAGTCTCACTGCATCGGCAAACAGTTTTCTTCCAAACCCTACAGCAACAACAACAGAAGCTTCTCAACCACCTAACGTATCTTTGTGCAGGATACCATTTTTAAACAATTTTTGAGTAAATTGAATTAAATTGTTTTGAAAATGGAAAAATGTTGTTTTGAAAATATATTGGACTAAATTTTGAAAATCACCGGACTTCATTTTATCAAAACCTTAGTCACTCAATTATTGACTTCTGTCATGGATTGAGGGGGAGAGTGATTTAAAATAAAATATTTTCAAACGATATTTCTTCATAAAAGGTCCGTCTGTACAACAATTAGTGGTGATCTAAAGATTTAATGTTATGTCATGGTATGATTTTCTTTAATACTCAAAGATCTTACAAAATAATTTTTTTTCTGTTCTTGTTTGATTGTGAAATTGTTTTATTTTACTTAAAGGTCTCTTAAAACAATCATACCTGATACTAACAATCTTTAATGTCTTAAAATGGTCCTTCTCTGTCATTTTTTAAAATTAAATCTTGCCACGTCTTTCCCTAAAACTTTCTAAATGATTTAAATCAATCGGGATCCAAAACCCTAATTGGTTTGAAATTTTTGATCAAGGGAGAGATCGTGATTTAAATCTCAAATCTGTTTTAATGGAATCGGTTTTAGTCCTTTATAGGCACTCCTGCCTCCATGTGCCAAACGATTTCAAATATACAATGCACATGTTGAGGAGGAGGATTTATCCAAAAACCAGATGAGTATTTAAACAAGGCCACATTTTCTCCCATGTTTTCTAAACCTAATTAAATCACTTGGGATCCAAAATCTCAAAGGGTTTGATATTTTTGATCGGGGGAGAATTTGTGATTTAATAATGAAATTTGATAAAAGGTGATCGTCTTGATTTAAATTGTGCACGCTGCTCGCTCATATGTGCTAAACGCTTTCGAATCTTGAAGCACATATTGAGGGGGAGCAAATAAACTATCGAGGTACGAAAGCTTTTTAAAGTGATTTATAAAGTACCTTGATTGAGTTTTCAAATGGTTTCTTAAATGGCTTTTGTAATCGTGGATGTGCTTCAAAAGAACTCTTGCCTCTATGTGATAAAAATGATTTCAAATATCCTATGCACATATTGAGGGGGAGAATTTTGCCATGAAAATCAAATGGCTTTTTCGTATGAAAATTGTGATCAAAGAAAATATTTCAAAGTCCTCTTGCCTCCTTGTGCTAAACAATTTCTAAATCATATGCACATGTTGAGGGGGAGGTTTTCTAAATGATCAAAACTATTAAGGTACAAAATGCTTTGATCTCGTATCACAAGTACCTTGATTGTTTTTCCAAATGATTTTTCAATTGGTTTCAAAGAAGGAATGAACAATACCAAAAGACCGACCATTTTACTTTAATATATGGAGTTATAAGGTTGGTGAGGTTAGGTATTTGTTCCCACGATCCAGCCAGAACCGGAGGGATCTTCCCAGGGACAATCCACTAGATAGTGTAGAGTCCTTAGGAATATTGAAAAAAGGAGAAATATGAGAATATGGGAAGAGTGCGGACTGAGATAGAGCTAGAACTGGCATAAACCCAACAAGGTTCTAGTTATGAAGTCTCGGTAAGCACTGAAGGGGTTGAAGAATGAAAAAGAAATGAATGAGAAAAGGGTGAAAAGAAATAGCCCTCCATCAATTCAAGCTTAGGGCAGAAACCGGGTTCAATACATATGCTACTGGAGGTTACTAAGGTAACACTGGTATTGAAGACAAGACGTCATGGACCCAGTGACGCACTGCACTACAACTTCCCAAGCCACTCAAGTTCCTCTTAAAAGGGCTTGTTTCATTCTCACGGGGAACCGACATAATCTATCGACTTTCTCTTAGAGATTGTTGATATTGAAGAAGGAGACCCTCTCCCTAGTCTCCGACACAGGAACCAAATGTGCACTATTGAGTCTAGAGCCAAGAGATCATCCACAATATCTCATTTAGGACACTAAATTCTTGAAGACTTTCTTTTTCACACAATGTGGAAAGTAAGTATATATTAAGAGTCCTACGCATTATCCTTGTGGTATTGCCAGAACATCCGAGTGATATGTTAAATATTTACAATGAAGATGGAAATCCTTCTAGAGCCAACATCAAACAAGCTCTTAGTGGGTGACATGTGAAATCTTGCAAAAGATCAAGCTTGTGACAACTGGATAGAAACGATGGGGAGATTCATTCTTGAATCAACCTTGGTCCAGGAATGGAATTGACGAATGCTTTTGGAAAAACCGTTCGATGTGTAAACCTTGTTTTCTCTAGCACGTCGAATGTGTATTCATTTTCAAACTCAAAAAGTATATCTGATTGAAAAAATACTTTTAGAAAAACCGTTCGATGTGCGAATCTCTTCTTTTCGCTAGCACGTCGAATGTGTACTCATTCTCTAATACAAAAAGTATTTTGATTGAAAATTGATCTTTCTCATAAAACCTTCGTTGTATTGCAAAACTCTTTCTTCAAGCAATACGCGATTGTTTTTCAAATCATTTTTCATCAATCAGTGAATCTCAATTTGCTGGTTCACTCACTCCGTGTTGTCTTCTTTGAGACGTTCCGGTTTGAGAACGGCTAGAGCAGCTGCGAAACCCTGTCAAGGAGATTCTTAGGAATCCTACCTGATCACAGGCAGTACTTGTACTGATCAACGGGGAACCGTGGGCCGTGTACCTCAATTCAACGAAAGTGATCAAAGACACTTTCGTGTGTTTTATTGCTAACTGTTGTTTGCAGGTACATTTGGACGGTTGCAGCTGATCAGAATTGAGCGGTCAATCCAAAGCCGCATGCTCACAGCATCCACACTTAATTGAAGAAATCATGACTGGTGCATATCTACATAACCTGGTTCTGATATTTTTATACTATGCTTCTGCTACGCTGCTACAAATATCATGAACCAGTAAAGCTTCCGCTACTCTGATGGAAAGATGTCATGATCCAGAATGTGTGAGCATGTCGGTCCGAAAGTCACAACTTCACATGATGGCAACACAATAAAGGGTGATCCAGAGATTTACTGTGGCTGATGATCTCAATGAAAGCTCGAAGATCATCAAAGATGTGGATCAGACCAAAGACCTCCACTAAAAGTACAAATCTATGCGGACTTTGAAGAATCGCTGCTAATGCACAAAGATTGCGGAAATGAAGAATTCAAGTCTACGAGCTCAAGACTGAACTTAAAATAGAATGCTAGGATTCGAAATGTAAAACATGGGGTGACCTCCCTTAGGGGGAGATTGTTAGGAATTAGAAAATTCCATACTAAAGAGTCGGTCACCCCAAATATTATCTAGCATAAGTTAGCTCGTAGACATATCGTTAGTTACGTTATTTACTGTTTTATTAGTTAGTTATTAGTCTAGTTTAGCATAGTGCAACACCGTGGAGGAAGGACGGGTCTTTACCCACTATATCCCTGATCCACAGGCCGATAGGAGGTCGTGTATTTGTAAGTATAAATACCCCTTCCATCCATGGAAGGGGTGGTGCTTTTCAATCTAATATTCCATACTTTTGTGTAAACCTCTAGAAAGAACACCCTCTCTCTCTACTAACTCTCTAACTATGGAAAACATGTATTTTGATCATCCAAGACCACCCGAATCATCAAACACAATAAAATAACAATCCTACAATTGATATTATACAAATGTTTTGACACAATCTTTTTCACCACAAACACATAAACACGATTAAGTGTTCATACGCTTATGCGTAGATCACTAAAATCACTATATCTCAAGTTTTAACCGTTAGATTAATGAAAGATTCAAACCATTGTTTAAAAACTTGTTAAGAACGCAAAAACACTTACGGATTGATGATCAGAAACACGGATTTGAAGAATGATTTTTGTGCGTAGGATATTTTAGATGAAGATAATAAATGTGAAAGGTTGAGTTAGGTGGAAGGTTTTTATTTAAAATAACTTTAAGTTTTTGGCAGTTTTGGTCCCTCCATCTTTTCCATTTTCATCCAAAGCCTTTAAACTTCTATTTTGGTTACCAAACGAAGAATTCTTGGAAATAACTTTGACGACACTCCCCCTCGACTTAAGAAATAATGAAAGGTTATAAATTTTTAGTCCGAGGAGTGTCAGAAACCAGAAATGTGACCACCATTATTAAAGAAACAACCGGGATTAGGTAACATGCAAGTACAGTGATTATATGAAACAGTTAAGTATATATTTTCTCCCCCTCAACACTTGATCGAAAAAAAATACTGAATTTTGAAAGATTTGAGTGTGGACGGAAGAAATGTACTTGCAATGTTTGAAGAAATATAGCTAGAAGAATATTTTTGATGTTTTATCTGATTTTCTATTTTTGTATTTTGTTTTTGAAAAATTATTTACAAAAGAGATTTTGGTGTTTGACTGGTTTTTAAGACTGTTTTAAGAGTTCATCCAATTCCTCTTTAGTCAAACACCGCATACCAATCCGATGGACCAACTCATTAAACCTAGCGGGAGGCAAGGCTTTGGTGAGTAGATCTGCCAATTGGTATTCTGTACCCACGAAGTATAATTCAATTGTACCCTGTTCCACATGGTCCTTGATGAAATGATAGCGAAGATCGATGTGCTTTGACTTCGAGTGCTAAACTGAGTTGCACGAGATCGCAATGGCACTCCGATTGTCGCAGTATGATTCGTGTAAAGTGAGTGGTGAAAAACACAATATCAACGTATATCAAAATAACCGTAAAATTCGACAAATTAACCCTTTAGGAAAAAGGGTTAACGTGCCAAACCTCACGAATGTGATAAAAGTGATACCGGGAAAGTGAATTCCCCGGGTCGTGTCCCAACGAGGTGTGAAATTGACGGTGTCGTTGAGTTTTGTGATTTTGGACTTGAATGGGTTTTTAATGATTTTGGATTTGTGATTACGTATTCTACAAAATAAAGAACGGAAATGAAAATAAAGCATGTAAAACAAAGAAAACACTAAATAAACTATGACTAAGCCTAAGAAATAATAAAACAACGCTAAATTACATCCTAGGGTGCTAAAATGCAAAAACGCTAAAAACCGGGAATTCACCGAGCCCCGAAAGTGAAAAAGATGAAATTTACATCCTATGAGTGTAAAAACAATTTTCCTACATTCTAAATGACTAAAAATAATTTTAGAAACAAGCCGGGTATTTTTTTGACTTTTATTTTATTTATTACGAATTAAAAACTATTTTAAACTAATTAATTAATAAAAAATACTAAATAATAACGGAAAATTATGAAATTTTTATGATAAATTCTTGATGATACTAAGAAGCCAGGAAAATTATGAACTACGAAAAAGCATTGCAAATAAGCGGGCAAATAAGCTAAACAGGTTATAAGCTAATAAGATGAAAAATGGCTTAAGTAAATAAATGATGCAATGGATGACAACAAAAGTCCCAAGGGCAGTGATGGTAGCATAGGGGGGGTAACTGGTCGTGTGTATGCCTGGCAGGAGGTCACATGTTCGAATCCACCTCCTGTCCCTTTTTTCACTTATTTTTTTTTCTTTTCAAAGCTTAAAGATGCAATCAAATAAGTACTTTTTGTGAAAAACTTTCTTATAAAATCCACTCAATAAGCTGTTTGCACAGCTTATTGCTGACAGTTATGAACAGAAACAAACACCCTTTTTGCCACTTTTATTTTCTTTGAACTTTTTGCTACTAGGAACTTAAAAATAAACTAAACTAACAATTTTTCTACATAAGCTAACTCTTGAGGAACCTAAATAAAACAGAAATTGAGCATCTACCAGGATAGATATCATGACAGATTCAAAAAGAAACTTAAAACAAACACTCCTAATGCTCAACAAGCTATAGGGGAAACTTTTTAATCCTACTATAAGCTAAGGGAAAAGAAAGTCAAGCAACTAGATTGATTACTACATCTAACCTCATAATATCAAATAAGCTAAAACTAATAGATAAATAAGCTTAAAAAAAACAACTGTTGTAACAACAGTTAAGGGGCAGAAAAGAGACCTATGGAACTTAAAATAAGCTATGGAAAAAAAGCACTACTGGGCTGACTAAGGGAAAGAGATCATAGCTACACTACAAGCTATCTATATAACAAAAATTCAAGCAATAACAACAAGGGATTAAACAGAAAATCAGCCTTGAAGAAGCTGATTTGGGACAGCAACCTAACCTGATGCAGGACAGAAAATGGACTAGATCACCAACTTTAGAGCCATTGCAGCCTAAGCAAAAGAATTTTTCGATTTTTTTCCTTTTGGGAAATGTTAAAAGAGCTAGTGAAAATGATATTTTTAATTTTTAATAATTTTTATCACTACTAAAAATTACTTAAAAAGCTAATTGAAAAATGACAAAAACCATTTTCTTGGACTGTTGGACAGATTTTTTTTACTTTTTGAAAAGCTAATATAAAACTGACTTGCAACTAAACTATCCTAAATAATACCAAATATAACTAGCTAAGAGTAAATAAACTGATAAAACCAAAATGGGTCAAAAGTGGCGTTTGACCCACAAAACTTGTTAAACCAAACACCCCTTTTAAGGGTCAAAAACAAGTTTTAGAAACTGAGATGCTGCGACACTTTTAAAAACTGGATTTGCCCATTTGAACAAAAGCGCTTATGAGCTTACAACACACCTTGTAATGAGAACATAAACAAGAATTCGAACAATGAAATTCACAATCTTAACTTGCGTAAACTTTAAAACTGGAAGTAAAACTGAAAATAGATTGCATTAACTGAAAATTAAAAAGTACATTAAAATTAAATTACAATGAAAGTAAAAGTGGTACTAGACATTGAATTCTAGACTAAATGTAAACTAATCCTAAAAAGCCTATTTATACAGGAAAGTAAAAAAAATGTCTTCTTCTCTTGTCTTCACTGTTTGTGTTTCTTTGTGAGATGAACCAAGCAAAGGTAAACTTGTGCTTCTTTCCTTTCAATCCAAGCCGTCCATCAATTAGGTGTACATTAGAAACAATCTGAGCCATCTGTTGGGGACTTTTATTCTTGGATTGCCACAGTGGCAATGGGGAAGAGGAGTAGTGGGTTTGGGAGTTGGGATTGACTGGGTAATAGATTGGGATTAGGGTTGAGTGTCCTGGGGTTGAGTGATTCTGGGTAAAGGCTAGATTAGGTTTCTGGGTTTTGGGAAAAGAAGAAGATGAGAAAAGGAAAATGGAGGGAAAAATGTGACTGGGTCGTGGGTTATTGAGATGGGTTGGGTAAAAAGGAAAGGTTAGCTTTTAGGTTTAGGTGTTAATAACTTGGACTTAAGGATAGGATATGAATACATTTAACAACTTAGGGACCACTTGTGCTAAAACTGAATTTCCATGGACTAGACGTGTAACTTCTGAAAATGTAATCCAAGGGCTGGACTTGTAATTCTCAAATAATGTAGGGACCATTTTTGCCATTTTCTGAAAGTTCAAGGACTGATTCTGCCATTTTCTGATTTTTGCTCGTTTTCGCCCGTTCTCGCTCTGTTTTCAATCCTTTTGTACCTGCAAGACATAAAACACACTCCGAGGATATTTTTGACATATTTTGAGCGTTTTTGAGTGTTTTTGGACATTTTTGAGGTTTTGCGCGGGTAAAAATGATGGGTGAATAAGCACTCATCACAGTACATCGGGATTCTGTCAAATACGTAACCATAGTCTTTGAGTTGTGTTCTCATCCAGATGACTTGAGCACAACACGCCGACATGGCTACATAATCTGCTTCGGTTGATGACAGCGATGTACAATCCTGCTTCTTCGATTGCCAGGACACCAGTTTATCACCAAGAAATTGTAGTGCTCCTGAAGTACTTTTTCATGAATCTAAACATCCTGCGTGATCAACATATGAAAAAGCGATTAGTTCAAAACCAGAATCCTTCAGATACCAAATCCCCAAGTTAATGGTTCCCTTGATGTATCGGAGGATTCTTTTAGCCTCAGAGAGGTGGGTTTCAGTTGGTCTTGACTGATAACGGGAGCAGAGATAAACGGCAAAGACAATGTCAGGTCGGCTAGCTGTTAGATACATGAGAGACCCAATGATACTACGGTATTTTGTAGGGTCGACAAGTTTCCCATGTAAATCAGCGTCTAGCTTCTTGGTATGAGTCATTGGTGTGGCATAAGTGTCACATGTTTTCATTCCAAATTTGTTTAACAATTCAAGGGCATATTTGGACTGACTCAAGAAAATACCACGGGGTGATTGATGAACTTGCAGTCCTAGAAAGAACGTAAGTTCACCCATCATGGACATTTCAAAATTTTTCTTCATTAGTTTTGCAAAAGCGATTGAGTACTTTTTATGTGTAGACCCAAAAATGATGTCATCCACGTAAATTTGAACAATTAAGATATGTGCCCCGTGATATTGTATAAAAAGAGTAGGGTCGACGGAACCTTTGGTGAAATTATTAGCAATGAGGAAAGATGATAGCTTATCGTACCATGCCCGAGGAGCTTGTTTGAGACCATAAAGAGCTTTGTTTAGTTTGTAGACATGGTTCGGGAACTCGGGATCAACGAATCCTTCTGGTTGGCTGACATAAACCGTTTCTTTCAGTTGTCCGTTGAGAAACGCAGTTTTGACATCCATCTGAAAGACCGTCATATTCATATGAGCCGCGAACGCGAGAAATATCTGAACAGCCTTAAGACGAGCAACCGGAGCAAAAGATTCTTCAAAGTCTATTCCCTCTTCCTGACGATAACCCTTAGCAACTAGACGTGACTTGTTTCAGATTACGTTCCTTTCAGCATCCAATTTGTTTTTCCAAATCCATTTGAGACCAATGACGTAGACCCCTGTTGGTCTTTCAACCAGTTCCCATACTTCAAGACGTTTGAATTGGTTGAGTTCTTCTTGCATGGATTCAATCCAGTTGTCTTTTGTCATTGCGTCTTTAATGTTTTTAGGCTCAGATTGGCAGACAGTGAGTGCATAAATGTAATGTTCACCATCTGTGTGAAGACGTTGTCTTGTAACGACTGGTTGATTCGGGTTGCCAATAATATTTGCCAGAGGATGGTCTTTTGTCCATCAATGTGTAGAGGGTTGATGTTGGTATACATTCTGCAGATTCTGAGGATTCAAATGGTTTGTTGATGATTCCGCGACATCAGGTGCAACAGTGTCATTAGCAAACGGGTTAAAGAACGCATTTGGATCAAAATCTGCAGGTGGGGGTACTTCATTAAGAACATCATCAGCTGATTCATCATTGTTGGAAGAGGTTTGTTCAACTGTTGTGGTAGAGTCAACTGGTGGTGCTTCGTCAACAGTAGTTGTTGTATCAGGTGTATCAGGTATAAGAGTAGTATCAGGTTGAGCAGCGGAAACAACGGATACACCTGGAGCACGTTCATCAATATCGTCACTGAACAGTGGAGCAAATAACCTTTCCATTTGTTGACGAGTGAGCTGGGGGCTTTGTTCAGCTGATGATGGGGTTTGAGGGAAGTTTAAGCGGTTGTGACTGGGTTCCAAGCTGTTATACTCAGAAGCCATTTCCGTAAGTTCATCAAAATGAGCATGAATCGTTTCCATAACCTGTTTTGTTAGACGATTCCAGATCCGGTAACCTTTAGAATTTTCACAATATCCAATAAAGACTCCAATGTCAGCTTTGGCTTTGAGCTTTCCAAAATCAACACGATCATTATTCGGATAGCAAAGGGATCCAAATACATGAAAGTCTTTGAGATTCGGTTTATGGTTGTGGACAAGCTCAAAAGGTGTTTTGTTGTGGCGTTTAGTAATCATAGAACGGTTTTGAGTATAGCATGTAGTAGATACAGCTTCTGCCCATAAGTAATCTGGAAGTTTAGAATTGATTAACATTGTTCTTGCAGCTTCCACTAACGTTCGGTTTCGTCTTTCAACAACTCCGCTTTGTTCTGGTGTACGTGCAATAGATGTCTGATGCTCAATTCCCACTTTCTCATAAAATTCTCGAAGAGTTTGGTTAACAAATTCAGTTCCTTTGTCTGTTCTGATTTGGCGGACGGTGTTCCGGAGCTGAACTTGAATTTTCATGAGAAAGGTGATGATCATTTGTGGAGCTTGGTCTTTGCTTCGAAGAAAGTAGACCCAAGTCCATCGTGAATAGTCATCAACAATTACTAAAATGTAGCATTTGCCATTGATCGTGTGCACGCGCATCGGGCCACACAAATCCATGTGAAGAAGATGAAGCACATGCTGAGAGCTGTGTTCCACCTTTGAAGGAAAATGAGCACGAGTGCTTTTCCCTTGTTCACAGGCTGAGCAAAGGTGATCTTTAGAATACCAGAATCGTGGGAGACCTTCAACTAGTTTGTGTCGAGCAAGATTGGTTATAGTTTGAAAGTTCAAATGTGAGAGACGACGGTGCCATAGCCAGGATTTTGTTGATGTTCCCTTTGAAAGTAAGCAGATGGGAGATGAAGCAACCATGTATTGCATAGAGATAGTGTAAATACTTGAGTTACGCGAGCCAACCATAAGGTCGTTTCCTTGTAGATCACGAATGAAACAAGATTTCTCCCTGAAAGCAACCTCCAAATCTCCATCACAGAACTGACCTACTGAAAACAGATTGTGACCGAGGCCTTCCACATAATAAACCCTGCTAATTTCTATGTTCCCATTGATATAGTCTCCGTAGCCCATGATAGCTGCGAAGTGATCATTCCCGAATCTGACAGTGCCAATGAACTTTGCAATAAAGTTTGATAACAGTTTAAGGATGCCTGTCATGTATCGGGAACATCCGCTATCAACAATCCAGAGAATGATCTGTATCACCTGCATTACACACAGACGACACAGATGGAATAGAAGTAGATGTGGAACCCGAAATGTTAGAGGGTTCCGGAGCAATTATAGTAGACATACACACATCAATAACTTTAGGCATCCATTTAAATCCTAGTGTGTTATATATCCATTTCTGCCTTCTCCAACTAGTATTTGCTTTAGTCTTAGTGAATGCACTAGGTGGTACTACATTCTTAGGAGGTGAAACTGGAGCTACTGGGACAGCAATGCGTTTCCTAGAATCTAAAGAGGGCGGTTTACCAAGCACAGACTTAGAAAGATTAGTGGGCCTAGAGGTATTCCGATTCTTAGGATTCCGTAAACGAGAGATGATAGCTTTAGCAACACATTTGTCATGACAATCAGAATTCATACTTTTACGACAAATAACACAAGGTGCATCAGACTGAATATCAAAAGTACTTAAAGGTTTAGCATTCGTTACATCACTATTTCTATTACATTTGCCAGACGCAATATCTATAGTGGAAGCAACGTGAGTCTTATTCATTGTCCTAGGGTGTTCTTCTACTTTATCATTCCTTATTGATCTTTTCTTAGGTCGCAACTTCCTATTCTTCGATGTAGTGCTCCTAGGCTGTGAAGTGCGGACATTTGGAAAAGAGGCAACTATTCCTGTTTCAGTAGAAGGAAGCACGTTAGCAACTTGTGTTTTGGCAGAAGGCATTCTAGGTTCACGATTACTAAGTGTTACAGGTGCTATTCTCTTAATCACAGTAGGCGGAAGTTGTTCATACTTTCCTAACATTTCTCTTAACTTAAAGATAGTGTGAATCAAATCTTGATTTTCAGAACGAATATTACCAGCAAAATGCATTACTTCTCTAGTGTGTGCAAGATAGTGATCAAGTTCGTTTGATGCTTCATGACGAGTCTTATTGAGTAAATCAAATATGATACCATATTCCTGTTTAACTTTTACAAGTTCTTGTTCATATTTTGAGATTTGACTTTTCAAAGACACGTTTTGATCATCCAGTTGCTCAGATTTTGGATTAAAATTGTTTGATTGCAACTGGTGGATTTTGGTTTGCAAAGCAAGTTCACGATTTTGACAATCTTTTTGACACCATTGAAGACGACGTTTTGCATTTGAAAGATCGTGTAAGAGACGTTCGTTTTCAACTTTTAAAGACTCGATCTGAAGCACATTATCAGTATTCTCAACAGTTAAAACATTATCAACAGTATCAGCATAGATATAATCAGATGCATATGACAAAGAATTCAATAACACAGCATTATGGACATCAGCACAGATGACATCTTCCAAGAGTCGATCAACATCTTTTCTCAACATTTTCTTTTTACGTTTAGTATTAGAAATAGATGTTTCTGTTTTCTCGAAAACGACCTTCATCAATCCGAGTTCCTTATGAAAGTCCCGTTCCCAAGACAATGCACAATTTTTCAAAATTTTAACATTTGGTAAAAGATTTTTCTGAAAAATGTCTCTTTGCTCTCGCGCCAGAGGCGATTGAAAATGTTGAACTTTGATTTCAGAATGATATTCTATCTCATGTTGTAAAGTTTTGAGGTCAGCCATGAAAATGTCAAAATATCTAAGAATTTTGCGATTTTCAGGTTTTGAGTTTACTTCACTGATGGAAGGTAAAGGACCATAAATTTGTGCATAATCTGGTTGGGGATTAACATTAGAAGACTCAGACGTTTTTATGATAACCCTTGGTGTGTTAGAAGAATCCGTTGGTGTGACGAAAGTGACCGGTTTTGAATAATTAAAAGGTTTGTTGTAAACAACAGTTTCTAATTTTGATCGACTCTCGTCTTCTGCATCTAATTCCTCTTGACGATGATATTCAACAACAGTCATAACAGAATTATCAATTTATATTCTGCACTGGAAACTTCAGGATTTTGTTTGAATGCTTTGGTTGAAAGCTTAGGTTTGTAATCAGCAAGATTCAGTCCATATCCATTTGGATTGGGTTTTAATGTAAAATTTTCAATAGCAGTTACTGACTCACCATGTTTGTAAACAACAGTTTTAAACTCTTTAAGTTTGTTTTGCAAGCCGATAATTTCTTCAAGATGATCATCTATTCGTTTCGTTGAATGCTTTTTGTATGCAGAGAACTATTTTTGACAAGTTAACAACTCAGCCTTAGCTTTTTGATTTTCCAAGGTGAGAGCGTTAATTTGCTTTTTATGTTCATGTTTCAGTTGTTCTATTTCAGACAACAAAGCATTCTTCGAAGCGGCTAGATCACGCATCTGTCTCTCTAAATATTTTTCGTTTTGATGAGATTTAGCAAAGGCGGCTTCAAAACCTTTTTCACGGTTTTCTTGAGTTTTGAAAAAGTTGAGTTGCTTTTGTAAACATTCAAAATCCTTGGTTAACAGTGCATTTTTACTTTTTAAGTCCTGATTTACTGCACGACATTCTTCCACTATGGTTTGTTGGTCTTGAATTAAACGAGCAAAATCTGGATGAGGCAAAAGTTCGGCGTGTTCAACGTGAGTCACAACATGATCATTACTTAGATCCTCAAGTATAACCATGGAGTCAATTTGATTATCAATGGAAACCATAAGGTCATCTTGATCGGAATGAGATGTGGATGACTCATTTTGAACATTCTGAGCCTTGCCGGATTCAGATGTTGGCGAAGATATTAGATCAGAGATAAATATGGTTTGTTCGGGGTACCTGAGACAAGCCATCAATGTCATACACTGGGCCTGTGTCACTCATGTGTAACTCATGCATATTAGCCATCAACATAACAACTGCATTGGCCTGCAAGTCCTCCATATCATCATTTGAGTCTGCATCTGCCATAAAACTCTGTTATTTGTCTGTGAGAGTTCCACCAGCTTCATCCTTAAGAGCCAAAAGAAGAGCTTCTTTGTGATAAGCACTGCCCCTAGTCCTCGGCTTTGGGCATGCATTAGCCAGGTGTCCTTTCTCATTGCAGTTGTAGCATCGAAGACCATTCAACCCATTTTGAGCATTTCCCTGTTCCACCACTTGAGCTCTGTTGTTATTCCTACCCATAGCATTAAACCCTTGACCACCGCCCATCTGACGACCATAACCACGATTCTGAACTTCAACTCGTCCATTGTTCACAACAGCCTGATTTCGTGTGTTAGATCAGGAACGAATACGATTGTTGGATTTGTTGGTACAACGGCTAAAAGCATTAGCAATCATAACAAATCCTTGTTGCAATGCTTCGAACGGATCGGATTCCTCATTAGCTTCATTGACAAATGCTTGAGCATTGTTGTTGTTGTATGGAACCAATTGATTATGTTGAGATTGTTTTGATTGATCATTTGGTGTGTTATTGGCAGTTGGTTGAGTTGCTGGTTGAGGAGGATAACTGTTTTGAGCATACAAGGCAAGTTGTTGATTTTCCGGATGTGAAGGTGAAGCAATTTGAGCACGGAGAATCCTTTCCCTATCAACTTCCTTTTCATGAGGCTTCAAATAATCGTACAACAATCCGTATGTAGAATGATGCATGTTCTTCGCTTGACGGAGAAAAATGACATACTTCTCCCATTCAGGACCAAGACTACTCAGGAACTTAGTATTAACTGCAATTCTTGGCATGATGATGTTGTGTTTATCCAAATCATTGATGATGTATGAGAATCGATGATGATAAGACTCTAGTGTCTCTCCAGGTTCAATCAAGAAGTGTTCATAAGCCAAGTAAATTTTGGATTCCATATCCTCCTGATTGAGTGCAGATCCTTCCATAAGTAGATGAATGTGTTCCCACATTGCCTTTGTAGTCTTTTGAGCATCAACACTTCGAAGAATTGGGTTTGGTAATCCTAAAAGGATATATTGCATTGCAAGCTCATCAGCTTCATAGTGTAGAAGTTCTTCTGGATTCAGGTCTGCAACAGTAGCAATGTTTGATTGTTCATCCCTTGGTGGATTAGCATTTGGATCTCCGGGTACAATGACAGTAGGCATCTGAAATGGACCTTCCAAGATAACCTTCTTTAAGAACTTTCCATGTGGCTTCTTCAAAACACAAAACCTAAAGAACCGAATTACCCATTGATCGTAGTTTCCTGGAGTGAGCATTGGAGGTCTATCAAGTGATCCAGCCTCATGAATTGATTGTTGGCTGCTTAAAGCTTCACACATCTTTGCAAACCAAGTGGGTTCCTTCATAGTGTTCCTTGATGGATGTTGATTGAAATCGTTTGTGTAGGGTTGAACTTGAAGACTTGGTGGTGTTTGAACCATTTGTGGTGGAGGAATTGCTCCAAGTTGTGGAGTATGTTGTTGATTAAATTGTTGTTGATAAATTGCTTGTTGTTGATTCCATTGTTGATGTTGTGGACTTAGTTGTTGTTGTCGTTGAGAATAATTGTAAGGGAAATAGTTAGAGTATGGTGGTTGTGACATGTTGAAAACTTGTGTTGGTAAAATGGATCTTTGTAGTCGAAAGAACCTTTGTTGATGAAGTATCCTTAGGCGTAGAAATCACAATAAACCAAGTAGGACTTATGCGTAAAAACACCAAGTTACGCGCAACAGCAAGAGTTACGCGTAGGTTTAGCTTACGCGTAAGTAAGGAAAAAGCACTAAAGTTATGCGTAAAACAAGAAGTTAGGCGTAGAAAACTTAGGCGTAGGATTACCTTATGCGTAAGACTAGGCTTAGGCGTAAGATGAATCTTATGCGTAGGATTTTCTACGCGTAAGCTTTATGTTTATGCGTAATTTTAGGGTTTTATCCCAAGTGATCTTTTACACTATCACAGTGCAAAAGATATCCAAAGTCGACGTATTTTCAGGCTTATCCAAGCAAGAAAACACGGAGTAAACCACGAAACTGAAGATCAAACCAAGGATAAAGTTACGCGTAAGTTTAGGGTTTTGATACGCGTAGCTTTACTCGTAAAAATGATTTTGCCCAAAGATGTTTCTATACCAGTTTTTGTATGATGAAATAGCTTCAATATCACCAAAAGAACACAAGAGTGTGAAATTTGATGATCCAAAGCATAAAAAACGGTTACGCGTAGGATGAAACCCTCGTACAAAACCAAGCTTAAAAACGATGATCCACGCGTAAAGGTTGAAACTTTTTGCCAAAAATAGTTATTTTAACACCTTAAAACATTGAAAGTACAAGAATCTTGGATTCAAACGTGTAAAAAATGTGTTTTTAAGCGAACCAAAGTATCAAGCCACGCACGTATGTTCTACGCGTAGGACCAAAACGTTCACCCAACTATTTGATGATTGATACCACTGTTAGGTCACTAGTTTTACAACACAAGCATTAAGATAAAGAGTAGAGAAGAGATAGAGGTCGGTTGAACAATAAACAAACACACACACACACGTATGAGTAGCACGGTTAGGCGTAGAGTATGAGTGAAAGAGATAAATTGAACAACCAACCCTCAAGTGAGGGTTATTACATAGTATTTATAGGAGGGAAGCTAGGGCAACACTCCTAGTCCCTTCCTTTCTCCTATGGGCTTGGGCCTAAGCTCATGGGCCTTCTACATAAGCTTAAGGCTAATAACAAAAATAAAGGCCATAATTAAGCTAACTATTACATATGAATTACTAACACTTGATTTAGGTTTAGGAGTGATTCCAACACCATTGTAGTGTATTTTGAAGACCACATCAAGTGGTACTTCCATAAGACCTGTATTAATCGAAATATTACAAAAATAATCAAAACCCTAATTTCAAAAAAACCTAAATCAGAGAATAATTTATATTATAAATTAATACAATTGGGGTAATAAAACATTAAAAACAAAGATGGAATATACCTTTTGTCTTGGCAATTTGTGGAAACCGACACTCAATTGGAATTATTAATGATTTAGGGTTCTGCGTTTTGGGGATCAAGAAAGAAAGTGATGTATGAATGGATAAGGCAAAGGGTTTGTGGTTATAAAGATGAAATCTGTACTATTTTAATCTAAACATCGTACTTGAGAATCCACATATGCAGGAATGTGGGGGACCATAGCAAACGTGTGTTTAAGGTTTAGGTGGTGTACGAGGTTTCCACGCTGGAATCCTATTAGGATGATACTCTCTCAAAAATACCGGATACCGGTTGTAGAAGTAACAAAATGTATCATTTAAGACAAAAAATACAAGTATAGTGGGCAAAGGAGATTTTTTTTATTCGCTACGTCGAACTAACATTTGTGACAAGTATGATGCTTTAATAGATTATTATCCCAACTTTAATTTTGCTTTCTATTAACACAACCTGAAATTGAAAATAACCAAGTCTAAACACCGACAATCACATCATAACTACTGATGACGTTAACAAGAATAAACCACCCAATTCAAAAAACCAAATTTCGACCTAATGCGATGATTAACAAGAAGATTCAAATAACATCGTCATTACTAACACGCATAAACTAACACTTCATAATCAAATAATAAAAAAAAACTAGTTCTTAAATTAGAAAATAATATTCATTGAATAAATTCTGAAAAACCTGTTTTTTTTAGCACACATACAAACTAGAACATGAAACTAAAATAAACAAAAAAGTGATCTAGTATACGTTTGATATTCGATAACAATAGCATAAATTAAATAGCTTCATTTACAATTTAAAAAAGAAAGAACAAACCACCCTTCACTATGCTAACGGAGTAACAGTCCACTACCAGTACTGCTACATGATGAAGACGAGATATTGCCACAGTATTTCTGTTAAAACACCACTTAATAAACTTCATCCCCAAAACAACCTCATAGGCCCATTCAAGAAGGGAAAAAGGAATATCTCGAAGAAGGTCATCTGAATTGATATAATGAAGGCCTTCGTAATGGTATACCTTTTATGTTCAACCATTATTACATTATTATGAGAATCTAAAATTAGAAAACTTGTTTTGTTGGTACAACTTCTTGGTACTTTCTATGAATGATCGAATCACAATAATAATCACACTAATTTTATTGGTAAAACAATCGTTGTTTACAAACTAAATGACACGGGTATTTATAACCCATCAACAGACACCAGTGAACCATCACACTGGTTCACTAATTGGTATAACAACCATCATACTTCATACCTTTTCTAAGCGACACAACCCTTCAATCTTTACTGCTATAACCGAAAATAACTACCATTCGGTTATTGTCTATTAACTAAACAAACTAGACCCTTTAACTTTATACAAACATACATAAACTAAATATTCTTGACTTACATGGATTAATAAGTTAGTATTCAACACTCCCCCTTAATTTATTAATCCATGCCTTCAATGTCTTCAAGCTCCATCATCTTTATCTTGGGCAGCTAGCAGCAAGTCTTGCTCATTAAACTTTGGCTTGTTTCCACTTCCTTTGTCTTTAATCTCATCTCGATCATATTTGTCAGCTTTGTCAATATCTTCATGTATCATTTCATAATCTTGAATCTTCAAAAATTTGTTTCTTGCAATACTTGTATCATGATCTTCTGGTTCAACTTTCTTGATGTCTTTCGTAATTTGGCTTTCCTTTGGAATTCTTGATGGTGTTTCACGATGCCTCTTGCATTTGCTCTTGGCAATGCTTGGTATATCCTTTTAATGTTTCTTTTCTAAAACAACTTCATGATTTTCTTTTCCTGTCTCTTCTTCTTATGACTTTAACTCTTTCATTTCTTTGCTTGTGTAATCTTTTAGCTTCTCCAGGTTCTCTAACTGTCTCTGCATTTGTTTCTCAAATGCTATCTCTCTATTTCTCACTTGTTTATCCATTTCTATTTCTTGAAGTATTCCTAACTTCCATAACTCTAGTTTGCCTTTCAAATCTATTTCTATTTCTGACCTTATGCCTTCTAAATTTTCTTTTGGAATTTCATCCCTTTCAATGCCAATTCCATTCCATGTCGGTTCTTCTTCTAAGGATGTAACCATCAATAATGTTGGTTCGTTATCTTCGTACACAAGATTTGATATTTCTCTTCTATGGTCTGGTTTTGGACAATCTCTCGCACAGTGTCCAAACTCATGACAATTATAACATTCTATTTCTCTAATGTCTCTTCTATGGTAATTTTGATCTCTAGGGTTTCTCCTTCTTCTATCATAACTATCTTCATTTTTACTATCGCTTGCGAATCTTTCTTGGCCTCTTCCTTGTGTCTGATTACCACCCCCTCGTCTATCATTTCCGTTGTTTCGTTCATAATTTCTGTCATTCCCTTGACGTGTGAATAACAACTTCTCACTATTATCTTCCTGACTTCCTTTTCTAAACTTAATCCTTTCTTCATAAGTCATAAGTTCCCAATAATCTCCTCCAACTTTACAGTCTAAAATCAACAATCATTTCAATGGTTGCTACTACTGGTACAAATTTATCTGGTACTGCATTAAGTACTTTCCTTACTTTCGTTTGCTCATCAAACGTTAATTCACATGTAGCAGCCTTTGTAATAATATTCATCAACTTCCCGGCAAATGAATCTATTGATTCATCTTCTTTCATCACAAGTCTCTCAAATTCTGATTTAAGTTGTTGCGAGTGTGCCTGTTGTACATCTTCTGTCCCAATAAATCTGGACTTTAGAGAGTCCCAAATTTCTTTCGCTGTTTCACATCCCGCAACTTGCATTTGCAAATCTTCTAGTAATCCTTGAAATAGGTATGCTGACGCAGAACTATCCTTTTTTTACATCAATCTCTTTTAATGTACTCGTTCCTTCTACTAAATCCCATACTCCATTTGCCAATAGAATCTTCTTCATTCTTAATGCCCATAATGTATAGTTCGTATTGTTTAAAACTGGGCATTGATATGATGATAGCGATGCGGCGACTTCTCTATAAACAATATTTTTGTTTTTGTTTTTATCTCCCGTCATATCTTTTTGATTTGTTTTTTTTTTAATTTTTTTTAAAACCAATATAAATTTGTATATTTAATCCATTGTGGCTGGTCCTTTTTTAAAACCTTTTAAGAGAGCCCTTTTGTGTTGTCAGACCCAAAAACACTAATCGACCCAACACTTGCTCCTCTCTCCTTTTGATCTACGGTTTTTTTTTTTTTTTTTTTTTTTTTTTTTTTTTTTTTTTTTTAATATCAAAAAACACGTTTCTTTCTTTTATGCAGATTAGGGCTACAATAATTTCCTTCTTCCTGTTGCAATGAATGGTGATTGTTGTTGATGACGGTGGCGACGGTCTATTTTCACAAAACCGGCATGTATTTATTTTTCCCCTCTTTTTCCTTTTCTCTGATTTGATTTTTCCTCAATCGAATCGTGTTCTTCTTTCTCTCTTGTCTGAATCGAGCCTTTGGCTCTGATACCACTGTTGGTACAACTTCTTGGTACTTTCTATGAATGATCGAATCACAATAATAATCACACTAATTTTATTGGTAAAACAATCGTTGTTTACAAACTAAATGATACGGGTTTTTATAACCCATCAACAGACACCTATGAACCATCACATAGGTTCACTAATTGGTATAACAACCATCATACTTCATACCTTTTCTAACAGACACAACCCTTCAATCTTTACTATAACCGAAAATAACTGCCATTCGGTTATTGTCTATTAGCTAAACAAACTAGACCCTTTAACTTTATACAAACATACATAAAGTAAATATTCTTGCTGTTCCGAGCCACCTATTACGTACATGTAGGACTGTTTTATCTAGGTATATCCGGTAAAGCCTACACAACTGCCTCCATTGATCCAGAGTTTCTGCTCCGGAAGCTTTAATACCCTCCATGGAAATTCAGCCTCACAACCCTTAAGCAATACAAATACATCCAATCACTATATCATGCAAAATCTTTTTCAACAAATGATGATCATTTAATATAAAAGTTGTCAAAGGCTCAAGACACACTGAACAACATGCCTAAATGAATGTGAGGCGCATCATATTGAAAGAAAAACACGTACGTATTATATTATCTAGAATTATATTTCATACTTAAGCAGTTAAGCATCAATTTTTTTAGCTCAGTTGTAAACCTGATATTAATATATGTCATGCATAACAACACAAGCTTTGGAGGAGATTATCTTATGATTGCGATAACATGAAAACATAGCAAAAAAAATGTGAGCATGGCTATCCTTAACGAATTGCATATTTGCATATACATGGTTTATTACTGAATACTAATACTAAACAATCGATAACACAAAAAATAGTGAACATAAACTGAAAATTGTGGAGAATTAGTTACCTTTAGTCGACATGTTTATTTGAAGGGGCAATTGCATATATACCAACTAAAACTTACATATTTGTATATATACAAAAAACATTCTTAAGTTGCATTGTACATCATGCATTAAAAACTTGTATTATGGGGAAATATGTAAATTTTTGAGTTTTAGTGGGTATATATGCAATTCCCTCTTATTTGAACAACGTTGTACGAATGGTCCTGTTTTTCATGCTTATTTGACGGCCGTATTAATGATAATTAATTAAATACATAGAGTTAATTATGTTATAAAGTTTGTAATAATTTATCAGATCCTCAAACTTTTAGCATTTTGTTCTTTTTAACCTTGATTTTTATTTTTCTCAATATCTGTTACTTAACTTTAATGACCACTTTTATCAACTCTTATAAGTTATAAGATTTTCATAATTTTTTCTGTAAATATTTATTTCACTAACGGATTTATGTTAATGCGATTTTGAGTATGAGTTATGATAAATAGGCCTAGTAATTAGACCTACAAATAGACCTACCTCATTTATATATTCAATTTTTGAAATACATCATTTCCTTTCTCCTCATATTAACCAATCATTTTTAAAATACACCAATCGCATTTGTAGGTCTCTTTTTAGGTCAATTACTTAGGCCTACAAATCATTTTTCTTTAAGTATTCTATGTGAACAATGTGAGCAACATGATTTAAGATGCATTCCGGATCCGAACAAGCTGAGCCTAATGATTTTAGTCATTTTACAAAGAGTTAATTACATAAATGGTCACTGTGGTTTAGCGGTTTTTTCACTTTCAGTCACTAAAGTTTTTTTTTGACTGGTTCAGTCACTGTGGTTTGCATATATTACGATTTACGAATCCAGTCCATATCCGAATTGAAATGACCAAAAAGCCCTTGTCATCTTCTTTTTCAAATCTTTTGACAATTAAGTAACGGTCGTTAGTCCTTTATACTAACAGTCGTTATTCCTTTATACGTTTTCATCCGTATTTACACGTTTTCGTCCGTATTTACACGTTTTCATCCGTATTTACACGTTTTCGTCCGTATTTACATGTTTTCGTCCGTTTTTACACGTTTTCGTCTGTTTTTACACGTTTTCATCCGTATTTAAACGTTTTCATCCGTATTTACAAGGTTTCATCTGTTTTTACACGTTTTCTCCGTATTTACACGTTTTCGTCCGTATTTACATGTTTTCGTCAGTTTTTACACGTTTTCATCCGTATTTACACGTTTTCGTCCGTTTTTACACGTTTTTGTTGGTTTTTACACGTTTTCGTCCGTATTTACACGTTTTCGTCCGTTTATACACGTTTTCATCCGTATTTACACTTTTTCGTCCGTATTTATACGTTTTCGTCCGTATTTACACGTTTTCGTCCATTTGTACACGTTTTCGTTCGTTTTTTCACGTTTTCATCTGTATTTACACGTTTTCGTCCATTTTTACACGTTTTCATCCGTATTTACACGGTTTCATCCGTATTTACGCATTTTCATCCGTATTTACACGATTTCATCCGTATTTACACGTTTTCGTCAGTTTTTACACGTTTTTGACCGTTTTTAAACGTTTTCATCCATATTTACACGTTTTCGTCCGTATTTACATGTTTTCGTCCGTTTTTACACGTTTTCGTCTGTTTTTACACGTTTTCATCCGTATTTAAACGTTTTCATCCGTATTTACAAGGTTTCATCTGTTTTTACACGTTTTCTACGTATTTACACGTTTTCGTCCGTATTTACACGTTTTCGTCAGTTTTTACACGTTTTCATCCGTATTTACACGTTTTCGTCCGTTTTTACACGTTTTTGTTGGTTTTTACACGTTTTCGTCCGTATTTACACGTTTTCGTCCGTTTATACACGTTTTCATCCGTATTTACACTTTTTCGTCCGTATTTATACGTTTTCGTCCGTATTTACACGTTTTCGTCCATTTGTACACGTTTTCGTTCGTTTTTTCACATTTTCATCTGTATTTACACGTTTTCGTCCATTTTTACACGTTTTCATCCGTATTTACACGGTTTCATCCGTATTTACGCATTTTCATCCGTATTTACACGATTTCATCCGTATTTACACGTTTTCATCAGTTTTTACACGTTTTTGACCGTTTTTAAACGTTTTCATCCATATTTACACGTTTTCGTCCATTTTTACACGTTTTCGTCCATTTTTACACGTTTTTATTCGTGTTTACACATTTTCGTCTGGTTTTGCACGTTTGTGTCTGTATTTACACGTTTTTGTTGGTTTTTACATGTTTTCGTCCATTTTTACACCGTTTCGTCCGTATTTACATGTTTTTGTTCGTGCAAAACAGGAAAAAAATGTGCAAAACCGGACGAAAACGTGTAAATACAGATGAAAACGTGTAAAAACGGACGAAAACGTGTAAATACGGATAAAAAGGTGTAAAAATGGACGAAAACGTGTGAATACGGACGAAAACGTGTAAATACGGACGAAAACGTGTAAATATGGATGAAAACGTGTAAAAACGTGTAAATACGGATGAAAACGTGTAAAAACGGACGAAAACATGTAAATACGGATGAAAACGTGTAAAAACAGACGAAAACGTGTAAAAAGGAACGAAAACATGTAAATACGGATGAAAATTTGTAAAAACGGACGAAAACGTGTAAATACGGGCGAAAACGTGTAAATACGGATTAAAACGTTTAAATACAGATGAAAACATGTAAAAACGGACGAAAACGTGTAAAAACCGACGAAAACGTGTAAATACGGACAAAAACGTGTAAATACGGACGAAAACGTGTAAATACGGATGAAAACGTATAAAGGACTAACGACCGTTAGTATAAAGGACTAACGGCCGTTACTTAATTGTCAAAAGATTTGTAAAAGAAGATGACAAGGACTTTTTGTTCATTTCATTCGGATATGGACTGGATCCGTAACATATGCAAACCACAGTGACTGAATCAGTCAAAAAAAAACTTCAGTGACTGAAAGTGAAAAAATGGCCAAACCACAGTGACCATTTATGTAATTAACTCTTACAAAATATGTTGTTGATTTCAACAAAACGAAGTGTATAGGCAGCTCAACATCTTTCTCGTAAACGTTTCTCTAATTTGCGATTGATTTAAACTAGTCTCATCTTCATCATCATCTATTCCAAAAGGCCGGTACCTCATATAGTGGTAAATCAATTCGATATTGCATGTTTGATGGGAAATATGCAGGAGTCCCGATAAGAATATTTCCACTTCCCAATTGACTACATTTGCCTTCTACCACTATGTAAATCTTATTTTAATATCAAAAAAAAAAAAAAAAAAAAAAAAGAAAAAGAAAAAAAGACACCTTGCGACGAACTAAGGAACACAAAGAAAATAGCCACATCAAGGGTTATCTATAGCACAAATGTTTCGGAGAAATGACAGTGATTCTTAATAGTTTTTAATGTAAAAGTAAAGCAAAAATGTTGCTTCGACGGGCAACCCTAACCTGGAATCCATTTTGGACTGATGCAACCCTTCTGCTCTAATATGTCTTACTTTATTTCAACCAACGGATTATGCTTATGAGCAACCTGATTTGAGATGTGTATCTCTATAAGATACTGTAATGTTAGAAAGTGCATGGATCCAAACAAGTTGTGCATAATGATTTTTAAATATAAATTTTTCGACTCGACATGCATGTTATTAAATATAAAATTTTCGACTCGACATGCATGTTATTAATATTAGAGTAAATTACATAAATGGTCACTGTGGTTTGTCTAATTTTTCACATTTAGTCACTGAACTTTTTTTTTAACAAGGTCAGTCATTAAGGTTTCAAATCGTTACAGATCTAGTCATTAAGGTTTCAATTTCGTTACATAAATGGTCACTGTGGTTTGAAACTTCAGTGACCATTTATGTAACGAAATGGACTGAATCTGTAACGGTTTGAAACTTCAGTGACCACGTATGTCAAAAAAAAAGTTCAGTGACTAAATGTGAAAAAATAGACAAACCATAGTGACCATTTATGTAATTTACTCTTAATATTAATATTCTTATCAACTGGAAACAACACAATAACAATAGTAATAATAATGTGAGTTTATGCATGATAAAGTATACCATGTTTGTATATATAATGTTTGTACATATAATGTTTGTATATACGACCATTTGAAGAGAGTCAAACAATAGGAAATCATTCCAAGTGGCCTTTACTTTGGCAGGCAACAGACATTACGCGTAATTGATTAGTTATCTCAGTGAAGGACGGCCTCACCGCAGGATCAGTGGCCCAACATAGCTCCATTAGTCTTCTCCACTCAGGATCGCAATCACTTGGAATTGTGGGTCTAAGTATATTATTCACAATGCCCCCTGCAGAAATACTTTCGGGTAAGTAGAGATGTATAAAGGAGTGTTTTGAACTGCTCTTTGGACCTGATGATATGATTATTACAACTTGAAGTTACAATAGTCAATTTTAAAATTTTTAGATACTCGGTTTTATATCAACTCCAACAAAACTCGTTATGTAAGGTTTTAATAATATGCACATCCAAACACCCCCTAAATAGAAAATGAAATAGAAATTGGAAGCCATTGGTAGCACATCACATGGTACACCCTTGAGATTTTCTTCTTCCACTTATTTCCTTCTTTTTTTTAATGGACATGTAGCTAATTTCTGACTTGGTCAAATGCTAAGACTCATTAAGTCGCAAATCTAATAGATGCTATCAACATATAAGCAAATACACGACTAAAGCGCAAAAGGCTAAAAGAATGACAATAAATCACATAACCCTCACCTATGATTGCACCATAGTGCATATCTGCATATGGCTCCTCGCCAGTAAGAATCTCCCATAACACAATCCCAAAGGAGTAAACGTCAACCTTTTGCATCACAATAGTTAGAAAGAAAATGTTCAAACCATAAATAACATGTGTGTTACATAACACAAACAAAAATGTAGAGGGTCATATTTACCTTCTCAGAAACTTTATTGCTGTCACCGTCCATAAGCTCCGGAGCCATCCATGGTAGGGTTCCCCTAACTCCACCAGAAATCAAAGCGCTCCGCTTGATTTTAGACTGTCGAAAGTCACTTACCTACATAAGCATGGGGTTAAAATGCCATTAAAAGCACAAAAAATAGAATTGAGTAACAGAAGAATATTAAATATTTTTTTGTGATAACCTTGCAAACAGGGCGTGAAGAACTCTTCATATTAACCAAAATATTGTCACATCTAAGATCGAAATGGACAATGTTCTTGGAGTGCAAATATTCCATTCCAGAGGCTGCATCCAACGCGACTATAAGCTTCTTGCGGCGATTAAGATGCCTATAAATCACATGGAGGATAGAAAAGTTATTAACCAATTCTGCACATACTTAGGTTGATAATACACCTATGCTTTTTCCAATATCGATTTCATGTACCAAACTCTGTTTAGACCAGAAGTTCAATTTTAAGAAAAGCTTCACCCTTAGCTAATAAAGTGGTTCCTCAGCACCATGTAAAATAAATCAACATGGTCTAAGTTATCAACACATCCTGGGTCCACTGCAAAGTTACACTAAATCGAAGTTTAAAAAAATAAACATAACAAAAAAAAATTAAATAAAAAAACTTTTTTTAAAATAAAAAAATTGTGACTTTATCTGTGGGGAAAGTAACTTACCTTTGTATGTAATTAGCCCAATTATAAGATATAGAACTGACTAGTTGAATTTGTTTTTTTGTATTGGTATAATAGAAGAAAAGAATCGATTGCATTAGAGGTGGAAGTGTGGAACTGTTACCTATCTTTGCGAAGCAAGACATGCCGTAGTGAGCCATCAACCATAAACTCTGTGACGGTAGCTAACGTGCCATCAGGCCCATCTTGTACTACACCATAAAATGCCAATACATTGGGATGATGAAGCTTTGAGTGAATATCAGCTTCACGCCAAAACTCAATGGTCTAGAATAAGATAAACATAATGTAAGATGGCAAATGGATAACTGAATGATTGAAGAGAGACATAATGATGGTGATTCTTACTAATCTTTCTTCCTCAGATGATTGGCCCACAAAGCAGCTCTTCGTGATGCGCTTGATTGCGACATCTGTTCCCCTCCATTTCCCATGGTACATGGTACTAAAGGTACTGGAACCAAGTTCCCTTAATTCTTCAATATCTTCATTTCTTATGATCTGTAGCAAGAAGCACATATGAATGCATTAAACTTTCATAATCGTAAAGCTTTGACATTACAACTGATGTCATCTAAACAGCTTTAATGCGTATGTGCTTCATTTTGAGTGATAAAATATGTGCATGATTAGACTCACTATTGAGTAGACATGCTTTAGTCGACACATACAGTTATACAAATATACAATGCACCAACAACGAATAGCTATAGAGTATTAGAGATGACTTGGTTCCATAAGACGAAAGAGCACAAAGAATGAATATGCAAATTATAATTATATACATATAATTAAATGTGCGACAGTCACGATAGAAGTAACCCTTCAAGGTTTTCAGTTTGTTTATTTTTATAGGGATGGGAAGTCAAGCAATGTGCATTATTTTCCCACCTTATATTTTCGCATAACAACCCACCAAAAGCTAGAACTGTGTAACAGTGTTATAATTCTATAGTAGATAGACTAATAGGAATCATAACAAAAGTTTGATAGTATTGTTATACCTGCATCGAACTAATATCAAGATCATCCAGAGAAAGGTCAATAGATGGAGGCCCATCGTTCCTTGTTGAAACCTAAAGACATCCAATTGAGAAATGAAGTACGAAATCAAATCAGTAATGTCAAAAGTATCATATATCATTATTTGTAATGATTATCTTTACCTAGATTAGGACATGTATATAAGCTGTTTTATTGGCTAGGCTAAATCTGTATCTTTTATGTATGTTAGGCACTTAGGCTGCTAATTAGCTTATATGTCCAGTTAATAATAAGGATTCTTCTAAAAGAGAAGACACATCTTTCTCGCAAAAAAATGTCTAAGTTAGTAAACCAAGTTTAATCTACATTAGCAATAGAAAAAAAGGATATTTCTGCATGACCACTACTTTTTCATTGTCATATTTTAGGTACTATCACAGTCATTAAAAATTGGCTCTGTATCCCTTTGGGTCGTTTTGTAATTCGTAATCTTAACATCTATAAAAAATGATACGGAGTATTAACAATATAAATCTATCATTTTATAATCAATTTTAAATGACTTAGATGTACAGAATAGACACAATGAATAAAACGGGACATATGAAACAGCACATTGGTATGTATGCATGCACATATCCCATGGAAAATAACAATACCTCAAATGCTGAGTCTGGCATACGGGTGTTTTCTGATACATCAGAAAACTGTATCCCTTCGAAACTTTTCATCTGTGAAGGATTGTAATGAGGTTGCATAGATGTGGATCCCGTTAAAAGTGCAAGATAATCCGGGTTAATAAAAGCAACATCCTTTTGCACTAATTTCTGGAAAAAGGACCAATGTTTAGGTTCGTGATTTGCAATGTTCATGCTCATTCCCACTCCATCTTGTGGCAAAACACTCATACCAGGACCATCTTCGGCCATTGCTCTTGTGAAGACATCAGAAAGAAAATTACTGGGGAACCGGTCATTGATATCGATAAGAATCTCTTCTTGCACCTTAACACCGCTACCGGTAACACCAGTAGCCGTCTGACTGTTTGGTGCAGGATAAGGGTGGTGCATCTTTTGTGATCCAGTTTCTGCTGATTTATCAAACTTAGCTTTCTTATCATTCTTCATTTTAACATCTGAAGTATTAGCAGCTTCTGGAACCTGGCCGTTGTTGACAGCTGTGCGATCTTCCGCAGGTAAATTTTCGTTATACAAACTTCCAACTGATTCTGAAAAAAAATCATGTGGCTCAACATCAGACTGTAAATGACTAGCAAGCAATTGAGATCCAAGTGAATCATCTGACTTGGTCAGCCTATTCTTTTCCACCTGGCCGCGTGGAATTATTTCAGAATGATAAACACGTGGAGGAGGCTCGAGATAATTCAAATCAATAAGATCAGAAAGAAAATCACCGGAGAACCGGTCATTGATATCAATAAGAATCTCTTCTTGCACCTTAACACCACTCCCGTTAACACCAGTAGCCATCTGACTGTTTGGCGCAAGATAAGGGTATTGCATCTTTTTTAATCCAGTTTCTAATTGTTTATCAAACTTAACTTTCTTATCAGTCTTCATTTTAACATCTGGAACCTGATCGTTGTTGGCAGCTGGACGATCCTCCACGGGTAACTCTTTGGTATGCAAACTTCCAACTGATTCTGAGACAAAATTATGTGGCTGAACATCAGACTGTAAATGAGTAGCAAGCAATTGACAATGAAGTGCAACTTTTAGTTGTGTTACTATCTCGCCTGCTAGTGGACGTTCTTTGCGATTTCTGCTAAGACATTGATACGCAATATCTGTGAATTTATGCAAACAATCTTGTGAAATTTTCTCTTTTAGACAATCAAGCACAATTGTACCTATTTTTTTTTCTTCGTAGCAACTTTGTGCCCATCTTGACAGAAATCGGCGACTATCTCCATAATTTACTACACTAAGTCTGCCACACAGGACTTCGAATAACACTACCCCAAAAGAATAGACATCAGATTCTTTCGACAAGAAACCAGTATCCACATAAAGTGGATCACAATACCCATGTGTTCCTGCTGCATGGGAGATAAGAAATGTGAATTCTTGGTTAGCTGGTCCGAATTTGGAGAGGCCAAAATCTGAAATCTTGGCATTCCAATTTTCATCCAGCAAGATATTGGAGCTCTTGATATCACGGTGCAACAGTCTCTGTGTGGTACCACCAGGGTTGTGAAGATACTCTAGCCCAGAAGCTGCCCCAATACATATGTGAAGGCGTTGGATCCATGAGAGATGAGAACTACTAAGATACATGTCAAGGCTTTTGTTAGGTAAATACTCATATACAAGAAGATTCTCACCATCCTCGTCAGAAAAGCCCAAGAGAGAGACAATATTCTCATGTCTGTAACGAGAAAGCATCATGATCTCTTTCCAAAACTCAGTAGTTCCTTGTCCAAGTGATGGATCTAATCGCTTTACAGCAACCATAATCTGCTCACCCAAGAAAACAAGTTCTCCTCTGTAAACCTTCCCAAATCCACCTCGACTGATGTAGTTTTCTTCACCAAAGTTGTTGGTGGCCCGTTTTATAGCTTCAAGTGGAATTCTAAGGTGATCAAAAACTTTTATGGAAGACATACTATTGTTTTGGCAAATATATCAAGGAAAATGAGATCAAATATATAATCTCCAAGTTGCGAGTGAATTGGACAGACCGGGGAGTCAACTTATGGACATTTTTTTCTTTTTAGGCAACTTAGCAAGTGTGGAATATTGTATTTGATACAGACGGGTGGTCATGGTCGGTTGTAGCCTCAAGCCATTAAAACCACACATTTTGTCAACCTATTATACGTGACTAATTTGTACCAATATGAACAATCTTATGACCAAACTGCGTTCTAAACAGGTAAAAACGAATTTTTGTCTTTTACTATTTCTTTTATTATCTTTCTTATGTGGCATTTATTATTCATTTCCTAGCGACCCACAATTACTCCACCGACCGCCATTTTCCAGGGCAACAAACATATTTCAGTTAATCAAAAACCAAAAACCCAGTGTAATCAGATCTGATCATCATCATCCTCATTGTTCTCAGGGCTGCCCGGCCCGCTATATGTGCATCATAAAATACATACATTCATTTGCCGCAGTCGTTTACATGCAATGAAAAAAGTGGTTTGACGTATGTAAATAAATTATGTCATTTATAAATATGGGTCAAATTTTGTTACCTGATAAGAAATTATAAAAACACAAACGAATTGACAGTTTCACACGATTAGTATATGTTTCACATCCAATATGATCAACAACTAAAATTTAACTACTAAACAATAATGAATCACGATGGTGATTCATTAATGTTTTAAACTAACCAATCCAATGATAACTAATAGCCACCCTTCAATAAGCTTAAGATCCACCCGCCACCACTGTTACCTGATGAAGACAAGATCTTACCTCCGTATTTCTGTTAAAAAAAAAAAACCAATTTCATTTTATCTCCAAAACAACTTCTTACAGCAAGAAAATGGAATGATTTACTCACCTGTTTACCAATTCTGAATGGGACATATTTGTATTTCTTCATATATCTGACAGTACGGTTCACTGTCACGGCAAACATGTAAAACAAGATAACAATTACCAGAGGCCCTGTCAGGAAGGAAAAAAGGAATATCTCGAAGAAGGTCATAATAATAGATATAATGAGGGCCTTTGTAACGGTAGACCTATTATATTCAACCATTATAACATTATGAGAATCTAGAGTTAGCATAATGGTTGTAAAAGAACTTGATGCAACACTATATTACATAAGAAAGCATTCCACTAAAAAGAAGAATAGTTAACAATTATGATTAAAAAAAATTTAGTGGTTATAAACAGCCAAATGGATGGAAGTGTAGAATAATTACCATAAAGTAAATTCAGATAGTCGCTGAATGAATGGTCTGAACTCATCAGAGCCTTTCATAGGTAGCAATAATATAAGTGTGAAGTGTTAGCAGACATATGTATTACGGTTTTCATTTAGTAGACATATGTATTAGGCCCATTGTAATGTTATTATTATAGCTTAACGTTTGTAGTTAGGCCCATTAGCGTGTTATATATACACAACATTGTAACTCATTGATGATTATGCAATATACGGTTTTCATGAAGGACCACGGCAAATAGATAATAAAGTACCCCCTTTGAAGATAAATAACACGCAATGCAAGAATAAATGCTAAGGTTGTTGTTCCGAGCCACCTATTACGTACATGTAGGACTGTTTTATCTAGGTATATCTGGCAAAGCCTACACAACTGCCTCCATTGATCCAGAGTTGCTGCTCCGGCAGCTTAAATACCCTCCATGCATGGAAATTCAGCCTCACAACCCTTAAGTAATACAAACACATCCAATCACTATATCATGCAAAATCTTTTTCAACAGATGATGCTCATTTAATATAAAAGCTGTCAAAGGCTCAAGACACACTAAGGAACAACATGCCCTATATGAATGTGAGGCGCATCATATTGAAAGAAAAAACACGTACGTATTATATTATCTAGAAGTATTTCATACCAAGCATCAATTTTTTTTAGTTCAGTTGTAAACCTGAAATTAATATACGTCACGCATAACAACACAAGCTTTGGAGGAGATTATCTTATGATTGCGATAAGCCGATAACCAATAGCAGCAAAAAATGTGATCATGTTTGTCTTTAACGCATTGCATATACATGGTGTATTACTTAATACTAATACTAAACAATCGATACACAAAAAATAGTGAACATAAACTGAAAATTGTGGAGAATCAGTTACCTTTAGTCGACAGGTTTATTTGAACAACGTTGTACGAATGGTCCTCTTTTTCATGCTTATTTGACGGCCATATTAATGATAATTAATTAAATAAGAGTTAATCATGTTATAAAGTTTGTAATAATTTATCTAATCCTCAAACTTTTATCATTTTGTTCTTTTTAATCTTGATTTTTATTTTTCTAAATATCTGTTACTTAACTTTAATGACCACTTTTATCAACTCTTGTAAGTTATAAGATTTTCATAATTTTTTCTGTAAATATTTATTTCACTAACGGATTTATGTTTATGCGATTTTGAGTATTCTATGTGAAAAATGTGAGCAACATGATTTAAGATGCATACCGGATCCGAACAAGCTGAGCCTAATGATTTTAGTCATTTTACAAAATATGTTGTTGATTTCAACAAAACGAAGTGTATAGGCAGCTCAAAATCTTTCTCGTAAACGTTTCTCTAATTTGCGATTGATTTAAAGTCGTCTCATCTTCATCATCATCTATTCCAAAAGGCCGGTACCTCATATAATGGTAAATCAATTCGATATTGAAATGTTTGATGGGAAATATGTAGGAATCCCAATAAGAATATTTCCACTTCCCAATTGACTACATTATACATTATAATCTATAAATGGCTAGCGGCGCAAGTTGTTGCTCGTTTGCCTTCTACCACTATGTAAATCCTAAATTAATATAAAAAAAAAAAGAAAAAAGTAAAAAAGAAAAAAAGAAAAAAGAAAACACAGTCCCCTTGCGACGAACTAAGGAACACAAAGAAAATAGCCGCATCAAGGGTTATCTATAGCACAAATGTTTCGGAGAAATAACCTGGAATCCATTTTGGACTGATGCAAACCCTTCCTCGGGGACCGCATGTTCTAATATGTCTTACTTTATTTCAACCAACGGGTTATGCTTATGAGCAACCTGATTTGAGATGTATATCTCTATAAGATACTGTAATGTTAGAAGATGTATGGATCCAAACAAGTTGTGCATAATGATTTTACATATAAATTTGTCGACTCGACATGCATGTTATTAATATTAATATTCTTCTCAACTGGAAACAATACAATAACAATAATAATAATAATAATGTGAGTTTATGCATGATAAAGTATACCATGTTTGTATATATAATGTTTGTATATATGACCATTTGAAGGTAGTTAAACAGTAGGAAATCATTCTAAGTGGCCTTTTCTTTGGCAGGCAGCAGACATTACGCGTAATTGATTAGTTATCTCAGTGAAGGACGGCCTCACCGCAGGATTAGTGGCCCAACATAGCTCCATTAGTCTTCTCCACTCAGGATCGCAATCACTTGGAATTGTGGGTCTAAGTGTGTTATTCACAATGCCCCCTGCAGAAATACTTTCGTGTAAGTAGAGATGTATAAAGGAGTGTTTTGAACTGCTCTTTGGACCTGATGATATGATTATTACAGCTTCAAGTTACAATAGTCAATTTTAAAATTTTTAGATACTCTGTTTAATATCAATTCCGACAAAACTCATTATGTAAGGTTTTAATAATAAACATTGGAAGCCATTGGTATCACATCACATGGTTCACCTTTGAGATGCTATTAACAACATATAAGAAAATACACGACTCAAGCGCAAAAGGCCAAAAGAATGACGATAAATCACATAACCCTCACCTATGATTGCACCATAGTGCATATCTGCATATGGCTCCTCGCCAGTAAGAATCTCCCATAACACAATCCCAAAGGAGTAAACGTCTACCTTTTGCATCACAACAGATAGAAAGAAACTGTTCAAACCATAAAATAACAGGTGTGTTACATAACACAAACAAAAATGTAGAGGGTCATATTTACCTTCTCAGAAACTTTATTGCTGTCACCGTCCATAAGCTCCGGAGCCATCCATGGTAGGGTTCCCCCAACTCCACCAGAAATCAAAGTGCTCCGCTTGATTTTAGACTGTCGAAAGTCACTTACCTACATAAGCATGGGGTTAAAATGCCATTAAAAGCACAAAAAATAGAATTGAGTAACAGAAGAATATTAAATATTTTTTGTGATAACCTTGCAAACAGGACGTGAAGAACTCTTCATGTTAACCAAAAGATTGTCACATCTAAGATCAAAATGGACAATGTTCTTGGAGTGCAAATATTCCATCCCAGAGGCTGCATCCAACGCGACTATAAGCTTCTTGCAGCGATTAAGATGCCTATATATCACATGGAGGATAGATAAGTTATTTACCAATTTCTGCACATACTTAGGTTGATAATACACCTATGCTTTTTCCAATATCAGTTTCATGTACCAAACTCTGTTTAGACCAGAAATTCAATTTTAAGAAAAGCTTCACCCTTAGCTGATAAAGTGGTTCCTCAGCACCATGTAAAATAAATTAACATGGTCTAAGTTATCAACACATCCTGGGTCCACTACAAAGTTACACTAAATCGAAATTTTAAAAAATAAACATAACAAAAAAAAATTAAATAAAAAATTTGTGACTTTATCGGTGGGGAAAGTAACTTAACTTTCTATGTAATTAGCCCGATTATAAGTTATAGAACTGACTAGTTGAATTTGTTTTTGTGTATTGGTATAATAGAAGAAAATAATCGATTGCATTAGAGGTGGAAGTGTGGAACTGTTACCTATTGCGAAGCAAGACATGCCGTAGTGAGCCATCAACCATAAACTCTGTGACGGTAGCTAACGTGCCATCAGGACCATCTTGTACTACACCATAAAATGCCAATACATTGGGATGGTGAAGCTTTGAGTGAATATCAGCTTCACGCCAAAACTCAATGGTCTAGGATAAACATAATGTAAGATGACAAATGGATAACTGAATGATTGAAGAGAGACATAATGATGGTGATTCTTACTAATCTTTCTTCCTCGGATGATTGGCCCACAAAGCAGCTCTTCGTGATGCGCTTGATTGCGACATCTGTTCCCCTCCATTTCCCATGGTACATGGTACTAAAGGTACTGGAACCAAGTTCCCTTAATTCTTCAATATCTTCATTTCTTATGATCTGTAGCAAGAAGCACATATGAATGCATTAAACTTTCATAATCGTAAAGCTTTGACATTACAACTGATGTCATCTAAACAGCTTCAATGCGCATGTGCTTCATTTTGAGTGATAAAATATGTGCATGATTAGACTCACTATTGAGTAGACATGCTTTAGTTGACACATACAATTATACAAATATACAATGCACCAACAACACATAGCTACAGAGAATTAGAGATGACTTGGTTCCACAAGACGAAAGAGCACAAAGAATGAATACACAAATTATAATTGAATATAACAAATTGTGCGACAGTCACGATAGAAGTAACCCTTCAAGGTTTTCAGTTAGTTTATTTTTATAGGGATGGGAAGTCAGGCAATGTGCATTATTTTCCCACACTACATTTTCGCATAACAACCCACCGAAAGCTAGAACTTATTTGATGCATTAAATCTCATGATGTCATAAAGCAAAAGGAATAGGTTAGCATGCACCCATCTATTGTAGATAGACTTATAGGAATCATACCAAAAGTTTGATAGTATTGTTATACCTGCAACGAACTAATCTCAAGATCACTCGAAGAAAGATCAATAGATGGATCCCCATCGTTCCTTGTTGAAACCTAAAGACATCCAGTTGAGAAATGAAGTACCAAATCAAATCGTCAAAGGTATCATATATCATTATTTGTAATGCACATGTATATAAGCTGTTTTATTGGCTAGGCTAAATCTGTATCTTTTATGTATGTTAGGCACTTAGGCTGCTAATTAGCTTCTATGTCCAGTTAATAATGAGGATCCTTCTAAAAGATAAGACACATCTTTTTCGCAAAAAAATATAAGTTAGTAAACTAGGTTCAATCTACATTAGCAATAGAAAAAAGGGTATTTCTGCATGACACACCAACTTAACGTACTTTTTCATTGTCATATTTTAGGTACTATCACAGTCATTAAAAATTGGCTCTGTATCCCTTTGGGTCGTTTTGTAACCCGTGATCTAAAAATTTATAAAAAAAATGATATCTAACAATATAAATCTACCATTATAATCAATTTTAAACGACTTACAATGATTAAAACGGGAAAAATGAAAAAGCACATTGGTATTTATGCATGTACATATCCCATGTAAAATAACAATACCTCGAATGGTGAGTCTGGCATACGGGTATTTTCTGATACATCAGAAAACTGTATCCCTTCGAAGCTTTTCATCTGTGAAGGATTGTAATGAGGTTGCATAGATATATCATGGGAAATGAGATCAAATATATAATCTCCAAGTTGCGATTGAATTGGACAGACGACCTGGGAGTCAACTGATGGATTTTTTCTTTTTTTCTTTTTAGGCAACTAGCAAGTGTGGAATATTGTATTTGATATGGACAGGTGGTCATGGTCGGTTGTAGCCTCAAGCCATTAAAAACACACATTTTGTCAACCTATTATATGCGACTATTGGTGACAGAGAAAGTAATAAGAAAATAAACAAAAAAACATTTTTAAGGTAATTACCACTATGAACACTCAACATTCAAATTCCTACCAATATGAACAATCTTATGACCGCTTACGGTCTAAACCGGTAAGAACGATTTTTTCTCTTTTACTTTTTCTTTATTATCTTTCTTATGTGTCATTTACTCATTCCTAGCGACCCACATCTACTCTGCCGACCGCCATTTTCCCGGGCGACAAACATATTGTAGTTAATCAAAAACCAAAAACCCAGTGTAGTCAGGTGAGGTCTGATCAACATCATCCTCTTATATTTGCATCTTAAAATACATCCATTTGCTGCAATCTTTTGCATGCAATGAAAAAAGTGGTTTGACGTATGTAAATAAATCATGTCATTTATAAATATGGGTCAAATTTTGTTACCTGATAAGAAATTATAAAAACACAAACGAATTGACAGTTTCACACGATTATATATGTTCCACATCCAATATGATCATAAACAAAAATTTAACTACTAAACAGTAATGAATAACATGGTGATTAATGTTTTATACTAACCACTCCAATGATAACTGCATAACTAATAACCACACTTCAATATGCTTAAGATCCACGGGCCTGTTGGTTTTATGGATATAAATTAGTAGACGTGAGTTAGGATCGAACTCGAGACCATGGGATTGTACACTCTGCGTATGAGAATTAAAGTTAATAATTAAATGTAAATGTTATATTTATTTATTAATGGGCAAATGACAAAAAAATGCATCGAACTTGACACTTTATGTGATTGTGTGTAGCCAACTATTTTTTTTCTTATTGTATGTACTGAACTTTTAAATTTCGATCATTATGTGTATTTTGTGACTATTCTGCCATGTAAAATGACAATTTTACCCTTCAAATTTTGAAAAAATTAAGGGTAAAATGGTCACAAAATACACACAATAGTCGAATTTTGAAAGTTCAGTACACACAATAAGAAAAAAATAGTTGGCTACACACAATCATAAAAAGTGTCAAGTTCGATGCATTTTTTTGTCATTTGCCCTTTATTAATTAAACGAAATAATTATAACGAACGTTAAGTAATTAAGTGTAATGGACTAACGGTTGTTAAATGTTGTTGGAAAGGACTAGATTGCAAATTAATATTGGGAAGGTTCCGGAATCCCTTGAGGGATACACCACCGATCGGCCAAGGGAGGAAAACCCAACCCAACTCAAACTCAACTTGTTCTCCAAGTTTAGTTGAGTATATATACAAGGCTAGGGGTTTTGGTTTTTGCATCTCTTGTACTCATAAGCTAAAACCTAAAATAGTTTGTGTGTTTTTCTCTTGTGTTTCGGTCGACAATCTCCCAAGGGTGTCGAACCAAAGCTTTTCCAAATCAAAGTTATTTTGTTTAATTAAAACTAGCATTGCTTTAATTCGGTATAGTACGTGTGTACAAGAAAGTGGTACTAACACATTATTGTTAGTATTCTTGGATTGAATTACAAAATCGGTAAGGGGTAATTCATATAATCCTATAAACCCTAATTAGGGTTCATCCAATTGCTAGTTTTGTGGATTTGATTCTTGTTCGGCTAGAATCAAGAAAGGTACGCATATTCTTGTTTATGTTAATTAATTATTCGTTAATCTTTCCTATACGCGTCATTGGTTTTAATGAGTAATTAATTACTAAACGCGTAAAAAAAGAATATTGTATGTTGTTTGATATGATTATTCTAGGGTTTTGGTTTATATTTTTTTTTGGGTCGATTTTTTTTTTATTTTATATGGGGCGTACCCCTATTTTTTTAGTAGTCGATTCTTAAATTTTTTTAGGGTTTTAATTGTTATGTTAACCTTATCGAAACCTAGAATTAATATATATGTTACGTGATTAATTCATGAATAATATGTTATGTGACATAGAATTATATGCGATCTTGTGACGAATTGAATAATTGTTATGATATATCCATGATGATACATGCATGTTTGTCATGGATAGTTGATTGAATTGTTAAATTGTTAAGATATTTTATCACATGTTTATTTTTTGATAAATCTTGAATTGGGGAATAATCCAATTATATATATTAATGAATCAATTATGTGCAATTTGATATATTTTAGTTAAGGGCTTAGCAATCGATTCGTCGATGTATGTGGCTCACTTTCAATTGTGCGAGTGAAAGCCCTCGTTAATATATACGTTAATTAACCTAGATATTGATTATTAGTAGGTTTTATCAAATAAGTTGCATGTGGCTACTTGTTTACACGCATTAATTGTTAGTTATGTGCGCATTGTTTTTAGTTATTTATTTTTTATTTGTTTACTTGTTTGTTTATTATGTGTGACAGTTTTAAGCAAAGGGTAATTTTGAATAGAAAAATAATACGGACTAAACAATGGTGAAATTTGATTTGTTTTTGAAGAGTTAAGTTTTCAATAGTTTAATTGATTGATGATTTTGGTACAAAAAGTGAGAACGGCTCACCCAATTTGACGGACTGTGTGGGAAGTACTAGGAGGGGAGCGCATTAAATTGTGACCCTAAAGAAAGAGGTTATTGCTTCAGCGCTGACCGAATTCTCCGCTTGCTTGCGAGTCAAATTGGAGTTACCAAGTAGGCTATGCGTACAAAATCATCTTAAGGGCGAATTAGTTTTAATTCCATGCGCCACTTCGGTGGTAATTACCCGAAACACTAAGTCTTTAGACTTATGCAAAAGTACGGTATAATGGACGATAATTAAAGGTAAATTCCTTTATTGGCGAAACCAATACCTAAATCAAAACTTTGACAATTTGATCTTTATGAATTGGTAATAAAAAGTTTTTTTTATTGAAATTTATGCTACAAGATGAATGCATGACATCTTTGTACATATTTGATTTGACCACATAAAATCAAAACTAGTACCCTTTATAAATTAAGTTTGTGCCATCTAGTTAAAGGAACACTTGAAGTTGCGATTTACGTCATGTCAGAACTTGGCGAGATTGTGATGGAGAGGTAAATCTTTATGTAAAGTCAGACCTTGCATGAACATATTTGCAGTTCTTTAAGTTAGACACTTAAATTGAGTAGGAAGTGAGACCTGGACTCAAGGCATAAGATGGGATAAAACATGTTTATATTTGAAATAGCGTTGGAAAATATAAATCCCATAATGATCTAGGAATTTGAAATTGTTCGCCAATTATTGTTCGACAGATTATCTTATTATATGCTTTCGTTACTAGCAGATCAACTGATGTAATGAACCTATGATAATTTGGATCCTAGTTTTTGAGAAAATTGTATGGTTATATGTTTATATTACCTTGGGTATATTTTATTTTCTTGAAAAGTTGTATTATCGAAAATACTAATACTTGAACTTTTTTCTGTAGAAATGGCTCAAAACAACGATAACACTAACACTGCACTAAGTTCTGCCTTCAAAAGCTTTTTTGATGGAGAAAAGTTGACTGGCTCTAAGAATTTCAACCACTCTTCGAGAAAAGTTGCCCTGGTGATCGGTTGGATTATCTGTACACGCCTTGCCCTGCTGAACCAGCACCTGCCGCACCTGAAGCCGAAAAGGCTGCTTGGAAAATTGAGTATAAGCGTCATAACGATGTGGCTTGCCTAATGTTGGGAACGATGGAACCTGCTCTCCAAAAGCAGTTCGAAAACTACTTCCCATCTACCATGCTCGATGAACTTCGAACTATGTTCGAGAAACCTGCGGCTGTTGAGATTTATGATTTGATCGATGCAATACACAGCTGCAAGCAGGGAGAGGGTAAACCCGTAAGTGCTCATGTATTGGAGATGAAAGGATACATGGACCAATTAATGGCACTTGGAAAAGTTTATGAAAATGACATTGCTGTGAACTTGATCAACAGATCCCTTAACAAGGATTTCAATGGTTTTGTTCGGAACTTGAATATGTACTGCATGGGGAAGACAGTTACCGACCTACACGCATTGCTAATTGATTATGAAAAAAGGGTTACCTCAGAAGGCTCCTACTCCCCAGGTACTTGCTATTCAGGGTGGAAGGATAAATAAGCCAAAACCGCAGCGTGCGAACAACAAGAAAGGAAAGGGCAAAGGGAAAGTTGATAAGGGTAAACAGGTTATGGCCTATCAACCAGAACCCAAGAAGTACCCTACTCCTAGGAAGGAAAATCCTAAAAAGGATCAAGCATGCCACCACTGCAAGGTCGTTGGGAATTGGAAGAGAAACTATGCTCTCTATCTTGAAGAATTGCGGGCAAATAAGATAAAGTATGCTGGGTCCTCGGGTGCCGGTTCTTCAGGTAATTTATTTGTAATTGAATTATTTACTCTAAATCATAAAAATTCATGGGTATATGATACTGGATGTGGTATTCACATTTGTAATACACTGCAGGGGTTTAGAGAGGAGAGGAAGCTAGCCTATGGGGAGCAATATTTGCACGTGGGCAATGGGGCACATGCAGCTGTTGAAGCCATAGGAACGTTTAGTTTATTATTGCCTTCGGGCTTAGTACTGTTATTGAACAATTGTCATTACGCACCTTCTATAATTAGAGGTGTTGTTTCCTTTTCAGTATTGTTGGATGATGGTTTTACTCATACTATTTCACGTAATGGAATTTCTGTTTCTTTAAATGGTGTATTTTATTTTAATGCGATTACTGTGAATGGTGTGTTTGAAATTCATGTGATTGGAAATGAATCTAACAAATATAATAATTCGATGTTTAGCATCAATAAGAAAATGAAGTTGGACTTGAATTCTTCTTATCTTTGGCATTGTAGACTTGCTCATATAGGCAAGGCTCGCATGCAAAAGCTACAACAGGATGGGCTTTTGGAAAATATCAATGATGAATCATTTGATAAATGTGAGTCATGCATATCTGGGAAGAAGACGAAGAAACCTTTTCATAGCAATATGGAGAGGGCGTCTGATCTACTTGGTCTTATTCATACTGATGTGTGTGGACCACTTAGACATGTGTCAAAGAGAGGTGCTAGCTACTTCTTAACCTTTACTGATGATTTCAGCTGTTATGGTTATGTTTATTTACTTAAATATAAACATGAGGTGTTTGAAACATTTAAGGTTTTCAAAGCAGAAGTAGAGCTGCAATTGGGAGAGAAGATTAAAGCTCTTCAATCCGATAGAGGAGGTGAGTATCTAAGCCAAGAGTTTAAAGATTACTTAGCTGAGAATGGAATTGTCCAAATTCTCACTTCTCCATATACTCCACAACAAAATGGTGTATCTGAGAGAAGAAATCGTACATTGTTGGACATGATACGATCTATGTTTAATCTTACTACTATACCTTTATCCTTTTGGGATTATGCTTTAGAATTAGCTGTTCGTATTCTGAATATGGTTCCCACAAAGAAGGTTGATAAGACACCATATGAAATATGGCATGGTAAAGCTCCTAACCTATCTTATTTAAAGGCCTGGGGTTGCGAGGCGTATGTTAGACGTGACTCAGCAGATAAACTCCAACAAAGATCTGTAAAGTGTATCTTCGTAGGATACCCTAAGGAAACTATGGGTTACTACTTCTACTATCCAACTGAAAATAAAGTAATTGTTGCTAGGTATGGAGATTTTCTTGAAAATGATCTCGTATCTCAAGAATTCAGTGGGAGAGTTTATGATCTGGAAGATGATCAAGAAGATACATTACCTTTTGAAAACACTGACGTACTTCCGGTAGAACCTGATAGTCTGGGTCCTCCATCAGAAGTTGAAGTGATTCCCGTTCGTAGATTCGTAAGGTCTACGCGTGCACCTGAACGTCTATGTCTTAACGTAGAGGTTGAGAAAACTATGTTAGGAGATCTTAGAGAGCCTACTAGTTATAAAGCTGCCATGGCAAGTCCTAAAAAGGACAAATGACAAGCTACAATGAATGGGGAAATGCAATCCATAAGAGAAAATGAAGTCTGGAAAGAGTTCGACTTACCTCTAAATGCCAAGGTGGTTGGAAGTAAGTGGCTCTATAAAATTAAGACTAACATGGATGGCAATATACACATCTATAAAGCTCATCTACTTGCGCAAGGTTTTACTCAAACTTATGGCATAGATTACGAGGAGACCTTTTCTCCTGTAGCGGACATTAGAGCTATTAGAATTCTCATAACTATAGCAGCATACTATGACTATGAGATATGGCAGATGGATGTCAAAACCGCCTTCTTGAATGGTTGCATAGATGAAGAAATCTATATGAAGCAACCTGAGCGGTTCGTGAATCCACAATTTCCAAACCGTGTATGCAAACTTCAAAGGTCCATTTATGGATTGAAGCAAGCATCGAGGCAATGGAATAAGAGATTTGATGAAGAAATCAAAAGGCATGGATTTATTCAAAATCTTGATGAGCCATGTGTATGTATATCACAAAGTTAGTGGGAGTGATGTAATTTTCCTTATTCTTTATGTTGATGACATATTAATTATGGGAAAAGACATTCCAAGTTTGCAAAATGTTAAGGCATATCTTGGGAAATGTTTTTCCATGAAGGATTTAGGAGAAGCTGCGTACATTCTGGGAATCAAGATCTACCGAGATAGATCAAAGCGGTTAATTGGTTTAAGTCAAAGCGCTTACATTGATAAAATATTGAAGAGATTCAATATGCAAAATTCCAAGAAAGGATATTTGCCGATGGAAGTAAAGCATGGCTTATGTAGCGATATGTGTGCTTCAACGCCTGCTGAAGTGGCACGCATGCAGAAAGTTCCTTATGCTTCGGTAGTAGAATCTATTATTTATGCTGTGAGATACACAAGGCCAGATGTGGCGTTCGTTGAAACCATGACCAGTCGATATCAACAGAATCCGGGTGAACTTCATTGGACTGCTGTTAAACATATTCTAAAGTATCTGAGGAATATGAAAGATATGTTTTTAGTGTATGGTGGAAATCCAGACACAGAGCTTGGTGTTACAGGTTACTGTGATGCATCCTGGAAATGTGATAAAGATGATACGAAGTCTCAGACGGGTTATGTCTTTGTCATCAATGGAGGAGCAGTTGACTGGAAGAGCAAGAAGCAGAGTACGATTGTGATGTCTACGACAGAGGCCGAATACATAGCTGCTTCAGAAGCTGCAATGGAGGCTGTTTGGATTAGGAAATTCATTTTAGGGCTTGGTGTTATGCCTTCAATTGAATCGCCTATTGATATGTATTGTGACAATTCTGCTGCAATCATATTTGCCAATGAACCTGGAGTCATGAAGGGCACCAGACATTTTCTACGGAAGTATCACTATGTTCGGGAACAAGTCCGTGAAGGTGAAATAAATCTATTGAAAGTTCACACAGATGACAACTTAGCTGATCCATTCACTAAGGCTTTGGCCAGAGAAAAGCTTGTTGGACTTGCCAATGGAATAGGACTTCGTTTAGCTAATAGTTTCATGTAAAATTGTGATTAGTATTTGGATAAAGGATATTGTAAAACATTTATTATTTTGATGAAATAAAGTTTGGATTATGTTTATTTTCATTTATAATATTGTTGTCCTATATTTGCATGTTTAATCCATGAGTAACTAAGTTATTCTAAACTGTCCGTTGTCGATTAATGATATGGGAGTATCATTAAATTAAGACAAATCTGAGAGATGTGGTAGAATATACTTGAAAATATATTGATGAGAATGCATACCAATTTCAGATGATATTCAATGAATTGAATATAGGACTTATCCCAACTACATAATTTACTTTGTGGATATTGTTATAAGTAAATTATGAATAGTTATCCTCAGACTTGAGATACCAGTTAAGTGTCATGAATGTAGTGCATTTCTGTGGAGCAACTTAACGCTATACGTAACTGGTAGTCATAAGGGTTGTTTTCAGAACTGTTACAAAGTTTGTGGGTTAGTCTCGTAGTCAAGATAGAATTTGTTCCTTCAAATTTATTTGGAGTTTAATACTGCTGGGCCCCTCGTAGGGTTGACAAGATGTTTGTGCGACCGCACCCAAAATCTCCCCTAAATATGTTTAGAAGATTTGGTAATCTTGGTCAGTCACTAATAACGAGAAACAGAATAGTTGAATAAAGAATGACTTAATTCCATATCTTTATTTAATGTGGTATTAGAAACAAAAGGATAATAATAGTGAGAAATCATTAAAATATTTTCCAGGAGCCATACTCGAGTTGTACTAAAGGCATCGAAGTGTTGCTAGACGCTAACCGATGTGATCACTCTATTAAGATATATCCAAGTGAGAGCTGTTGGTTTTATGGATATAAATTATTAGACGTGAGTTAGGATCGAACTCTAGACCATGGGATTACACACTTTGCGTATGAGAATTAAAGTTAATAATTAAATTTAAATGTTATATTTATTTATTAATTAAACGAAATAACTATAACGGACGTTAAGTAATTAAGTGTAATGGACTAACGGTCGTTAAATGTAGTTGGAAAGGACTAGATTGCAAATTAATATTGAGAAGGTTCCGGAATCCCTTGAGGGATACACCACCGATCGGCCAAGGGAGAAAAACCCAACCCAACTCAAACTCAACTTGTTCTCCAAGTTTAGTTGAGTATATATACAAGGCTAGGGGTCTTGGTTTTTGCATCTCTTGTACTCATAAGCTAAAAACTAAAATAGTTTGTGTGTTTTTCTCTTGTGTTTCGGCCGACAATCTCCCAAGGGTGTCGAACCAAAGCTTTTCCAAATCAAAGTTATTTTGTTTAATTAAAACTAGCATTGCTTTAATTCGGTATAGTACGCGTGTACAAGAAAGTGGTACTAACACATTATTGTTAGTATTCTTGGATTGAATTACAAAATCGGTAAGGGGTAATTCATATAATCCTATAAACCCTAATTAGGGTTCATCAAATTGCTAGTTTTGTGGATTTGATTCTTGTTCGGCTAGAATCAAGAAAGGTACGCATATTCTTGTTTATGTTAATTAATTATTCGTTAATCTTTCCTATACGCTTCCGCATGTATTCTTTGATGTTTTGTGTTTTATTATTGATTGTCAAGATATATAATTCCAACAGGGCCACCACTGCTACCTGATGAAGACAAGATCTTACCTCCATATTTCTGTTAAAAAAACCAATTTCATTTTATCTCCAAAACAACCTCTTAAAGCAAGAAAATGGAATGATTTACTCACCTGTTTACCAATGCTGAATGGGACATATTTGTATTTCTTCATATATCCAACAGTACGGTTCATTGTCATGTGTAAGGCTGTTTTATCTAGGTATATCCGTTAAAGCCTACACAACTTCTTCCATTGATCCAGAGTTGCTGTTCCCGCAGCTTTAATACCCTCCATGGAAATTCAGCCTCACAACCCTAAAGTAACACAATCACACAAACACATTCAAACGCTATATCATGCAAAAACAATTTCAAGTGATGATGATCATTTAATATAAAAGCTGTCAAAGTCTCAAGACACACTAATTAAGGAACAACATGCCCTATGAATGTGAGGCGCATCGTATTGAAAGAAAAACACGTATGTATTATATAGAACTATATTCCATACTAGAGGATTAAATTTTTTTTAGCTTAGTTGTAAATTAACTTGAATTTAAAATACGTCATGCATAAACAACACAAGCTATAGAAACCAAGACACGACTACATTATATGTATAATCTACATATATACATCATTATAATAATTAGTTAATTACATACTAAGTATACGTACTTACATAATACTCGTATACATGCATACAAATTACTTTGTACATAACATATAATGTGGATTATGATTACTAACATGCTTGGGTATTACTGTAATATACTTATTTAAAGGGTGTTCTGCATTGCCTTTGGAGGAGATTATCTTATAATTGCAATAACAAACGCAACAAAAAAAATGTGATCATGTTTGTCTTTAACGCATTGCGTATACATGGTGTATTACTTAATACTAATACTAAACAATCGATAATACAAAATTAGTGAACATAAACTAAAAATTGTGGAGAATTAGTTACCTCTAATGGTGATTAAATACCTAGAGTTAATTATGTTGGGTCAGTTTCATCTTTAAACTTTAAATTACATCAATATCTTTACAAAAGTCATATTGAAAGAAAAACACGTACGTATTATATTATCTAGAAGCACGGCCGGTACCAAATTTTTTTTAAGAGGGGCAAAAAGTTGAGAGTAAATGTCAAGTCAGGTCATGTCACTAACTCGACCTTTGTTGATGTAATGATAGCGATTTTACTTTGAATGAAAGTGAATTTGTTTTGCTAGAACCTAACCTAGTTGTTATTATATGGAAAATCTTTAGAACGTACTTACTTTTCCTGATCGATATTATCCTGAATAGAGAAAGTGAAGACAGAAATTCAGATTACAAAATACAAAATAGCACAAAAATCGAACATTAGATCATCTCTTCTAAAGTAAAGAATGTCCTTAACCGATAGACTAAGATGTAGCTATTGGTTAATGTTTTACCATTATATTCTCTTATGGGGGCAAAATAAAATTGTGCATCATGATCATCCAAAGAAAGTCAACATTGATAAAAGTCTTAACATCTACTAGGAACTTTATGGGGGCAACTGCCCACACTGCCCCCATTGTAGTACCTCCCCTGTCTTGAAGTATATTTCATACTTAAGCTAACCATCAAATTTTTTTAGCTGAGTTGTAAACCTGAAATTAATATACGTAATGCATAACAATACAAGCTTTGCAGGAGATTATCTTATGATTGCGATAACATCCAAACGTAGCAAAAAATATGTGATCATGTTTATCCTTAACGCATTGTGATACGCCTACTATCATGGATACCTATCTTTCTTTTAGTCATATTCGAGTCATGTTAGGATTGTGTTATGTTAGTCATTAGGAAAGTATCTTTTGTTTTTAGAGTTTATCTTCTATTCAATGTTAATACAAATAAGCCGTAAAAACGTTTATTTATATTTTACGATCTTCTAATGTTTTGTCGATAACAAACGTAAAATCATTTTAACGAAACAAATAAAATAGGTAAAAGGTTTGAGCCAATAGTTTACTAACACACATACGTTTTCACATAAACACTAAACAAGTAAAAGTGGTTTTATGATTTAGTAAAACATATGTACAACAACTAGCGTTTACATATTGGGCAAATATATACATAACTAATATGTATCATAATGGGTAGAAGTTTAAGTATTTGACCCATTGACCTAATACATTGAATGTAGTTGGGTATAACCCAAAATCCATGACCCATACTGTTACGCCCCTTTCACGACTCGATTTATTTATTTATTTATTTTTAACACTTGATGCTATTAGTCTAAAATAGACCCTTTTATACTCTGAAAAAGACTCATTTCCTGTAGATCCTTGAAATAGACCCATTTACATCTATTATGGACCCATTTTCTTGGTACTCTAAAATTGACTAACTTACCTCTAAAATGGACCCATTTTCTGCAGAATCCTTTAAAGGTAGTATTAGTCTCAGTCTAAAGTAGTCCCATTTTCGCTGCACTCTAAAATAGACCCATTTGCATCTAAAATGGACCCATTTCCTACACTCTAAAAATGACTCATTTACAGTCTAAAATAGACTCATTTATCTCTAAAATAGACCCATTTTCTGTTACTCTAAAAATGACTCATCTGAGTCTAAAATAGACCCTTTTCATGCAGATTTTCTGCAAGTTACATATTTTGACCCATTTTTCGGAAAACGACTTCTATAACATGACATAGCACCAAAACTTCCAGAAATCATTGGAACATTATAAACATCCAATATGTGTATAAACATGGTCATAATGACTCGCGGAAATGTGCTTTACAAAGTAACGGGTGTTATGCCAAACACCTGTTTTAACCCGTTTGCATACACCACTTAAACATAACTCTTTAACATGCTTTGAGACCTGTAAAATGACTCTTAAACCATTCCAAAGACTTGACATTACAAACATTTAACCCATTTAAAGCTCCTGGGTTTAGCCATGCTCAAAGGACAAACCTTAGCATCTTCAATACAAGAGAACCTACAAAATGTAGTCAACTATAACGTAAGCAAAAACGCTTAGTAAGTAATTGGCTAATACATGCTAAGGCTTCCATTATCAAATATGCATCACAAAGCATCTCTATAACTCACAAGCTATAACACATTTAACACATAAAGCACACAACACATACCTTAATCTTATCATGATCCAACAAACTCTAAAACATGCATTTAACCAATCTTCAAGTCACAACTAGAACAATCATAATCACATCATTTAATAACTTCCACATTAAGCATATAGTAACCGAATTACTTACCTTAGCATCCAAGCTAAGCTATCACTATATCACCACCATCTTTATCAATATCATCATCCATTACTTTCCATAGCTAACCACATAATTATAACATGCACTTAGTACATAATCAAATAACTATAACCATGGCTAACATAACTAACCTCTAATCATCATATAATTATATCTTGATTATATGACGATCCAACCAATAAATTACCCAACTTTTACCCATAATAAAATTACCCCAAGATTACTATAACCCTTTTAATCAACCAAATGATCATAACATGATCACATCCAAAATTACTCATTGCCTTCAATTCAATTAAAGGGTCTTCACCCAATAACACAATAACACTTTAATTTGATCTTAAAACCATAATTACCTAAAACCCCCAATTTGGGTACAAGAACCGTAACTCTTAAATCATTAATTCAACATAATTGAAGTTACTTACTTTCATAAGGATTATGACTAGGGGCACATTAGTAGTATTAGACCATTAATCCTTCTTCAATTTGACCATCAAGACATGATAGTCTCCTCCTCTTTTCCTCCTGGTTTGACACACCCAACTCACACACATATCTTCTGGAAATCCTATGATACTATTTGAAGTATCCAGATTATTGTAGGAGGTGAGTTTTCCTAATTGGCACAATAGGTCCCTCAAGTCCCATTTCAATCCATTTTTGCCACGAACACTTATTAACACATTTAACACTTGGCAACTTAGGTCCCTCAAGTACCTTTTCCTTATAAATGTGACAAGTCATATTTTCTATAACCCTTTACATAACATTAATACTTATATATTGACTATCGAGTTTGACTAACCAATCCTGTAAGTCCTTTGAACTTATAGAATTCATGGTCAACAATTTAATTGGCATTCTTGTAATAAAACACTTAGGTCCGGTTTTCAGGGTGTTATAATTCTACCCCCTTATTTAGATTTTGTCCCCGAAATCTATCGTCTATAACCAAACGGTTCTTGCTAATGTCATTATGTCACATAAGACATAAATATACACTACTAAACATGTCCATAACTAACTCACTTAACATCTGACCACATATTTGGTCACTTACGTACCACTTTGACTTTACATAAGTCAAATCTAGTCAATACTTTTCGTACTCTACTATCATCATTCTACAATCTCATCAATATTCTTACTATAGGATTTTATGTATCGTTATAACTTTATCATATTTCATAAACTTTACGACCACCATGGTCCTTTTCACTTTATACATGCCCTCATGGCACACTATAACCTTTTCTCAACTCTTAATTTATTCAATTTATGACTTCCGCAGTCATTTCTCATATTACTTTTCTTTAGACACTTTCGCCAGGGATGATAAGTCACTCGGAAAATTCAATTAATTAACTCTATAACATCAAGCTTTAACTCATATCATCACCTTTTTCATAAAGGTGCTAACACTATCTAGCTCTCTTATCACGCTTATCAATTTCCTCAAGGCACATCTAGCTCTATCTTCAACTTATAATCTTTTTAATTTATAAAATAACTTTCGCTTTAGACTTCTATTTTAAGGTTTTACACATGACCTCACTACTATCATAAACTCGCTTTCTCATTTCTTATACTATTTAACTTATTTTAAATCTTCTGTTTCTCATTTCTTAACTATACTCATGTCATATCGGATACAGATAAGCCCACTCATTTATACTTCCTCATTTACATGGAAATGCGTCCCAAACGATGTAAATCAAGAAATATAAAATTATAGTTCGGTGATTCACGATTTCACTATTTAAATGAAAAGGCGTCCCAATCCACTCAAATAACGAAGTTATAAATCATCCTACTTATCCACACCCAACACAACAATCATACTTACTCACTATCCATCTTTTCTAGCCTTGGATCCAATCTCAATAAACTTTTATACATGCCATGAAGGTAAGCTAAACAGCATGCCATGATAGGCAAGCTAACAACCATGCCCTGAAAGGCAAGCTATACCACCATGCCATAAAGTCAAGCTATCAACCATGCCATAGGGCAAGCTAACATCCATGCCACATAGGCAAGCTAACAACCATGCCATAGAGGCAAGCTATAACACCATGCCATAAAGGCAAGCTATAACACCATGCCATAAAGGCAAGCTATCAACCATGCCATAAAGGTAAGCTAACATCCATGCCACATAGGCAAGCTAACAACCATGCCATAGAGGCAAGCTATAACACCATGCAATAAAGGCAAGCTATAACACCATGCCATAAAGGCAAGCTATCAACCATGCCATAAAGGCAAGCTAGGCCATCCCGAAGGACACCATAACTAGAGCATTGGATCCAAGCTATCTATATATTATCATCTTTACTCACTTTATCTTTTATGTACTTTTATCATTAAGTACATACTACTATCTCATTGCCTCACACAATCTCAACTCCCACTATCACTTTTACTTTTATTAAGACAAGTTCTATATAATACTTGTCAATTATTATACTTTCATTATCACAATGCAATCTACTAATCATCTGTCAACCTCAACTTGACTCACACATTTTATCTTTTATCTATCACAACTTTAACCTACTTAACTTTACTTTCTTGTTCACACACTTTATTCATCTCATCTATTCATTGGCATTAAAGCCATATCATACTACTTCACTATTTAAACTTTAATCATGCATCGAGCATTCATTACTAGCATATTCTACTTATCATGTTTTATATGAAACATGATCTTATCACATCATAACTATGCACTTTAACTTTTCTCATCTCTTTTATTAAGCATGAAAGAAACCATGCTTCTACTATTTACTCACTATCACATCACTTCTTTGTTTCAATATAACTACCACCAATTAAACTTTATCTTATCTTTCTTTACATCAAGCTATAAGCATACTTCACTTTTATATCATACTTCATTATCTTTTTATGCTTCGTCTCAAGCTTTCTCAATAATTATACTTCCTCATGTGCTTACCATATTATACATGTAAATGTATCCATCTCATCTCATATACTTCTATACATCCTGCTATCAATCACATACATGAGAAACTTAGACATGTAACGAACTACTATAGACTTATTATCACACATGCTTTCACATGACAATACTTAACACTTAACCGATAAGTGTTATAACATTCTTAACACATTCAATCATATAGTCTATGGCTCTTACCTCATACTTTCAAATACTAATCTATGTCTAAGTTACTTACTCATCTCAATTCTACTATAAACACTAACTTCGCCTTAAAATTAAGGCATCAATACACTTCACATATCTAAACTTATATCACATGCAACTAGTAGTGGTTTAAGTCTAGGCAACCCTATAGTGGCAACCTAATTCACTTAAACCGAAGCTCTGATACCAAGTTGTTACGCCCCTTTCCCGACTCGATTTATTTATTTATTCATTTATTTATTTTATTTAACACTTGATGGTATAAGTCTAAAATAGACCCTTTTATACTCTGAAAAAGACTCATTTCCTGTAGATCCTTGAAATAGACCCATTTACATCAATTATGGACCCATTTTCTTGGTACTCTAAAATTGACTCATTTACCTCTAAAATGGACCAATTTTCTGCAGAATCCTTTAAAGGTAGTATTGGTCTAAACCAGACCCATTTATAGTCTAAATTAGTCCCATTTTCCCTGCACTCTAAAATAGACCCATTTACATCTAAAATGGACCCATTTCCTGCACTCTCAAAATGACTCATTTGCAGTCTAAAATAGACTCATTTATCTCTAAAATGGACCCATTTTCTGTTACTCTAAAAATGACTCATCTGAGTCTAAAATAGACCCTTTTCCTGCAGATTTTCTGCAAGTTACATATTTTGACCCATTTTCCGAAAAACGACTTCTATAACATGACATAGCACCAAAACTTCCAGAAATCATTGGAACATTATAAACATCCAATATGTATATAAACATGGTCATAATGACTCGTGGAAATGTGCTTTACAAAGTAACAGGTGTTATGCCAAACACCCGTTTTAACCCGTTTGCATACACCACTTAAACATAACTCTTTAACATGCTTTGAGACCTGTAAAATGACTCTTAAACCATTCCAAAGACTTGACATTACAAACATTTAACCCATTTAAAACTCCTGGGTTTAGCCATGCTCCAAAGGACAAACCTTAGCATCTTCAATCAAAGAGAACCTACAAAATGTAGTCAACTATAACGTAAGCGAAAACGCTTAGTAAGTAATTGGCTAATACATGCTACGGCTTCCATTATCAAATATGCATCACAAAGCATCTCTATAACTCACAAGCTATAACACATTTAACACATAAAGCACACAACACATACCTTAATCTTATCATGATCCAACAAACTCTAAAACATGCATTTAACCAATCTTCAAGTCACAACTAGAACAATCATAATCACATCATTTAATAACTTTCACATTAAGCATATAGTAACCGAATTACTTACCTTAGCATCCAAGCTAAGCTATCACTATATCACCACCATCTTCATCAATATCATCATCCATTAATTTCCATAGCTAACCACATAATTATAACATGCACTTAGTACATAATCAAATAACTATAACCATGGCTAATATAAATAACCTCTAATCATCATATAATTATATCTTGATTATATGACGATCCAACCAATAAGTTACCCAACTTTTACCCATAATAAAATTACCCCAATATTACTCTAACACTTTTAATCAACCAAATGATCATAACATGATCACATCCAAAATTACTCATTGCCTTCAATTCAATTAAAGGGTCTTCACCCAATAACACAATAACACTTTAATTTGATCTTAAAACCATAATTACCCGAAACCCCCAATTTGGGTACAAGAACCCTAACTCTTAAATCATTAATTCAACATAATTGAAGTTACTTACTTTCATAAGGATTATGACTAGGGGCACATTAGTAGTATTAGACCATTAATCCTTCTTCAATTTGACCATAAAGACATGATAGTCTCCTCTTCTTTTCCTCCTGGTTTGACACACCCAACTCACACACTTATCTTCTGGAAATCTTATGATACTAGTTGAAGTATCGAGATTATTGTAGGAGGTGAGTTTTCCTAATTGGCACAATAGGTCCCTCAAGTCCCATTTTAATCCATTTTAGCCACGAATATTTATTAACACATTTAACACTTGGCAACTTAGGTCCCTTAAGTACCTTTTCCTTATAAATATGACACATCATATTTTCTATAACCATTTACATAACATTAATACTTATATATTGACTATCGGGTTTGACTAACCAATCCCGTAAGTCCTTTGAACTTATAGAATTCATGGTCAACAATTCAATTGGCATTCTTGTAATAAAACACTTAGGTCCGGTTTTCAGGGTGTTATACATACCCATGAAGCATAACCCATAACCCATTGCATGACATCATGCATAAGTTATATATGGATATTATCCATGACCCATGGTTTTAACCCATGACCCATGGACTAGATGCATTGCATCTTTTAGATACATTGTATCTACTTGGATACCCATGGTCCAATGTCTAGGACCCATGACCCATAACCCATGACCCAAAACCTCAGATCCTAAGGATCTCTCTATGTAGTTTGTATTTTGTTTTTGTGTGATTCTCTAGGTTCCTCTTAAAGGCGAGATCACCACCTCTTGAAGTCGAGCAAGCTCAAGTCCATGAGTTGCCATACTTCGTCATCATCAAGACTACTGAGGTTATCTTGTTGATAGTTCTTTCTTCCTCAATAGAAGTGTTGTATCCAAGGCATTAGTGAAGGATGCCGAAAGAGTCAAGACGAAAGCATTAGTGAAAGGTGCTTAACGCCCGTGTCAAAAGCATTAGTGAAGAATGCTAAAGGAGTCAAGACGAAGGCATTAGTGAAAGGTGCCAAACGTCCGTGTCAAAGTCATTAGTGAAGAATGCCTAGAAGTCAAGTCAAGTGGCATTAGTCAAAGATGCCAAGGTTGTATAATCAATGAGGTGCATTGTATAGGTGATGATGAAAATAATAAACATATATATATCAAATAAACGCAGCGGAATCATCACCAACAACGGATCCATATTGCCATATGATCAATCAAATAAAACATAGATAAGGTTTATACCTTTGTAGCGTGATTCCGGTAACGAGACACCAACGACCACCACGAATGGAATCAAGAAACCAAAAGACCAATGATGTTGGTCTTTCCCAATGATTGAAACACACTACACGTCAAGCAATCACCACTTTGATGCTAGTCTAACCTTTTCACAAACACCTTGCAAGAGACTACAATAGAATGAGCAAGGAAGAAGATCAACACCAAAAACCTCTTCTTTGATGAATATGGGGCGTTCACTTATGAGATGGGAGAGGGATTAGGAGAACTTAATTGTAACCTTCAAATCATCATCAATTATCATAATCACAATTAATGATAATTGATATCAATATACAAGTTACACATTAGGTCCTTCAAAGTCCTAAGTCTCCCCTAGATCCCCTTCATGAGGCCGGCCATACTAAGGCCTTCAATGGCCATGCCCATTGTTGGCCCGAGTCCCGAAACACAAAGTCTAACTTGATGTTTAATGGCCCGTTATTGATCCCGAGTCGAGAAGGTTATTTATAACGTAAATACGATAAATACATTATAATAAATGGTGTCTAAGTGTATATGTGTGTGACCCCATAGGCTCACATATGACTAGCCATATAATTATTTATTATGACACGAGCATACTCCAACAGCTCCCACTTGCGACGTCATAATAGTCAAGTAATTATACAAGCAATGGTTAGCGTCTAGCAACACGCCAATGCCCCTAGTGATATGTGAGGTCAGTTTCTCAAACATTTCATTAAATGGTTTATATGTCATATATCCCTTTGTTTCAGATACCATGTTGAATATTAGACATGGATCAAAAGTCATTATAATTGTTCAACTATTATGTTCTCGATCTTGATATTGAACAAGATTACCAAGTGAATTAAGATTCATCTTAATCTCATTTGGGTACGGCCATACAAACATCTGTTCAAATCATCGAGGGGCCCAATAGTATCTAACTCCAAACCATGTGGAGGAACAAATCCTATTTTGACTGCACGTGTCATTCATGTGCTTCAAATCATTCCTGATAGTGGCCTTTATAACTACCTTGTTCAGGACAGCGTTTAACCATATCAAGGAATAAAACTCCACACATGCAAGACCTGCTTGCATCTCAAGTCTAAGGATAATAGACATAACCATTTTCGAGATTCACTATTTGACGCCGATCCATGCAGTGAATGCTCGTAGGTTGGGTCAGTCCAATGCTCATCACCATGAACAACATGTGAGTTTGGCAAAAAGGTCACCAACACACTCACAATTGTCTTAATTTGATGGTACTCCCGTACCGTCAACCGACAATGGACAAGTTTTGAATGAAGAAAATCATTCATGGATTTAAACATGCAAATATAGAATACAGTTGATATAAATGAAAACGATAATAACCATTAAATCAATTCATTATAAAATAAAAACTGCTTAGCATTCCATTATCCAAATACTATAAACAGATATGCATAAGACTACATATAGATCGGAAACCGGTGTTCCCACCATGATCAAATTATGTTGTTCAAGACAACAAGTAGTCATCTGAGTAAACCTTGAGAATACTTGTTTCAAAATCCATGAAAGGTATGATGATTGTGCTTTTGTATGTGTGCATTCAAGTACAATACGAGTATTGCAACAATGCATTCCATAGGGTGTTTGAAGCTAGCAAAACACCTAATTTAGACATTCATCTAATCAGTTTCTCAAACTGTAAAGTATTCTTATTCTTTTAATGTATAATGCATTAATGCTCTCAGTCGAGAACATCTAGTCAACAATGTCATCATTCATGATGATATGCTACCATGACTAGGTTTGAGCATCATTTCAGTTAAATAAGCATCAATGTATGCAAACAGAACAGAGATCCTCAAATATCCGTAAATGTTGAACATATATTTGGTCCTTTGTAGGTCCATTAGAATGTTCATTTAACAATTATCTAATGAAATTCACTTAGATATTTGTTGTTATCAATCATCTTGCATTCATGCAAATGATATAATTAGTCCAATGCACAATATGATATACATAATGAATCCTTTAGTTAAACTTAAGGTTTCTATTCATGCTTTCAATCTCATCAGGTAAGATTGATTATTGAGACTCCCCTCAATAATGTTTCATATTGTGTCAGACTTAATAACCGCTTATGTTTATTCAAACAAACATATGTAACAAGGTTGCATGTTTTATTTTCTAAAACTCTCATGAGAAACTACATTCCAAACTAAGGAATAAATTCTAGCTTAGATGGAATAATGTTTCTAATACGTTATCAACATATGAGATTTAAGAAAATAAATACTGTGCTCCCACTTGCTCTTAGTGTACATCGTACTGATCTTATTTTAATCAAAATCAAATTAATGATTTTATGGTAAACTAAAGATCTTAGCTCGGAGATGCATGATCTAATCCACACTTGGATTCTTGTATCTTGTAGACATAATAAAGATTATATATATTCACAAACCCTTTTGAATACACATCGTCCTCACAAATGTATTCAATAAGAAAAGAGTTTTGAAATCCTATTGTCACATTTCATTTACATGAAGATAAGTATGACAATTCATAATCTTTATACATTTAATAATTACAGGTAGGAAGATTTAATCATAGTCAATTTCTTGAGTATGAGTAGCTCCTTTCACTACTCGTGAATTAAAATGTGTGTACAAGTTTGTCCTTTTGAGTCTTCTCATTGAGAAACTCATTTTTAACCTCACAGTCTAACTGATTGGTAAGAGATCAATCAAGCTTCATGAGTGATTGTCTTCCACGGACTGCATCTTATCATTCATAGTTTTGAGCCATTCATCAGATTCACAATCTGATAATGCAGCTCTTAGTTAGCAGGTTCACAATGACCCTCTAACTTATATCCCTTAGCATTGATATAAGACTATATCATTCAGGTGCAAGAAGTTTCCTTCCGGATCTATGAATGAGAGATATCATACTATGGTTTAACTTATGCATGTTCAACCTTAGTGTGACATCAGCAAGTGTACCTAGAAGGTTGTGTATATTAGTTCTTGAACAACTTCAAGATCTAAAGGTGCTCCCACTTGCTTTGTACATAGAGACTAATCTCTAGATACACAGCATCTTGAGAAACAATAAATTGTTTTCAATCGGGACATCCAAAATACATTAGTAGTTCTTGACTCTGGTTTGTTAATTACTTACTCTAAGGTATTTAACAAATTAAGAACTTCAATCAAGACATAATGGAATTCATCCCATTCCATAACACAATGGTGTCTTAAATACCTTCCAGATTGGAACCATATTGAGTGTACCCATGGCATATTCAATTTTCCAACCTTAATAACTTTGGAGGTTAAGAGAGTTTAAGTCATCAAAGATCAAACAATATCAATAGAGTTTGATTTTCCATGATGGACATACCATAATGATGTGGTATTCCATGAGAATTGATGTTGTGAGACTATCCCACAACTCAATAGATGAACTTATACTCTTTGGCTTACGTATCTGCCAACCAATTCAAACCAGATGGCATCAACAGTGTTTTCAGCCCATTGCATACTTAATTTACAAGTCGTTGACCAAGTCAATAACTTCATGTGCATGTTTTGACTAGAAAACATAAACATTTAATATATTACTATACGTCATACGTCATTTATAATTTAATGACTTCATGTACATGTATTTGACAAGAATACATAACAAGTTAACGTCTTACTTTACGTTATAAGTCTTTCAACAATTAACAGACTTGATGTTTAAGTCTTTACAAGAGACCTAAACATATTCAAGTAAAGCAATTTAGAATGCCGACTCTTGGCCTCAATAGTAATTTCAAGTTAATTTCATACTTCAAGATTATGAATTTACAATAATACATAATCATATTTACTGAACAATTCGGTGAATATGTTGAAGTAGCTTTTCATATTATCTTGACATTTGTTCTAATTAGGGCAACTTACATTTTATGTGTAGAAGTCCTAGTAGAATATTAGTTTTCTTACCTTGCAGTCAAGAAAAACTATTAGTCATATTGTTATATGTTGTATCTTGCACACAATAAAGATTTCTCCCACTTGTGCACGGCACAACATCATGCGTAATATGACAGTGTCACAGATATGATTTCATACAAAATCAAATATAGATATGTAGAACTTTATTGTTTTAATAATGAATTATGCATAATAATTTATTAATAACATTTCAGGAAGCAACATCAGGAACGCGACTAGTTATCTAATAAGATTAATGCAATGGTTCTTATAAAAACTATGATGCTTCTCGTGTGGAAAGTAATGTATTATTTCAAGACAATCAAGAAATAGTATGGGCAACCTGCAAGGCAATAAAGATTACGGCTCCCACTGGATTAGACAACATTACATGTGTTACGTCACCAGTATTAAAGTCACATAGCTCCCATTGGATTATACAACATTATAAATGTCATGTCACCAGTGGAGACTGAGTGTCGATTGGATACTTTCCTTCTTTCTTTGAATATCTACACATTATTGCTAATGTGAGTCACTTGGACTAGTAAACATGTACTTAGATATTTAATGAAGTGCATCAAGTTCTAACATATAGATGACGGGCTAGCCATCATTGATATTTTAACTTGAAAATAGTCATGCAATTCCTCCATAAGGTCTATTTTACCACAAGGGTGTATAGTACCTTATTAGGTTTATAGGGTTAAGATAATTGCTAGGTAATCATGCTAGTAATTGTCTTTACCATTTTGCGGTTTATTGATATTTCCATCTTCTAATTATTAAACTCATATTATTTTGGTAGCTATAGAAAACATGTTCTCTAGTTATCCAAATGTCTTATCTTACTTCAATGTTTCAAAACCGGAACTAGGGTTATAAAACAAACTTGAAAGAATAAGATGTGCAACCACACTTAACCGTTTTGACTTTTGCAAGACATCACAATTTCTAGAGTAGGTGTGCTTTGAGTTTGATTAGAATTAGGACAATTCAAATATTCCTATTATTGTATTTCCTCTTAAAGAAAACAGATAGGAACAAGTCTCTTTCTTACAAGAAAGAAGTACTTAGTTTGTCTTTTTAACAAGAAAAGAACAAACTTTTGTTTACGGATGTGATGCATTATATCATTAAATATGAATTTACAAAGTTCAATTTTTAGTATTTTCGATAATTATCCTTTTACAAATTAATTACCCCATGTTTAAAACAATTAATTTACGAAAAAAGGCTAAGATCCACATTGTGCTTCTACTATCACATCAGTTGATCTGCTAGCAATAGTAGATTCAATTGGTAGGCGACGATCACCAATTGCATTACATGTGCAACTCTTAGATCCTTATGGGACTCATGGCACTAGTGAATAAGCAGCTAGTGTCAAGTAGGCATGTTTAGTCCCATCCTTGCCTCGGGTCAAGGTCTCACCGCTTAACTCGATTAAGTCATCCAATTTGAGAACGTGCAAAAATATATTTAGGTCCCACGCATAGACAATAATCACCTTGGGTTACAATTCAACCTAGGTCCCACGCATAGGCAAAAAGTAATTGCAAGTGTTCTCAAGCGATTGGACGGCATGACTTAAATTTGTGACGGGTAAAATTTTTGATGTGAATCAAAAAAGGTGTACGAAAAAAGCATGCATTCATTCTTCGTAGCACAAGTTAAAAACTCTTCTTAACTTAAGTCTAATCATTGTTTTAATTTATGTGTGTCAAGTTGTCCATATTCAAGTCTAATATAGAACCTATGTGGATAATAAAAGAGATAGGACAATACATAAATCGAATAACATACATAACAAGTTAAGTGTTATTATTAAAACAATGATTTTAAGTTAAATCCATATTTAAACTTAGTTAAACTAAATCATAAGATTTAGTTTGAAAATGGTTTGTGTTGCGTTTTAAGTTTTAGAAAACTATTTGCAAGTTATATACATTCACAACATACATAATAAGCAAACAACCAACACACAACCACAATATGCAAAGCCTCAACCGATGAAAGAACCTATGCTTGGTCTCGTGAGCCATCACGAGAACCAAGAGTCATCTAGGGACATAAACCACAACCACACGGAGGACTCCCACTTGCACCAAGACCAAGCAAGGACAAGTAGAAGCCCATAATGCACATGAAAAGTGAATCTGCCAGCCCAGAATTTCTGCATTCGGAGGCCCAAATGGCCTAGAAGGAGTCATCCCCGAGCTTAGCACCAAACTACAAAGTTATGGGCCCATGAGTTGTCTACCTGCAGCAAAAATTTGGTTAAAAAATACGCCACCAATCATCGGGAAACGCCGTTTTACTGCAGCTTGTACGAGCAGCCATTTTGCGTCTTTATGTCTTTTATGCTTCGCCATTCCATTCCAAGCATCGGTTACAATATATAGAATGTAAAATACAACTAATCTACTATCTATCTATTGTAAAATGCCCAAACAATGGCAAAAACCAAATTAAAATTCATACATATAAGCCGAAACAATGGCAAACCCCAAATAACAAGAAATTAACGACAATCACAATCATTCATAGCACAAGTGGTCTAGGTTTTCATCGGCTTTGCATATACACATAATAATACCATAAAATTGTGAACATAACAAGGAGTTGGCTAATCCCATGAGCAAACATGCATGTATTTGCCATGGGAACAATTTAAATGACAAGAAATAAAAGAATTAGCCAACGAATCGAAGAAATAATCAACAAGAATTAAAACCCTGATTGGTACGCGAGTAAAATGGATTTAGGTTCTCAAACCTACTGAAATTAGACCTTCTAAAAATCATTTTACCACAGAAAATTAAGCCTTAGGGGCTGTTTTCAAATCGTTTCAAGAATCGATTAAAACAACGCGATTAAAGCCATTTTAAGCGTACCGAACACATTGTTTAATTAACGTATGCGAAACCAATGGCCATAGGACCAAAAATCACAGATGTTTATATTACTAATAACATTCTAAATCCATGAAAAATGGAGCCCTCGGGGCTGTTTTGAAAGTGGTTACAAAAAACACTTAAAAACACGCGTTTTGACCATTTTTTCGCATACCCGATAATCATATGGCACATATGATGGCTCGTGATACCACTATAGGTGATGATGAAAATAATAAACATATATATATCAAATAAACGCAGCGGAATCATCACCAACAACGGATCCATATTGCCATATGATCAATCAAATAAAACATAGATAAGGTTTATACCTTTGTAGCGTGATTCCGGTAACGAGACACCAACGACCACCACGAATGGAATCAAGAAACCAAAAGACCAATGATGTTGGTCTTTCCCAATGATTGAAACACACTACACGTCAAGCAATCACCACTTTGATGCTAGTCTAACCTTTTCACAAACACCTTGCAAGAGACTACAATAGAATGAGCAAGGAAGAAGATCAAAACCAAAAACCTCTTCTTTGATGAATATGGGGCGTTCACTTATGAGATGGGAGAGGGATTAGGAGAACTTAATTGTAACCTTCAAATCATCATCAATTATCATAATCACAATTAATGATAATTGATATCAATATACAAGTTACACATTAGGTCCTTCAAAGTCCTAAGTCTCCCCTAGATCCCCTTCATGAGGCCGGCCATACTAAGGCCTTCAATGGCCATGCCCATTGTTGGCCCGAGTCCCGAAACACAAAGTCTAACTTGATGTTTAATGGCCCGTTATTGATCCCGAGTCGAGAAGGTTATTTATAACGTAAATACGATAAATACATTATAATAAATGGTGTCTAAGTGTATATGTGTGTGACCCCATAGGCTCACATATGACTAGCCATATAATTATTTATTATGACACGAGCATACTCCAACACATTGATATACAAATAGAGATAGGTTGTATCCAAGGATATTGATATCCTTAATGGTGTTGTAATAAGGAGTTGGTCACCTTTGGGGTTAGGTGTTGTGTAGTGTTGGGTAGTAGCTCCTCCATCGTAATGGAACTCGGTATTTAGCCTAATACCAGATAAAGGGTAGGAGACGTTGTGATAGGTGTGGTTCTACCTTGTGGAAGAACCCGGTGGTTAGCCTAGTACTGGAAAACGAGTAGGCGATGTTGTAAAGGCTTCTCCGCTATAAGGAGTTGGTGTCGTGTAGTGTTTACAAACTCTCGAGTAGGTGACTCGGGGAGTGGAGTAGGGCAAGGAAGGTGTCCTTGTAGCTGAACCACTATAAATACTCATGTCATGGTTATGTGCTTCTTACTCTTTATCTTTCATTACACATTTATATACCTATTTATCAACGTCCAACATATACATTCAAATAGATTGACATAAGTCGATCTAAAGCTTCGTTACCAAGTTTCTTAGAGTATGTTGTACTTTAAAAACTTGATACGATCCGTGTATGTTTGAAAACTACAAAGAAGGAAATCTTTTAAAACAAATTTTTTCTTTTATGTTGGATATTGATAGATTATTCTAACAATTTTTATTTTTAAGAAATCCTCATGCTAGGGTATCTCCAAAGTCTTCATTTCTATTCAAAGAATAATGAAGTCAACTCTCAAGGAAGAACCTAAAAGTAATCGCAACCTACTTATTCTAAGTACAGCTGATTACTATAAAAGCTCATGAAGTATTCTCGGACTTATGGTCTCCATAAACCATACCAAGAGTATAGAGGTATGTTTACTTTTCATTAGCTTACTTACATCTACATGAATATGTTGATACCATCTTTTATTTAGACGTTAATAATTGCTAGCCTCTTAAAAGTCTCTTTTCGCCACTTTCCCGACTTACTCATCATCGGGAATAGTATCTCTCTTGATCTCGTCAAACTAACGCCGTCGTCACAAATGGATCCTTGATAATTAACTTATCAAATCCCGTGACCAAACATCTTCTCAATTAGAAACCTCAAAACTATTTTTGTTCCATAAGCTAGTTTATAACTTATTACAAAAATAATGCCAAACACCCTTTTTCTGTCCATAGTAGCCGGATCCCTCTAGTTGTACTAGCCGGATCCCTAATACAAGGGATCCGGGGGAACCGTGTGACAGAAACCAGCTATACGCCTTTCAAAATTAATTCTGCTCTTTTTCCCTCTCCTCACAAAACACAAAAACGACCCAAGTGCTGTTTTCATCTCCATAGGACTCTATATCCCCAAGCATCCTTCTCTAGAACATCATTGTAAGTAATTACACTAATATGTTCTAATCTTCACCATCTCCATCCTAGAGTTTTTTTTTTTTTTTTTTTTTTTTTTTTTTTTTTTTTTTTTTTTTTTTTTTTTTTTAATCAATTGATAAAATTAGGTTTTGCAAAATTGATTACTAGAAAAGGTTTTCACATAGCTAATATTACATTGTGCTTACAACATTGTTAATACAAAACAAAACCATAAACCCAACTCAAAATTTTTTGCCTAATTGGAATATTTGTTTTTCTAGGATCAACCATGCCTAAAGCCACCCAACAAGACCACCATGATACCGTCCACTATCTCACCCAATACTATCGAAAAGAGGAGTTGTCAAAAACCGATCGCAAAGTCTTCAAAAGACTTGAAAAACGACTTATCCACGAAGGTCGTGTGGTCAAGGAATGTTTCCTTGAAAATACCGACATTCGTCAAGTCTTCTCGGTAATCAACTTTGATTGTCTTCTTGACATTGATGAAAATATTTGTCCGGTTTTCATCTTTGAATTCTACAAAAGCGTTAGGATCATTCGAAACACCGATGATAGCATTTCAATCGCCTTTATCATCAATAAACAAAACTTCACTCTACCCCTCAACACATTTGCTCAAATCCTTCGCATTCCTTGTAAAGGAATTTGTATATACTCTCAAGATTGGGCAATATCCACTCAATCCTTTGCTCTTGATTCCAAACCAATCTACCATACTCCTCTTGATGACCCCGTAACCGTTCGAGACACTATTTTCAAAGTTAGAGCCGACCAATCTCGTTTCAACCGCAACAAAGAGCTGATTCACCGTGATCCCTTTCAAATGGAACTCTTCGAAATGCACCCCATATATAGAAAATGGGAAGAAATTCTTAGGGAAAATGTCATTAGCTTGGTCGGAAACAAAGATCATCCAAATGCATGTCTCGTGCAAATGATTTATTGCCTTATTCACCAAAGGCCATTTAATCTCGCCTATTACATGGTGAAGAGAATAGTCAGGGTATTCAAAGTTTCCAACATGGTACTTTCGTATGGTATGCTCCTAACACGACACCGTGAGTATGTTAGTGCAATGCAACCATCTCCAATCAATGATGATCATTTCCTCTCCGATCACGTCATGGTACCTCTTACTAAACAAACCTCTAAATGATTCATGGTCAATGGAAGAAAACCTAAGGCTCTCCCGAATTCCTCGGACGAAGAAGAAGTAAATGTCAACCTCGAAGCCAACGTCGACTTGGACCCCATTGCCTACTATCAACAACTTCCAACTCTTCCAAACGAGACCGCGGAATTTAAACAAATAAAGGGTATGTTCCAATGCCTAGCTAACTAAGTCATGAAGTCGGGAAAGAGGAAAATAAAGGATTGACAAAAGAGACATTAGGCTTATGGTTATTTTTAGACATTTGGTTTATGTATGAATGCTTATGTTCGTGAAGCACTATAGTTTGTTTTATTTTGGATATTGTCATTACTACTCTTATCTATGATATGATTTATGAGATATCATGCTTGTTTTGCTATTCTTTGGAGTAGAGATTAATAGAACTTAGTGTACATAGTATGGTGCAAAAACTGCATCCCTTTCTGTGATGCTTCTGATCTGCAGTTGCCGGATCCCTAAGAATGCACTAGACGGATCCCTCCTTTGAGGGAACCGTGGGATCAGTGAAGACAGATGAGCAATACTGAATCCCACACATCAAAACAACTCACTAGATCACTTCACACTAGCTAAACATAAGGCCTTAGAACCACTTAAGTCTTCTTCAAGCTTAGAAAGCTTCACACTCACCCATTGCTCACTTAGGATCACAATCAAAGTGCCTTTTAATATATCATATCACCAAAACTCATCATTCTTCCGCTCATGCACTCACACATCATCTATCGCATGTCAACACAGCTAGTTTTATAAATTTCTCAATTTTAACAAATTGATTTTAGTCGTCTCTATTTCAAAATGGGTTAAAAACCAGTTTTTTCAATTCTTATAATTTTTAAGGATTTTTAAAATTTTATCCTAAGTGTACATCTGATCTCTAGGATCATTTAACATGACTTGACACCATTAAAATTCCTAGTGTCATCCTTGAACACCCATTGGTGATCATAACGTCCCATTTTCCTTCCATAAAAGGTAATAATTAGCTACCTCCATTCATTACCCTTGATCATTTAAGGCACACCTTAGTTAAAACACCTAAGAAGACTAAGACACTCAATATGTATAGGTATTAGATTGTACCAACATCATTTTCTTCTCTTCTTGACTGCTGATAGCCGGATCCCTAGGATTAGCCTAGACGGATCCCTCATAAGAGGGAACCGTGGGAACCGGCTGGCAGATTCAGTAAATCTTGCCTAAAGCAATCATTTTAAGCTCTTTTAGCTAACTTGAACACTCCATCCTGCCTTAAATAAACTCATAGATTAGTGCACATTTGTGGTTGACCCTTGTGCATGCAAATCATCACATTTCCAAGGATTCTAGTGGCTTAAGTCTTTAATGCACTTCCCAAATCCTTCCCTTTATAAGTCATCTTGTTAGAATCCCTTAGTCATCAACCACAACATAAATCTCAGCATTTAGAAACCTTCTCCTTAGTCATTTCATCATGAGGAAAGCTCCTAGTGCTAACTCATCCACCCAAGGACCACCCAAGAAACTTGCTCGTGTTGTACACGAAATTTCCTCAACCGAATCATCTCCCGTTAAATCCACAAATGCTAGGATTTCTCCTCCACCAACTCAACCAATCAAGCCAATCTCCAAGAGGATTGTTCCCACAAAAATATCATCACCAAACTCCACAATTCCTACTATACCAAACACACCATTTTCAACCCAACCAATATCATTGGTGCCTAGAGCCATATCATTTAACACCTCACAATCATCTCCACATTCCTACAACTTAGAGGGCTTACCCCCTAGGCCATCTCATCCTCCACCATTACCAACACACTCTTCAATAGAGAAGATTCTGCAACAAAACCAAGATGTTGAATCAACACTTGCACCGGTGTCCTTCTCCACTTCCGTCTAATGGTCCATTTTGGATTATGATGAGACATCAAAGTCAACCACCCGACCTCATGGAAGTTGACACTTCTCTGCCTCCACCATCAACCCTTGTTGATCCATCATTAAATGTGCCTCCACCAATCCCTCCTTCATTTTAGAATACACAACCTTCTTCACTTGAACCTCCACATCAAGCCTGATAAGGATTTAAAAGGTACCTTTTTGAGGGGTCATTTAAGCCCTTAATCGATCACTTTTGTATCCGCTACTAATTAATTTCAATCGTTTTCACTTTTTAGGTCTCTTGAAGGCAAATTGCTGGAATGACACTTATTCGGACGAAAAGGCGCGAATATATGAAGAAAATGGCCAAATTCAAGTATCGAGACACTCAAGCTGCTGAATTAAAAGGGGACGGCATCAGGTTCTATTTGTGATGCCGTCGGAACAAGTTTTGTGACGACTCAGTAGCCAAATTGCTTGTTTACAAGTGACGGCATCAGGTTTTAAAAGAGTAGGGCGTCGCAGCTCAGGCGACCTAGATTTGATCCAGACGACGTCAGAGACTGAAGGCGACGGCGTCACGGGCATTAGGTGACGCCGTCACAATGATAACGTGGCCAAGACGAAAACCTAATGACGGCGACCCGACGGCGTCACAATTAAATAGTGAAGCCGTCGCAGTTTGTAACACTATATATAGAATCCGAATTTTTCAGTTTTCAGTGTGTAGTTTTGTGGAGTAAAAACCTAAACCGAAACAAGGCTGTCTTGTACAGTATTTTAGGGTTCCATACCCTATCTTACATCAAGATAAGTGTTTTACTTCATTAATTCAATTATGTCTTCAATTGATTGTGTGTATGCTTGCATGTTCTCCATGTCCGGCTAATTTATTTGTATGTTTGCTTAGGTATTATGAAACCTAGTTATTGAATATTGATTGGTTGTCTCTTATCTTAATTGTGATTGACCTAATATTGCGATAGGTCATTCGTTGTACTATTAATGCTTAATTAATCTTTGTTGAACCATAGCATAAATCACTTTCACTTTCACTCAAAACCCACCACCAAATAAATCACTTTCACTCAAAACCCAAACCAATGACCAACACAGCTGCCGAAGCCGTTGTGTGAGTAGAAACACCGACCTTCAAGATTTACAAAAGGTATTTGATAGCACAATTAGGGAAGCTGTTGAGAAAGTGGTCAGCGCCTCTGTAGTTGGCTCCATGATCAACAGTAATTCGGAAGATGGCTTAGTGAATAAAAATGTGAATGAGGAGGATAGTGCCTATTTCAATCTTTACCCCACTAAGGAAGAGGTTGCTTACCATCAATACATAATCGATAATCCCCGATCACCCATCATTAGGATATGTCCAAAGATTAGGAGAGGAAATCCTTGGAACCTAAAAATTCCTTGTATGATCGGATATAGGAATGTCGAACATGCTTACATAGATACGGAATCTCCCATTAATGTGATGTCATCAGCTGTTTACAATGACATTATGAATGAGAGACTTAAGATTAGGAGAGACCCTAAGTATCCAAGTGGGGTTTGCAACTTTGTGGGAAGAGTCAAGGATGTACACGTCTTTATAGGAAATTTCACCTACCTAGTTGATTTTGTAGTCCTAGAAGACATCGGATGTGTCATTGACTATAGCTTATCCCAAGTAGTGCTAGGAAAACCGTTTGTTGAAAAGTCTAAAATGAGCCATAACAAGTTTGAAGGAATGGTTAGGTTTAAGGAAGGGAACGAGGAGATCACTTATAGGATGCCTTGAAGACGAACGGACATGGCCATTTATCCCTTTTTGAACGAGACAACATTAGAGCTTTTGAGGAAAAAAGCGAAGACGATGTTGAAAAAGGTTTGAATTTCATGTGGGAGAAAAGGAGACTTTATTATAAGGATTGCTTGACCCTAGGGCCTAGGTATAGAGTCGATGAAAATTTTGTCAATATGATAGAATTCTCATTGAGAATGAAAAACGAGACAACGTAGGGGCATGACTTCGAGTCTAGCTACAAGACTCATAAATAAAGAAAAGCGCTTCGTGGGAGGCAACCCATGCTTAATTGTTTGCTTGTTTGTGTCGTGTATCATTTATTGATTGTTTATTCTCATGTTTAAATTTGTAAAAATGATTTATTTTGTTTTTAACCTCGTCTTAATTACATATAAAGGTATTTTACATAAGGGATAAGTGTAGGGAGGATTACATACGTTTTCAAAAGAAACGTAAACATGAGAATTACAAGTATTTAAAAGATATACATGTGTGTTTGTTCAAGTCAAATGCTTGTATCGAGTCATAATGGATGTTTTGAGGAAATTTTTCCAGATTTTAAAGATAAAAATGTTCCAGAATTTTTTCCAGAAAATCGCAGACCAGTTTCTGTCAAGATAACCTGACGGCGTCAGGATCGCAACCTGGCGGCGTCAGGAGGAGCAGAAATAGCTTATTACTTTTTCTCGTTTTGTGAGCTACTTATAAATTTTTGGAATTTTCCAGGTCTTAATTTTCCAGAAAATCTGTAAACATCCATTCCACAAGCATTATATCCTAGTTTAGTAGAGTCATATATATATATATATTGTTACCGCCGATTTTATGTGAAGGTTTCGTTTGTTTTCTTCAAGTGTGCAGGTTTAATTTATCAAGAAGAAAATACATAAGATGAGAAGGAGCTTTTCATGCAAACATTCTTCTTGAAGAAAGATGTAACCACCACTTCACACGGATCCTACCGAGCTAATTAGGGGAGTACTAGTTTCTTTCATTTTTACCTTCCATTATCATAACTTTGATACTTTCGGGGAACATTGGGGACAATGTTCAGTTTAAGTGTAGGGAGGGAAAATAAAACGGGAACTTTGAAACTATGCTTATCCTTGATTATTTGCTTTGTCCAATTTCATTTGTGTAATAAACCATGAGAAATATTGGTTAGGGTAATTTTGGCACCAAATTTAAATTTTTTCATGACATGTAGGAGTGGGCCTTTAGTCTTAATAAAGCGTCTCATGGATAGGAAGTTATATGACTAGCACAAAAACCCTTTACCACTTAAATTCCACCCAAAATGTGAGGATCACCCTTAGATTTGTAGGAATTAAAGCATTCATCTTTAATGCTTAGAGTGTGAACCGGTAGTATAATAGATTCTAGAACTTGTTTTGTGATGCATTCCGAGATCGCTAGTAAGACTACACTTGTGTAGTTAGGAATAACTAAATGATAAGAGGCATTAGGATAACCCTTGTTTGATACCCGTAATATAATTATTTCTTCCACATCGGTTGAGTAATTCCCCCACACCCTTTCGTTGTACTCATCTTTAGTACACGATACCCCTAGTTAATCCCTCAGATCCTATCCTTTTCGCGGTTCTCGTGATGTTTCGGTTTCCCGGAATATCAATGAAGAGCATTGTTTACAATCCACCCCCAAATGTACACCCAAATCGCCTTAGCCTACCTTGTATGCACTCACTTTTAGTGCATTGTTGTTATCATACTAAACCCTTAGTTCAATTATCTAGTTGCTTACATAAGTTGCTAAGTCGAGTCATATCCTTTGTACATAGTTTTGGGACGATTGGGACTCATGGGAAAAGTTAAATTTTATGAAATGACGGGAAGGGAACGTTAAATTCAAATTCCCTTTATTTGCATAATAATGTACTCCAAGTGTTTTGATCTTTTCAATTCGGGTCAAATTAGTGTTAGATTAATAAAAACTCAAGTGTAAGGATGTGCCTATAAATCCCTACTATTTTGATGTTATCGTAGAGGATGGTAGAGTAAAAGTGTATGAAAAAAAAATGAAAAAACATACGGGCTACCATCCTACATCTATCTTTAAATTTATGTTTGTTTGTTTCAGTTATCTAGAGTTTAGAGTGTCGAGTCTTGGCTTAGCAACGCCATTCTTCGCATGCTTGTAACATAAAGATTTTTGACTTGCCACCACTAAATCGCCTATCCCACCAAACCCTTTGTTTCCCTACCGTAAGCCTAACATTACAACCCTTTAAAAGACCTCTTGGATAGTCTTTCCTAGGTACTTACGCCAAGGTGATGGAGGTTTGATCTAGTTTCAAGCCTATGGTAATCTATGTACTAGGACCGGTTAATGAGTGTTTATCTTCCATTTCCAACTTGTTATATTTTATATACACCCGAGAGATGTGAGTATCCAAACACCCCATGTGAGGTGCTAGCATTAATTTCCGTGCTTGTTATGAATTTTGCGGGCTTATATGTGTTTTGGATCGTTCTAAACTAATGCTTCATGACCCCTAATTTATAAATCAATTGGCTAAAAGCACATTTGCTTGAGGACAAGCAAATACCAAGTGTAGGGATATTTGATAAGGATTTAAAAGGTACCTTTTTGAGGGGTCATTTAAGCCCTTAATCGATCACTTTTGTATCCGTTACTACTTAATTTCGTTCTGTTTCACTTTTTAGGTCTCTTGAAGGCAAATTGTTAGAATGACACTTATTCGGACGAAAAGGCGCGAATATACGAAGAAAATGGCCAAATTCAAGAATCGAGACACTCAAGCTGCTGAATTGAAAGGGGACGGCGTTAGGTTCTATTTGTGACGCCGTCGGAACAAGTTTTGTGACGACTCAGTAGCCAAATTGCTTATTTACAAGTGACGGCATCAGGTTTTAAAAGAGTAGGGCGTCGCAGCTCAGACGGCCTAGATTTGATCCAGACGACGTCAGAGACTGAAGGCGACGGCGTCACGGGCATAAGGTGACGCCGGCACAATGATAACGTGGCCAAGACGAAAACCTAATGACGGCGACCCGACGGCGTCACAATTAAAGAGTGACGCCGTCGCAGTTTGTAACACTGTATATAGAATCTGAATTTTTCAGTTTTCAGTGTGTAGTTTTGGGGAGTAAAAACCTAAACCGAACCAAGGCTTTCTTGTATAGTATTTTAGGGTTCCATACCCTATCTTACATCAAGATAAGTGTTTTACTTCATTAATTCAATTATGTCTTCAATTGATTGTGTGTATGCTTGCATGTTCTCCATGTCCGGCTAATTTATTTGTGTGTTTGCTTAGGTATTATGAAACCTAGTTATTGAATATTGATTGGTTGTCTCTTATCTTAATTGTGATTTACCTAGTATTGCGATAGGTCATTCGTTGTGCTATTAATGCTTGATTAATCTTTGTTGAACCTTAGCATATAGTTACTAGTGGAATTGTAGGCTAAACATCCAAAGAATACCTTAGTGTTAAGTTTATGAATCCTAGAGATTTCGTAGTCATTAACCTTTGGTAGCTTCAAAGAGTTAGGGATAAACGCATACCCTACGACCTTAGAAACACAACGCGTTAAGAATAAGGACGTGACAATTCAACCATCAATAGGAGATAACTAGGGAGTAATAAAACCTAAGTAAATACATTTTTAATCATCATACGAGCACACAAAAATAGACATAGACTACCCCTAGCTTAGTTAATTAGAATAGATAATAGTAGAGTAATCGGTAGAAATACCAACCCCCAAATCCAAACCCCGAGATTCGTACCTTTCCATTTCCAAAAAAAATATAAAAAAGATAAAAAATAATCTTCCTCAACCCCAACCTTAGCGTAGTAACTTCTCACTAGCATTCCTATTCCCCTAGAGAATGATATCAACACCCGTGGCTTACCCTAATACTATACTACAACGATTAGGTTCACTGCCTAGGGTGTTGAAAAACTTGCTCGACGAAAAGGAAGTTCCTTTGACCCCGAACGTGCTGTGTAAGCGTATCAAAGCCGCTCCATTTTTACCACCACCTTTTCCAAACCATGATAAGGATTGATATCATTGTCAACACGTTTAAGGGTTGATACATGAACTACGTGAATAGCAACGTTTCATGTTTTATCACCTCCTCGAATGTTTCAATGAGGTCAACAAACCCAAACAACCATGAGCCTAAGGATTAAAATGATGTCCTAGTCTTAAACTTAACTTAGATCGTTTAGGAATCCCATTTCATGTTTAATCATCTTCTTGAAAGATTGGACCAAATCAACAAGTCTACTCATCCTTAGACTTAAGCACATTGATGCTTTTTAAGTTCTTGGTTACTTATTAGTATTAGTAGAAAATGTATTACATGTTTAATCATTCTCTTAGTTTTAGAGATTTGTAGATCATCTTTCGTAGTTTTATTGAATGAAGTTACATGTTTTATGCCATGTTATTTTGAGTATATGTTTGTTGCTTGAATACATATCTCACTTTGATGTTAACATGATTTGTTACATCACCATTGCTGGTTCTGTTTTCAGACAGACGGATCCCTGAGTTTTGCCTAAGCGGATCCCTCAAAGGATGGAACCGTGGGATTCGTGCAACAGAAGACTCTTTTTCTACTAACTTGAGTCTCATTTACAGGAAATTATGCATTATATACTTGTTTGCTAACCTTTTTTTTGTAGATTTTCGAAATACACATGAAGACTTTGACACTCTAAGCTAGGGGGAGTTTCTTTGTCAAAGCGATACATTGCAAAATCACTTGCAATATATTTTAGGTTCACGTTTCATAACGTCCCTTAGCAAAATTACAATCATCAAGGGGGAGCATTATCGTCAGAAAGACGAAACCATTTGCAAACATGGTTGCAATGCATTAGCTTAGTAGTTTTTCTTACTTGACGCCCTCACAAAGGGATGGACTCGTCAAGGGGGAGTTAAGACGAGAACTCTTCCCGTCACTTGCTCTCTATATTTTCTTTTCTTATTACATGTTTTTCCTAAAAACATTGTGTTAGTTTCTTTTCGACGCTCTTTTTGTTTCGACAAAAAGGGGGAGAAGAGAGTAAAAACTCCAATTCAAACTTTTTTGAATTTTAGTTTTTCCTTAAAATAATTTTATGTTTTGTCATCAACAAAAAGGGGAAGATTGTTAATACAAATAAGCCGTAAAAACGTTTATTTATATTTTACGATCTTCTAGTGTTTTGTCGATAACAAACTTAAAATCATTTTAACGAAACAAATAAAATACGTAAATGGTTTGAGCCAATAGTTTACTAACACACATACATTTTCACATAAACACTAAACAAGTAAAAGTAGTTTTATGATTTAGTAATGCATATGTACAACAACTAGCGTTTACATATTGGGCAAATATATACATAACTAATATGTATCATAATGGGTAAAATAATGGGTAGAAGTTTAAGTATTTGACCCATTGACCTAATACATTGAATGTACTTGGGTATAACCCAAAATCCATGACCCATACCCATAAAGCATAACCCATAACCCATTGCATGACATCATGCATAAGTCATATATGGATATTATCCATGACCCATGGTTTTAACCCATGACCCTGGACTAGATGCATTGCATCTTTTAGATACATTGTATCTACTTGAATACCCATGGTCCAATGTCTAGGACCCATGAACCATAACTCATGACCCATAACCCAAAACCCATGGGAAAAGGGGAGCATCCCACGGATCTCCAGTAATATACTGGACGGATCCCTCAAGTGAGGGATCCGTGCGATCCGTGGAACAGTAGCTAAATTTCTTCTATAAATAGTGAGTCATTTCTTCATTTTGGGTTGCCACTCCCACACATACTTTCTCCAAGTATTGTAACCTTCTAACCTCATATCCTAAGGATCTCTCTATGTAGTTTGTATTTTGTTTTTGTGTGATTCTCTAGGTTCCTCTTAAAGGCGAGATCACCACCTCTTGAAGTCGAGCAAGCTCAAGTCCATGAGTTGCCATACTTCGTCATCATCAAGACTACCGAGGTTCTCTTGTTGATAGTTCTTTCTTCCTCAATAGAAGTGTTGTATCCAAGGCATTAGTGAAGGATGCCGAAAGAGTCAAGACGAAAGCATTAGTAAAAGGTGCTTAACGTCCGTGTCAAAAGCATTAGTGCAGAATGCTAAACGAGTCAAGACAAAGGCATTAGTGAAAGGTGGCAAACGTCCGTGTCAAAGGCATTAATGAATAATGCCTAGAAGTCAAGTCAAGTGGCATTAGTCAAAGATGCCAAGGTTGTATAATCAATGAGGTGCATTGATATACAAATAGAGATAGGTTGTATCCAAGGATATTGATATCCTTGATGGTGTTGTAATAAGGAGTTGGTCTCCTTTGGGGTTAGGTGTTGTGTAGTGTTGGGTAGTAGTTCCTCCATCGTAATGGAACTCGGTATTTAGCCTAATACCGGATAAAGGGTAGGCGACGTTGTGATAGGTGTGGTTCTACCTTGTGGAAGAACCCGGTGGTTAGCCTAGTACCGGAAAAAGAGTAGGCAACATTGTGAAGGCTTCTATGCCATAAGGAGTTGGTGTCGTGTAGTGTTTAAAAACTCTCGAGTAGGTGACTCAGGGAGTGGAGTAGGGCAAGGAAGGTGTCCTTGTAGCCGAACCACTATAAATACTCATGTCATGGTTATGTGCTTCTTACTCCTTATCTTTCATTACACATTTATATATCTATTTATCAACGTCCAACATATACATTCAAATAGATTGACATAAGTCGATCTAAATACTTTAAAACAAAGTTTTAATTGGTAAAACTATTCAACCCCCCCCCCTTCTAGTTTTCCACATTCAATTTGTGATACAAGTTATGGTTTATTCGGTATAAATACCGAATCATTCATTAATGAAAACCATAGTTATGTCAAACAAATAATTCTTTTCTCTTCTCTAAATATTCTTAAAGAGCTCGTGCCCGCTTGAAATGCTGCCCTATCTAGATACAACCTCAACGGGTCATATCAATTGGTGCTTTTATTGAGATTTCTCGTTGAGAGGGCTACCAAATTAAGGTTCCAATTTAAAAAAATAATATTGTTCATCAATCACTATTCACGAATTACTGTTCATCGCCAGAATTTCCTGTTTCATTGTTTTCATTGATCTCATAAGAATGGATAAAAACACTGTTTGGTTGTTGGTTAATGAAGAAGCCGACGCGGCATAACAGCTCGCGCAACAACATGTCACGATTTTAATGAACAAGTTGATGCATTACGTACCGAATTGCAAGCTACTCGGGGACTACTCCAGGCTCGTCATGGGGAAGGCGGTGATCAAGGTTCGCCGTTATCACGGTCCATGCGTTTGGATATGCCTAAGTTTAATGGTATAGATTCTGAAAGTTTGCCATCCACGAGTACATTGATCTCATCGCAACATCGAATGAGCAACTACTACAAATTGTAGCGTTTAATCTGGAAGGAGACGCAACAGAATGGTTTCGATGGATGTCACGTAATAAGCTTGTTACCAGCTGGGAGGGGTTTGTGGAAAGTGTTAAGAACCGTTTTGGACCTTCCAAATATGAAGATCCATAGGGTGTTTTGTCGAATCTGCTACAACTCAGTACCGTCGAGGAGTACCAACGCGAGTTTGAAAAACTCATTAATCGGGTTAGGGATATCTCGGACACCTTGCTCATCGCTTTCTTTATATCCGGTCTTGAATTCTCTCTACAACGAGAGTTGTTGGTGGCAAAACCGACGTCTCTTGGGGATGCATTTTCATTGGCTCGTGTCACAGAGGCAAGGTTGGAAGATCAAAGTATGGCTTCTGTTGTTTCCAGAGCTGCGAGTACCAATGGTGGTCGGCAGTATCAACGTTCTACATTAGTTGTAAGTGTTAGTGTTACTAATGCTAAGGGTTAATATACAAAAAAGTTACTAAACTTTCAAAAATATTTGTCCTAAGTCACTAATGTTTATCTTCTGTCATCTAGGTTACTATACTTTACGTAACCGGTTATCTTGGATACCAATAGTGAGACGACCTACTGTTGCCGGTTAAATGCTGACGTGTATACACACCGATGTTTCATTCCTGTCATCTAAGGTACTAAACTTTGCGAAAAATTTGTCCTAAGTCACTAATGTTTCATTCCTGTCATCTAAGGTACTAAACTTTGCGAAAAATTTGTCCTAAGTCACTAATGAAAAATTTGTCCTAAGTCACGAGTTGTTGCACATGTTACTGAACCTTTAAAATTATACGATTTTATACACCTTTATACGTTTTTATTCATTTTCATTCGTTTTTATACGTTTTTGTTTGTTTTTTTACGTTTTTGTCCGTTTTTATACGTTTTCGTCAGTTTTGTCCCATTTTTTACGTCCGTTTTTATATGTTTTTATGTTTTTATACGTTTTTGTCCGTTTTTATATGGTTTTATACATTATTTATACGTTTTTTTTCGTTTTCATCCGTTTTTATTCGTTTTCATCCGTTTTTATACGTTTTCGTCTGTTTTTCTTACGTTTTCGCCTATTTTCTTATGTTTTCAAACATAAAAAAGGGACGAAAACGAATGAAACATAGAAAAACGGGCAAAAACATAAGAAAAATGGACGAAAACGTAAAAAACAGACGAAAACGTATAAAAACGGATGAATAAGAATAAAAACGTATAAAAAATGTACAAAACCATATAAAAACGGACAAAAACATATAAAAACGGATGAAAACATAAAAACGGACGTAAAAAATGGGACAAAAACGAACGAAAACGTATAAAAACGGACAAAAGCGTAAAAAACAAACAAAAACGTATAAAAACGAATAAAAATGAATTAAAACGTATAAAAGGTGTATAAAATCGTATAAAACGTAAAATTTTAAAGGTTCAGTAACATGTGCCACAACTCGTGACTTAGGAGAAAATTTTTATTAGTGACTTAGGACAAATTTTTAGCAAAGTTTAGTACCTTAGATGACAGGAATGAAACATTAGTGACTTAAGACAAATTTTTCGCAAAGTTTAGTGACTTGTTTGTATAGGTTTAGTAACGTATGTGCCAAAGCCGGTTACCAATCCTTCGAGTGACTAGGGTGACACTTATAAAAAGGTTTAGTAACATATGTGAAAAACCCGTGAAGTATAGTGACCTAGATGATAGAATACAAACATTAGTGACTTAGGACAAATTTTTTTGAAATTTTAGTAACATTTTTGTATATTAACCCTAATGCTAATGATGTCGGTTTGGAAACTGGTAATCTTGATAACATGGAGCTTTCTAATGTGGTCGATGAACATGTGAATCTGCATGAGAATGAAAGTGTGGGACCAAACGTTGAAGGACTGTCTGGTTATCTTGAGCCTACCAATGGTGAGAGGGAGCATGATAGTCAAAATTATAATGACAAGATCGGTTCTTTTGATGTTCAACCTGATGTTGTGAATGGTGTGACAAGTGATTTGTAACAAAAACTTGGATCTTGTGAGGTTGAGCAGGGCACCACTTCCCATGTGAGTGATTTTGATCAAAAACATTTTGATGGTGATTTTGCTAAAAAAACATGGTATTAATTCTATTGGTACTAGCTTTAATATAACGACTACAGAGTATGATGTTGTCTCATGCATGAGTAACTTGGCTACCATGTGTAATACACTATTATGCATAACGTGAAAGAATTTCATGACTACTACATGTACTTGGTTTCTATTAGTGGATAATTATGCCCAAGTCCGGTTTGTGGGTTTTGGGAATTAGGGTTTTACCATTATAAATAATGGTCATCAATAAGGTTATACCTATGGGGTTTTATCATTGTCTAACATGGTATCAGAGCGGGTCTGATCCTCAGACCTAGCCACCTAGGTAGCTATGTTGAGCAACCAGCCGCCCCGTCAAACCTTAATCACAAAAACACAACATTTAGAAAAACACATCATTCCCATATACCAAATCCCGAAACCAAATCTCATATTGCTTGTCTTTTCTGTAATAATTATTATTTTTTCTTTTATGTTCCCACCACAACCATTGTTTGTTAATGATTGAATAGTGATAGAATCACATAATGCCAACTAGGTACACCCTTGACGTGGATTTGAAATATGTGGTTACAGTTATTATTTTTTTTGTTTTTGTTTTATGTCGAATCCAGGATATTAATTCCAGAGACAATTTTTGTTATTGTCGAATCTAGGGTTTTTATTCTTGAGACGACTTTTGTTGGTAACGAATCTAGGGTTCTTATTCCCGTGACTACTTTTGTTGGTGTCGAATCTAGGTTTCTTATTCCTGAGACGACTGTTTGGATGCTTTGGTTTATCCTTCGGATACTTTGGTGATTCATAAAAAAAAGGGATACTTTGGGTTATCTCATTTTATTTTGGTTATTGTTTTATTTTGCTTTGTTAGTTTACTACTCCAGTTCGAGGTTTCGCGATTTCGCCGCTCGAACTACGAGGGAGTATTAGTGGATAATTAGGCCCAAGCCCGGTTTGTGGGTTTTGGGAATTAGGGTTTTACCATTATAAATAATGGTCATCAATAAAGTTATACTTATGGGGTTTTATCATTGTCTAACAGTTTCGTCATAATGGGATTCAACGAAGAACATGGGATCCGGGAATCACGATCATTCAGAAGCAACACCAGGACAAGGTGGTTTTTGAAAGAGTGGAGAATGATACGCCTACTGTCGTGGATAACTATCTTTCTTTTAGTCATATTCGAGTCATGTTAGGATTGTGTTATGTTAGTCATTATCTAGGAAAATATCTTTTGTTTTGGGAGTTTATCTTGTATTCAACTTGTGATACAAGTTAGGATTTATTCAGTATAAATACTGAATCATTCATTAATGAAAACCATAGTTATGTCAAACAAATAATTCTTTTCTCTTCTCTAAATATTCTTAAGGAGCTCGCGCCCGCTTGAGTTGTGCCCTATCTTGATACAACCTCAACGAGTCGTATCACATTGCATATACATGGTGTATTACTGAAAACTAATACTAAACAATCGATAACACAAAAAATAATGAACATAAACTGAAAATTGTGGAGAATTAGTTACCTTTAGACGACAGGTTTATTTGAACAACGTTGTACGAATTGTCCTGTTTTTCATGCTTATTTGATGGCCGTATTAATGATAATTAGTTAAATACCTAGAGTTAATTATGTTATAAAGTTTGTAATAATTTATCTAATCCTCAAAATTTTATCATTTTGTTCTTTTTAATCTTGATTTTTATTTTTCTAAATATCTGTTACTTAACTCTAATGACCACTTTTATCAACTCTTATACGTTATAAGATTTTCATAATTTTTTCTGTAAATATTTATTTCACTAACGGATTTATGTTTATGCGATTTTGAGTATTCTATGTGAAAAATGTGAGCAACATGATTTAAGATGCATAACGGATCCGAACAAGCTGAGCCTAATGATTTTAGTCATTTTACAAAATATGTTGTTTGATTTCAACAAAACGAAGTGTATAGGCAGCTCAACATCTTTCTCGTAAACGTTTCTCTAATTTGCGATTGATTTTAACTCGTCTCATCTTCATCATCATCTATTCCAAATGGCCGGTACCTCATATAGTGGTAAATCAATTCCATTGTGCACGTTTAATGGGAAATATGTAGGATTCCCAATAAGAATATTTCCACTTCCCAATTGACTACATTATACATTATAATCTATAAAGGGCTAGCGGCGCAACTTGTTGCTCGTTTGCCTTCAACCAACGGGTCTAAGTGTGTTATTCACAATGCCCCCTGCAGAAATACTTTCGTGTAAGTAGAGATGTATAAAGGAGTGTTTTGAACTGCTCTTCGGACCTAATGATATGATTATTACAATTTGAAGTTACAATAGTCAATTATAAAAATTTTAGATACTCTGTTTATATCAAATCCAACAAAACTCGTTATGTAAAGTTTTAATAATATGCACATCCAAACAAATAGAAAAATGAAATAAAAATTGGAAGCCATTGGTAGCACATCACATGGTTCACATATTTTCTTCTTCCACTTATTTCCTTTATTTATTTTTTGTTTTTTTATGGAAATGTAGCTAATTACTGGCTTGGTCAATGCTAAGACTCAGTCACAAATTTAATAGATGCTATCTATACATATATATGAGATTACATATGCCACATCATTAATGCTTATTTTAATGTTGACATGGCACATCCTATGATGAGGTGGAAATGCCAACATGGCACTACATCCGCTTTCATAATAAAAAAGAAATTGTACCATGCAAGATTCGAACTCAGGTTTGTGAGTCCAAACACGAGCGACTCAACCACTAAGCCAATCCACTTTTTGTGGTACAAACTCTTCTATTTAAAGTGGTATTCATTCTCAAACATTACCATCTTCAATCTTACCAAATAAACATAACTGAAACCCTACTCATTCGGATCTACCATTAATCATCGCCCTTTTCATTCTGCATTTCCAAAATCAAATACCTTCAATTATACAAACGCATAATCTAATTCAAAAAAGTTTCAATCTTTTCTCAATCACAAACAAATCACGATCATCAAATTAAACCCACGATCATCAAACTAAAACCAAAACCTTAAATTTAACCCTAATTAGTGGAATTCAAAAAAAACACGCAAAAAAATCTGGTACTATCATCCACTGATCGGAGGTATCTTTTTGATCAACCTATGTTAAGGCAGTTATTATTTTTATTTTTTTGTTTAATTAAATCAGATTAGGTTAGCCGATCAGTTTTTGTGTATGATCAATTGAGATTAGTTTTGTATACATTTATTGTATTTGATTGTTAATTTTATTTGTGAAATCAATATTGACTCAATATGAAATTTTAAATTCGCAGAAAGCGTCAACAGTTACAAAGACCGGTACATGCTTGGCCAAGAATGGTTCATCAATGTGGAAGTTGCACGGTAATATTCAGGTACACTTTAATTTGATCATCAAGGGTCGCTTTGATTTTGATTGAAAATAATAATTTGATTTTCATTTTGGGGTATGTTCAGATCAATAATCTGATTTTCATTTTGAGGTATGTTCAACTTAAAAACCTCTTCTGTCAGGTACCTAAGCTAAAAACGATGGCTTTGTGTACTCAACCACTAGCATCGAGGTGAGACTTCTAATTCTTCATTATTACTTGACTTTATGTTAATTTAAAGTTTCAATGAAGTTTACAAAAATAATTTTGTTTTATTTTTCTTTTGATTACGCAAGCTATCCAAATACCAAAAACATGTAAGGATGTCAGTTCTTTTCACTTTGCTGTCTTTTTTTTTTGTAACAATGATTTACTGTTAGTATCAAAAGTATAATAGATCAAGTATCAGTAGGTGTCATAAATGAAAAGTAGGACCAAAATATATTTGACACATAAGACATGATTTATGATAAATGGATATTGTGTATGCGTGATTCTACCTGATGAGTCATACGGGCTTTGCTTGTCCAAAATGACCATATAAGCTTATGAAATTTCAATATTCTTTGAACAACTATAGTAAGTTACTTAGGTTATCCATTTAAATTTATATAGGCACTAGAAAGCCTATGCTCGCCTTTCAGATTGGGAAGGAATTGAAAAGGTAATCCATGTCTCATTTTTTGTGTACCCGACTTCTAATTTGGCATTTTATAGACAATAGCTTGTCTGACGTTATTTTTTTGTTGAATTTAAAACTTAATGTATTCTAATTTGGCATTTAACAGACAATAGCTTGTCTGACGTTAATGGTGGTGGTATTGCTACAACTATTCAACAAGATAGAAATGTGATACTCTATTGGATCATGCATAACATTCATGTTTCAGTCAATGATGACGAACATGAGGCGATGAATGGAAGTGAGACTGTGAACGGACATCTGAGGTAGGAAGTCTACCTCAAGGCCTTCCATCGTTTTCCATTCCTTAAGAGTTTGGGCATGTGAAGGAAATTAATTATTACCACAATTTTAATTGCCGAAGTGGCTAAACTGGAAATAATTGAATTCTATCATATGTAGCTAGAATCTTTATTGGCTTTCCTAATATTAACAATCCTCTCACTTTCATGTCTGCAATTCTAGGAGTCTGTGGGGATCGCAAAACTGCAAAGAATGGATATGAATTGGATGCAAATCAGGAGGTATGTTCCTTTAGCACGAAAATACTTTTGAGACGAGGCTTAGAGTGTTCAAAGTAGCTCCAAACATAGTTATTTTCATAGATTCGAATATGTGATCACATACCTTTTTATGTTTCACATTGGTAAATATTGAAGTTAGACACTTAGACTTTAGTTTAATTAAGTGGAGCTTTAATTAAGTCCTTACTTCGAGAATTACATAGTATGGATTTCGTTATGAGGTAATTTATGTTGTAACAAAGGTACCCTATTATACCTCCTACTAATGAAATGTTTTGTTTTGTTTTCTGGTCTACTATAGTTGTAGAAGTCATATATGTCGGGTTCCCAACCTTTTAATTAGCTACAAATGCTCACGCCACAGCACATCATCAGCTTTTATTAGAACAAAAAACTATGACAAAACAACCAGAAGGCTCAGAATTCGTCAAGTAATATTACTATGGTTCATGTGTTGGTAGGCTTCATCTGCTAAACATTTTATTTTCCTATATAAATTCATCTTAAATATCTCTCTCATGATTTTTCTTCTCTTGTAGCATATATATTGGAGATAGCTAGGCTAACAATTGATTTTGGCTGGGTTCCTCTTAAACCACTTATATTTTTCTATAATGTTGTGGAAGAACTTTTTATGCTTGTAAGTCATTTCATATTACTCACATCTCCGTTATGCTAATTAGCATTGTGATATTCAATAACTTGCAGAGTTGTTTTATGAAGTTAGATATTTGTACAGTGTCATGAATGTTCCAATTTATTAAGTGATTATATGGCTGTTACTTCAGTAACATTAAGTATGCTTACTTTTCAGGGTCAACATGGCTTTATAACGACAAATAAATGGCGTGATACTATTGGAGCTTTTATAAATTTGAAAGCATCTGGGTCAAGAGGGCTTGGTAAGTAGTTAAAGGTTGTTCTAGCTTCCTAATATGTCAATACAATATTATCCTTTTTGTCAAAAAAAAGACTCTTCGTGTTCCTTTTCGATCCTTCATGCTATACCAGTCCTCTCATTTCATGTATGTATCATATGTTATTTTAGCTACTTTTAGATACATCTGTTCTATTACATTAAAAACTACAGCTTGTATTCTATAATACAGCAAGTCCTTTGAGTCTACAAGTCCTTTGAGCGTGAGCGTAGAAACCCAACTTAAAAATGATACCTTTTGGTATATATTTAAACTAAGTTTCTTTCATTTGCAGTATATTCATACATACATACAAATGTAATCATAAATTATCAGTTTTTTTCCCTCACATTAAGTTTTCTATGTAGAAATCTGTAATTAAAAGGTATTAACCGAACTTAAATCTTCAAATTTAGAAAAATGATAAATAAAAATAAAAATGAAAGGGTGTTTTAATGTGTTAAAGCCGTGTGGGGGGTAATCTACTATTTGTGATAGACATGACTAAAGATGCATGATTAACTAAATAAGTGAGAAAATGACTGATATTGTCTACCATTCTGGACCTGGATCTTGGCCTTCACAAGTCTATGCTCTATTAACTGTATATCCTATGGGCATAAGTGCAGGACATGTTTTTATAGTTCTCCGTTTCTTGAAGGGATAATTTCATATTTTTCAGGGATTTTAAGCTTTGTTGATCATGTTCCCAGTAGTAAAACAATGGCATAAAAAAGAAATGATGAAGTCATAAATCTTGCTATGTTGTCTATTCATGGTGTTTTAGATACAAGTTTGTTTCATTCTACAAGTTTTATGTAAGTTTGATGTTTCCAACATTTTTTAGAAGATGGTTGCTTATTTACAGGTGAAAACAAAGTTGGTCACCCAAAACAATTCAACATGCCTCTTTTCTTTACGATTTTATGTAATTCAACCTTTTTATACACATGGGATATTCTCTTCTGCCATTTGCTTCAAAATCTGTAAATATGTTGGATGTCAAGTTTGATCTAGGTATTAGTTAATTGTACTTTACATAAAGAATCACGGATATTTAAAAACTATGTAGTTTACACAAGTCTATTGAGCTGTACCAATTTTCACATGTCAAGGTCGTATTAGACGTTGACCGAGAAAATATTCGTGCCCTTCTTTGTCAGGTATGGTGTTTTTGGTCAATCATGAATACATGCTAAGGCAGTGGCCTGCAATAGAAATTGGAGCTTCATATAAGTTATTAAATTTTTTATTTTTTGAAGTTGTTTGTTTCCTTCATCATGGATTTTAATTTCTACACTTTGTTTTTATTTATTAACAGGTTTGTCATCGGAGCTATATGAACAAGTTTGCTACAGTCGATGAATTGGTGATCATTTGGTAGCTTTAGGTTTCTTATTTGATATTTAGTTACATTTTTTTGTGATAACAAGGGAAACTAAGAATTACACATGTTCTATGTATCATTCCACATTATTATAAATTTACGATTTCCTTTGTTACACAATTTATATTTTTATTCAAAATTATCATGAAGCTAGCCCGCCCATCCGGGCGGGCTATGAAGCTAGTCAACGTATAAGCAAATACACGACTCAAGCGCAAAAGGCTAATAGAATGACAATAAATCACATAACCCTCATCTATGATTGCACCATAGTGCATATCTGCATATGGCTCCTCGCCAGTAAGAATCTCCCATAATACAATTCCAAAGGAGTAAACGCCAACCTTTTGCATCACAAAAGATAGAAAGAAAATGTTCAAACCATAAAATAACAGTGTGTTACATAACACAAACAAAAATGTAGAGGGTAATATTTACCTTCTCAGAAACTTTATTGCTGTCACCGTCCATAAGCTCCGGAGCCATCCATGGTAGGGTTCCCCTAACTCCACCAGAAATCAAAGTGCTCCGGAGCTGTTACTAGTAGTTTCATATAGAGAAGAATTATGATTCTCAAGACCCGACGGACCTCTTTCTACAATATTAACCATGGAAATATCCGACCCACTTTCGGATCCTGTATGACTGATGCCTAAAATTCCTTTGAGTTCCATGTAACCAGATGCACGGCTAGGATCGCCTGCAGGATATTGGACAAATGGCATCCTAGGGTTAACACAGTCACGCATAAATTCTAGCGCAAACTCTTCACCTGTACGGATTGAATAATTCAACACAGGTTTTACTGAGGGAGGCCCAGGGTTTACATTTTGGAAGCTCTGAGATGAAGGTAGAAAATCGGTACTTTCAGGCTGAACTGAGTTGTATTGTACATGATTGTACTGAACACGGTTGTCGTTTTTTGATGGATCCAATGCTAATTTCTGGAAAAACGACCAATGCTTAGGTTCGTGATTTGCAATGTTCATGCTCATTCCCACTCCATCTTGTGGCAAAACACCCATACCAGGCCCATCTTCGGCCATTGCTCTTGTGAATACATCAGAAAGAAAATTACTTGGGAACCGGTCATTGATATCGATAAGAATCTCTTCTTGCACCTTAACACCGCTACCGGTAACACTAGTAGCCGTCTGACTGTTTGGTGCAGGATAAAGGTGGTGCATCTTTTGTGATCCAGTTTCTGCTGATTTATCAAAATTAACATTCTTATCATTCTTCATTTTAACATCTGAAGTATTAGCAGCTTCTGGAACCTGATCGTTGTTGACAGCTGTACGATCTTCCGCAGGTAAATTTTCGTTATCAAAACTTCCAACTGATTCTGAAAAAAAATCATGTGGCTCAACATCAGACTGTAAATGACTAGCAAGCAATTGAGATCCATGTGAATTATCTGACTTGGTCAGCCTATTCTTTTCCACCTGGTCATGTGGAATTATTTCAGAATGATAAACACGTGAAGGAGGCTCGAGATAATTCAAATCAATAAGATCAGAAAGAAAATCACTGGAGAACCGGTCATTGATATCAGTAAGAATCTCTTCTTGCACCTTAACACCACTCCAGTTAACACCAGTAGCCATCTGACTGTTTGGCGCAAGATAAGGGTATTGCATCTTTTTTGATCCAGTTTCTAATTGTTTATCAAACTTAACTTTCTTTTCAGTCTTCATTTTAACATCTGGAACCTGATCGTTGTTGGCAGCTGGACGATCCTCCACGGGTAACTCTTTGGTATGCAAACTTCCAACTGATTCTGAGACAAAATTATGTGGCTGAACATCAGACTGTAAATGAGTAGCAAGCAATTGACAATGAAGTGCAACTTTTAGTTGTGTTACTATCTCGCCTGCTAGTGGACGTTCTTTGCGATTTCTGCGTAGACATTGATACGCAATATCTGTGAATTTATGCAAACAATCTTGTGAAATCTTCTCTTTTAGACAATCAAGCACAATTGTACCTATTTTCTTTTCTTCGTAGCAACTTTGTGCCCATCTTGACAGAAATCGGCGACTATCCCCATAATTAACTACACTAAGTCTGCCACACAAGACTTCGAATAACACTACCCCGAAAGAGTAGACATCAGATTCTTTCGACAAGAAACCAGTATCCACATAAAGTGGATCACAATACCCATGTGTTCCTGCTGCATGGGAGATAAGAAATGTGAATTCTTGGTTAGCTGGTCCGAATTTGGAGAGGCCAAAATCTGAAATCTTGGCATTCCAATTTTCATCCAGCAAGATATTGGAGCTCTTGATATCACGGTGCAACAGTCTCTGTGTGGTACCACCAGGGTTGTGAAGATACTCTAGCCCAGAAGCTGCCCCAATACATATGTGAAGGCGTTGGATCCATGAGAGATGAGAACTACTAAGATACATGTCAAGGCTTTTGTTAGGTAAATACTCATATACAAGAAGATTCTCACCATCCTCGTCAGAAAAGCCCAAGAGAGAGACAATATTCTCATGTCTGTAACGAGAAAGCATCATGATCTCTTTCCAAAACTCAGTAGTTCCTTGTCCAAGTGATGGATCTAATCGCTTTACAGCAACCATAATCTGCTCACCCAAGAAAACAAGTTCTCCTCTGTAAACCTTCCCAAATCCACCTCGACTGATGTAGTTTTCTTCACCAAAGTTGTTGGTGGCCCGTTTTATAGCTTCAAGTGGAATTCTAAGGTGATCAAAAACTTTTATGGAAGACATACTATTGTTTTGGCAAATATATCAAGGAAAATGAGATCAAATATATAATCTCCAAGTTGCAAGTGAATTGGACAGACCGGGGACTGGGGAGTCAACTTATGGACATTTTTTTCTTTTTAGGCAACTTAGCAAGTGTGGAATATTGTATTTGATACGGACAGGTGGTCATGGTCGGTTGTAGCCTCAAGCCATTAAAACCACACATTTTGTCAACCTATTATATGCGACTAATTTGTACCAATATGAAGAATCTTATGACCAACCGCGTTCTAAACAGGTAAAAACAAATTTTTGTCTTTTACTATTTCTTTTATTATCTTTCTTACGTGGCATTTATTATTCATTTCCTAGCGACTCACAATTACTCCACCGACCCCACCTGCACTTGCCGGAGGTCTCTTTGTGTCTTGGTTCTTTGTTTTTGGCTGCGCTTTGCTTTTGTGCTATTTTGCTTGTGCTTTTGCGCGGTTTCCTTTCTGTTTCTGCTCTGTTTGCTTGTTCTGCTTGTTTTCTTTTGCCTGCGTTTTGCATATTGTTTTTATGTCTTGTGATCTTATTTCTTTCATATCTCACCCGCACACCTGCACTTGCCGGAGGTCTCGTTGGAAGCAGTCTCTCTACTCCCGGGTTTACTCTAGAGTAGGGGTAGGATTTGTCTACATTTTACCTCCCCCATACCCTGCCTCGGCAGGATTGGGTTTGTTGTTGTTGTTATAAATATGGGTCAAATTTTGTTACCTGATAAGAAATTATAAAAACACAAATGAATTGACAGTTTCACACGATTAGTATATGTTTCACATCCAATACGATCAACAACTAAAATTTAACTACTAAACAATAAGAATCACGATGGTGATTCATTATTGTTTTAAACTAACCACTCCAATCTATACTACTTTATAATGGATTTGGGACTTTCTATAAGAAGAAGTCTTAAAAAATAAGCCTACACAATTACTATAAAAAGATAGTTAATAAGCTTGCATACACATAATTAAACGTTGATTAATTGTCTTAAATTGTTTGAACTTGTAACATCAACCCATTTAAAAAACATGTAACAACCCACTTTATAATGGGTATTTATGTTTAGCTTTAGACTTTAAGTTGCAAACGTATTTGTGATTTTAAAGTCAAAGTACTAAGTTTCTTTTTAATAAGTACATTAATGTTCAAAAAAGGCCTACCAAAAGTCCAATAATATTATGCATTGATACGGAAACACTTGATAGAAAAATATGTTCGATGTTTTGATATAAGTGAGCTGGGGTTGAATTGGACACGACTTGACCCGATCCGACCCGACTCGTTAAGTATTTGAGTTGTTGAATTTTTGCTAAAGATGGGAACCATTTTGAATTTACGACTGAAATAATGTGCCATCGTAAAAAAGTACTTTGAAAAAGATCATCGCCGAAAAATATATAATCACACGGGTACCCCTCGCTGCAACGCGCGGGTACCCGGCTAGTGATAACTAATAGCCACCCTTCAATATGCTTAAGATCCACCGGCCACCACTACTACCTGCTGAAGACAAGATCTTACCACATAAATCTGTTAAAATAACTAATTTAATTTTATCTCCAAAACAACTTCTTACTACTGCAAGAAAATGGAATGATTTACTCACCTGTTTACGAATGCTGAATGAGACATAATTGTATTTCTTCATATATCCGATAGTACAGTTCACTGTCATGGCGAACATGTAAAACAAGATAACAATTACCAGAGTCCCCGTCAGAAAGGGAAAAAGGAATATCTCGAAGAAGGTATTCAGAATCGCTATAATGAAGGCCTTTGTAACGGTATACCTTATATGTTCAACCATTATAACATTATAAGAATCTATAATTAGCATAATGGTAGAAAAAGAACTTGATGCAACACTATATTACATAAGAAAGCATTCCACTAAAAATAAAATTGTTAACAATTAGGATTAAAACAAATTTAGGGAGTAAAGAGCCAAATGGCACTAGTACAATCACCAGCTCCGCCTACGGATTTTTTCACACTTTGTCGACGCCCTGTCGTCGGCAGCAATAATCCCGACGAAAAGGCGTAGGCAGCCGTTAGTCGGCTGAGGCTCGTCGGGAACCACTATCCCGACAACAAAATAACCACCGGGTCGACGCCAATGTAGGTCCCACAACACTTTCTGGTCAAAGGTTTTGTGTGGTGGAAACATATGGTGCTGACGACAGGGCGTCGACACCATAATGCTAATCACTATCTTGATTAGCAAGAGGTCAACGAAATTCAAACGTATTTAAGTAAATCTTTGGCGGGACGAGTTGGCGCCAACTTATTTTTTGGCAGGATAATAATGCCGACTCCCTGTCGTCGGCATAGTAAACACTCATATTATTACCACTTTCTTCCCGACGACAATGCGTCGGGATTATAACGAGCTAAGTAATTAGCACTAATTTGCCAAGATATTAGTTAACTTTTACTTCCCGACGCCTGGTCGTCGGGAGAATTTGAGCGCGAAAAGAACCCGTCAAAAATTGGGCTGAAAATCCAAAGACAAATTTGACTATGATGATGCTGACGCCCGGTCGTCGGCATTATTTTGGCAAAAAAAATCAACGCACCAGCCCCCTGGTCAAGAGCTTTATTTGTCGTTTAGCGTATATTGCCGATGACAATGTGTCGTAGACAATATTTCGTAGCCTGTTCTGCCAATTCTTGTAGTGTGTAATTACTAAAAAGTAAATTCAGAAAGTCGCCGAATGAATGGTCTGAACTCATCAGAGCCTTTTATAGGTAGCAATGAACCATCAGTAGCATCATTTTTAGGATGAACCAATGGTGATAAAAAAAACAGTCCAATAATATAAGTGTGAAGGACCACAACAAATAGATAATGAAGTACCCCTTTGAAGGTAAATAACACGCAGTGCAAGAATAAATGCTAAGGTTGCTGTTCTGAGCCACCCATTACGTACGTGTAGGACTGTTTTATCTAGGTATATCTGGTAAAGCCTACGCAACTGCCTCCATTGATCCAGAGTTGCTGTTCCTGCAGCTTTAATACCCTCCCTGGAAATTCAGCCTCATAACCCTAAAGTAACACAATCACACCAACACATTCAAACGCTATATCATGCAAAAAATAATTCAAGTGATGATGATCATTTAATATAAAAGTTTTCAAAGGCTCAAGACACACTAATTAAGGAACAACATGCCCTATGAATGTGACTTGCTCTCTCAGCCGAAGCATCTAGCCGAAGGGACCAAAACCATCCAGACAGGTTACAACAAATCAACTAGACCAAGTATAAAAGCAGACTCCAAGCCGAGGTGACGCATCCCCTACCAAAGGGTTGACCACAAGCTCTTCGGCGCAACGATCACATGGCGTCACCATGTATAAAAGGGAAGGAATCTTGATCAGAACCACTGACCTGATTCAGAGAGAGCCTAAACAGATCAAGTCAAAGTCCCGCCTGAAAGGGTCACTTTCACCACATGTGACCCTCAGGTCAAGACAAGACTTCTCACCTATATAAAGATAGGAATTTAATGCATTTAGGTCAACTCTCTCTAACCCACTTTTACACATAGTAACTCTCCATATCATATTTCTCATTCTCATGCTGGAGCTTGGTCTAGGGCTAAAACCCTAGGCAAGGCTAACGCGTGTTGCTTTTGTGTTCACAGATCCGAAAGGACGGCCAAAGAGTCATCGAAGGATCTTAGCTTGTTCGGGTGAAGACACTTTTTTACCTCAACACAACGAACCAACATCAACTTCAGGATTAACCAATGGCGACAAAAAAGAGGGCAATGATAAGATGCTGAAAGACCCCATCAAATAGAGAATAAAGTAGCCCCTTTGAAGGTGAATAACATGCAGTACAAGAATAAATGCTAAGGTTTCTGTTCCGAGCCACCTATTACGTACATGTAGGACTGTTTTATCTGGGTATATCATTAAAGCCTGCACAACTGCCTCCATTGATCCTGAGTTTGTTGCTCCGGCAGCTTTAATACCCTCCATGGAATTCAGCCTCACAACCCTTAAGTAATACAAATACATCCAATCACTATATCATGCAAAATATTTTTCAACAGATGATGATCATTTAATATAAAAGTTGTCAAAGGCTCAGGACACAGTAAGGAACAGCGTAACATGCCCTATGAATGTGAGGCACATTATATTGAAAGGAAAACACGTACGTATTATATTATCTAGAAGTATATTTCATACTTCTGCATCAAAAACATTTGTAGCTCAGTTGTAAACCTGAAATTAACATACGTCATGCATAGCAACACAAGTTTTGGAGGAGATTATCTTATGATTGCGATAACATGCAAACGTAACAAAAAAATTTGATCATGTTTATCCTTAACGCATTGCATATACATTGTGTATTACTTAATACTAATACTAAACAATCCGATAACACAAAAAATAGTTAACATAAACTAAAAATTGTGGAGAATTAGTTACCTTTAGTCGACAGGTTTATTTGAACAACGTTGTACGAATGGTCCTATTTTTCATGCTTATTTGACGGCCGTATTAATGATAATTAATTAAATACCTAGAGTTAATTATGTTATAAAATTTGTAATAATTTATCTAAAACTTTTATCATTTTGTTCTTTTTAACCTTGATTTTTATTTTTCTGAATATTTGTACTTAACTTTAATGACTACTTTATCAACTCTTATAAGTTATAAGATTTTCATAATTGTTTCTGTAAATATTTATTTCACTAACGGATTTATGTTTATGCGATTTTGAGTATTCTATGTGAAAAATGTGAGGAACATGATTTAAGATGCATACCGGATCCGAACAAGCTGAGCCTAATGATTTTAGTCATTTTACAAAATATGTTGTTTATTTTTAACAAAACGAAGTGTATAGGCAGCTCAACATCTTTCTCGTAAACGTTTTTCTAATTTGCGATTGATTTAAACTTGTCTCATATTCATCATCATCTATTCCAAAAGGCTGGTACCTTATATAATGGTAAATCAATTCGATATTGCATGTTTGATTGGAAATATGCAGGAGTCCCAATAAGAATGTTTCCACTTCCCAATTGACTACATTATAATCTATAAAGGGCTAGCGACGCAACTTGTTGCTCGTTCTCTACCACTATGTAAATCCTATTTTAATATCAAAAAAAGAAAAAAAAAAAAAAGACACCTTGCGACGAACTAAGGAACACAAAGAAAATAGCCACATCAAGGGTTATCTATAGCACATATGTTTCGGAGAAATGACACTGATTCTTAATAGTTTGTAATGTAAAAGTAAAGCAAAAATGTTGCTTCGACGGGCAACCCTAACCTGGAGTCCCTTTTGGACTGATGCAACCCTTCCTCGGGGAGCGCATGTTCTAATATGTCTTACTTTATTTCAATCAACGGGTTATGCTTATGAGCAACCTAATTTGAGATGTATATCTCTATAAGATACTGTAATGTTAGAAAATGTATGGATCCAAACAAGTTGTGCATAATGATTTTACATATAAATTTGTCGACTCGACATGCATGTTATTAATATTAATATTCTTCTCAACTTGAAACAATACAATAACAATAGTAATAATAATGTGAGTTTATGCATGATAAAGTATACCATGTTTGTATCTATAATGTTTGTACATATAATGTTTGTATATATGACCATTTGAAGAGAGTCAAACAGTAGGAAATCATTCTAAGTGGCCTTTACTTTGGCAGGGAGCACTGTTGAATGAATGGCCTTCGATTAAACTTTGTTTCTTCAATTATAAAACTTCCTTTGAATCGGTACGAATGGAACCGAATGTTTGGGACAACAGTTTTGCGACAAAAACAAAAGAAAAATGCAGAAATCTTTATGAATTTATAACATAGAATGTATATAACTTACTGCTTGAATATATGAGTGATCGATTGAATTAAATTACAACCCTGATTTGTTTACAGACTCTTAATCCTATTTATACTAGATGAATCGGTACTAATGAACAAGAGAATACCGATTCACATAAAGTAAACGACATAACTAAATTAAACGTTACAACCCTTATTCTAAAAAGGTTATATTCTTGACCGAGCCCAATACTAAGTTTCGGCATACCGAAACTTTACAAATACATATATATAAACACTAAAATACCCTTAACATTTGCTTCTATAACATTAAGGTCAAACATTCACCCCTAATGTTATAGACTGCAATCGAGTCTTCTTTACTTGACTTCACAACAATGTGGGTTCATCGTTAGTTTCATAAATGAGATGCGCTTATTCCTCCTTGTCTTTCATCTTCCATTTGGTGCATTCGCATGCAAAATGACCTAAGTCACCACATTCATAGCATCTGTAAGTGCTCTTGTCTTTAGTTCCTTGACTCATACTTGTCCCACGTGCATTTGGACTATTCTTCCATTTCATGCTTTCCTTGGCTTCTTTGTTGAAATTTTTACCTCGCCCTTTACTATGACTTTGGTTGTTTGAAATTGCCATCAGAAGTTTGTCTTGATCATTTTCCTCTAGCGTGTCTTGACTTTTGATTCATTCTTCAAAGGCTGTTAATCTTCCAACGGCTTCTTCAAACGAACTTTTGTCTAAATCTTGATATTGTTCAATAGTTGCCACGATCGGTAAAAGCTTCTTTGGAATCGAATTGAGTATTTTCCTCACAATTATCTTGCTTTCGAGTGTAGTTCCAAGATATCTAAATTTTGCCCTTATACTGCTCAATTTGCTTGAAAAACCACTTACAGTTTCACTTTCTTTCATCTTTAAAGACTCTAGTTCACTCTTCAAAGTTTGCGAACGTGCTTTCTGAACTCAGTCTACTCCAATGAACAAAACTTTGATTGAGTGCCAAACTTCCTTTGTAGTCGAACACTGTGCTACCTGCATTAGGACATCTTCGGGCAATGTTTGAAAGATCATTGCCTTTGATGTATGTGCTTTCTTCTCACCCACCGCATCTTCAGCATCAATTGTTTCCCATAGACCATGGGCCTTCAATACTGTTTCCATCAATAATGCCCACGTAGTGTAGTTTGTTTCAGTCAATTTTGGACATTGTAGTGAAATATTTCCTTGTTCTCGAACTGATGCTCTGCTTGATGCATTATCATGCTTATCATCTTCTTTTCCTACCATGCTCTCCTGCTTGCTTGCTTTTAACTTGCTTACTTCTTACAATCAGAACCGAGATGGTTTCTGGTTTTCTTGCTCTTGTGTTTGATCAAAATATCAAAACTCTTACTTGCTACTGGCCAACTTGCTAACCAGGGTTTCTTGCTAAACTTGCTCAATATTGACCAACTTGCTAATCAATATTGTGTTTTCCAGACCCACTTGCTAATCTGGCTCTTACTGTACATATCTGACCTACTTGGTAATCAGTTTGTGCCTCCTGACCCACTTGCTAATCAGGTTTATGCTTGCTTTGATAAAAAATAATTGATCATTTCTTGCTGATATTAAAACCCCAATGATTCTACTTACTTGTTGGTTTGAATCAAGGGTTCTACTTGCTATTTGAACCTAAGAAAAAAGGCTCGAAACTTGCTATTTGAATCTTAAGGCTCGGAACTTGCTATGAACCTAAGGATTCGGTCTTGACTTGCTAAGAATCACTAGGATTCGGTTTAACTTGCTATGAACCACAAAGGGTTCGGGTTGTCTTGCTATTAACCAACAATGGTTATCTTACTTCTTACTTTGTGAACCACAAGGGTTCGGTTTCTTACTTTCTTTTCTTTCTAACTTATTTATATAATTCTAATTCTAATAATGAAATATATAAAGTGAAAGCGAAAAGCACTTGTTCAAAAATGATCACTTATAATCTTCTGCAATTAGGGCAAACTTTGATCCCCTCTTTCTACTGCAATCGGTGGTGTGGTTTGGTATTTGCTTTATTCCTCTGGTCTTTACACACAAAGATTGTGCAACAATCATTCAACTTTGATTCTTGCTTTTCAATCGATGGCCACTTGCACTCGTTCTTCCCTAGATTGATCGACTTTGATCTAATACCACTGTTGAATAAATGGCCTTCGATTAAACTTTGTTTCTTCAATTATACAACTTCCTTTGAATCGGTATGAATGGAACCGAATGTTTCAGACAACAGTTTTGCGACAGAAACAAAATAAAAATGCATAAATCTTTCTGAATTTATAACACATAATGTATATAACTTACTGCTTGAATATATGAGTGATCGATTGAATTAAATTACAACCCTGATTTGTTTACAGACTCTTAATCCTATTTATACTAGATGAATCGGTACTAATGAACAAGAGAATACCGATTCACATAAAGTAAACGATATAACTAAATTAAACGTTACAACCCTTATTCTAAAATTGTTATATTCTTGACCCAGCCCAATACTAAGTTTCGGTATACCGAAACTTTACAAATACATATATATAAACACTAAACTACCCTTAATATTTGCTTCTATAACATTATGGTCCAACAGACATTGCGCTTAATTGATTACTTATCTCAGTGAAGGACGGACTCACCGCAGAATCAGTTGCCCAACATAGCTCCATTAGTCTTCTCCACTCAGGATCACAATCGCTTGGAATTGTGGGTCTAAGTGTGTTATTCACAATGCCCCCTGCAGAAATACTTTCGTGTAAGTAGAGATAAGTAGAGATGTATAAAGGAGTGTTTTGAACTGCTCTTTCGACCTGATGATATGATTATTACAACTTGAAGTTACAATAGTCAATTTTAAAATTTTTAGATACTCTGTTTTAATCAACTCCAACAAAACTTGTTATGTAAGGTTTTAATAATATGCACATCCAAACACTCCCTAAATAGAAAAATGAAATAAAAATTGGAAGCCATTGGTAACACATCACATGGTTCACCCTTGATATTTTCTTCTTCCACTTATTTCCTTCTTTTTTTTAATGGACATGTAGCTAATTTCTGACTTGGTCAAATGCTAAGACTCATTAAGTCACAAAATTAATAGATGCTATCAACATATAAGCAAATACACGACTCAAGCGCAAAAGGCTAAGAGAATGACAATAAATCACATAACCCTCACCTATGATTGCACCATAATGCATATCTGCATATGGCTCCTCGCCAGTAAGAATCTCCCATAACACAATCCCAAAGGAGTAAACGTCAACCTTTTGCATCACAACAGATAGAAAGAAAATGTTCAAACCATAAAATAACAGGTGTGTTACATAACACAAACAAAAATGTAGAGGGTCATATCTACCTTCTCAGAAACTTTATTGCTGTCACCATCCATAAGCTCCGGAGCCATCCATGGTAGGGTTCCCCAAACTCCACTAGAAGTCAAAGTGCTCCGCTTGATTTTAGACTGTCGAAAGTCATTTACCTACATAAGCATGGGGTTAAAATGCCATTAAAAGCACAAAAAATAGAATTGAGTAATAGAAGAATATTATATATTGTTTTGTGATAACCTTGCAAACAGGGCGTGAAGAACTCTTCATGTTAACCAAAAGATTGTCACATCTCAGATCGAAATGGACAATGTTCTTGGAGTGCAAATATTCCATCCCAGAGCTTGCATCCAACGCGACTATAAGCTTCTTGCGGCGATTAAGATGCCTATAAATCACATGGAGGATAGATAAGTTATTAACCAATTCTGCACATACTTAGGTTGATAATACACCTATGCTTTTTCCAATATCGGTTTCATGTACCAAACTCTGTTTAGACCAGAAATTCAATTTTAAGAAATGCTTCACCCTTAGCTGATAAAGTGGTTCCTCAACACCATGTAAAAAAAATCAACATGGTCTAAGTTATCAACACATCCTGGGTGCCCTGCAAAGTTACACTAAATCGAAATTAAAAAAAAAAAAAAAAAAAAAAAACCTTTATATAAATAAAAACTTTGTGACTTTATCTGTGGGGAAAGTAACTTAACTTTCTATGTAATTAGCCAGATTATAAGATATAGAATTGACTAGTTGAATTTGTTTTTTGTATTGGTATAATAGAAGAAAAGAATCGATTGCATTAGAGGTGGAAGTGTGGAACTGTTACCTATCTTTGCGAAGCAAGAGATACCGTAGTGAGTCATCAACCATAAACTCTGTGACGGTAGCTAACGTTCCATCTGGCCCATCTTGTACTACACCATAAAATGGCAATACATTGGGATGATGAAGCTTTGAGTGAATATCAGCTTCACGCCAAAACTCAATGCCTAGAATAAGATAAACATAATGTAAGATGACAAATGGATAACTGAATGATTGAAGAGAGACATAATGATGGCGATTCTTACTAATCTTTCTTCCTCAGATGATTGGCCCACAAAGCAGCTCTTCGTGCTGCGCTTGATTGCGACATCTGTTCCCCTCTATTTCCCATGGTACATGGTACTAAAGGTACTGGAACCAAGTTCCCTTAATTCTTCAATATCTTCATTTCTTATGATCTGTAGCAAGAAGCACATATGAATGCATTAAACTTTCATAATCGTAAAGCTTTGACATTACAACTGATGTCATCTAAACAGCTTCAGTACGCATGTGCTTCATTTTGAGTGATAAAATATGTGCATGATTAGACTCACTATTGAGTAGACATGATTTAGTTGACACATACAATTATACAAATATACAATGCACCAACAACAAATAGCTACAGAGAATTAGAGATGACTTGGTTTCACAAGACGAAAGAGCACAAAGAATGAATACACAAATTATAATTATAGATAACAAATTGTGTGACAGTTACGATAGAAGTAACCCTTCAAGGTTTTCAGTTAGTTTATTTTTATAGGGATGGGAAGTCAGAAGTCAAGCAATGTGCATTATTTTCCCACCCTACATTTTCGCATAACAACCCACCGAAAGCTAGAACTGTGTAACAGTGTTATAAATCTAAAGGACCTTTAATGTCAGTCGAGGATGTTGGAAGATTTAAGATCAATTCTGTTGATTGTTAACCTAAACCTTTGGGTTAAATGGCTCAAATTAGAAAGTTAAAGTAGTATGTGTATTTTATAGTTAGGACCAAAAGTGTCAAGATAGAAAGTTAATAACTGAAATACAGTTATTAACGGTTATAAGCAGTTATGTGTCAAAAGTTGTGTCGGTTCATAGAACCAATTTGTGTCTGTTCGGTATGTATAAATAGGGATCGAATATCTGTAAGATTGTATGAACAAATATTAGCAAGTACAATAACAAAGCAAGTTTATACATTCATTACCTGTGATTTGTCCATCATAGTAAGATCATATCCCAACAATTGGCATCAGAGCACGTTAATCGATCCAGGAAGAACGACTGCAAGTGACGATCGATTGAAAAGCAAGAATCAACAGCGAAGGGTTGTTACACAATCTTGTGTATAGCGACCAGAAGAAGACGCGGGTGTGATTCATTCTTCATCATCTGCAACCAAAAACTCAGAAAACCACCATCCCGAAAACCGAACGAAATCATTATCATAAACCCACCACAAAACCATCATCTAATCAGAAAGAGGAAGAAGAAAGAAATCATTGGCGGGATTTGGGTAGTTTTGATAGAGTAAAGGAAGGAAGAAACGTTTTTTTGGTTCTTTGGGTGTCGATACTAATCGGATTAAGGGAAGAACCCTAATCATATCTCAACCCAGTTGAAGAACAGAAAAGGGGAAAGTGCAGAAACAGTACCCGTAAGTTTCTTTATACCAAAAATTTACATACCCTTTTATATATAAGTTTTATTTTATTTATTTAATTTAATTTATATATTTAAGAGGGAGGTGGTGTAAAGTAAGTAAGGAAAAGTAAGAATTCGAACCATTGTGGTTCACATTGTAAGAAGTAAGAAGAAACCTATCATTTTTTTTAAGAAAACTCTAGTGTTTCCAAAGTAAGTAAGTAAAGAAAACGTTTAGCGTTTTTTTTAAAGTAAGAAAGTAAGAGAAAACCTATTGTTTTCAGAAACCTTAGATTTTCACCAGTAAGAGAAACCTTAGCGTTTCACCAGTAAGAGAAACTTAGTGTTTCACCAGTAAGAGAAACCATAGTGTTTCACCCCGTAAGAGAAACCATAGTGTTTCACCCTGTAAGAGAAACCATAGTGTTTCAAAGCAAGTAAGAAAGTACGCAAGTAAGAAAGCATGGTAGAAGGTGACAAGCATGATAACGCATCAAGTAGAGCATCAGTTCGAGAACAAGGAAGTATAGCACTTCAATGTCCAAAACTGAATGAATCAAACTACACCACATGGGCAATTATGATGGAAACAATCTTAAAGGCCTATGGACTTTGGGAAACGCTTGAAGATGTAGAAAAAGTAGATGAAAGAAAGATGCATACATCAAAAGCAATGATCCTCACAACATTGCCGGAAGATATTCTAATGCAAGTTGCACAGCACGAGACTGCGAAGGAAGTATGGGAATCAATTAAAGTACGTTATATTGGAGCAGACCGAGTTCAGAAAGCACGTCTACAAACTTTAAGAAGCGAATTGGAGAACTTAAAAATGAAGACCAACAAAACCGTGAATGACTTTTCGGGAAATTTGGGAAGCATAAGAGGCAAGTGTAAAAGTCTTGGTTCAAATCTTAAAGACAAAATACTAGTAAGAAAGTTGTTGAACTCAGTTCCAAAGAAGTTTCTACCAATTGTGGCATCCATCGAGCAATATTCAGAAATTGATAAAATGACGTTTGAAGAAACTGTTGGAAGACTAACTGCTTATGAAGAACGCCTCAAGAGTCAAGATGAACCGCAAGAAGATTATTATAACAAACTTCTAATGGCAAGTTCAAGTAATCAAGGCCGTGGTAGAGGTCGAGGAAGAAACTTTAGTAAAGAAGAAAGAGAACGTGGAAAAGGTACAAGTCGAGAACAACACAAGAAAGAAATGAGATGCTATGAATGTGGTGAACTTGGTCACTTTGCATACGAATGCACCAAATGGAAGGACAAAGACAAGAAGCAAGAAGCACATCTCATTTATCAAAGCGACGATGAACCAACGCTGCTGTGAAGAGCAAGATAAAAGCAAGTTGAAGACCTGCCTTAAACCAAAGTTTAGTTTAAGGGGGAGTGTTGATAGTTAACCTAAACCTTTGGGTTAAATGGGTCAAATTAGAAAGTTAAAGTAGTATGTGTATTTTATAGTTAGGACCAAAAGTGTCAAGATAGAAAGTTAATAACTGAAATACAGTTATTAACGGTTATAAGCAGTTATGTGTCAAAAGTTGTGTCGGTTCATAGAACCAGTTTGTGTCTGTTCGGTATGTATAAATAGGGATCGAATATTTGTAAGATTGTATGAACAAATATTAGCAAGTATCAACAACAAAGCAAGTTTATACATTCATTACCTGTGATTTATCCATCATAGTAAGATCATATCCCAACAAATTCAACCTTAATCTTTACTATGAACATTATTATGTATTTATTTGTAAAGTTGCAGCCATGTAATTGTACATAATAAGGCTGCAGATTCGTTAGTATTAATGTTGGCCAGGGCAGCATGCCAACAGACCCAACATAGGTGTAGATAAGTTGATTATTAGTTAGAATGGAAGTTATAAACTGAAGGGACACAACTGTTATGTGAACAGGTTTCTTTGAACCATCACATCCCTTCAAACACACCCATTCGTTTAGTATAAATATATGTACATGTAAACAGTTTATGTTAACCCTTCCAAGTTATATATATCCAAATTTATAGAAGGGTTCAACCCCCATCTTCTTTGTGTCCTTATTGATTCTTTGAATGGTTGATACATACATGATGCTTGTTTGATATCATATACGATCCTGGAAGTATCAGACCTGTGCAAATTCGAGTTCCTATAAACTACAGATTTTATGCACCAAATCAAATCAATAATGAAAAGATGCATTGGTATTTTAAGCAAATAACCCATGAACAAAATAAATACCTCATATTCTGAGTCCAGCATCCTGGTGTTTTATGATGGATCATCAAACTGCATGCCCTCAATGCTTTTATGTGAAGGATTGTAGTGAGGTTGCATAGATGTGTATTCTGATCCATGAATTTCTTTTCCTTCATCTTCAATGATAGTGTTTCGGGAATCAACGTCATCTAGAAATTGGGAAGCATTATAGCCCACAGAGACCTCTTCTTGAACATTCTGAGGTCTCGATAAATATGCAAGATGATACTGGTCAATAAGAGAAACATCCTGCTGCCTAAACTCATCCCCTGCTAATTTCTGGAAAAATGACCAATGCTTAGGTTCGTGATTTGCAATGTTCATGCTCATTCCCACTCCATCTTGTGGCAAAACACCCATACCAGGCCCATCTTCGGCCATTGCTCTTGTGAATACATCAGAAAGAAAATTACTTGGGAACCGGTCATTGATATCGATAAGAATCTCTTCTTGCACCTTAACACCACTACCGGTAACACCAGTAGCCGTCTGACTGTTTGGTGCAGGATAAAGGTGGTGCATCTTTTGTGATCCAGTTTCTGATGATTTATCAAACTTAACTTTCTTATCATTCTTCATTTTAACATCTTAAGTATTAGCAGCTTCTGGAACCTGATCGTTCTTGACAGCTGTACGATCTTCCGCAGGTAAATTTTTGTTATCAAAACTTACAACTGATTCTGAAAAAAAAAACATGTGGCTCAACATCAGACTGTAAATGAATAGCAAGCAATTGAGATCCACGTGAATCATCTGACTTGGTCAGCCTATTCTTTTCCACCTGGCCACGTGGAATTATTTTAGAATGATAAACACGTGGAGGAATCTCGAGATAATTCAAATCACTAAGATCAGAAAGAAAATCACCGGAAAACCGGTCATTGATATCAGTAAGAATCTCTTCTTGCACCTTAACACTAATAGCCATCTGACTGTTCGGCGCAAGATAAGGGTATTGCATCTTTTTTGATCCAGTTTCTAATTGTTTATCAAACTTAACTTTCTTATCAGTCTTCATTTTAAAATCTGGAACCTAATCGTTGTTGGCAGCTGGACGATCCTCCATGGGTAACTCTTTGCTATGCAAACTTCCAACTAATTCTGAGATAAAATTATGTGGCTGAACATCATACTGTAAATGAGTAGCAAGCAATTGACAATGAAGTGCAACTTTTAGTTGTGTTACTATCTCGCCTGCTAGTGGACGCTCTTTTCGATTTCTGCGTAGACATTGATACGCAATATCTGTGAATTTATGCAAACAATCTTGTGAAATCTTCTTTTTTAGACAATCAAGCACAATTGTACCTATTTTCTTTTCTTCATAGCAACTTTGTGCCCATCTTGACAGAAATCAGCGACTATCCCAATAATTAACTACACTAAGTCTGCCACACAAGACTTCGAATAACACTACCCCGAGAGAGTAGACATCGGATTCTTTCGACAAGAACCCAGTATCCACATAAAGTGGATCACAATACCCATGCGTTCCTGCTGCATGGGAGATAAGAAAGGTGAATTCTTGGTTAGCTGGTCTGAATTTGGAGAGGCCAAAATCTGAAATCTTGGCATTCCAATTTTCATCCAGCAAGATGTTGGAGCTCTTGATATCACGGTGCAACAGTCTCTGTGTGGTACCACCAGGATTGTGAAGATACTCTAGCCCAGAAGCTGCCCCAATACATATGTGAAGGCGTTGGATCCATGAGAGATGAGAACTACTAAGATACATGTCAAGGCTTTTGTTAGGTAAATACTCATATACAAGAAGATTCTTACCATCTTCGTCAGAAAAGCCCAAGAGAGAGACAATATTCTCATGTCTGTAATGAGAAAGCATCATGATCTCTTTCCAAACTCAGGAGTTCCTTGTCCAAGTGATGGATCTAAGCGCTTTACAGCAACCATAACCTGCTTACCGAACAAAATGAGTTGTCCTTTATAAACCTTCCCAAATCCACCTCGACTGATGTAGTTTTCTTCACCGAAGTTGTTGGTGGCCCGTTTTATAGCTTCAAGTGGAACTCTAAGGTGATCAAAAACTTTTATGGAAGACATATTGTTGATACAAAAGTTGGGCGTTCCTTGTTTGAGCTCCGGTTCTCGTATCAATTAATTATTGCTGCTTGAGGCCTGCGCACTGATTCGCTCCCAAACCGTCAAGTTTTCTCACACAAGCCGGCCACTTGTGAATGGCCGACCGTAAGAAACTTAAAACAGTCCGGAAACGAATGCAATGAAGATCAGAAGAGTATAGTGTTTCCCCGGGTCGTTATGTCCCAACGAGCTATGCGAAGAATCACCAAACGAATAGTGATCGAGAGATTTGAACGGAAAAGAGGGATTTGACTTATTATAACTACAGAAATAGCCTATAATTACAAAGGCTTAAATGCAAATTAAAGGAAATTAAAAAGATAAAAAAAAATATTAAATAAACGCTATCTCTATTTGCAAAATGATGTTTTTGATTTTAGGTTTTTATAAAACTTGTATTTAAAACTACGCGACGTACAAAAGAAAATTGTGAAACTGAAGCAGAATTTATCCTAAAAATATGAAAATTATATTTTTACAATCCTAATGATAAAAGAAAATTTTTAGAAAAAGAAAATTATTTTTAAAACTATTTATCTAATTATTATTAATTAAAAACTATTTTTAACTATTTAATAATAACCTAAAATACAAGAAAATATGAAATAAAGCTAGAAAAATGAAACTATGACTTAGAAAAATCTAAAATATCAAAAGAGAATTTTCAAACTATTTTTGTATTTTTCTGAATATTTTTCTATTTTCTATTAATTAAAAACTATTTAAAACTACTTAAATTGCTTAAAAATACAAATTTAACTAAGAAAAATCTGGAAAAATATTTTTTTGTCTTTTTATATTTATCTTAACCTAGGAAAAATGAAAAATTATTTTTTTGAACTTTTTCTGAATTACTTGTATTAAATGCTAATTAAAAAGGCCTAAAAATTGATTTAAATAAAGAAAAATAGCAAGCTGACTTGGAAAAATCTGAAAAATTCAAGATAAGTCTAAAATAATGTTATGAATCTAGGAAAAATATAAAAACAGGTGGTTATGTGTGAGAAAATGCAACTGCTATACCAAGTGCTAGTGAATAAGCACTCCAAATAAGCCACAGACCACAAATAAGCACCACACTGAAACAGAAGCTGTAAAAGGCTAAAAGTACCAAAATGAAACAAGTATCAACTGCTCTTAACCTTTATTGTGTTGTTTGAACAGATTTGATAATAAGAGCTAAATGTGCAAATACAGTTTTGAGGTACTAAGTTTGAGCTTAAGTACAAGCTTCCCAATAAGCTAAAATTTAAAACCAAGAATTGGAACCTAACCTAGACCTGGCTAGGTGCTTACAAACCAAAAACAAGACCTAGATAAGCTCTTAGGAGCTTTGTGCAAGATCTGCAAGAACTGCACAAGTCCTGTGCACACTCAGTTAAAAATGAGCTTGTGCACAGGGGAACTGAGACCACATTCACAAGCTGATTTGAAGCTTTTAAAAATTTGATAAAAATCTATAAAAATGGTAATAAGAATTTAGACCAGCTGAAGTTTATACACCCACAATTTCACTTAGATTGGCTCAGAAATGAGCTCATGAAAAATCCTTTCAGTTGGGCTCAAAACAGGTTTTGGAACTTTTGACTTTTGAAACACTTTGGAACTTTTGACTTTTGTAAGATTTGCAATCAATTTTTGGACTGATAATGATGTTATATGATGAAATGGAACTACTGCAAGCTTAATCTATGAACTTTAAACACAAAACAAGTCTTTGATTTTCAAAAATCCAAACAGTTAAGGAGATTGAGACAGTTAAATGGTGAAATTGACTTTGGTGGGTTGCAGGTGCAATATGATGACTGAATTGAGTATAATGGATCTACACAAGCCTAAAGTAACAATAATCTACCACTGAGCAAGCCTTTAATTCAGTTGAACCAACAGATCCAAACACACCTATATATCACTGATTTGATCTTAAATCTACACTAACTACTGAACCACCATGTAATATTGATCAAACTAAGTTTACTTGACCTAAAAACAACTAATTAAGCAAGTTTGAACAGTTTATGACTACAAATACAAATACAAACACAATATGCAAACTGAATGAAAACTGAAATTGAGATTAATACTCACAAGTGTTCCAGCTGATAATGCAGCTTAAACCAAACCCAAAACTACTCTAACCTAGTCTATTTCACTCCATCCAAGCTCTGCATTACCCAGATTCATCACCATTTCCCAATTTTAGCTCCAGTTTGACTTTTGTTGACCATGTACCCAAGTTATTTGAAACTGAATTGTGAGCTTACCCAAAGCTATAATAAGCTTGAATAAGCTTATTTGAGATGGAAATTGAACTTTTGAAAGCTTGCAAATGAGAATTTGAAACTGAATTATACAACAGTAAACATGAAACTTGGAACTTATATAAAAACTTGGATTGATAATCAAAAGCACATTACAATGATGTTTTAACTTAAATGTGATACATAGAAACTGAAATTACAACATTTTGAATTAAACTAAGACATCTATTTAAAAAAACGACATTAAGAAAAATTATTAAACTAACTACCCTCTCTTCTCTTTATCTCATGCTTCCATTTATACACCAACAAGTTTCTCTCCCCAAACTGAGCAGTTCCCACTTGTCTTTGAGACCATTGGATGACTTGAGGTCATCTTGGCCCTTGATTGCATTTTGGCGGGAAAATGATTTTTGACCTGTTGGAGAGGTTGAGTGAGATGAGGGGGGATGCATTTAATGTATTTTGGAGTTTGGTGTTGGTGGAGTGATAAGGTGGTGGAAAGGTGAGCTGGAGGTGAGGGAGGATTGAGTGTTGCAGGCATTTGGCAGGGAAGAAAGAAAAAGGGCGCCAAGGGGTGTTGACTGGTGGGTTTGACTTGGGGTGTTAATAAGCAGGGGGTCCAAAAAGGTAATTGGCTGGGGTTCAAAAAAGTTATGGCAGGGGTCCAATGGGTTCAAGGTCCAAAAAGTGTTTAGGCTTAAGCTTTTAATACAAGGGCTTGTTTTGCCATTTCTGAAAATCAAGGGACCAATCCTGCCAATATCTCAAAGTTGCTCCAAGGGACTAAAAGTGACAAGCTCCAATAGTATAAGGACTAAACTTGACATTTTCAAATTTCCAAGGACCATTTTTGCCAATTTTTAAACTTGGAGGAACAAACTTGTAATTTCTCAAAACTTTTGATATTTTTCACCAAAGGACTAATTTTGACAAGTTATGATTTTAAAAGGACCTTTGGTGATTTTTCTTTTGAAATTAAGTGCTCAGGGACTGTTTCTGACAATTTTTGAAACTTGGGGGACTGAAACTGCCAATTATGCAAACTTAGCTCATTTTTCATCTGATTTTAAACATTTTGCATCTGAAACATATAAAATGCAATTTTGGAATATTTTCAGTATTTTGATGCATTTCTGAGCATTTTTAAACGTTTTGCAGTTCATATTTAACAAAAAATGATGAGTATTTACACACTCATCAATCCCCCACACTAAACTATTGCTAGTCCCTAGCAATCTTTTGAGAAAAACTTAATGGATTTGAATCTCTTTACCAAAAGCCATTACTTCTGGAGTAGCCAAATGTTTCAGTTCAAGTAAGAACCATGGTACACCTATAACCATGTGATTTTGAGCAAACCACCAGCTTCCAACGGATTTGATTTGTCTTTACCAGAAGCCGTTTGCTCTGGACTAGCCAACTCTTAGATAAATTATCAATATTATCTTTGGTGAGTCGATTACCAATTATGGTTTTTCCACTGCCTTTACCACAAGCCATAAACTTGCGGGCTAGCCAACTCTTCACTTTTAAGGATATGGTGAGCTGAATACCATACAATTTTGGGCAAATTGCAAGCCGTCAACGGATTTGAGATATCTTTACCAAGAGCCGTTTGCTCCTGGATTAGCCAATCCTTTTGTTTATTAGACAAGGTGGACTGATAACCCATTGAGTAAGTGCAAAACACTTACTCCAAAAAAAATTTTGGCCAAAAATGGGGGAATAGAGCGGTATAATTACATGATAAAATTCGTGAGAATTCCCCCCCACACTTAGAAATGAATATTGCCCTCAATATTCAAAGTGCCGGCTGTTATGCCGAAACTGAGAACGTAAAAGGGAAATACTACGGCCATTATTTTGATTTTTTTTTTATTTTTTTATTTTTATTTTTATTTTTTTATTTTTATGAAACTTATATATATACACAACATGTGGGGCAACTCCCCCACACTAGGGTGGAACACATGGGTGAAAACCCATGTTTAACTACTGTTTTTGATTATCGAGTCGCTAGCTTGACTCGACCCCGAATTCATTGGTTCATGGGGAAGCAAAGTGGAAGAAACAATCTCCATCGGACTTTCATTCAAGATGTTTGGACAAACATTTGAAGCACGTGAAAGTTCCACACCGATGAGATATACATATAACCGGCTCAAAAATGATAAATGAAAATGCCGGGGTCAAAGATAGTGTCTTCATTCCCGAAGGAGTGAAGATGAAGAGAAATCACAAGATATTTGAGGAAAGGAAGAAAGATTTTGATAACAATCAAGATCCATTCTTCATCCTCAAATGTAGACATATCGGGAGGAAGGGTGAGGGTAGTATCATTAATAGGCAAACTCGTATGATAGAGTACACCTTCCTCCGAGCTAATATCATCCTCAAGATCAAAATAGAAATGATCATGTTCCGGAGGAGATATGTCATGAGAGAGTTCACCGGAGAACTCTTCATGAAGAGAATCATTCACATGAAGTGAAATTGTGAACTCTTGTTCCATTGTGGGCTCATCACTATCCTCAATCTGAGTATCAAAGAGTGGATTCTCAGAAATTAAAGTGAATTCAGAGTCGAATTCAAATAGAGGATTAGTGAGAGTAGCTTTGAATGTTTCGGGAACAAAGTGATTAATATTCTCTATTGGACTGTTAGGGTGAGAAGTGAGTGAACGATCATTATCAAGGAGACTTTCAGTCTCTCCCAGATCGGCTTCGAAATCAAAGAGAACATCGTTACTTTCTGATGAAAGTGGATTGATGTTAGCGAGTTCATCGGTGAACTCCTCAAGAAGATGATCAACATCAGATTGTGGAAGTGATGCCTCAACATACTCGATGTCTCCATATGATGCATAATCTTCGCTACAATTGGAGAAAGTCTCAAAATGATCTTTTGAACACTCAAGAGGGGAAAGAGAATCACACATATGATAAGAAGTTCCCTGTAACTCTCTCAGGATTGGGACAAGGTTCTCAACACTAGACTTTATGAATTCGTCCGATTCCTTTTCAGGAGCAGTGTCAAGATGCTCGTCCCCCATGTTCAGAGAGTGAGTAGGAGCTTCGGGTGTGATAGCAGTTGTTTGAGATGGAATCTCAACTGCTGGGATATCAACTGACTGAGGGAGTTGAGAAATATTATCTTTAAAAGGATAAAAACTCTCCTCGTCATCGTCATATAGAGCTGCCTTGAGAAATTGGGAACGCCTTAGAGCTGCATGCTCTTGGACTAATAATTCTTCCCTAGATTGGCGGGCCTCTCGTTCTTCAGCAAGCAATTCTCCCATGGTCTTTTCACCACTCACTTGATTCTTAAAGTTACTAATCATATCATCAAGTGTTTTCATTGCGGTTTCAAAATTTTGGGAGATTTCTTGAGATAACGGCTCAGGTGGATTTTGAACTGTATGGTGCTGTGGAGGTTGGAAATTGTCAAACATGTGAGAGTCATGATTGTTACAAGGAAACGGATTCCCTATTTGACAATCAGAGCTGAAGTGGGGACCTCCACAGTTCTCACAACAGTAAAACTGTTGAGTCTGGACTGGTGAATTATATGGATATTGGTCATAACCAAAGTTCTGAGCATCACCGGAAAACTGTTCATAGACAAACGTGTTTCCGGATTGACACTCAAATCCTTGGTGAGGACCTCCACAAAATTCACAGCAGTTATGTTGATTATATGAAGATAAGTCGGGTTGTGGTGGGTAATTGGAAAAGTTTGAGGAGTCGTTAAATGAGTTCGGATTATGATCATAATCAAATGAATTCCTCGAACCACAAAACAAACAACTCCCGTTATGAATATCATTACCACATTGTACACACGTACACCAACGACAGGGTGAACCAGAAAGAGGCTCACCACAACCGACACAAGGAATAAACGATTTCATTTGAGAGAAATGAGAAGGAATCGGTTTATTCAAAGAATCAACAAAACCAACATGGTGATCTGAATGACTATCAAGTCTCGAAGAACATTTTGAAAAATCCGGAGGTGGGACAAGTGGTGTGCTCTGAGAGCTAGCAATTTCCACCACTTCCGTTATGGTCTCTGGTTCTGGTTCTTGAGAAACGTGAAGATTAGGCAAGTCATTCTTGCTAGTCACCAGTCTAAATTCTGCATGTTTGCTTTTAACCGTAAATCGTGAAAGTTTAGGATCAATTTTAGACGGCTTAGGAGCAATTGAGGGTTTAGATCCTTGGATAATCGTAGGTTGGACATATTTAGTACTTCCATTATCAGAGGGAAGTACCTGGTCCTTTGTCACCCCGGTTTCTCGTTCCATTTCCCTACGCAGAATTAATGGATCATCACGAACAACACGAATTCTTGAAATTTGTGATAAAGTCTGAAGTTTTTCAACTTCGTCCCAGAATTCGTCGTAGTCAAGAGATTCCATGAGAATAGAAGAAGTTAGAATCAAATGGATAGAGGGTAAAGGGATAAAGAATCAAAAAGGGTAAGAGGGTAAAGATGAATATTTTTGGTATTTTTGAAAAACATGATGTGAAAACAAAGAATGAAAATCTTTTTGGGTTTTTGATTTTTATAAGAAAATATAAATACATATAGATGGTATAAACAAGGAGTGAATATTCAAATCACTAATCTGCTAAACGGAAGATAATCAGCACAGCTCCCCGGCAGCGGCGCCAAAACTTTGATTCGCTCCCAAACCGTCAAGTTTTCTCACACAAGCCGGCCACTTGTGAATGGCCGACCGTAAGAAACTTAAAACAGTACGGAAACGAATGCAATGAAGATCAGGAGAGTATAGTGTTTCCCCGGGTCGTTATGTCCCAGCGAGCTATGCGAAGAATCACCAAACGAATAGTGATCGAGAGATTTGAACGGAAAAGAGGGATTTGACTTATTATAACTACATAAATAGCCTATAATTACAAAGGCTTAAATGCAAATTAAAGGAAATTAAAAAGATAAAAAAAAAATATTAAATAAACGCTATCACTATTTGCAAAATGATGTTTTTGATTTTAGGTTTTTATAAAACTTGTATTTAAAACTACGCGATGTACAAAAGAAAAATGTGAAACTGAAGCAGAATTTATCCTAAAAATATGAAAATTATATTTTTACAATCCTAATGATAAAAGAAAATTTTTAGAAAAAGAAAATTATTTTTAAAACTATTTATCTAATTATTATTAATTAAAAACTATTTTTAACTATTTACTAATAACCTAAAATACAAGAAAATATGAAATAAAGCTAGAAAAATGAAACTATGACTTAAAAAAATCTAAAATATCAAAAGAGAATTTTCAAAACTATTTTTGTATTTTTCTGAATATTTTTCTATTTTCTATTAATTAAAAACTATTTAAAACTACTTAAATTGCTTAAAAATACAAATTTAACCAAGAAAAACCTGGAAAAATATTTTTTTGTCTTTTTATATTTATCTTAACCTAGGAAAAATGAAAAATTATTTTTTTGAACTTTTTCTGAATTACTTGTATTAAATGCTAATTAAAAAGGCCTAAAAATTGATTTAAATAAAGAAAAATAGCAAGCTGACTTGGAAAAATCTGAAAAATTCAAGATAAGTCTAAAATAATGTTATGAATCTAGGAAAAATATAAAAACAGGTGGTTATGTGTGAGAAAATGCAACTGCTATACCAAGTGCTAGTGAATAAGCACTCCAAATAAGCCACAGACCACAAATAAGCACCACACTGAAACAGAAGCTGTAAAAGGCTAAAAGTACCAAAATGCAACAAGTATCAACTGCTCTTAACCTCTATTGTGTTGTTTGAACAGATTTGATAATAAGAGCTAAATGTGCAAATACAGTTTTGAGGTACTAAGTTTGAGCTTAAGTACAAGCTTCCCAATAAGCTAAAATTTAAAACCAAGAATTGGAACCTAACCTAGACCTGGCTAGGTGCTTACAAACCAAAAACAAGACCTAGATAAGCTCTTAGGAGCTTTGTGCAAGATCTGCAAGAACTGCACAAGTCCTGTGCACACTCAGTTAAAACTGAGCTTGTGCACAGGGGAACTGAGACCACATTCACAAGCTGATTTGAAGCTTTTAAAAATTTGATAAAAATCTATAAAAATGGTAATAAGAATTTAGACCAGCTGAATTTTATACACCCACAATTTCACTTAGATTGGCTCAGAAATGAGCTCATGAAAAATCCTTTCAGTTGGGCTCAAAACAGGTTTTGGAACTTTTGACTTTTGAAACACTTTGGAACTTTTGACTTTTGTAAGATTTGCAATCAATTTTTGGACTGATAATGATGTTATATGATGAAATGGAACTACTGCAAGCTTAATCTATGAACTTTAAACACAAAACAAATCTTTGATTTTCAAAAATCCAAACAGTTAAGGAGATTGAGACAGTTAAATGGTGAAATTGACTTTGGTGGGTTGCAGGTGCAATATGATGACTGAATTGAGTATAATGGATCTACACAAGCCTAAAGTAACAATAATCTACCACTGAGCAAGCCTTTAATTCAGTTGAATCAACAGATCCAAACACACCTATATATCACTGATTTGATCTTAAATCTACACTAACTACTGAACCACCATGTAATATTGATCAAACTAAGTTTACTTGACCTAAAAACAACTAATTAAGCAAGTTTGAACAGTTTATGACTACAAATACAAATACAAACACAATATGCAAACTGAATGAAAACTGAAATTGAGATTAATACTCACAAGTGTTCCAGCTGATATTGCAGCTTAAACCAAACCCAAAACTACTCTAACCTAGTCTATTTCACTCCATCCAAGCTCTGCATTACCCAGATTCATCACCATTTCCCAATTTTAGCTCCAGTTTGACTTTTGTTGACCATGTACCCAAGTTATTTGAAACTGAATTGTGAGCTTACCCAAAGCTATAATAAGCTTGAATAAGCTTATTTGAGATGGAAATTGAACTTTTGAAAGCTTGCAAATGAGAATTTGAAACTGAATTATACAACAGTAAACATGAAACTTGGAACTTATATAAAAACTTGGATTGATAATCAAAAGCACATTACAATGATGTTTTAACTTAAATGTGATACATAGAAACTGAAATTACAACATTTTGAATTAAACTAAGACATTTATTTAAAAAACGACATTAAGAAAAATTATTAAACTAACTACCCTCTTTTCTCTTTATCTCATGCTTCCATTTATACACCAACAAGTTTCTCTCCCCAAACTGAGCAGTTCCCACTTGTCTTTGAGACCATTGGATGACTTGAGGTCATCTTGGCCCTTGATTGCATTTTGGCGGGAAAATGATTTTTGACCTGTTGGAGAGGTTGAGTGAGATGAGGGGGGAGGCATTTAATGTATTTTGGAGTTTGGTGTTGGTGGAGTGATAAGGTGGTGGAAAGGTGAGCTGGAGGTGAGGGAGGATTGAGTGTTGCAGGCATTTGGCAGGGAAGAAAGAAAAAGGGCGCCAAGGGGTGTTGACTGGTGGGTTTGACTTGGGGTGTTAATAAGCAGGGGGTCCAAAAAGGTAATTGGCTGGGGTTCAAAAAAGTTATGGCAGGGGTCCAATGGGTTCAAGGTCCAAAAAGTGTTTAGGCTTAAGCTTTTAATACAAGGGCTTGTTTTGCCATTTCTGAAAATCAAGGGACCAATCCTGCCAATATCTCAAAGTTGCTCCAAGGGACTAAAAGTGACAAGCTCCAATAGTATAAGGACTAAACTTGACATTTTCAAATTTCCAAGGACCATTTTTGCCAATTTTTAAACTTGGAGGACCAAACTTGTAATTTCTCAAAACTTTTGATATTTTTCACCAAAGGACTAATTTTGACAAGTTATGATTTTAAAAGGACCTTTGGTGATTTTTCTTTTGAAATTAAGTGCTCAGGGACTGTTTCTGACAATTTTTGAAACTTGGGGGACTGAAACTGCCAATTATGCAAACTTAGCTCATTTTTCATCTGATTTTAAACATTTTGTATCTGAAACATATAAAATGCAATTTTGGAATATTTTCAGTATTTTGATTTATTTCTGAGCATTTTTAAACGTTTTGCAGTTCAGATTTAACCAAAAATGATGAGTATTTACACACTCATCAATTAAGTAAACAGAAAACACCATTAGGCTTATCGTGGGATTGTCTCCCACGATTATCCTCCGGCGTGAGAGTAAGCAATCGGTTTTATGGTTATGGAGAGTTAGGGTTTAGATCGTACCTTTAATGAGGGCTGGGATGCCCTTTATATACACACGCAATCCTTATTGGTTGCGTGTTCCTCAAACTTCGGCGTATCCCGCCTAAGTCGGGCAATCATTACATCTCTCGTTTTATAAGAGATATCCGATATCCAAAACCATAAATAACTTTGGGTTTGGGCCTTCGTGAGCCTAAACCGTTACCGGGTTTAGCCCATGCGTACTGGGCTCGATCGTTAGTAATGTTATAGGCCGGGTTCATGACCCAAATGTAGACTATACGTCATCATGTCCCCCCAGTCTAGTATGCGCAGTAACGAACTGCGGATGCTAGACTAATAACTGCAACGAATAAAAAACTGTGAAACGTAGCAAAGAAGCTAAAAGGCTTCCCGCCTTGAAAGATACACGCTGTATCTAGACATAATATTTAAAATGGACGCCTCGTAAATCGGGGGAAAGTAACTGTAGCCACGTCACCTCAGTGGATCCTAGCCACTCAAGTAGAGATAGTGGAATCCACGTGTCAGTCATCGCGTGGATGAGGAGATCTATATAATCATCCGCCTGCTTATTACTGTGATTATCACAGTAAAAACACATTTCCACCATTAAAAAAGCTTCGACTTTCCCAGCAAGAAACCGTAAGACATCAAAGGTAACCGCGCGTGCGCATATAAAAAAGATACCATGGTGCGTGGTTTATCTGATTTTACATCCGAAATAACGGAGGACGAACTTTTAGAGTTCGCTTCAGATTATTATATACCCCTCGCGGTGCATCCGGAAGTTCCGAGTGCACAAGCGTCCATTGCGAACTTCCCTGAAGGGAAAATAGGGGTATATATGCGTTTTTTTGAGTTCGCAAATCAGCGTGTGCCCATATCGCTATTTTTTAGCGACGTATTAAACTACTATCGTTTGCATATATCCCAGCTGTGTTAGGAATTAGAAATTCCCGGTATTAAAGTGTCGGTCACCTCAAGTATATGTAATCGTTAGAAAGCTCGTAGTCGTAGTTCTTTTAAGTTAAATAGTAATTTAGTTAAGTATCACCGTGGAGGACGGACGGGTCTTTACCCACTGTATGCCTGATCCACAGCCCAAAGTGTGGCGAGTTATGTAAGACTATAAATACTCTCTACCTTCCAAGGTAGAGAGTTGGAGCTCATAATAATATCTTTCACTTTCTCTCACTAAATTCCCTAAACCTCTAACTTTCTCTCTCTAGAATTCCATCTATATGCTACTTTGTGTTATGGTTTGATGTGCATGTGAAAAGTTATATCTTACAATTGGTATCAAGAGCCATGGTTAGATCATATCTTGCACATCTTTGGATTTATAGTGGTTTTTAGGTGGTTTTTGAGTTTGAAAAAGTTTAGTGGTTTTTGCATCATTTGGGTGATTTCTTGTGTTAAAGTTTGAATTTTGTTGGTACTTTTATGTTTAGAATCATCACAAGTGTTTAGGTTTTCATTTGGTAAGCTTGAATCATCTTGGTTGGGTTGTTTTTGGATTGAAAAGTGATGTTTATATGGTTTTTCAAGCTAGCGACTTAGCTCACAGATAATTTTCTTCGTAGCGACTTGCTTTACAAATTTGTAGCGAGTTACAGTTTTAGACCTAGCGAGTTAGATCTAGCGATTTACAGTACAAGTAGTGGACTCTCCACTACGGGTAGCGACTTGGTGGTAGCGACTTGGTCTGTAGCGAGTTGCTCTTTAGCGACTTGCATCTTTAGCGACTTGAGTAGCGAATTGCTGCCAAAATTTTGCTAGCGACTTGAGTCATAGCGAGTTACAACTTAGCGACTTACATCTGGCTAGCGACTTGGAACTCTAGCGACTTAGTGGTGTAGCGAATTAGTTGTTAGCGACTTGGTTCAAGAATTCGTAGCGACTTGGTTGATTTTTCCCGTCAAAACTTCAAACGGCCATAACTTTTGAACCGTAACTCCGTTTTCAGCGTTCTACCCATCAAAACGACCGTGAGAACGAGGAGAATGGCACGCCGAATGAACTAAAATCTTCAAGGTCTAAATCTGCTCCGAACAGAAGTTATTGAGGTTTTTAAGTTTTTAGACCTTAATTTCTCAGGAAAAACGGGCATAAACCAATCCGAATCACAACCAAACAACATCTCTGCTAATCCTACAAACAATCATATGTCCTAACACACAATTGTCTATCATTCCATTGGTCATTGCTTAACGGTTTGGTCTTGATTTTAGTAAAATCCCGCGAAAGATTCTATTTCTCGGTTTGAATCATAGACTTGTAAAATCCCGTGCATTCTACCACATCATGTCTTACTCTACTGACCCAGTGATTTCAGAAGTGCTTAAATTGTATGATGATGTAGTCAACCCTGAGAATGTTAGCTACACTGAACGATTAAAGATGATTGAATCAATCAATGAGGATGTGATATCTCCGGGTTCAGACTTTGAAAAGACTGAAATGCACCAGTCAATGCTACAAAATGCCATGCTAAAAGAATGTAACATTGAGCCCTTTCAACTACTTTATCAGCACCTCAAACTACTTTTATCTACAACTATGGATCGAACAAGCAGTGCTCTCCTTCGTCAGGATTTTCCCATCTTGACAAGAACTGTGCTACTAAACTTAGAACAACTGAGGTTTCAAATTACTAAAGAGAAGTTCTCAACTGATGAATCTAATGCAGCTCTTCAAGTAATCTTCGATCAATTTCAGCCATTTATCCGGGGGGAATATTCCTCAGATTTTGATGATGAAATGACTGAAGTGTCTTTCAAGAAACACACTGGAATGGAAATTAGCGTGTTCATTGAGACATTCATACAACTCATGGATAATGTGGAGAAGTACATTGAGGAAGTTACACAAAAAGATGAAAACGTGAATGAGTGTCAGGTGCAGTTGAGAAATAGTTGTGATAAGTTGGGTAATGTATCTGTTAAAGAATCGGGTGTTGTTGAATGCAGAATGTCAGAGTCAACATATAATGATGAGTCGGGTAAAACACCAGATGATGGATCAGTTGGCACTGAATACAGAGGCTCAGAGATTGATAAGCTTGACACATCCAGCGGTCCAGTGACTCTCGTTACACATGTTGTAGATGCAGATAACAGACCAGAAATTGAGCAGGTGTCATGTAATGAGGTACCCTTTACTGTTCAACATAGTGCATCTGCTAAAGCACTTAAACAAACTGATCATAATGTTGAACATGTCATTCATAAATGTTCTGTTACTGAGGCTGAGTCTGAGATTAAGTGTTTCAAAACAAAAGATTTGGTTGATAAGAAGGCTTTTGATGAACTTTCAAACAAATTCTCAAATCTTGAAAAATATTGCATTTCACTTGAAATCGCGATTCAGAGTAAAGAAGAAAGTTTTCTACTTAACAAATCATGTAAAAAACCGGAACTTCCTGAATTCCGTGAATTTTTTGAAATTAACACTTTGAAAACTCAGCTTCAAGACAAAGAGTCAACCATTTACAATCTGAAGAAACATATTTCTGTCTTGGATGAGAAAAGTAATTTAGTCATGAATACACAAGACATTGATGCTATTATAACAAGAAATAATGAACTGTCAATTTATGTGGCTAAATTACTAAAGGAAAATGAGTCTTTGAGAAAGCATCATGTAGAACTTAGTGAGTCTGTCAAAGAAGCTAGAACTAAGTCAATGGAACAAACAAACTCTTTGATAGAAAAAATTGATGAACTCAAAGCTCAACTTCAGGATAAGAGTTTCGCTATTGTAGCCTTAAAGAATGAGCTTAGGAAAACTGTAGGGAAAAGTGTGAACACTAAGTTTACAAAACCATCAACCTTGGGGAAACCAGTTTCTCATCCCATTAGAAACCGGTCTGTTGTTAGGCAGCCTACTGCGTTTATATCCGAAAGACCAAAATCTTCAAAAACACGGTTTGCCTCCCAAGTTGATGAGGAAAAAGTTTTGTCAAAACCAGTCACTTCACCTGTGTTACCTAAGAGCCATGCCTCTAGTTCCTCTAATCCTCAACATGCAGCTACTTTTACTCCCAGCACCTCTAGGATTAGTTCAAAAACAATGTCAAAACCAAGCATTAAAACCCAGAATTCATATGATATGAATGACTTGTGGAAGAACTATTATCTAGAAAAAGCTAGGAAAAAGGCACAGATTCAAAAAGACGGAATTTTAGGTGCAAGACCTAGGGTGAGGAATTCTACGAGATTTCAAGGAACTACTAGTAGTTGTAAACCACTACCTAGGAACACTCAAAAGACTAGGGATTGGCGTGCAGCTAAGAGTAGTTATTTGCATAAGAATGCTAAGCATGTAGAAAACAAAACTAGAAATTCTGAGTCTTTTCCACATAAGAAACAGTTTCCTAATTCACATGCCAAGGTACTATCCACTAAGACCACTAACGCGACTAAGGTTCAACATGTTTTGAAACAATACAAACCAAAAACTTCGCCTAGATGGATACCAACTGCTAAATCTTTGGAAACTAGGAACAAGGATAAGTCTTCCACTATGTATAAGAAGCCTTACAATCCTAGACTTTGCCATAAGTGGATACCGTCTGGTAGAATGTTTAAGGATGCTGGACTTAGGTGGATTCCAACCGGAAAGCTGTTTTCTGATGACCAAATCAAGGTTGACCGTGAAACCCCAAAGGGTTTGGATACTAATGTCACTAACCAATATATATGCATTCAAGCTTGTAATGTTAGTGCAGGTAGTCCTTCCTCAGTTGTAGATACTTCGATCCTTCAATACATGGACTGGCTTAAAGTATGGATTACAAATGGATTGATATCTCATAACTCACGGGTTCAAGTAACTCAATCTTGATATTCTTTCGGCTATGACGTCTGTTCAAATCAGTTCAGGCCTCGTACTTCATCATTATGGCGTCTGCAGATAACACTTCAGGCCCCGTTCCTCATAGAAAAGAAAAGTGTACGCCCTTCTGTGCGCTTTATCTTCAGCTAATGAGAAATTCTCTCATGAATGGCCATACTCATCTACATTCTTCATCAACAAGCTTCATGTTTTTCCACGCTCATTCAGTCATCAAGTGGATCTACGTTCATTGGTGTATACTCTTATTCACTTGTTAAATCAAAAATGGCAACTTCGGATGCAATTTTTGAGGGGGAGAAGAGTGAATATACTACATGATGATGGATGTTTGAATAATGGTTATACGACTTAATTTTTGATGATGATGAGTGTATATTCTTTTTGATGAAGAGTGAATATACTAAGGATAACTGGGATTCATTGTTTTTGGTTTTTGATGACTCTCCTCCAACGCCTAATGCTTCACTTACTAAGGATAAATGGGAATCAATGTGTGGGATTCATTGTTTCTCAAAGATATGTTTGATGAGTACTTTCAACCTTCAACGAATGTTGATCATCCAGCTTCTGAAGCTCATGCTCCGGTTTCTATTTGATTCAACTGGTTCACCATCTAAGAAGTACTTCTTGGAATTCTCAAGAAGCCCAAATCTCCAGTTATTCCTCAAGGCGTTAATAATGACTATCATGATATTGCAGTTGCACTCATGAATAATGATCCGCTCTTTGGTATTCCTTACCAAATCTTCACGGATTATTGTTCATGAATAGTGATCCGCTCTTTGGTATTCCTTTGCCAAATATTTACGGATTATTGTTTCTCTCAATGTGCACGCTATAAATCAACCACATGAACTTAAAGAAAAATGACTTCCTCATCCGCTCGAAGACATTATTGATGAATCTTCCAGTTCAGTCTATGTTTACTTTTAAGGAAGAATGCATTGATGTTGAGGAATCATTTGTTCCGGTTCATTCAGTGGGACAATGTACATCCGATTGTATGTTGTTTTCACATGTTAGGCATTTGACACAAGTTGATGACTTCAGAGTTAATCATTTATCACTTATTTGAGATTGAAGTTGTCTTTCACAAAGGCGTGTTCTTATTTCATAACTTGCTCGGGCTTAAGAATTTGAGTTGAAGACTTGGTTTATCTAGTTACCAGCAGTCGGGGTGGATGGTTGAAGACCTGGTTAACTATCACTATTAGGAGTTACGTTGTTTTACTCAGTGTCACATGCAGATGACGATGTGGATAATCTCAAGAGGTGTTAATGTCTCATACTTTGTTTGAGTAGTGAGTACTTAGAGATTTGCTTGAAGCATAGACTCTCGACACCGTTCTTCCATCTTTAAGTGCAAGCTTAAGACACAAATGCGGGGAATTCGACTTCAGTTTCAAGTTTGGTATATCGGGTTTTTCTTCAACAGTGGTTGTCTACATATGGGTTGATAAAGATAGTCAGAGAGAGCTTATGTAGCAGTTGATTCTCACAGGATTCATTTGGGCTATTTGAGTTCTTCTCACAAGATTTCAAGTTTATGGATTTATTATGTTTTGCTGATTCTGAGGTATCAAAACCAGCAAGGGGGAAGGATGTATTATTCCAACTATTTGGGGGAAATGGTCTCTGGAGCCTTTTGGTATGTGTTACTTCAGCGTTCTGTTGAAAGAAATGTGAGGAGAATATATGGTACGTGAGATGATATTGCTTATCGACATCTTCAATATGTTTAATGGTAAAGTGCATCAGGCTGTTGCTTCATGTACACATTGGTATGATGATTCCAATGAGAGTGCAAACGATTAATGGGAAGAGATACATTTTAGTCGTTGTTGATGACTACTCTAGATTTACTTGGGTCAAGTTTTTGAGGACTAAGGATGAAACTCCATCTGTCATCATCAAACTTATCAAGCAACTACATGTTCGTCTTAACAACACGGTTAGAATTGTTCGAACAGACAATGGCACAGAGTTCGTTAATCGAGACTTAAGTCAATTTTATGAAAGTATTGGAATCAGTCATCAAAGAAGTGTTCCACGAACTCCTCAACAGAACGGTGTAGTTGAAAGACGAAATCGAACTCTTGTGGAAGCCGCTAGAACAATGCTAATTTATTAGAAGGTTCCAATGTTTCTATAGGCTGAAGCCATTGCTGCTGCCTGCTACACCCAAAATCGTTCTCTCATTCACACCTCTCATGGAAAAACTCCATATGAACTTGTTCATAAACGAAAACCTGATTTATCCTATCTTCGTGTGTTTGGTGCTTTGTGCTATCCAACAAATGACGGTCAAGATTTAGGTAAATTAAGAGCTAAAGCAGATATTGGAGTTTCTGTAGGTTATGCACCAAACAAGAAGGGTTACCGAATCTACAACAAAAGAACCCGAAATATCATGGAAACAATTCACGTTACGCTCGATGAGCTGACCGGTCATATGGCTCCTGGACACTCCAGCTCAGGACCCGCACTTCAAAACAGTCCCATTGGTTCATCCCTTGTTCCAAACTCCTCTCAAGAAACTCCATATGTACCTCCATCTGAAGATGATGTAAAGAAATTGTTTGATCCTATGTTTGATGAACTGTATGACTCAATTGCTAATGAGGTGCTGATCCCTACAACAGAGGATGCTCATATTCCAGTGAATGAAGTCAATCCCTCAGTCTCAATATCTTTAAGTCAAGAAGCACCTGCTGCTGATCCTTCAGTCTCATCAACAAATCATCATTCTTCAAATATACATCATGGAAATGTTTCTAGCATCAATGATGAAGTTAATCCCTTTGCTACTCCTGAAGATGCTCCATTTGAAAACATATTTGCTACTCCTGAATCATCATCAGAACCATCTTCTTCAGGAGACATCGACTCTGCTACCTCAGTTCCTCAACAACTGCCACATGAACACCTCAGAAAATGGACTCACGATCATCCATTAGACAACATCATTGGAAACCCCTCTCGTCCTGTATCAACCCGGAAGCAACTCGCAACCGATGCCTTATGGTGCTTCTTCAACTCCGTACTATCTAAGATCGAACCAAAAGATGTTAAAACTGCTATGAATGAAGATAGCTGGTTCAATGCTATGCAAGATGAAATTCATGAGTTTGATCGCCTTGATGTATGGGAGTTAGTACCTGCTCCAGACTGTGCTATGATTATAGCCTTAAAATGGATCTTCAAAGTAAAACTTGATGAGCATGGTGATGTGTTGAAGAACAAGGCTCGATTAGTTGCTAAAGGATATCGTCAAGAGGAGGGTATAGACTTTGAAGAATCTTTTGCTCCAGTTGCTCGAATCGAGGCAATCCGAATCTTTCTGGCTAATGCTGCTAGTAAGAACATGGTAGTTTATCAGATGGATGTAAAGACGGCATTTCTAAACGGAGATCTTAAAGAAGTCGTCTACGTCAGCCAACCTGAAGGATTTGTGAATCAAGAGCATCCTACCCACGTTTATCGTTTGAAGAAGGCTCTTTACGGTTTAAAGCAAGCTCCAAGGGCATGGTATGATACACTGTCAAAGTTTCTTCTATCAACCTGATTCATCAAAGGAGCAGTTGATCCTACATTGTTCACCAGGAAGTCAGGCAAACATTTGATTCATGTTCAAATTTATGTTGATGATATTATTTTTGCCTCGACTGACCCAATGGAATGTGATCGTTTTTTCAAAAGAAATGAGTTCAAAGTTTCAAATGTCAATGATGGGACAAATGTCATTTTTCTTGGGATTACAAATTTCACAAAGTCCCGGAGGCATTTTCATGAATCAATCTAAATATGCAACAGAGATTTTAAAGAAATTTGGATTTGATTCATGTGACCCTGTTGACACCCCCATGATTGACCGAACCAAACTAGATGAGGACCTCTCAGGGATCATGATTGACCAAACGAAATATCGGAGTATGATTGGATCCCTGATGTATCTCACTGCTAGTAGACCAGACATCTTGTTCTCTGTATGCATGTGTGCTAGATACCAGGCTAAGCCTACTAAAAAGCACCTTGAAGCAGTTAAATGGGTCTTTCGGTATCTCCAAGGAACCATCAATATGGGACTATGGTACCCGAAGGACACCGGTATGTCACTAACGGCCTATGCAGATGCCGATCATGCAGGTTGTCAAGATACACGTCGAAGTACGTCTGGAGGTGCTCAGTTTTTGGGTGATAAGCTTGTGAGCTGGTCCTCAAAGAAGCAAATGAGTACTTCTATTTCCTCTACAGAGGCTGAATACATAGCCATGTCATCTTGTTGTGCTCAAATCTTATGGATGAGATCTCAATTATCTGACTATGGCTTTGAATTCAACAAAATCCCTCTGTACTGTGATAATAAAAGTGCTATTGCTCTCTCATGCAACAACGTTCAACACTCAAGAGCAAAGCATATCGACATTCGACATCATTTCATCAGGGAACAAGTGGAAAAGGGTGTGGTGGAACTATATTTTGTGAGGTCTGAATATCAGTTAGCAGACATCTTCACCAAAGCTCTTCCAAGAGAACGTTTTGAGTTTATTCTTCCACGACTTGGTTTGAAAAGCCTTCAACCAGAAACTCTCAAACGTTTTCAGGAGGAAGACGAGGAGTAAAGGTCTATCTTTATCTATCTCTTGTAAATAGTTATTTGAAAAACAAAATACAAAATTATAAAACCCTCAAAAATCAAATAGAAAAATATAAAACTTTCAAAATCCATAAAAATTTGAAAAATCTTCAAAAAAAAATATTGTCACTTTGTCTTGTTTCTCTCGGTTCGATAATATCTACGGTCTTTGTGTTGTCATTCAAAGAATGACACGGGACTTTAGATGTTGTTCAAATTCTTAAAAAAAAAAAAAAAAAAAAAAAAAAAAAAAAATCAAAAAAATCAAAAAATCAAAAAATCAAAAATTATTTTTTGGGAGAAAGAGAAATGGTTTATTGTCATTTCAGGCAGTAACCCGGTTTTAAAAGAAAGAACAGAGCCATGTTTTATCATGTTTTCAAAATTCCATGCTCTGATTCTATAAACATTTATCTGCTGAAAACTAAATGCTTTGAAAAATAACTCGATCTCTATTTTTGATAATCATCAGGACTTATTTGTCAAAATATCTATCTCTCAATCAACAACCTACGTCATTGATTGAGGGGGAGAATGATTTCAATTAAATTAAAAAGTTATTTGGCATTAAATTGTTTTTCAAAAGATATACATGCATGTTTTATCAATGGAGTTTAAAGTCTTAAAATCCGATCCTTATCAGTTCAAACACTTTCACAATCAAGTCACAATTCTCCTTAAAATCTTTCAAAATCAATTTAAATCTATAAGAGATCACAAATCTCAAATGATTTGATAATTGTGATCGGGGGAGAATGTGTGATTTAAATTGGATTTAAACTGATAAATAGGTAAATGGTTTTATAAGGATGTACATGCTATCCTGCCCACATGTGACAAACGATTTCAAGTTTTCCATGCACATGTTGAGGGGGAGCATCTATCTTAAACCTATGATCTGAAATGTGATCTACGTTTCCCAATGTGCAGGTTCCCTCTAGTATGTGCAAAACTCTTTTCAAACCTCGAGGCACATATTGAGGGGGAGCAAATTTATGGAAACCTCATCCTTCCCGGAAATGCTATATCTACTTGATTTGTTGAGGGAAGTGATGTTGATATCTTGTAGAAAAAGGTAATCAAAAAGTTAATTCTTTCTCTTGCCTCCGTGTGCAAAACATTTTCAAATACTTGATTGCACATGTTGATGGGGAGTTCTCGTTCTAAAAATATCAAAAACAATTCAGGTACAAAATGCTTTGATAATATATCACAAGTATCTGAATTGATTTTCAAATGGTTTTCAATTGGATCCAATGGCAGATGAACAATACCAAATTGACCGACCAACTTTACTTTATGTACGGTGATATAAGGATGATAAGGTTAGGTATTGGTTCCCATGATCCGCCAGAACCGGAGGGATCTACCCAGGGACAATCCACTAGTTAGTGTAGAAGTCCTTAGGTGTGATGATAAAAGGAGAAAAATGAGATATGGGAAGAGTGCGGACTAAGACTGAGCTAGTACTGGAATAAACCCAACAAGGTAACAGCTATGAAGTCTCGGTAAGCACTGAAGGGGTTGAAGAATTAAAAAGAATTGAATGAGAATAGGGTGAAAACAAATAGCCCTCCATTAATTCAACCTTAGGGCAGAAACCGGGTTCAATTCATATGCTACTGATGGTAACATCGGTATTGAAGACAAGACGTCATGGACCCAGTGACGCACTGCACTTCAACTTTCCAAACCACTCAAGTTCCTCTTAAAAGGGCTTGTTTCATTCTCACGGGGAACCGACATAATCTATCGATTGTCTCTTAGAGATAGTTGATATTGAAGTAGGAGACCCTCTCCCTAGTCTCCGGCACAGGATCCAAATATGCACAAATTGAGTCTAGAGCCACGAGATCATCAATAAATCTCATTAGGACACTTTCAATGAAGACTCTCTGTTTCACACAATGTGGAAAGAGAGATTATATCTTGAGTCCTACGCTTTATCCTTGTGGTATTGCCAGAACATCTGAGTGATGTGTTTACATATTCACAATGAAGATGGAAAGCCTTCTGGAGCCAACATCAAACAAGCTCCTGGTAGGTGGCATGTGAGATCTATTATATAGACCAACCATGTGACAACTGAACAGAAACAATGGGGCGATTCAATCTCTTGAATCAAACCTGGTTCAGGTTATGGATTGACGGATACCTTTGAAAAACCGGTCTTTGTGCTTAAAAACTCTTTTCTTTAGCACATCGACTGTGTACTCATTTTTCAAATCAAAAGGTATTTTTATGATTGATAATTGATTTTCAATAAAACCTTCGTTGTATTGCAAAAACAATTTCTATCGAGCAATACACGATTGTTTTTCAAATATCTTTTCATCAATCAGTGGACTTAAAATTCGCTGGTTCACTCACTCCGTGTTGTCTTCTTTGAGATGTTCCGGTTTGAGAACAGCTAGAACAGCTGCGAAACCCTGTCAAGGAAATTCTTCGGAATTATACCTGATCACAGGCAGTACTTGTACTGATCAACGGGGAACCGTGGGCCGTGTACCTCAATTCAACGAAAGTGATCAAAGACACTTTCGTGTGTTTTATTGCTAACTGTTGTATGCAGGTACTCCCGACGTTTGCAGCTGATCAGAATGGAGCGGTCAATCCATAGCCGCATGCTCACTTAACACATTCAACTTAAAGAAATCATGATTAGTGCATCAATGACTCTGATATTTTCACACCAAGCTTCTGCTACGCTGCTGCCAATATCATGATTCAACAAAAGCTTCCGCTACTCTGATGAGAAGATTTCATGATCCAGAATGTGAGCATGTCGGTCCCAAAGTCACAACATCACAAAATACCAACACCACAAAGGATGTGTCAGAGATTGTTGATAGCTGATGATCTCCAACGATGGCTCAAACTTATCATCACGTGGATCAGTAAAAGACCTCCACTTGGAAAAACCAAACATGCAATGTGAAGAATCAATGACTACGAGCTTAGGAGCAAAGGACTACATCAAGAATGCAAGATCAATTGTTAATGTATTATCTATTTGTATTCTATGTAATTTTGGTACATGATTGAGGTGACCTCCCTTAGGGGGAGATTGTTAGGAATTAGAAATTCCCGGTATTAAAGTGTCGGTCACCTCAAGTATATGTAATCGTTAGAAAGCTCGTAGTCGTAGTTCTTTTAAGTTAAGTAGTAATTTAGTTAAGTATCACCGTGGAGGACGGACGGGTCTTTACCCACTGTATGCCTGATCCACAGCCCAAAGTGTGGCGAGTTATGTAAGACTATAAATACTCTCTACCTTCCAAGGTAGAGAGTTGGAGCTCATAATAATATCTTTCACTTTCTCTCACTAAGTTCCCTAAACCTCTAACTTTCTCTCTCTAGAATTCCATCTATATGCTACTTTGTGTTATGGTTTGATGTGCATGTGAAAAGTTATATCTTACAAGCTGCACTGCATAGGTGCAACTAAAATCACGAATTTTGAGGTAAATTGCCGATTACTGGCAATTAACCCGACCATCCATTTATTCTGCGCGTTTTACCACACAACGTAGTCAAACGGGTGGTTATCATTTGCGAAGCGTGCTGGGCGGCTTCAGTGTTATACTGAAAAATTAGATGCGCTGAGGAATTGGAGAGAAACATTTTTCTGGGTAGACGACGCGTGCTTCACATCGCGCTTTGATTTTTACACCCAGGGAACACTGCCAAAGGATGAGCGCCCCCTCCCTGGATCATACAATGTGGAGGATGCGGATACAATAAACACCAATCGCATCCCCATCGGTTCCTACCTTGAGGAATTTTTGGTGCACATGGGCATTAGCCGCAATTATTTTGGTAGTTCTGAAGAGGTTCCAATCTTCTTAGGCGCGGATGGCCAGGGTGGGTGCTCGTCCTTTGCATTCCTTTACTTTTGTAAGCCTTTCTTCTTCCATTGTAATTATAATAACTTGTTTGTTGTTGTTGTCTTCTGTGGCGCAGAGATGGATATATTTGCCGTTGTGAGATTGGCGAAGCCTCGCCAGGTCACTGTGGGGGTACGCCCGTTGAAAGAGGGAGAAGAGCCTATACTAGAGGCTACATCTAGGCGTACCGTGGGAATGGAGCTGGGAGAAGCAGGGGCTAGCTCATCTGTCGCCCTGGAAGCGACCCCACTGCAGAGCGTGCCGAATCTGAGAGTGCCTTCCCCAGTGGCACAACCATCACAAGTAGCAGTGGTGGAGCACATGGAGGAAGAGGAAGAAGATGATCCCCTGTTAAAGCGCAAGAGATCACCTGGAGGGGAGGGCGCAAGCTCATCGAGGAAGAAGCGCCCCGTTATCCTAACGGTGGAGTCATCATCAAGTGAGGTTGTGTCACCTCCTCTCTCTGCGGATACAGCTGGCCTGCAGTAAGTAATGTCTTCAAATTTTTTTGCGTATCTTCTGTTTATGCGAGAAATTAATAAGTCCCTTTTTTGTGTGTAGGTTTGAACAGTCTGCGGAGTCGCCCCCGAGATAGTCTTGTACGCTCTGCGTTCTCCGAGCCAACCAGTCAAAATGCTGAGCCATCGGCGGCTGGGGATGTGCCTATGGAGCAGCTTGTGGAAGAATTAGTATTGTCGGTTGCGCAGCAGAATTCGATAATAGAGAAGTTAAAGGCCAAGATATATGGGGAAGACAACCAAGTTTCGCAAAAGGACCAAAAAATTGCGTCGCTGGAAGCGCAGTTGGCTAGCGCTAAGACCGAAGCAGAGAGCCTGAGTTTGTGCGCACAAAAGCTTGCTGAAGAGAAGATGGCGCTGATGGGCAAAATAAGCCAGGAGCGTGCTGAGTCATCAGGGTATAAGGCTTCGTGTCTCTAGGCGATAAAATATCTGGAGAAGGGCAAGGACACGTTGACCTCGCAGTTGGAAGATTTTGGTGCCACTGTGAGCAGTGCTCTGAAAACGCAAGAGATGAAGCTGCGTAAGCTCAGTTTGGAGTATGATGAGGAATTATATCCTCATCTCATGTCTGCCATTGCTGAGCGCAGGTGGCTCATCAGCCATGGCCTGCGCCTTGCTGCTCTTAGCACCCTTGAGTCCAAGGAGGTAGTGGACGCATTTGGTGGGGTAGTCCAATGTGCCTTGGCGAGAGGGAAGTCGGAGGCTGTGGAGGCGCTGCAAGAAGCTGACTTGCTGAAGGTGCCTGCTGAAAAGGTACCTGGTTATGATGCGCAGTCCTATGATAACCTGGTTGCTGCTATGGAGAAGATGAAGGCTTTAGAGCTTCCCATGATTGCTGAAATGGAGCGCGACCAGGATTATCCCATAAGTGTTATTATGGAAGGGTTGACTTTAGCGCGCCATCGTACTGATAATGCAGAAGCGCAGCCGGACTATTTTTTGAAGCCCGATGACTCTCAGCTTCAAGTGCCTGTTTTTGCTCGCCCTAGGGACATTCTGAACCCTTTTGTTTTAGAGAAAGAGATGTCCTTGAAGGAAGTGTTGGAAGCGCATGCTACCAGACTTGCTAAAAAAGAAGGTATTACAGGTAAAGCGATTTTGTGCGGGGTTGGTGCAGCTCATCTCCCAAGGTCTGACGGGGTGCCAGTGAGTGTTGCCACTGTGTCTCGTCAAGACTCGGACTTGTTGAAGAGGCTAAGCGAGATTGGAGATGCTGCAAGCCGCGCGGGGACTTCATCACTTGAGCGATCTAGGAGTATATAGATAGGATCTTGTGTTTATAGACATCCTTTTGTAATAACATGTAGTCATTAATAAAAATCTCCTTTTGCTAAGTGCGTGTTAATATTATTGCAACTTGTAATGTGCGTACTTATCTGTTTGTCTTTGCGTAAAAGACGTGTTCGTTGTCTAAGGGTCAAATTTGTACACAAGCGCGAATAATAGGAGAAATTCATAGTCATGTATGAAGATCATAGTCTTCGTAAAACATAATTTCTAAGTAATTGTATCATAGTCGTGTATGGTGTGATATGCAGCGTACTGTAAATATCATCTTAAGGAGTCAAGTGTATTGATTCCTAAATTCGTTAAATGCGCACCGTATGCATAGTTGCGCGTCCATCGTGGGATACGCACCGAACTTATTCCAACGTCTTGTGAACAAGGTGTTTAACAAGGATACGTGATCCGATGTTGATGGGTTTGCAACCCTCTTACTCAACGAGTTATTTAGTAGGTTTACTCATCCTTTTACCATCGTGGGATTAACAAATGCATGCACGCCATGTAGGCAAAAGATGAAAAATGTTAAAACATAAAGTATATAGAAATAACAATTTGGAATACGTCACGGAGTTAGCTAGAAACCGCGACATTTTAATGAGACTTTCAAGTTTTTGTGAAAGAAAGTAAATAAAATATTGCCTAAGTAAAATAAAATGTAAATACACGGATAATTATTGAGCACTTCACTAAAGTGCGAGGATGTCCGTGTGCTGGGTCGTAGCCATTTCTAAAGATAACAGCGCTTGAGATTGAAAATGTTCCATGTACGCGGTAGTTTCTGACCATGCATGTCTCTTAGCTTGTATGCGCCTGTTCCTAGTGCTTCTGTAACCTCATAGAGTCCTTCCCACTTTGGTCCAAGTTTACCTTTGTCTACTGCGTGACTCGCATCATTGGCACGGTATACGAAATCACCTGGTCTGAATGAGACACTTCGTACTTTTGCATCATAGTATCCCTTCATCTTTGACTTCGATCTTGCTTCACATATAGCTGCGCGCTCACGTCTTTCTTCCAACAGGTCCAAGTCGATGCGCCGCTCATCATCATTTTTTGCAACATTGATTTCCGCAGTGCGAATTGTTGGCATCCCAATTTCGGCTGGTATGACAGCCTCTGTCCCATAGACTAGAGAAAAGGGGGTGTCCCCCGTGCTGGTTTTGATGGAGGTGCGGTGCGCCCATAGGACGTGGGATAATTCTTCCACCCACCGTCCTTTGTGTTTGTCCAGACGTGCTTTGATTCCTTCACCTAGGCTTCGATTTGCACGCTCTACTAACCCATTGGATTGTGGATGTTTAACCGACGCGAAGTGCTGCATGATATTCAACTTCTCGCACCAGTCCTTGAAGGGATTGTCACAAAATTGTTTCCCGTTGTCCGAGATGATTTCCCCAGGCAGTCCGAAGCGGCATACAATATTATCCCAAACAAAGCACTTGACCTGATTGCCAGTAATTGTCACCACTGCTTTTGCTTCGATCCACTTGGTGAAATAGTCTATTGCCACTATGAGAAACTTCAATCCTCCTGCTGCAACGGGGAAGGGGCCTGCAATGTCGATACCTCACTTGTAGAATGGCCATGGCGCCGTGATAGGCGTTACCTCTTGTTGTGGTTGGCGCGGGATAGGTCTATGAACCTGACAGTCACCACACTTTCTTATCATTTCCCGCGCATCACGATGCATGGTGGGCCAATAGTATCCTCACCATAAAGCGCGCTCAACCACAGACCGTGGTCCTGAATGCATACTGCATGAACCTGCGTGGATCTCCCGCATTACATAATTTGCTTGTAGGGGGCCCACACAGCGGAGCCATGGTTGCAGAAAGGAGCATCGATATAGTATATCGTCTCGGAGCTCAAACCTTTGTGTTGTGCGCCGTATTCTTCTGGCTTCCTTCTGCTCTTGGGGTAATACGCCCTTGCTTATGAATTCCCTTATTGGTGTCATCCAAGTAGGGCCTTCCTCCTCGATTACCGTGGATATTTCCATCTCCGAGATGGATTTGTTCTTCAATGTTTCCACTAGGACTTGTTTTGACAGTTGTGCGAAGCTTATGGATGCGATCTTGCTTAGTGCATCCGCCTTTCGATTTTCCCCTCCAGGGACCTGTTTGATGGTAAACCTGTTAAAGACTTGGGTTAGTGACTTGGTCTTGTCGAGGTATTGGATCATATTCTCCTCTTTAGCCACGTACTCGCCCAACACGTGGTTGGCTACTAGCCGGGAATCTACATTTGCTTCCAGGTTGCGTACACCCATTCGAGCTGCAATGCGTAGTCCGGCGATTAGGGCTTCGTACTCTGCTTCATTGTTTGTCGCTGTGAATTCAAAACGCAGTGCATAAGTGAATTCCATTCCTTCTGGACTTGTGAGGATGAGGCCTGCTTCTGACCCATCTATACATGAAGATCCATCTGTAAACAAGATCCATGGACCTTGTAATTCCTTCTTACCTAGTACGGGTGCAGCATCAGTGTCTGGCTTTTCGATGATGAAGTTTGCTAGTATCTGCCCTTTTATCGCCGTACGTGGTCTGTAGGAGATGTTGTGTTCACCTAGCAACACGCTCCACTTCTGTAGTCGTCCTGATGCGTCAGGTTTGGAGATGATTTGCTTGATTGGTTGGTCTGTGATCACTGCTATTGGATGTGCTTGGAAGTACCTGCGCAGCCGCTTGGCAGCGAATACTAAAGCCAGGACCAACTTTTCCATTGCACTGTAATTGATCTCCATTTTCTTGAGCGCTTTGCTTACAAAGTACACCGGTGTTTGCACTGACTCCCTGTCTGTCAGCAGCACCGCACTGACTGCTCCCTGTGTCGCAGATAAGTACATAATTAACTCTTCCCCTGGTCGAGGTGCGACTAATGTGGGGAGCGCTGCCAGGTGGTGTTTAAGCTGTGTGAAGGCTTCTTCTGCCTCCGTAGTCCAGCGAAAATCTCCCTTTTTATACACTTCTTGAGTGTCTTGAAGAGAGGTAGTGACTTGTCTGCTGACTTGGATAAGAATCTGTTTAGACCAGCCAGTTTTCCGTTGAGAGATTGAACTTCCTTCAACGTGCGCGGTGAAGGAAGTTCGATGACAGCCTTGGTCTTTTCTGGACATGGTTTGATGCCATCAGGTTCTATCAGGTATCCGAGAAACATGCCTTCTGTAGCGCCAAAAGTGCACTTTTTTGGGTTTAGCTTCATGTTGATCTCTTTGAGTCTCCTAATGTTTCCTCCATGTCGGGCACCAACTCATCCTCAGTATGGCTTTTTATGACAAAGTCGTCAACATAAACCTCGAAGTTGCGACCCACCTGTTTTTCAAATGCGTTATCTACTAACCGCTGATAGGTGGCGCCTGCGTTCTTCAAGCCAAAGGGCATTTTGGTATAGCAGTAGACGACTTGGCTTGTATGAAAGGCCGTTTTTTCCTCATCTTCCTTAGCCATCTGGATTTGGTGGTATCCTTTGTATGCATCTAGGAAACACTTGATCGGGTATCCACATAAAGATTCTACCTTCCAGTCTATCTCCGGTAGCGGGTAGCAGTCTTGTGGACATGCTTTGTTGAGATCTGTGAAGTCCACACACATCCGCCAGCTACCATCGCTCTTCTTTACCATCACTGGGTTGGAAAGCCAGTCATGGTAGTAGACTTCTCTCATGATACCTGCCTCCACAAGCTTGTGTACCTCTGCCAGAATTGCTTGTGCGCGTTCTGGAGCTTGGCCGCGCTTCTTCTGGCGTATTGGTGTGTATCCTTGTCGGATCCTCAGCTTGTGTTCTGTGATTGAACGTGGTACCCCAGTCATGTGCTTTGGCTCCCATGCAAAGATGTCCAGGTTCTTTTGCAAGAGTGCGCATACAGATGCCTTGCCGTTGTCCGACAGGGACCCTCCGATCGATACTTCCTGTTCTGGGTAATCGGGATGAATTGCAACCTTTAGATTTGGCACTTTAGTTGCGCGCTGTTCTGGGATAGGTACCGTCTCGCATGCAATCATGTTACATTCTCTCTGTGGTAAAGTGGCATTGTAGAGAGTAACAATACCACCTTCTACTGGGAATTTGAGCATCCCATGTACTGTAGAAGGTACTGCGCGCATGGCTGATATCCCCGGTCTTTCGATAATTCCATTGTATGGCGAAGGGGATTTGATCACCATGAAATCCATCCAGGCTGTCGCGGAGTGTTCTTTATTGCCCACACTGACTAGCAGGCGTATTTGTCCCATAGGCCATATCTTTTCTCCTGTAAAACCAGTCAGTGCTGTCATGACCGGACTTAACTGACTACGTATCTCAGGTCGCAGGTGTTTGAAACAGTGTTCGTACATTATGTCGGCGGATGCTCCTCCATCAACATACATGCGGTGGATATCGTGACCCCCCGCATTAATTTCAATGGTGAGCGGCTCTACCACTGCGTTGTCCGCAGTTAAGGTGGGGAAAGAAATTTCACTTCCACGGGAAAAATTTTGGCTGACCTTCTGCCTAGTTACTCGCTGCCATGATTGTATCATGTAGATGGTGTCAGCCTTGTCTTTGGGTGTCTCTTTCTTGTTCCCATTCTTCTGTCTATCCTTTCCTTCCTTGATGTTTTTGACCAAATGGTCAAATCTGCCTTCCTTCACTAATTTCTCGATTAGTTGGCGCAATTGGACACACTCGTTGGTGGTATGGCCCTTCTGTCCATGGTAGTCGCAGTATCCACTTCCCACGCGCCGATCTTCTGGAGTGCGCATTGGTGAGGGCCGTGGGAAGTTTGCGCCTTCCGTTAAGAATATCTCTTTTGGAGTCTTTGTGAGTGGGGTATACTTGTCGTTATCCCATCCACTCCCCTGGCTGCGGTAACTCCTGTCGTTCCTGTTGCGGTTGCTACTCTGGTCAGTGGATTGTCTCCGAGGTTGTTCCTGTGACCTGTAGTTGGAGTAACCTTTCTTGCTATCTGCCGCAGCAGCTTCTCCTTGGATGAAGGACCTTGTGCGCTTCATCAGTTCATCAAACGTTTGGGGGATTTTGTCATTCAGCTTTTTGATGAGTTCTGGGTTATTAATCCCGTTCATGAACCCTAAAATCTTCAACACTTCTGGGCACGCCTTAACCTGTATGCACTCATCTTTGAAGCGCTCCACATAAGCGCTTGTGGATTCCCCCTGGCGCTGTTTTACCCTGGCGAGTTCGATAAGGTTTTTAGCGCACTTCTTCCTTTGAGTGAAGTTTAGGCGGAATGCTTTCCGCAGTTCTTCGAAGCCATTAATGCTTCTGCGTGGAAGCTTGCTGAACCAATTTCGCGCGTTTCCAACCACTGTGGAATTGAACATGTGGCACCACACGCGTTGTGGCCAATTTTCGATTGTAGTGGCTGATTCGAAGATTTTTAGGTGATCGTCCGGATCGCCTGTTCCATCACAAGTTTTCACGTTGGCGGGCATACGCCTTCTTTTGTTTTCTGAGAAGTCGCTGATGCGCCGAGTGAACGCATCCACTTTTTGGCGACGCCATGGGAGGGACATGTCCTCCTCCTCTTGATCGCGATAGTTCTTCCTGGACTTCCAGTGTCCGGTTTCACTGTCCCCGTTATCCGAGGAATTACCAGAGGATGAGTTTTCCCTCTTTCGGCGCTTGCGCCGACTATCCTCCGAGTTTTCGCTTGAAGGGCTTTCACTTGGAGAGTACCTTCACCCAAGTCTGTCCTGAACTCTGCGGCCACCAAGCCTGGCGTGGACATTGGTACGCCGTTCATCCTCCTCGCTTCCTTCCGAATGCTGCGAGTTAGATGTCTCATCATTCTCAACTCTCCTCCCAATTCTATTATATACTGGGGGTCGATGATAACGCTACACGCGTCGTTCGGGGTCAAGGAAATTTCCTTTTCTTCGAGCAAGTTTTATAACACCCTAGGCAGTGAACCTAATCGTTGTAGTGTAGTAATTAGGGTAAGCCACGGGTATTGATATCGTTCTCTAGGGGAATAGGAATGCTAGTAAGGAGTTACTACGCTAAGGTTAAGGTTGAGGAAGATTATTTTTTATCTTTTTATGTTTTATGAAAGGGAAAGGTACGAATCTCGGGTATTGGATTTGGGGGGTTGGTATTTCTACCGATTACTCTACTATTATCTAATTATCTAAACTAAGGTTGTGGGAGTCTATGTCTAATTAATGTGTGCTCGTATGATAGTTTAAAGATGTGTTTACTTAGTTTGTATTACTCCTTAATTATCTCCTATTGATGGTTGAGTGTCACGTCTTATTCTTAGTTGCGTTGTGTGTCTAAAGTTGTAGGGTATGCGTTTCTCCCTAACTCTTTGAACTTACCAAAGGGTCTTGTCTACAAACCCACTAGGGATGATAAACTCCTACTCTAAGGAACTCTTTGGATGGTTTAGCCTACAACTACTCAGGTAATTATATTCTAAGGTTCACAAAGATGAATCAAGCATTAAGTACACAACGAATGACCTATCGCATTACTAGATCATTAATCAACTAAGATAAGAAATAACCAATCAATATTCAATAATTAAGTTTCATACTTCCTAAGCAAACACACAAGTAAATTAGCCGGACATGGAGAACATGCAAGCATACACACAAATAATCAAAGACATAATTGAATTAATGAAGTAAAGACTTATCTTGATGTAAGATAGGGTTTAAAACCCTAAAATACTGTACAAGACACCTTATGTTCGGTTTTAGGTTTTTACTCCAAAGACTCTCCACACAAAGACTGAAAAATTCGGATTCTATATATAAGATTACAATTGCGACGGCGTCACCTTATGTTTAGTGACGCCGTCGTGTCGCCGTCATTAGGGTTTCGTCTTGGCCACGTTAACCTTGCGACGGCGTCACCTTATGTCCGTGACGCCGTCCTCTTCAGCTTCTGACGTCGTCTGGATTACATCTAGGCCGTCTGAGTAGCGACGGCCTACTCTTTCACAACTAGACGTCGTCACTTGAAAATACGAGTTTTGAGTCCTGTATCGTCACAATAATTTTGGGACGGCGTCGCCATTAACACCTGACGCCTTCGCCTTCTAGTTTCAGCAACTGTGAGTGTCTCGATTTTGACTTTGGCCATTTTCTTCATATATTCGCGCCTTTTCGTCCAAATAAGTGCCATTCCAGCATTTTGCCTTCACGAGACGTAAAAAGTGAAAAGGAACGATATTAAGCAATAACGGATACAAAAGTGAACATATAAGGACTTAAATGACCCCTCAAAATGGTACCTTTTAAAACCTTATCAAATATCCCTACACTTGTTATTTGCTTGTCCTCAAGCAAATGTGCTTTTAGCCAATTAATTTATAAGTTAGGGGTCATAAAGCATTAATTCAAAACGGTCCACAACACATATAAGCCCCGCAAAAGTCATAACAAGCACAGAAATTACATACTAGCACCTCACATGGGGTGTTTGGATACTCACATCTCTCTCGGGTGTATATATGAAATATAACAAAATAGGAAATGGAAGATAAACACTCATTAACCGGTCCTAGTACATAGATTACCATAGGCTTGAGAATAGATCAAACCTCCATCGCTTTGGCGTAAGCACCTAGGAAAGACTATCAAAGAGGTCTTTAAAGGGTTGTAATGTTAGGCTTACGGTAGGGAAATAAGGGTTTGGTGGGATAGGCTATTTAGTGGTGGCAAGTCAAAAATCTCTATGTTAACTGCATATGAAGAATGGCGTTGCTAAGCCAAGACTCGACACTCTAAACTCTAGATAACTGAAATAAACAAACAAAAATTTAAAGGATAGATGTAGGATGGTAGCCCGTATTTTTTTTTCTTTTTCTTTTTCTTTTTTTCACACACTTTTTTTTTTTTTTTTTTTTTTTTTACACTTTTACTCTACCATCCTTTACGATAACATCAAAATAATAGGGATTTATAGGCATATCCCTACACTTGAGTTTTTATTACTCTAACACTAATTTGACCCGATTTAAAAAGATCAAAACACTTGGGGTACATTATTATGCAAACAAAGGGAATTTGAATTTAACGTTCCCTTCCCGTCATTTCATAAACTTTAACTTTTCCCATGAATCCCAATCATCCCAAAACTGTATACAAAAGATATGACTCGACTTAGCAACTTATGCAAGCAACTAGATAATTGAACTAAGGGTTTAGGGTGATAACAAACATTTGCACTAAAAGTGAGTGCATAAGGGGTAGGCTAAGGCGATTTGGGTGTATATTTGGGGGTGGGGTGTAAACAATGCTCTTCATTGGTATTCCGGAAAAACCGAAATATCACGAGAACCGCGAAAAGGATAGGCTCTGAGGGGTTAACTAGGGGTATCGTGTACTAAAGATGAGTACAACGCAAAGGGTGTGGGGGAATTACTCAACCGAAGTGGAAGAAGTAATTATATTACAGGTATCAAACAAGGGTTATCCTAATGCCTCTTATCATTTAGTTATTCCTAACTACACAAGTGTAGCCTCACTTGCGATCTCGGAATGCATCACAAAACAAGTTCTAGAATCTAATATACTACCGGTTCACACTCTAAGCATTGAAGATGAATGCTTTTATTCCTACTAATCTAAGGGCGATCCTCACATTTTGGTGGAATTTGGGTGGTAAAGGGTTTTGTGCTAGTCATATAACTTCCTATCCGTGAGACGCTTTTGTTAAAACTAATGGCCCACTCCTATATGTCATAAAAAAATTTAAATTTGGTGCCAAAATTACCCTAACCGACATTTTCTCATGGTTTATTACACAATCACATTTGGACAAAGCAAATAGCCAAGGATAAGCATAGTTTCAAAAGTTCCCGTTTTATTTTCCCTCCCTACACTTAAACTGAACATTGTCCTCAATGTTCCCCGAAAGTATCGAAGTTATGATAATGGAAGGTAATTAAAAACGAAAGAAACTAATACTCCCCTGATTAGCTTGGTAGGATCCGTGTAAAGTGGTGGTTAAACTCTTTTCCAAGAAGAATTATTGCGTGAAAAGCTCCTTCCAATCTTATGTAACTTCTTCTTGACAAACTAAACCTGCACACTTGAAGAAAACAAACGAAACCTTCGCGTAAAATCGGCGGTAATAATATATATAAGACTCGATTTAAACTAGGATATAATGCTTGTGGAATGGAAGTTTGCAGATTTTCCAGAAAATTAAGACCTGGAACATTCCAAAATTTTATAAGTAACACAGAAAACGAGAAAAAGTAATCAGTTGTTTTTGCTCCTTCCTGACGCCGTCAGGTTGCAATCCTGACGCCGTCAGGTTATCCTGACAAAAACTGGTCTGCGATTTTCTGGAAAAAATTCTGGAAAATTTACATCTTTAGAATCTGGAAAAATTTCTGCAAAACATCCATTATGACTCGATACAAGCATTTGACTCGAACAAACAAACATATATATCTTTTAATTAATTGAAATTCTCATGTTTACGTTTCTTTTGAAAACGTGTGTAATCCTCCCTACACTTATCCCTTATGTAAAATACCTTTATATGTAATTAAGACGAGGTTAAAGACAAAATAAAGCTTTTTTACAAATTTAAACATGAGAATAAACAATCAATAAAAGATATACGACACACAAATGAAAATGAAAAACAAATACACATGGGTTGCCTCCCAAGAAGCGCTTGTTTTTGTTCGAGTCACGAGCCTGACTCTACCCTTATTTAACAGATAAAGGGGAAGTTTTTCCTACACTTAAGTTTAAGTGCGGGTGATAGTAGCAATACACACCCTTAGGGTGGAAATTTGCTACGTGAGGAGAGGGTGATGGGTGATTTATATGCTCAAAGGAGTGTGCTCCATTCATTATAACCTTACCTAAGTCTATTGGTGTAGTGGGTGAATCAATTCTCCCTAAAAATGGATCATCTTCTATCAACTTCAAAAGATTCTTAGTTAAGGATCCATCTTGACCTAATAAACCCGGTTTAAACCCATAGTGTTTCTTGTTATCAACCATGAATGGGTGATATAAGTGTGTAAGGTCATGGGTTACTCCTATATTAGCTTCCACTCTACATGGCCTAGAATCTATCACCTTTATCAAGCAACTACCCGGACTATCTATTTTGATGGGTGGATTGGGGCCTAATTCAATTCCAAGATTCACATCTAAAGACGGAACATTGGGTAAGGTTTTTGGTTGAGGCTCCGGTTCATCAAAATTAGGAACTTCCCTAGGATTAAGAGAGAGGTCATGACAACAAGCATCTAAACCTACATTCTCTAGTGGCGTTTGGTCCAAAGGTTCTCTATCAATCTCCTATAGTCTCTTTTACTTCTTCCGGGTAAGTTATAGGTGATGTGTGTTCCTCAAGTGATGGTAGGGCTTGTGGGCTTGGAGTTTCCACCTTTTTCTCCATTATATCTAGATCTCCTAAATGTTTGAAATCTATCCCACACATGCAACTAGGTATTTTAGCTTCAACCATCTCACAATCTTGTTTGGGTTTAGGTTTCATGTTCTTAAAAACTAGGTCTTTTTGATCATGATTCCTAAGGTTAGATAAATCCTTCTTATCCATTTCCTCAAGTTGTAACAACTGAAGGTTTATGCATAGGAGGTTTTTCTGAAAAATTCTAAAGATGGTGTCACTAAAAGGAGTTGATCTTGACAACGATCGTTGAATAGAAGCCACACAAACACAAAATATATCAAATCCATCCAATCTTACACCCTTATTCTTTTGGATATCTCTAAGTTCACTCACAAATTCATTAGAACAATAAAAACCAAACCAACTTGTGAAATTCAATTGTTCCTCATTTGTTAATGATTCAAATGCTACTTCACTTGCCATAGTGACAAATGAAAATGGTTTTACGAACACAAACACAAAGAAGGGGGATAGACTACAAGGAAGCTAAAAAATGAGAAAAATTTACTTGATAGGAATCAAGCAAAGAAACCTAAACGAGGCGGACTACTTACTAGCTATTCTATTCCCCGGCAGCGGCGCCAAAAACTTGATAACGCTACACGCGTCGTTCGGGGTCAAGAAAACTTCCTTTTCTTCGAGCAAGTTTTATAACACCCTAGGCAGTGAACCTAATCGTTGTAGTGTAGTAATTAGGGTAAGCCACGGGTATTGATATCGTTCTCTAGGGGAATAGGAATGCTAGTAAGGAGTTACTACGCTAAGGTTAAGGTTGAGGAAGATTATTTTTTTTTTTTTTATGTTTTATGAAAGGGAAAGGTACGAATCTCGGGTATTGGATTTGGGGGGTTGGTATTTCTACCGATTACTCTACTATTATCTAATTATCTAAACTAAGGTTGTAGGAGTCTATGTCTAATTAATGTGTGCTCGTATGATAGTTTAAAGATGTGTTTACTTAGTTTGTATTACTCCTTAATTATCTCCTATTGATGGTTGAGTGTCACGTCTTATTCTTAGTTGCGTTGTGTGTCTAAAGTTGTAGGGTATGCGTTTCTCCCTAACTCTTTGAACTTACCAAAGGGTCTTGTCTACAAACCCACTAGGGATGATAAACTCCTACTCTAAGGTGCTCTTTGGATGGTTTAGCCTACAACTACTCAGGTAATTATATTCTAAGGTTCACAAAGATGAATCAAGCATTAAGTACACAACGAATGACCTATCGCATTACTAGATCATTAATCAACTAAGATAAGAAACAACCAATCAATATTCAATAATTAAGTTTCATACTTCCTAAGCAAACACACAAGTAAATTAGCCGGACATGGAGAACATGCAAGCATACACACAAATAATCAAAGACATAATTGAATTAATGAAGTAAAGACTTATCTTGATGTAAGATAGGGTTTAAAACCCTAAAATACTGTACAAGACACCTTAGGTTCGGTTTTAGGTTTTTACTCCAAAGACTCTCCACACAAAGACTGAAAAATTCGGATTCTATATATAAGATTACAATTGCGACGGCGTCACCTTATGTTTAGTGACGCCGTCGTGTCGCCGTCATTAGGGTTTCGTCTTTGCCACGTTAACCTTGCGACGGCGTCACCTTATGTCCGTGATGCTGTCCTATTCAGCTTCTGACGTCGTCTGGATTACATCTAGGCCGTCTGAGTAGCGACGGCCTACTCTTTCACAACTAGACGTCGTCACTTGAAAATACGAGTTTTGAGTCCTGTATCGTCACAATAATTTTGGGATGGCGTCACCATTAACACCTGACGCCGTCGCCTTCTAGTTTCAGCAACTGTGAGTGTCTCGATTTTGACTTTGGCCATTTTCTTCATATATTCGTGCCTTTTCGTCCAAATAAGTGCCATTCCAGCATTTTGCCTTCACGAGACCTAAAAAGTGAAAAGGAACGATATTAAGCAATAACGGATACAAAAGTGATCAAATAAGGACTTAAACGACCCCTCAAAATGGTACCTTTTAAAACCTTATCAGTCGATGACTATCCCTCCCGCGCTTCACCTTCTGACGGCGCGGTGGGGATGTTTTGTATTCTGAGTCGTAGTTTAGTCGGGCATGCAGGCTCCGATTTGACCTCTTTTTTGCTTCCTCTTGCATGAGAGAGGCCAAGGTTTCGTAATTTTGCGATACATAATCTCCCGGTGCTAGTTCCGGTGCGACTCCTTCTAGAGCAAGGGTGCTTGTTTCTACCACTGGGCCCTTGTTTCTATCGGGTGCATCTGGTACCTTTGAGAGGTCAGTTTCTAGCACTGGTGCATCAGAGGAGTAGCAAAAAGAGTGCACAGCGGATCTGCCGCGCTGGTTGTGATTGTAGTGGCTTGGGTTGTCCCCGAGCGTTGCTCCACCGTAGGAAGGACTAGGTCTGGGCCTGATCCCTGATTTTTAGCGACGCTGGTTGTCCCAGTAGTCTGTTTAGAAGCTGATCCGCTTTGCAGCTTCTTTCCTGTAAGGTCTGCTTGCGATCGCTGATTTCCGTGATTCGTCATTCTAGTTCTTAGTTCTTAGTGATGGTCCCACGGATGGCGCCACTTGTTGATACAAAAGTTGGGCGTTCCTTGTTTGAGCTCCGGTTCTCGTATCAATTAATTATTGCTGCTTGAGACCTGCGCACTAAGTAAACAGAAAACACCGTTAGGCTTATTGTGGGATTGTCTCCCACGATTATCCTCCGGCGTGAGAGTAAGTAATCGGTTTTAGGGTTATGGAGAGTTAGGGTTTAGATCGTACCTTTAATGAGGGCTGGGATGCCCTTTATATACACACGCAATCCTTATTGGTTGCGTATTCCTCAAACTTCGGCGTATCCCGCCTAAGTCGGGCAATCAATACATATCTCGTTTTATAAGAGATATCCGATATCCAAAACCATAAATAACTTTGGGTTTGGGCCTTCGTGAGCCCAAACCGTTACCGGGTTTAGCCCATGCGTACTGGGCTCGATCGTTAGTAATGTTATAGGCCGGGTTCATGACCCAAATGTAGACTATACGCCATCACATATTATTATTTTGGTAAATATATCAAGGAAAATGAGATCAAATATATAATCTCCAAGTTGCGAGTGAATTGGACAGACCAGGGTGTCAACTTATGGACATTTTTTTCTTTTTAGGCAACTTAGCAAGTGTGGAATATTGTATTTGATACGGATAGGTGGTCATGGTCGGTTGTAGCCTCAAGCCATTAAAACCACACATTTTGTCAACCTATTATATGTGACTAATTTTTACCAATATGAACAATCTTATGACCAACTGCGTTCTAAACAGGTAAAAACGAATTTTTGTCTTTTACTATTTCTTTTGTTATCTCTCTTATGTGGCATTTATTATTCATTTCCTAGCGACCCACAATTACTCCACCGACGCCATTTTCTAGGGCAACAAACATATTTCAGTTAATCAAAAACCAAAAACCCAGTGTAATCAGATCTGATCATCATCATCCTCATTGTTCTCAGGGCTGCCGGCCCGCTATATGTGTATCATAAAATACATACATCCATTTGCCACAGTCGTTTACATGGAATGAAAAAAGTGGTTTGACATATGTAAATAAATCATGTCATTTATACATATGCTTAGCGGGTAGTTAGTGTTGGACCGTAATTGTAAAAGTCTTGTTGGACAAGGTTCAAAGTACAGCGAACGAAAGCCAAGAGACTGAAAATGTTACTTTGATAGTTAATAACCGTTTGGCAGTTAAAAGCAGTTATAGGTAGTTATTGGCGGTTACAAAAGTTAGTTATTAGTTAGTTATTTTCGGTTACACCTTTTCATGAAGGGACACAATGGTTCGCTGTGAAGCCTATATAAATGCAGCATATGTACAAGTTGTAATGCGTGTCTAATGTTAACAATGTAACCATGTTATGTTGTAAGTAATATAATGAATCAAATTCTTGTCATTCTTGTCATTCGATCCTGTGGAAATTCGCTATAAAACCTGTGCAAAAGTGGTATCAGAGCGGGTTACAAGATTACAAGTTTTTGATTCAAGTTTTGATCAAGAAGATCAAAAGACTTAGAAGGAAAGAGACACCAAGGATTGTTGGCGACGATAGTGCACGATCAGAACCAACGGAAGTTGCACATAGCAACGACTTCGATCCACTCTTGAAGGAGAAGAGGAACACGATTGCAGGAAGCAAACGTGGACACCAAACGTATTGGTGGGTTAAAACTTTGTTGGTGACAATGAAGGTAAAAAGGAAGAAACTCTTGACGTAGATAAGGAAACGTGAAACAAGAGTAGGAAAAGCGCTAAGAATTCTTTTGTGGTTCACTGGTAACGTGACACATGAAAGGAATAATACATTCTTTTGTGATTTGCTGTTAACGCAACACAGGAAAGGAACGTACACATCATTTGGTTATAAAACGAGTGAGAAGGAAACTTTGTGTAACACCCCGAAATTTGAGTCCAGCGGAAGCGTACGAACCTTTGGGTGCCACAATCTTGGTATCACAACATAAGGTACAAAGAATTGTTTTTATTCCATTTATTTATAATAAGATTCATTAATTTGAAACCATAAGTTTACATTAATGAAAGTAGTGCGGAAATAGGCCCAAAAGATAATTAAAGCGGTCCCGTTTATTCATCAGAGTCGCCTATGACCATGCCCCTTGCCAAGCGTTTCCAATAGTGAGCTATCGCTTTAAACATGAGAACACATGCTAAAAAGGTCAGCTTACGCTGGTGAGTTCATAGAGTTTAGTTACAAAAGTAATAGTGGACCTGAAAGAGTTTAATTGCTATGTGCAACCTAGGCAGTTATAATACACATTCCAATCAACAATCAATCCAATCTATAATCAATCAATCAACAATAAGTTTGAGATCTTAATGTAGGGCCCTGAGCGACTCTAGCCAGCACAGTCGTTGCAAGGCCTAGAACACAAGCTACCCTGGACTAGGTCGGTCAATTCTTAGCTAGGCATCGCGTTATAGCATAGAGATGCTACCCTAGTCTAAGTCAACAAATGTCGCATGTCTAACATTTCCTAGTCAACACATTAGCAATTCAATAAAATAGTGGCAGGTCCAAGAAATAGTTTGCGTTCACATAAACACGTAAAACATTCAATCACCAAATCAATATACCAAACAACAGTCATTCTGAAATCATATTGTTAAAAGCAGCATGTATTCTCCTCTAAAATAGTTATGAAAACTTTAGAAAAGAGGGGCTATGAAACTCACCTTAGCCACAACAATGCACTATTCACTATTGACACGACTGGCATCTAAAGCTAATATCCATGGCATCCCGAAGAATGTACGAAAATTACGATAGAATAGAAGTGACTCAACCTAATGCGTATATGATATTCTTAAAATTTGGATCATACGATAAAGAAGTCATAAAAGTAATGCCTTGCAGTTTCCGTGGATCATTTATGTTGTTACTTTCAAAAGTCCATTATCGTTCCCAAAAGTTTATATTTAATACCTCCAAAAGTTTAGTTTTAACGTTTCGCATGGTGGTAAGGAACATAGACGCGACGCACAACTCACGTGAAAGAAGAGAAGTCGTCGACATAGTCGAGACGTACTAATCTAGAACGCACGCCAAAAAGAAAAGACATCGACAAGGTCAAGAAATATTGACAATACTCAAGCTAGTTAAAGACTAGGAAATAACGAAAACTATTTATTTAAATATAAATCGATTAACTTTCGGTAGTTTCCCCATAATCTCAAACGTACATGTTTATCATAAAAGATAAGTTCCATTTATCGCTCAATTAATATAGGTTTCATAATCGCCACTCATGATTATACAAGTTTAATAGAAAGTACTTCTTATAAAGTATACCATTGTAGTGTTTTATAACGATATATTCGTTATTCAATGTTTTCGAAACATTACGTCTTTGTCATATCGTCATCTCAAAATAACATTTCCCAACAAGTTTCTAAAGGTTAACTTGTTTATTATAGAACACAAGTTATTATCATAGTTGATAAAGGTCTATAATTAGTAAAACCGTATTTGTTGACAATATATGTCTAATTATTTCATTATTAATTAATATGTGATGATAAAACACTTAAACTCGTTTAAGTCAAAACATTTAACAAGTAAAATTCAATACCAATATAACTCGCATAGTAAACGTTATTCCAAATTTATGACCCGTAGTTGATTTTTATAACGTATACGAAATATCGATATCAATTATTAATTACGTAGCTTAGATTCTTTAATGTTACCACACCATTTTTATAAGTACTTATTAAATCAAGTCTAATATGATGTACCACGATAGTTCTATCCCATTATCGATGTATAATTAATTCGTTACATTTTCCAAGTTTACACATTGATGAATTACTAGTTAACCGTTAAACTTATATTATTTAAGCATTTCATTAGTCCCGATATCTCATCATAATGATTAATAGTTTTAATATGTCCGTTAGTATTTGTTTCCACATTCCATATTAACCGCACTTACAGCTTATAACTATTAACGCGCCTTATCAATTTGTATTTATAACTAGTTCAACTCTTTGTTATATCCAATTTACTAACTAAGTCGATACTTATTAACAAACAAGGATTATCACAACTTAATCAATATTATCAAATCTGAGAATCCCCATGGTTTAACCCGACCCGACTCACGGTTGACCCGGCCCGTAACTAATCCGAGAACCAATATAATCACCAATCCCACGAGTTGACCCGATTCACTGAGTCAACTCGACTCAGTGACTCATTCGTACCCCAAACTGTCACCACAACAAGAATACTAAACCACACAAAAATTTACAAAACCTATTTACTTCTATTTTAATCCCACGCACATATACTGTTATAATAGAATATAAAAACATCAAACCCGAGGCTTACTAATTCATGACACCACTTATACCCATTCATCACACGAAAATATACCACCGCGTTTTCTTTTCAGTTTAGCCATTCTCACGTTTCCTTTTATTTGTATTATGTCAACTGATAACATCAAATTATCCTGAATATTAAGTGTCAATTTCCCCCGATAATGCTTGTAATTTATATCATTTATATGGATTTACGCTTGTTTTCCATTATATTCCACTTTTAGGTAAATTACGAGCATTGGAGCTAAAGAGACGCGGAATTGGAGAATTATTAAAGATTTATCATAGTATGCTCACTTTGAAGAAGTTACGGCGTAACTCATCTCTCACATTACGCCATAACTAAAGCGTGACTCAGAAAACCAACTTATCAGAAGATTACGGCGTAACTCTCCCAAAAGATTATGACGTAACTATATTAGGTCAAATGAGGTTCCGCGCCGCTGATAATTACGCCGTAACTCGTGCATAAACTACGGCGTAACCAAGAGTTATTGAAGATACGACGTAACCCATTCTAAGGTTACGCCGTAACCAGCAGATCTAGTGCAATTTACAAAGAATTAGATGATTACGGCGTAACTATTTTATTAGTTATGCCGTAACCAAGATCTGGCCTATAAATACCCCACGATTTCCAGCATTTCAAATCATCCCATTTCACACACAACAACCAAAGAACGTGGGAAGAAGCCAAAGGCAGATATAGAAGAGCATACGGAGCTATCTCCAAGGGAGAAATCACTCCCTTACGATAAGCATTAGCATTTTATCTTTTCTTTACTTTCGATTCATGTATTTCGTAACATTAAACATTGAATTGATTTGTAAGATTAATATGAGTGGCTAAGCACCCCTTGGTGCTGGCCTAGTTATGATTCCTTAATTGTTTTGTTTACGTTTGTATTACTTCCGTATAATTATTTCTAAGTTAATGCATGCATACTGTAGCTACCCTTGTTTCGGTAGTTTTGAATGGCGGTAGAGGCTACTTGCTTAGGAGATATGACCAAATGACCCTAAGTGAGTAGACTGAGAGGGGAAGGGTAAGATATGACCAACTGACGACCCTTTCTACTTGTGCGATTTGACCAACTGATCACCTACCATTTGGATGAACTTAAGAATTAGGGGGTGAGTGTCTAAGATGCTAGCGCCCGGGCACTCACTATTATAAGTCTAGCATGTAGCGGAACTTAATGACTCGGCTTAGGGGACCAGAAACAACTGGACTTATGAGGGGACACCTGACTTCTCCAGTGGTGGCATCTTTGCTGATAGGTTAGGGTGAACTGACCAAATGTTGTCCTCTCGACTTTGACCCCACCTGAAGTAATTGGAAGTAATTAGACGTAGACATTACTAGCTAGGAGGAATAACTAGGTTAGCACCACTCTCCTCTATTGATTACACCTTTGTCTTTATTTGTTTTAGTAGTTAATTAGTTAATTCAATATCAAAATCATCTTAAAATCTGTGACACCTAGACTTATTATTAATCCACACACATAGCTCTTGGGACGACCTCGGTTTTACCGAATACTACACTACACACGACCGGGTGCACTGCCCGTTAGTGCATTAGGGTATACCGTATAACGATACATTATAAATATTAAAACCTGGTCAGTAAAACTTGTATCAAGTTTTTAGCGCCGCTGCCGAGGAGTTATATTAGGATTGCTATTAAGGCTTTCATTTTTGTTTTGTTTTAAAAAATTTCAAATTCTCACGATCTCTTTTCAAGTTTTCAGGTACCATAGAAGTTGTTAACATTGATGACCTCACTCTTTAGGAATATTTGGCGTTGACAAGAGCAGAACAAGGGCCGGGGCTCATAAGACCGGCAATTGGAGCTGATGTCCATTTCGAAATTAAAGACCAATTTATGAGGGAGCTTCGTGCTAACCCTTTTTCAGGAAATAGGGACGAAGATGCGTATGAGCACGTTGAAAATGTCTTATACATTGCAAGCCTTTTCAACATTCCGGGTGTGTCTCATGACGCTGTTATGCTAAGGGTGTTCCCCATGACTCTTACTGGGGCTGCCAGAAGATGGATCAAAAGATTGCCCGCTGGGGCAGTTAATACTTGGGCTCTACTAAAGAAGCACTTCATCCAGAGGTATTGCCCCCCGTCAAAGATATCTAACCAGCTCTTGGAAATTCACAATTTCAAGCAAGAAGACGATGAAACGTTGTATCAAGCCTGGGATAGATATAACGGTCTCCTCTACAAATGTCCTACACATGATCTGAACAACCAGCAAATAGTCAACATCTTCTACAAAGGAATCAACGTGACTACAAGACAGATGATGGACTATCAAGGAACGATCCCGAACATGACTCCTACTTTAGCAATTGAAGCCATTCAAAAAATGGCTGATCATTCCTAAAAATGGCACGATGGAGGAAGCAAAAGAAACTAAGGCGGAAGTTTTGATGGACTTGCGGCCATAACTAACAAGCTAGAGAATCTAGGTCGAGATATGCTAAAAATCAAAGAAACTGTTCATGCAATCCAAGTTGGTTGCGAAAGGGAGGACATCTAACTAAGAATTGTCCTAACATTAACGAATAAAACACGATCGAAGAAGCTAAATATGAAGAAAATCGACCATTTTACGGGGATAATCGTAATGGCTATCCTGGAGGACCCCCACCATATTATGACCATAGTGAAAGAAGAGCTAACTTGGAGGAAATGATTAACAAGTACCTTATGGATTCGACCAAGAGATAGAAAGAGCAAGAAGATTGGCTGAAAAACTTCCAAGATAATACAAACAAAAGCCTTTCTAGCCATGACGTATCACTAAAAAACTTGGAAACTATGATTGGAAAGCTTGGCGACGAGGTAAAAAAAAAGAACTGAGGCACAGAAGAACAAATCAATAGTATGTAAAGCCGTATTTTCTAAAAATAAGAATTCCTCCGATGAGTCTAATAGAAGCAATAATACCAAAGGCAGAAGAGAGTTACGCCGTAACCAAACCTCGGAGTTACGGCGTAACCAGGACACGAGAAATGACAACTCTACCAAAGTTGACGACTCTAAAAGGAAGAATCATTGGTGTAAGGCTATTGCAATTGATGATGGAGAATGTTACAACCTTTGGGCCTCTTGCGACCCTCGAAAGGCCTGCGATGGAGGGGTTAATAAGGAGAGGGTTAATGATGACAGATGCATGTGGACTACACTTAACGATGAAGAAAGATTAGCCAAGTTATCGATTAATGAAGTGGACGGACCACCTATCAAACATTACTGCAGACCCTTACTAATCACGAAAGATGAGTTCACACAAGCATAACCGACTTGCAACCCCTTTCGTGAGTATTGCAACGGAGGGGGCAATATGAAGAACGAAGTTTGGATATGCCCACATGAATCGGGAAGACATGACGTTGATTTTGGGGACCTATCATTCAGAGATTGGTACTGAGTAAGGTTCGGTGACGCAATAATTAATTCGGTCTTATTGAGAAATCTAGAGCTCAAATATGAAAAACATATTCTTCAAGGAAAGACCATTAAGCCTCTCAATGATATTCCTTCTAGCAACGACGATGACGAAGGAACTCAAAGTCATTGGTGTGAGCAAATTAAAACCACTGACGGAAATGTTTGGGCTTCCTGCAACCCTTTTGATTATGAATGTGACGGGGGAAGCAGCATTGAGAGAGCTGGGGAAGACGAGTTCCTATGGACCTCGACTAATGACTCAGAAAGAACAGAATTTCCTTGGCCAGACGATTTAGGATTCGACGATTGGGTCAGAATCAAAAACGGAAAAATGGACGCACTAACTAAAGAGAAAATCAGGAATGGGTGTATGAGTAAAGATCAACCAAACAACGAAGTTCTAAATGGAGAATCGGATAATGACACCGAGGATTCATCAAGGAAGGAAACAGAGGAATGCAAACAAGTGCTAGTGGAAAATTTACTCGACGATAAACCTCTTAAAGATACCGATTCCGACAATGATGATTTTGATTACCTCGAACTACAAGGTGAAGATGGATTCATTGACCCCGATGATGAAGCACATAATAAGAGAAGATGCAAGCTACTTGGCATTCCGTACAAGAGGCCGCCACCGATTATAGTCAAAAAGTATGAGTTCACTCGATACCACTTGGGGCCTGAGGAAAAATTTTGAAAAATTTGGAAGATCGAGACTAAAGAATACCTCCGCACTGCCACAAATGTCGTTTGGGTCAGGCATAACTTGATGAAAGACATGGAGGAGGTTGGCCAAGTCCAAAGGCCACCATAAAACCCCGAGGCTCTGAGTCTAACTTAAAGACTCGTAAATAAAGAAAAGTGCTCTTTCGGGAGACAACCCGAATTATCCATTTCTTTTGTTTTATTTTCATTTCTGTTGGGTTTTGTGTTTTTAACCATTTTTGCAGGAAACAAAGAAGAGTTACTGCTATAGCATGCTGATCTGACCTGAGTTACGGCGTAACTCATTCTCATGGTTACGCCGTAACAGGCCCCTTGCAGCAGAACTTCGGATGCATTACCAATTACGGCGTAATCCCCTCTCAGTGGTTAAGCCGTAGCTACACTCTTGCAGCGTATGCCATGTTTTGCCTAGTTACGGCGTAACTCCTTATAAGAGTTACGACGTAACTATCCTCTGCTTTACTTCTTTCATTTTAAACACAATAACCTTGTATTAGTATTTTAAATGAACTTTGTGGGTGTGTTCCCTGTAAACTCTCACGAGACTTCACTCGTCCACTTGGGACACCAAATGGTTTAAAAGGCTTGTTGTATATGCTAAATGCAACCGTGATTCCCACGAAAGTAAGTTAGGCTTGTTTTTCATTTTTCATTTTTTCTTTTCTAGAATTATGCTTGTCGGTAGTGTGATTTCAGGGATTGAAGTTTGCTCGTGGATGCTTATACGAAGGCACGACTCTTTTTTGTGGGCCTTCTTTCTTTTTGGAGCAAATTTCAGGGAAGTTCTCGCTCTAATTCTACTTTTCTCTTCACCTTTATTTAATGCTTAGTACAAAAGGGACTTTGTACAATTCAAGTGGGGGGGACGGGAGTAGAATTGTCTCTTGAACTTTATTTTTCCCTCGTTTTTCTAGTTTATTTTGAAAAATTATGCCATTTTTAAAATTTTGACATGTTTTTCTTAACCTAACTATATTAGACCTTAGCCGAGCACATACAACCCTTGATATTATATGGTGAGATTAGCCTTATCCGTTTCTAATATTTTACCCCAAATCCACCAAATTATGAGTATGCCGGTAGCTTGTATACTTTAGAAGTTGGCCTTTGCATCATTTTGAGACCATAGACGAGGTATGTTGAGTTAGCTCGATGTATTTGGACTTTTCAGTTTAAGAAGACAGTATTATAGGATTATCACCCAAATAGCCTACCATTGTGTGTCTATCGATTAGTCACCTTGACTTCTCGACCCCAATGTGAAACCCTTTTGTTGCACTCACCTTTAGTGCAAGATACCCCTAGATACACCCATCTGAGCCATACCTTTCACTTTGTTAACCCAATATACTATTTCGATACACCTATACACCTTAGCCTACCCTGTAGTCTTTATTTGTGATTGGGAAGTCATCATTTGCCTAAGTTCAAGGTTCAAGTGGAAAGGTTCGGGAATCACACTTTCTTCGACGACATTATCTTAAAGATCATTGAAGACCCCCCGAATTCCAATTGTTCATCTCAAACTGGGGGATGTTATGTTTAGTTGTTATGTTTATGCTGAAAAAAATAAAATAAAAAAATAGTTATGTTATTTAGTTTATTGTAAAGTGCGATGTTATAAGCACTATGTTATGAGCTTTATATAGATTTAGTATCGAGGAGGCCACCTCGGTCACATTTGAAGATTAGAGTTGGTAATTGCGCCAACAGTTGAAGGAAAGGTAGTGTGCCCATCACGACGTCCTCTAATGACACATATACCTAGTATTTCACGATCCGGTTTCTTAACTTCAAAGCTTGAACTTTGGGCGGACGGTAAGTGGTGATGACTTGCTTATAGATTTAGACTATCTGCTTGATTTTTATTTTACACCATTTATATATCCCATGTCTTATCCTACCCTTTAGTCATGAAGCGTGTCTAGGTGATACAGCGAGCAATCTTTGGTGTCTTGGCCATGGATTTGGTCATGTGTCATTGATTTTGTCCACTTCGCCGTGACATGTTAGTAATGACAAATCACCCTTAACCCGTCTCGTATATACCCATATTGCCTTCAAGAATTGTTTTGTCCTTAACTCTAGTGGTGGAGATTTGTGTAACCGCCAAGCTTATGATAGAATACATGATATGACTGTGCGATTGAGTGATCACCCCGAAATTGACACTTAGAATAGTTGAGAGATTTGAGTGTTTCGTTCCCATTTCGTGAGGTGTTCGACTTTGTTTTATTCTAGCATAAGGGATTTGTAAACTTATATTTTCCAGGTAATGTGAGATATCTTTTTAGGAATCTATCTAATAAGGTCTACTTGAGGGCAAGTAGAGTTCAAGTGGGGGGATATTTGATAACATCAAATTATCAAGAATATTAAGTGTCAATTTCCCCCGATAATGCTTGTAATTTATATCATTTATATGGATTTACGCTTGATTTCCATTATATTCCACTTTTAGGTAAATTACGAGGATTGGAGCTAAAGAGACGCGGAATTGGAGACTTATTAAAGATTTATCATAGTATGCTCACTTTGAAGAAGTTATGGCGTAACTCATCTCTCACATTACGCCGTAACTAAAGCGTGACTCAGAAAACCAACTTATTAGAAGATTACGGCGTAACTCTCCCAAAAGATTACGACGTAACTATATTAGGTCAAATGAGGTTTCGCGCCGCTGATAATTACGCCGTAACTCGTGCATAAACTATGGCGTAACCAAGAATTATTGAAGATACGTCGTAACCCATTCTAAGGTTACGCCGTAACCAGCAGATCTAGTGCAATTTACGAAGAATTAGATGATTACGGCGTAACTATTTTATTATTTACGCCGTAACCAAGATCTGGCCTATAAATACCCCACGATTTCTAGCAATTTAAATCATCTCATTTCACACACAACAACCAAAAAACGTGGGAAGAAGCCAAAGGCAGATATAGAAGAGCATATAGAGCTATCTCCAAGGGAGAAATCACTCTCCTACGATAAGCATTAGCATTTTATCTTTTCTTTACTTTTGATTCATGTATTTCATAACATTAAACATTGAATTGATTTGTATGTTGAATATGAACGGCTAAGCACCTCTTGGTGCTGGCCTAGTTATGATTTCTTTATTGTTTTGTTTACGTTTATATTACTTCCGTATAATTATTTCTAAGTGTATGCATTCATAGTTTATTGGTAGCTACCCTTGTTTCGGTAGTTTTGAATGGCGGTAGAGGCTAGTTGCTTAGGAGATATGACCAACTGATCCTAAGTGAGTAGACTGAGACGGGAAGGGTAAGATATGACCAAATGACGACCCTTTCTACTTGTGCGATTTGACCAACAAATCACCTACCGTTTGGATGAACTTAAGAATTAGGGGGTAAGTGTCTAAGATGCTAGCGCCCGGGCATTCACTATTATAAGTCTAGCATGTCGCAGAACTTAATGACTCGGCTTAGGAGACCAGGAACAACTGGACTTATGAGGGGACACCTGACTTCTCCAGTGGTGGCATCTTTGCTGATAGGTTAGGGCGAACAGACAAAATGTTGTCCTCTTGACTTTGACCCCACCTGAAGTAATTGGAAGTAATTAGACATAGACATTACTAACTAGGAGGAATAACTAGGTTAGCACCACTCTCCTCTATTGATTACACCTTCGCCTTTATTTGTTTTAGTAGTTAATTAGTTAATTCGATATCAAAATCATCTTAAAATCTGTGACACCTAGACTTAGTATTAATCCACACACATAGCTCTTGGGACGACCTCGGTTTTACCGAATACTACACTACACACGACCGGGTACACTACCCATTAGTGCATTAGGGTAGACCATAGGTATAACGAGACATTATAAATATTAAAACCTGTCAGTAAAACCTGCATCATCAACCCACGAAAACAACAACACAACAATATATATGACTAGTCCCAAATAGAAACAAATGTATATACATAATTAAAAACGGGTGCTTCGCATTTACCGTGACAAGGAGAGGAACGAGAAGCATTATGGAGGTATCTTTACAAGTACAACTCGTAACCCACCAAGCTTGACCCTTAGAAAACGTTTACCCAAGAACCCTAATAATTTCGAATCTAAAAAAATTAGATTAAGGGCGCGTTTGGATGATACGTTGCGTGTGGGTTACAAAAATGTAACCACAATTGCCCGATCTATCATCTAGGAGGGGTTGTGTAATTATTGGAGGTCGCCGGAATTTTGGCCGGAAAATTTGACGGCGCCGGAACCCTAGGGAGGGTTGGCTGGATTTTAGAGAGAGGTGGGAGAGTAATATTGTGTGTGTTTTTGTAGAGAGAGAAAGTAAGGAAGAGAAATGAGGAAAGTGGGAGGAGTGGGAGTATATATACTCCAAGGAGGGGCCTAATGTGTACAATGGAAAGTGTAAGGGCGGCCATGAAACTTATCAAAGGACTAGTTTTGCATCTCTCTCAATCTTTTGATATATTAGGTTCGGGACTCGTTTAGCCTAGTAAACGAATGATTCATGACACGGGAATTACGCCAACGTTCTTAGAATATTATTACCAATAAAAATGATGTATAATACGACTCGTATCTCAAATTATCTAAAACAATCGCTCTAGTTGACATTTCTCCAATAACGATGCATCGAGGAATTTACGAGTTGTCACAGCCTCACCTCCTTAAAAGGAATCGCGTCCTCGCGATTCAATTCAAGTTACTCATTGAGGTTTAAAAGAGGCGAGTGCATAAGCACGAGGATTTATCTTCACGTTTCCTATGTGAATTCAGGATCTTACTGTGAGTTTCTACGAACTTCGAAGGTAGGGATGCGACTTTACTAAAGTCGCTCAATTTCATGTTCTATGGTTTTGATAGATTAACAAAGTTAAAACGTTCGAAATGTCGAGAGTACTGCTGAGTCTTAACGATAGGTTAAGGCTCTGAGCTACTGGTCTAACTTCAACAAGGATTTCGATAAGATTGATATAATGAGGACTAAGCTTTCCCGTTTACTAAACGCTTCACACATCCTTATGGTGAATTATTAAGCTTAACCTAGGTCATATCTGGGAAGTCAAAAGGTTTACGTTGTCTATGTCTCCTAGCGGTTTGCGAGTGGATTGCCTATCCATCTCAACTTAGAACGGTCTACTCGACAGCTTCTCAATTAGGTTCGAGGTTAGTAGTTTGGGTATTTCCATTCTTACCCAACAATCGGGATCAGCACTTATGACCACAGAGGGTTTCTTATGGTGCCTTCAAAACACTAAAGTGATAGGTATTGTTATAGGAGAATATGGCCAATGGGAGGTATCTATCCCAACCAGTGCCAGACTCGAGAGATGTTTATAAGGGAATTTGGCCAATGGAAGGTGTCTATCCCAACCATTGCTAATCTTGATGAACATGCGACGTGTCTAGTATTGCTCGGATGGTTTCTTCACTTCGGCCATCAGTCTGGAGATGATACACTGTAAGCATAACCAGATCTGTTCTCTCGGCTCTAGGAAGTGATGGGTGTGTGGCAATTTCCACGATCCAAAAGGATAGAAATCAACATTTCCTAATGCACACGATCTCCTTTACGTGTGCAGAAATCTATTTGTTTAACCCAGTCTTCCGATCGCACTTCCTCCTTAAAGAGGATCGGAAGAAGTTGAAGGGGGATCAGGTGTGTACTAACAAAATGATTCTCAGATAGAGAAAGCAGATCAAGGGGAGATTTCCCTTGTCGATTGGTATTCTACTGTGAGACAGAAAGTGAGGAGCTAGAGTTCAGAAGTGTGGGCTAGCTCATCGGAGCAACGCCACGCTACCAGAGGGAGAGAAATGAGTACTCTCTCACCTCCTTAAAAGAGGATAGAGGGATTTTCTACTATAACTATATGAGGAGAGGCAAGCAGGTTCATCCATACTTTCCATTTTACTGATTAGCGGGAGGTGAATAGGTTGGGTAGGACTACCAACAACCACTCAGGTAACGGTGCGGGATCTACCTTCAAGGTTTCGTCTATGGTGTAGCTTATCGTTCGGTAAGAGGGCCGAAAGGTTAGCAGGTGACTCTCGAAGGACGAGAGAACGATTAAGTGGTTGTCCCAAGGAACGCGGATCAGGTTACTCCTTAGGATTTCAAGATTTTTGTTGAGCACGGAATCTCTACTGGACGAGAAGTCTAGGAAGTTCAGAGTACGACTCTGTTAGAAAGTGTTGATTGTTACTAGCAATCAATCGGTTGACTTAGCATGATGCTTAGGTTAGGGTAGGGAAGTACTACTCTGATGGAGAGTATTGATTGCTAACGTCAATCAGCCAATTAACTCGTTAATGCACTTGATACCTAACGCAAAAAGGTGTCATATTCTGATCCAAAGTCCTAATTCCCAAAAGAAGTTCGACTACTAATCGATATCATATCAATTTCCTAACACGAGTAAACGTCTACGACTTTAGGTTCGCATCGATAGCGTATAAGGTACGACACTGGTAGGAAAAAACATGTAGTACCACAATCGGTGGTATGACTTCAGCAGACTATTGTTGATAAAACAAAGTTGAGGGTTCAACGTTGTTAGAGCAACGCTGACGGAACAATATCTACAAGATAGCCTCGGTGAAAAACTTCACTAAAATAGGTTGCTAGAACGTTATCGATAGGGGTACCTAACTAGAGGATAAGGTACAACACCAACAGTACGTAAGGTACAACCTTAACTGTGAGTTGTTGATGAAGCAATGTCGAGAAGACATTATGTAACACCCCGACCCGACAAGGGTAAAGGAATCACAAATAATGGTGTCATATCAAAGCAAACACAAATATCCAAAAGAAGTCTTAGCATAAATACTGAAATAATTCAAGTCAAAATGACTTCAATACATAGGTCCCAGCGGAAAAATAAACTCCAAATAAAATAGTCTGAAATAGTAAAGTCTTAAATGGCATCGTATTATCAAAGCTAAATATCTCTAAGGTAAGTCCACTCAGCACTCATCCCAAAGCAAAACCCAGCTCCAATGCTTAGATACCTGCCGCGGAAGAAAAGAAATGCGGCTGAGCTTCAAAAGCTCAGTGAACAGATATACAAGCAAAACGAATACTAAACGAAATCAAATACGGAATATAGTGAACGAAAGATAGTAAAGTCATAATCATTTTCAAAGTATAAATCAGAATTATCGAATAAGTTTTATAGTTAACTACCTCGAGCCCAGAAACAAATATCAGATCATAATCATATTCATATTCACATAAGGCAACATTTGTAGGGGAGACCTACCGGAGTTATGAAGGACGTGCATGCACGCAGCATCAATCATCAGATAACATATATCATATAACATATAATAGATAACAGATCTAGGATGCATCCATACGCCCCACAAACATATATTGGTAATATAATATAACTTGAGCTCATAACAGATAACAGATAAGGGACGTGGCAGAACTTCACTCTACTGCCCTAGAGTCATGTCAGAAGTGCATCACTGACACGGACATGGAACCCCCATGACTAGTTAATATTTGGCTCGGGTGTCAAACTATCTTAGGTCAAATCAGAATGTCAAAACTGACACAGATCATATTTTATCAGAAGATTTATCATATTTTCAAAATCAAAGTTTTCATATCATATAGTTCAAAATCAGATGTTTCATAATTCAAAAATCAGAGTTCAAATAAGCAACAGCTCAAACAAACAGAATGGGGTTCATAGCAAAGGCTTAGGAAATCCTAATATAAAAGCTAACGAAAAGAAAACGTTATAAGGAACCTTTACTGAAAAGGTCAGAATATCTGTACCTTATTCCAAAGCAAATGATCGAAAAGCAGAAATACGGAAAGCAAAGGATTACTCCTTCTTCACAGAACCTATACACATTAACGGTCGTACATGTTATTTATGATTCCATAATTGTCGAAATGATCTTTTAATGTTTGGTGTTTATACTTAGTGTATTCAGTGATCTTCATACTTTAGAGATTTATGATTAAATGAGACTTAAGTGTTTTATAAACAATATCGTAGATTAAGGTTCATTATGTCATTTATTAAAGTTTAGAGTTAAATGTGAAAATAGTTTAAAAGTCATAACTCACACATGAAATAACGAATTAATATACTTAGCTTCAAACCCTAATCGACTCTCATTTATGTTCTAGGGTTTTCTCATTCTTTAATATCATATCCACGTGCATTTACTTTATATGTTACGTCATTTAATGACTCATTACTCTTGTTTATTTACTCAACACGTTCACGTCTTACTCATATGTTACTCATATATATGTTATACGTCAACTTTTATATCCATGCACTATAGCTTCGTATAGATATGACCACGTACTACGTTTACATATCAACAAGCTCACTTGACTTATAATAACGCACGCATGGTTCACAAACCATTTAGGGTTCGGTTCACACTTCACTTAGGGTTTAGGTTTCACATGATCTTTACTCGTTTAATACACGTTCAAAAACCCTCACATGTTTCGGTTTGTATATAGGGTTCGGCTAACATGTTTTAAGCAAACCCTAGCTCATCTACGTACTTTACATATTCAAGTTTACAGGTTTATACCTTGGCTGAATTAATTACAAGTGGTTCGGTTATATGCTCAACATATATCTATGATCCGATTCAAATATTACGTATTATATAACATGCTCTTTAATAATTATAAGGTTCAAGTCATTATGGTATGCCTTGTTTGGTTTCGTACGGCTCGACCACAAAATAAAAATACAAAACTCGCCTAAACGAAACATATTACAATATATATACGTAAGGTGTAATAAGAGAAGACAAATAAACACGTTATACCTTAGCTTTGATGAACAAAACTCGCGACACCAAGGTTGTTAGGGTTCGGCCGACTGGAAGAAAAGAAAAGAGAGAGGCAACAAAACTAGGGTTTCAATTTCATGTAAATGTAGTGTATATATAGCTAGTCATTTTTGGTTTGGGCTTTTGAGGGGGTTGGGTTTCGGCTTGGTCCATCCGAACACAAAACAAACGCCCACCTTGGCTCTCTTGATCCACACAAACAATGCAAACGCGGCCCAACATATTAGCGAAACGTTTAAATCTTTCGTCGTACCAAAATCAATCACGTACACACATTCGTTAAGTTTTTAATATTCGTAAGTTAAGTTTTAATTTCGTTAAATGATTATAAACGTATTTTACGTATTTTATAATTTTCGATTCCAAGGGTATTTTAGTCTTTAATCATGTTTTAGATTTTCAGGTTTTACAATTCTTCCCCTCTAAAGAAAAATTTCCGTCCTCGAAAATTGAAATGAAACGAAACAAAATGAGAACATACCAAACTATTCAAAGAAATGAGGATAACTAGCTCGCATCGACTCCTCGGTTTCCCAAGTAGCCTCACGCTCCGGGTGATTTTTCTAAAGAATCTTAACGAACGGAATGACTTTATTTCTCATGACTCTTTCTTGCCTTTCTAAAATAGCTTCCGGTTCTTCTGACAAAGACATATCGGACTGAATTTGGTCAAACGGATAAGAAGCAACGTGTAACGGATGATAGTTGTATCCCCTTAGGAGAGATACATGGAAAACGTCATGAACATGCGATAACTGAGGCGGAAGTGCTAATCGATACGAAACTTCTCCTATACGTTCCAGAATTTCGAACGGACAGATGAATCGAGGACTGAGCTTGCCCTTGATTCCAAAACGTTTCACACCTCTAAACGGCGAGACTTTCAAAAATACACGATCTCCAACCCGAAATTCTAAATCACGACGATGCTTGTCGGCATAACTTTTCTGACGAGACCTAGCTTCCTTCAACTTTTCTCTAGCAACAGCTACTTTCTCATTAGTGATCTCAATCATTTCCGGACCTTCAATTAAGCGTTCACCTACTTCATCCCAACAAGTAGGTGCTCTACATTTCCTCCCATACAGAAGTTCAAACGGTGCTGCCTTAATGCTAGCATGCCAACTGTTGTTGTATGCAAACTCTACTAAACACAAATATTCATCCCAACTGGCAGTCCATTCCAAAGCACAAGCCCTTAGCATGTCCTCTAAGGTCTGAATAGTCCTCTCTGACTGACCATCTGTTTGAGGATGAAATGCCGTACTGAAATTAAGTCGAGTACCCCAAGCTTTTTGCAAACCTTTCCAGAAACGAGAAGTAAAACGCGGATCTCTGTCGGACACAATAGATGCCGGAGTACCATGAAGTCTAACGATCTCTTGCTGAAAAATTTCCGCCAATCTCCCAATACCATAATCCTTTCTGATTGGTAAGAAATGAGCAGACTTGGTTAGTCGATCAACAACTACCCAAATCGCATCATGCTTCTTCCGAGTCAGAGGTAGCCCAGTCACAAAATCCATAGATATCTTATCCCACTTCCATGTTGGAATATCCAATGGCTGTAACAATCCACTAGCCCTTTGATGTTCAATCTTAACCTGCTGACAAATCATACATTTTGACACAAACGTCGCCACATCTTGCTTCATGCCATTCCACCAAAAGTACTGCTTCAAATCCCTATACATCTTGGTAGAACCAGGATGGATAGTGAAAGGAGAACTATGAGCTTCAGTCATAACTTTCTCGCGAAGTACCGGATAATTGGGAACACAAAGCCTATCTTCATACCATACAATTCCGTCATCATCAACCTTAAACTCCGTCTGGTTACCTTCTTCAACATTTTGCGCCACGGCCCACAGCTCACCATCATCTTTCTGAGCTTCTTTAATTTGCAGTATAAGGTTCGACTCCACCTTCATACTAGCCCAGTATCCATCAAAACCTCGTACGCATAGCTCAACATCCAAACTCTCTAAGTCACGAAAAATCCTAGGTTCAATCTCGATACTTGCAAGAATGCCTGATTTCTGGCTAAGTGCGTCAGCAACTACATTAGCCTTACCTGGATGGTACTGAATGTTGGTGTCATAATCCTTAAGAAGTTCTAACCATCTTCTTTGTCTCATGTTAAGTTCCTTCTGAGTGAAAATATACTTGAGACTCTTATGATCGGTGAATATATCACACGTCTCTCCATACAAGTAATGTCTCCAGATCTTCAACGCGAACACCACTGCAGCTAACTCAAGGTCATGAGTTGGGTAATTCTCCTCATAAGGTTTTAGCTACCTCAAAGCATAAGCTATTACCTTTCCATGTTGCATCAAAACACAGCCCAATCCTTTCTTAGATGCATCACTATAAATTTGAAATCCTCCAGAACCAGATGGAAGAGTCAAAATACTAGCGGACACCAATCTCCGTTTCAACTCTTCAAAACTCTTCTCTCGTTCATCCGTCCATACAAACTTTTCACCTTTTCTCATCAGTTGGGTTAGGGGCAAAGCTAAACGAGAGAAACCTTCAACAAAACGTCGGTAATAACCAGCAAGTCCTAGAAAACTCCTAACCTCAGTCACTGTCGTAGGTCTTGGCCATTTAGTGATAGCCTCAACCTTAGACGGATCCATGGTGATACCATCAGCAGATACAATATGACCAAGGAAAGCGACTTGTCTTAACCAAAACTCGCACTTTGAAAATTTGGCTTACAACTTCTTCTTCCTCAGAATCTCCAAAACTATCCGGAGATGTTGTTCATGCTCTTCTTCAGACTTGGAGTAAACTAAAATGTCGTCGATGAACACGATAATGAACTTATCAAGGAACTCATGGAAAACACGATTCATTAGATCCATAAACACAGCAGGCGCATTTGTCAAACCAAAAGGCATAACGAGGAATTCATAATGACCATATCTGGTACGAAACACGGTCTTAAGAACATCTTGCTCCTTCACACGTAGCTGGTGATAACCAGATCTCAGATCAATCTTACAAAAGAACTTAGCTCCTTGCAGTTGATCAAACAAATCATCAATACGCGGCAGAGGATAACGGTTACGAATGGTAATACGATTGATTTCACGGTAGTCGATACATAGACGCATGCTTCCATCCTTCTTCTTCACAAATAAAACAGGTGCACCCCATGGAGAAACACTGGGTCGAATAAATCCATTTTCTATCATCTCTTGCAGCTGTTCCTTCAACTCCTTCAGTTCTATAGGTGCCATACGATACGGAGCCTTCGAAATCGGTTCAGCACCAGGAATTAACTCAATGCTAAACTCAACTTCTCTAGCTGGGGGAAGACCAGGGAGTTCATCGGGAAAAACGTCGGTGAATTCACAAACAACAGAAAGATTTTCAATGTTAGGACTCTCCAAAGATGTGTCCTTAACAGATGCCAGAAAACCTTGACACCCATGAGAAATCATGGTCCGTGCCTTCATAGCGGAAATGAGCTTAACAGATTTGAGAGGTTGAGAACCATGATAAACGAATTCAGGATGTTTTACGTCTCCAAAGATCACCGTTCTAGCATAGCAGTCAATTGAAGCTCTATGATAAGCCAACCAATCCATGCCTAGAATGATATCAAAGTCGACCATATCGAGAGGATACAGATTTGCAGAGCGAATACGATCATCAAAACGAAGAGGACACTTAACGTATTTATGATCAATGATCATGTGGTTTTTCATAGGCGTAGATATCGATAATTGATTTGTTAATGGTTTGGGCTTCATATTAAGTTTCTTAGCAAATGTGACAGATATAATGGAGTGTGTGGCACCGATATCAAATAAAACGAAGACAGAATAATCATCAATGAAAAGAGTGCCCGTAATGGTACCTGAAGTGCGCTCCGCCTGATTCCGAGTAGTAGCATAAACACGTCCAGTAGTAGTTGGCGGCTTGATGTAGTTTCCAGGAATCACCGGGTTCTTCTTAGGGCAATCCTTGATCTTGTGAGCAGTAGAACCACAAGAGAAACATCCACCAGTGGCCTTGAAACACGGTCCCTGATGAGCCTTTCCACAAGTAGTACAGATAGGTGGGGGAGGCAAAACCTCAGCTGTCCTTTGCTGACCAAAAGATCCTGAAGCACGACCCTGATTTGATCCTTGAGCTGACTGATCCTTGTTGTAACGCTGGTTATTGTTACCTTGGTTCTGACGATCATTTCCATTCCTACCAGCATTTCTATTATCTTGACTCCTCGCCTCAGGGCGCCTAGAGTCCACATTCCTTCCTGACTGACCCCGCTGATCATAACTCCTATCCACTTGACCCCTCGAATCGTAACTCCTGCCAGAATTTCCCTTATAGTCATTACTTTGAGTCCTACCTTGAATCCGATCACCATCGCGGTTACGCTTGTTGGAACCCGAAACCTCATGAAAGATCTCAATGTTACGAGCTGCGTCATTGCAGGCCGACACATTCTCATACTCAATATTAAGCAGTCGATCCAACACCCACTTCTTCAGTCCCCACTTGAAGTGCTTAGCTTGGCGCCTACCATCTCCAACAATCGTTTCCACAAAACTTACCAGCCTCATAAACCTACTCATGTACTCATTGGAATTCTCATGATCAAGCTGGTAGATTGCCTGATAATCCCTCTCATACCTTTGCTGCTCAGCATCAGGGAAGTAACGGTTATAGAAGATAGTCCGAAACTCAGTCCAGGTACAAGTAACAGCAAAAGCATCTCCTCCTCTTGCTTGTTTGAGTGCGTTCCACCAATTTAAAGCATCACCTTCCAACTTAAAGGCAGCCAAACGAGTCTTAAACTCGTCTCCACAACCCAGTACTTCAAACAGCTTCTCAATATGAGTGATCCAGTCCTCGGCCTCAGTGGGAGTAGCAGCAGTGCTAAACGAAAGAGGCTTGAGCTTACCGAAACGCTCGAGCCAAGTGTGAATGCCGACGGGTTGATTTCCTCCACCACTACCCGAAGCACCAGTCTGATTACGAATGTTGTTGATCACCTGTTCCATCATCTCAGGTGTAGTAAGACTAGGGAAAAGAGTGTTGAGGGCATTAGCAATCGCAGCATCAATGTTAGTAGCATCATCGTCTCCATCCGCGCTACCGGTAGTACGAGTTCGAACCATCTGAACGATATTCAAACGATTAGCAAAATGAACAAAGGTGAGATACGAAATGGAAGTACGCAGAAGGAATCCTAAAGTCTACCCAAATCCTCACAGGTCATAGCCTAAGCTCTAAGGGTCTCAAAACCTAGGCTCCATATGTCACAGGTCCTGACTACAAGTCGTAAACCTGGGCTCTGATGCCATAAATTGTAACGCCCCGACCCGACAAGGGTAAAGGAATCACAAATAATGGTGTCATATCAAAGCAAACACAAATATCCAAAAGAAGTCTTAGCATAAATACTGAAATAATTCAAATCAAAATGACTTCAATACATAGGTCCCAGCGGAAAAATAAACTCCAAATAAAATAGTCTGAAATAGTAAAGTCTTAAATGGCATCGTATTATCAAAGCTAAATATCTCTAAGGTAAGTCCACTCAGTACTCATCCCAAAGCAAAACCCAGCTCCAATGCTTAGATACCTGCCGCGGAAGAAAAGAAATGCGGCTGAGCTTCAAAAGCCCAGTGAACAGATATACAAGCAAAACGAATACTAAACGAAATCAAATACGGAATATAGTGAACGAAAGATAGTAAAGTCATAATCATTTTCAAAGTATAAATCAGAATTATCGAATAAGTTTTATAGTTAACTACCTCGAGCCCAGAAACAAATATCAGATCATAATCATATTCATATTCACATAAGGCAATATTGGTAGCGGAGACCTACCGGAGTTATGAAGGACGTGCATGCACGCAGCATCAATCATCAGATAACATATAGCATATAACATATAACAGATAACAGATCTAGGATGCATCCATACGCCCCACAAACATATATTGGTAATATAATATAACTTGAGCTCATAACAGATAACAGATAAGGGACGTGGCAGAACTTCACTCTACTGCCCTAGAGTCATGTCAGAAGTGCATCACTGACACGGACATGGAACCCCCATGACTAGTTAATATTTGGCTCGGGTGTCAAACTATCTTAGGTCAAATCAGAATGTCAAAACTGACACAGATCATATTCTATCAGAAGATTTATCATATTTTCAAAATCAAAGTTTTCATATCATATAATTCAAAATCAGATGTTTCATAATTCAAAAATCAGAGTTCAAATAAGCAACAGCTCAAACAAATAGAATGGGGTTCATAGCAAAGGCTTAGGAAATCCTAATATAAAAGCTAACGAAAAGAAAACGTTATAAGGAACCTTTACTGAAAAGGTCAGAATATCTGTACCTTATTCCAAAGCAAATGATCGAAAAGCAGAAATACGAAAAGCAAAGGATTACTCCTTCTTCACAGAACCTATACACATTAACGGTCGTACATGTTATTTATGATTCCATAATTGTCGAAATGATCTTTTAATGTTTGGTGTTTATACTTAGTGTATTCAGTGATCTTCATACTTTAGAGATTTATGATTAAATGAGACTTAAGTGTTTTATAAACAATATCGTAGATTAAGGTTCATTATGTCATTTATTAAAGTTTAGGGTTAAATGTGAAAATAGTTTAAACGTCATAACTCACACATGAAATAACGAATTAACATACTTAGCTTCAAACCCTAATCGACTCTCATTTATGTTCTAGGGTTTTCTCATTCTTTAATATCATATCCACGTGCATTTACTTTATATGTTACGTCATTTAATGACTCATTACTCTTGTTTATTTACTCAACACGTTCACGTCTTACTCATATGTTACTCATATATATGTTATACGTCAACTTTTATATCCATGCAATATAGCTTCGTATAGATATGACCACGTACTACGTTTACATATCAACAAGCTCACTTGACTTATAATAACGCACGCATGGTTCACAAACCATTTAGGGTTCGGTTCACAATTCACTTAGGGTTTATGTTTCACATGATCTTTACTCGTTTAATACACGTTCAAAAACCCTCACATGTTTCGATTTATATATAGGGTTCGGCTAACATGTTTTAAGCAAACCCTAGCTCATCTACGTACTTTACATATTCAAGTTTACAGGTTTATACCTTGGCCGAATTAATTACAAGTGGTTCGGTTATATGCTCAACATATATCTATGATCCGATTCAAATATTACGTATTATATAACATGCTCTTTAATAATTATAAGGTTCAAGTCATTATGGTTTGCCTTGTTTGGTTTCGTACGGCTCGACCACAAAAGAAAAACACAAAACTCGACTAAACGAAACATATTACAATATATATATGTAAGGTGTAATAAGAGAAGACAAATAAACACGTTATACCTTAGCTTTGATGAACAAAACTCGCGACACCAAGGTTTTTAGGGTTCGGCCGAATGGAAGAAAAGAAAAGAGAGAGGCAACAAAACTAGGGTTTCAATTTCATGTAAATGTAGTGTATATATAGCTAGTCATTTTCGGTTTGGGCTTTTGAGGGGGTTGGGTTTCGGCTTGGTCCATCTGAACACAAAACAAACGCCCACCTTGGCTCTCTTGATCCACACGAACAATGCAAACGCGGCCCAACATATTAGCGAAACGTTTAAATCTTTCGTCGTACCAAAATCGATCACGTACACACATTCGTTAAGTTTTTATTATTCGTAAGTTAAGTTTTAATTTCGTTAAATGATTATAAACGTATTTTATGTATTTTATAATTTTCGATTCCAAGGGTATTTTAGTCTTTAATCATGTTTTAGATTTTCAGGTTTTACACATTATCAGTTTAGAGAGGTGAACAATGTCGACCGGGGGACGTCATTTGAATCAACATCGAGTGAATGGTAAGGTTTCAGAAGTCTAACCAATAGCCGATTCGAGACGAGGCTCGGGTAGATGTGTCGGTAACAGGATTACCAATGACACGAGGCGAAATGATAATTCCGATGATGTTACTAACGAAACGATGAGGAATGATAATTCCAACAAGATTACTAATGAAATGAGGCCGAATGTCGATTCAAGGCTAAATGATGACTCGAAGTCAAATGATGAGTTAACAACTCGGAACGAGGTCTAAAATCACAAAATCCAACAATCCCCAAAAACCAAAATCAAAACCGAATCCAAAATAGTCTAGACCAAATCCAGAAGTAGCCCAAAACGATTCCAAAACTGTTAGGATTTAGTAAATCTAGTAGTTAAAGTGTCGGTCACCTCAAGTATATGTACTCGTTAGAAAGCTCGTAGTCGTGGTCATTTAGTGATAGTAAGTAGTTTACTTAGTAACACCGTGGAGGACGGACGGGTCTTTACCCACTGTATACATGATCCACAACCTAAAGTAGGCGCCCTATGTTTGTACCTATAAATACCCTTTGCCCTCTAAGGCAAAGGGTTGGAGCTTTCATAATTCATTTTTCTTTGTCTCACTAAGGTTCCCATTCTCTCCCACTTTCTCTCTCCAAACCTTATGCCTTACGCCTAACATATGTGCTTATGATGTGTTTGTGATAAACCAAGATGCTACAAATGGTATCAAGAGCCATGGTTTGATCATCCATCTCTCATGTTCTTGGTTTGGTAGTTATTGTTGGGTTAAGGTTTGGTTTTTACCCATATCCTTGTGTATACGCGTGAGTCTCGTATACAAGTTTTTGATAAGCTTAAAGCACTAAATTTTACACTTAAAAACTCAAGATTCTTATGGGTTAAGGTTTATTGAGTGTTAAAATTTCAGTTTCTTGCAAAAAGGTTCAAACTTTACGTGTTTTTATTGATTTTTAAACGTGTTTGGATACGAGTGTACTATCCTACGCGTAAGAGTGAAAAGTGGTTTGGATCATCAAGTCTTAAACTTTGTTGCTTTTTTGGTGTTTTTAAGGTTGTTTCATCATTATAATCTGGTTTACTAAACGTTTTTGGTCATAAAAATAACGTTTGGTATTTTTGGCATTTCCTACGCATAAGAAAACCCTAATCTTACGCGTAAGGTGTTCTTCGCATGATCTTCAAATCTATTGGGTTACTCAGTGTTTTCTTGCTTGGATAAGCCTGAAAATACTTATCTTTTACACTGGTATAAGTGTACAGGATTTTTTGGTTAAAACCCTAATTTTACGCATAAGCATAAAAGCTTACGAGTAAAATCTTTACGCCTAAGCCTTTTTCTACGCATAAGCTTGTCTTACGCCTAAGGAAAACTTACGCATAAGGGTCTTACTGCTAAGCCTTAGTTTACGCCTAAACTTAAGCTTTTTATCCTAAAAGTCTACGCGTAAGCTTTAGTCTACACGTAAGATATTTTCTACGCTTAAGCTCTGTCTACGCATAAGCTAGTGTCTACGCCTAACTTGCTGTCTACGCCTAAGTGTATAATTTTTACGGTTTCTCTCTTGATTTTGTAAAATCCCGTGAAAGAATCTATTTCCCGGTTAAATCAAATATTTGTAAAATCCTGTAGAATTTAAACATGTCTTCCGTTGCGGATGATGTGCAAGCTGCAGGTTCTGATACTCGTCCTCCCATGCTTGATAGAACCAACTATGAATCTTGGTAAAAAAGAATCAGATTGTATTGCTTAGGAAAGGAAAATGGGGTTAACATCCTTATGTCAATTGATGAAGGGCCGTATCAAATTGAGACTACCAGAGACATTCTGGAAACTGCTGCTGATGGTTCTGTGACACTAGGACTGGATAGACCAAAGACATATGACGAGCTTTCTGATAAGGAGAAGAAGAGATACGATGCAGACATCAGAGCTTCAAACATTGTTCTCTAAGGTCTACCTAAAGATATCTATAAGCTGATCAATCACAACACTGCGGCAAAGGCTGTTTGGGATAACGTTAAGATGCTTCTATCTGGTTCTGAATTGACTCAAGAAGATAGGGAGTCTCAGCTGTATGATGACTTTGAGAACTTTGAAATGATACCAGGGGAAAGTGTGATTGAATATCATGTCAGATTCCACAAGCTTGTTAATGATATGAGGAATATCAAAATGACAATGCCAAATATCCAGCTAAATTCAAAGTTCGTGAACAACATGACTCCCGAATGGCACAAATTTGTCACAGCTGTCAAGCTTAACAAAGGATTGAAGAACACAAATTATGAGCAACTGTATGCTTATTTGCTTCAAAATGAGAAACATGTTGCATTTGAGCGAATGATCATGGAAAAGTTCAAAACTAATGCTGGAGAAGCAAGCTCTTCAAATGATTCAACTGCATTCTACACTAATGTAGGGATTAGTACCAAAGCATCACAAGTCATACCCACTGGAAATCGTAACCACAAGCTCATTCCTTATCCAGGATATAAGCCTCCTGATTCTAACGCATTCATGGAACACTTTATGAATCAAGTGGCTCTTATGGTCAAGCAAAACTTAAATCTCACCCCACACACCAACAATTATCTCAGAACTGCATCAAATCTTCAAAATCATGCTACTGTGAAAGACGGAAAGATAGTGGTGCAAAATGTGTAGGGAAGACAGAATGCTTACCTTCCACACAATGAACAAGGGAATGTAGGTGCTGGTTATGGGAATTCAGGTGTTGGTGGTGGATATGTGGGAAATCAGAATCGTGGAAGGAATATGGCTCAGGGTCAAGGAAAACTAATCAAGTGCTACAACTGTGGTGGAGAAGGGCACATAGCTAGGAACTGCACTCAACCAAAACGTCCTCAAAATGCAGAATACTTTAGGGACAAGATGTTGCTGGTTCAAGCACAAGATAATGGAGCAATGTTGAATGAAGAGGAGTTGTTGTTCTTAACTGATGGGAATGCTAAAACATACGATGCTAATGTGGACGAACAACCTATGGATGGTGCTGCTCAGAACAATCCTAACGCCTTTCAAGTTGCAGACTGTGATGCATTTGACTCAGACATTGATGATGAACCATATGCACAGACTATCTTCATGGCTAATTGATAACGCTACACGCGTCGTTCGGGGTCAAGGAAACTTCCTTTTCTTCGAGCAAGTTTTATAACACCCTAGGCAGTGAACCTAATCGTTGTAGTGTAGTAATTAGGGTAAGCCACGGGTATTGATATCGTTCTCTAGGGGAATAGGAATGCTAGTAAGGAGTTACTACGCTAAGGTTAAGGTTGAGGAAGATTATTTATTATCTTTTTATGTTTTATGAAATGGAAAGGTACGAATCTCGGGTATTGGATTTGGGGGGTTGGTATTTCTACCGATTACTCTACTATTATCTAATTATCTAAACTAAGGTTGTGGGTGTCTATGTCTAATTAATGTGTGCTCGTATGATAGTTTAAAGATGTGTTTACTTAGTTTGTATTACTCCTTAATTATCTCCTATTGATGGTTGAGTGTCACGTCTTATTCTTAGTTGCGTTGTGTGTCTAAAGTTGTAGGGTATGCGTTTCTCCCTAACTCTTTGAACTTACCAAAGGGTCTTGTCTACAAACCCACTAGGGATGATAAACTCCTACTCTAAGGCGCTCTTTGGATGGTTTAGCCTACAACTACTCAGGTAATTATATTCTAAGGTTCACAAAGATGAATCAAGCATTAAGTACACAACGAATGACCTATCGCATTACTAGATCATTAATCAACTAAGATAAGAAACAACCAATCAATATTCAATAATTAAGTTTCATACTTCCTAAGCAAACACACAAGTAAATTAGCCGGACATGGAGAACATGCAAGCATACACACAAATAATCAAAGACATAATTGAATTAATGAAGTAAAGACTTATCTTGATGTAAGATAGGGTTTAAAACCCTAAAATACTGTACAAGACACCTTAGGTTCGGTTTTAGGTTTTTACTCCAAAGACTCTCCACACAAAGACTGAAAAATTCGGATTCTATATATAAGATTACAATTGCGACGGCGTCACCTTATGTTTAGTGACGCCGTCGTGTCGCCGTCATTAGGGTTTCGTCTTGGCCACGTTAACCTTGCGACGGCGTCACCTTATGTCCGTGACGCCGTCCTCTTCAGCTTCTGACGTCGTCTGGATTACATCTAGGCCGTCTGAGTAGCGACGGCCTACTCTTTCACAACTAGACGTCGTCACTTGAAAATACGAGTTTTGAGTCCTGTATCGTCACAATAATTTTGGGACGGCGTCGCCATTAACACCTGACGCCGTCGCCTTCTAGTTTCAGCAACTGTGAGTGTCTCGATTTTGACTTTGGCCATTTTCTTCATATATTCGCGCCTTTTCGTCCAAATAAGTGCCATTCCAGCATTTTGCCTTCACGAGACCTAAAAAGTGAAAATGAACGATATTAAGAAATAACGGATACAAAAGTGATCAAATAAGGACTTAAACGACCCCTCAAAATGGTACCTTTTAAAACCTTATCAAATATCCCTACACTTGTTATTTGCTTGTCCTCAAGCAAATGTGCTTTTAGCCAATTAATTTATAAGTTAGGGGTCATAAAGCATTAATTCAAAACGGTCCACAACACATATAAGCCCCGCAAAAGTCATAACAAGCACGGAAATTACATACTAGCACCTCACATGGGGTGTTTGGATACTCACATCTCTCTCGGGTGTATATATGAAATATAACAAAATAGGAAATGGAAGATAAACACTCATTAACCGGTCCTAGTACATAGATTACCATAGGCTTGAGAATAGATCAAACCTCCATAGCTTTGGCGTAAGCACCTAGGAAAGACTATCAAAGAGGTCTTTAAAGGGTTGTAATGTTAGGCTTACGGTAGGGAAATAAGGGTTTGGTGGGATAGGCTATTTAGTGGTGGCAAGTCAAAAATCTCTATGTTAACTGCATATGAAGAATGGCGTTGCTAAGCCAAGACTCGACACTCTAAACTCTAGATAACTGAAATAAACAAACAAAAATTTAAAGGATAGATGTAGGATGGTAGCCCGTATTTTTTTTTCACACTCTATTTTTTTCTTTTTCTCTTTTTCTATTTTTTTCGATTTTTTTTTTTTTTTTTTTTTTTTTTTTTTACACTTTTACTCTACCATCCTTTACGATAACATCAAAATAATAAGAATTTATAGGCATATCCCTACACTTGAGTTTTTATTACTCTAATACTAATTTGACCCGATTTGAAAAGATCAAAACACTTGGGGTACATTATTATGCAAACAAAGGGAATTTGAATTTAACGTTCCCTTCCCGTCATTTCATAAACTTTAACTTTTCCCATGAATCCCAATCATCCCAAAACTGTATACAAAAGATATGACTCGACTTAGCAACTTATGCAAGCAACTAGATAATTGAACTAAGGGTTTAGGGTGATAACAAACATTTGCACTAAAAGTGAGTGCATAAGGGGTAGGCTAAGGCGATTTGGGTGTATATTTGGGGGTGGGGTGTAAACAATGCTCTTCATTGATATTCCGGAAAAACCGAAATATCACGAGAACCGCGAAAAGGATAGGCTCTGAGGGGTTAACTAGGGGTATCGTGTACTAAAGATGAGTACAACGCAAAGGGTGTGGGGGAATTACTCAACCGAAGTGGAAGAAGTAATTATATTACAGGTATCAAACAAGGGTTATCCTAATGCCTCTTATCATTTAGTTATTCCTAACTACACAAGTGTAGCCTCACTTGCGATCTCGGAATGCATCACAAAACAAGTTCTAGAATCTAATATACTACCGGTTCACACTCTAAGCATTGAAGATGAATGCTTTTATTCCTACTAATCTAAGGGCGATCCTCACATTTTGGTGGAATTTGGGTGGTAAAGGGTTTTGTGCTAGTCATATAACTTCCTATCCGTGAGACGCTTTTGTTAAGACTAATGGCCCACTCCTATATGTCATAAAAAATTTTAAATTTGGTGCCAAAATTACCCTAACCGACATTTTCTCATGGTTTATTACACAATCACATTTGGACAAAGCAAATAGCCAAGGATAAGCATAGTTTCAAAAGTTCCCGTTTAATTTTCCCTCCCTACACTTAAACTGAACATTGTCCCCAATGTTCCCCGAAAGTATCAAAGTTATGATAATGGAAGGTAATTAAAAACGAAAGAAACTAATACTCCCCTGATTAGCTTGGTAGGATCCGTGTAAAGTGGTGGTTAAACTCTTTTCCAAGAAGAATTATTGCGTGAAAAGCTCCTTCCAATCTTATGTAACTTCTTCTTGACAAACTAAACCTGCACACTTGAAGAAAACAAACGAAACCTTCGCGTAAAATCGGCGGTAATAATATATATAAGACTCGATTTAAACTAGGATATAATGCTTGTGGAATGGAAGTTTGCAGATTTTCCAGAAAATTAAGACCTGGAACATTCCAAAATTTTATAAGTAACACAGAAAACGAGAAAAAGTAATCAGTTATTTTTGCTCCTTCCTGACGCCGTCAGGTTGCAATCCTGACGCCGTCAGGTTATCCTGACAAAAACTGGTCTGCGATTTTCTGGAAAAAATTCTGGAAAATTTACATCTTTAGAATCTGGAAAAATTTCTGCAAAACATCCATTATGACTCGATACAAGCATTTGACTCGAACAAACAAACATATATATCTTTTAATTAATTGAAATTCTCATGTTTACGTTTCTTTTGAAAACGTGTGTAATCCTCCCTACACTTATCCCTTATGTAAAATACCTTTATATGTAATTAAGACGAGGTTAAAGACAAACTAAAGCTTTTTTACAAATTTAAACATGAGAATAAACAATCAATAAAAGATATACGACACACAAATGAAAATGAAAAACAAATATACATGGGTTTCCTCCCAAGAAGCGCTTGTTTTTGTTCGAGTCACGAGCCTGACTCTACCCTTATTTAACAGATAAAGGGGAAGTTTTTCCTACACTTAAGTTTAAGTGCGGGTGATAGTAGCAATACACACCCTTAGGGTGGAAATTTGCTACGTGAGGAGAGGGTGATGGGTGATTTATATGCTTAAAGGAGTATGCTCCATTCATTATAACCTTACCTAAGTTTATTGGTGTAGTGGGTGAATCAATTCTCCCTAAAAATGGATCATCTTCTATCAACTTCAAAAGATTCTTAGTTAAGGATCCATCTTGACCTAATAAACCCGGTTTAAACCCATAGTGTTTCTTGTTATCAACCATGAATGGGTGATATAAGTGTGTAAGGTCATGGGTTACTCCTATATTAGCTTCCACTCTACATGGCCTAGAATCTATCACCTTTATCAAGCAACTACCCGGACTATCTATTTTGATGGGTGGATTGGGGCCTAATTCAATTCCAAGATTCACATCTAAAGACGAAACATTGGGTAAGGTTTTTGGTTGAGGCTCTGGTTCATCAAAATTAGGAACTTCCCTAGGATTAAGAGAGAGGTCATGACAACAAGCATCTAAACCTACATTCTCTAGTGGCGTTTGGTCCAAAGGTTCTCTATCAATTGGGGCTCCTATAGTCTCTTTTACTTCTTCCGGGTAAGTTATAGGTGATGTGTGTTCCTCAAGTGATGGTAGGGCTTGTGGGCTTGGAGTTTCCACCTTTTTCTCCATTATATCTAGATCTCCTAAATGTTTGAAATCTATCCCACACATGCAACTAGGTATTTTAGCTTCAACCATCTCACAATCTTGTTTGGGTTTAGGTTTCATGTTCTTAAAAACTAGGTCTTTTTTATCATGATTCCTAAGGTTAGATAAATCCTTCTTATCCATTTCCTCAAGTTGTAACAACTGAAGGTTTATGCATAGGAGGTTTTTCTGAAAAATTCTAAAGATGGTGTCACTAAAAGGAGTTGATCTTGACAACGATCGTTGAATAGAAGCCACACAAACACAAAATATATCAAATCCATCCAATCTTACACCCTTATTCTTTTGGATATCTCTAAGTTCACTCACAAATTCATTAGAACAATAAAAACCAAACCAACTTGTGAAATTCAATTGTTCCTCATTTGTTAATGATTCAAATGCTACTTCACTTGCCATAGTGACAAATGAAAATGGTTTTACGAACACAAACACAAAGAAGGGGGATAGACTACAAGGAAGCTAAAAAATGAGAAAAATTTACTTGATAGGAATCAAGCAAAGAAACCTAAACGAGGTGGACTACTTACTAGCTATTCTATTCCCCGGCAGCGGCGCCAAAAACTTGATAACGCTACACGCGTCGTTCGGGGTCAAGGAAACTTCCTTTTCTTCGAGCAAGTTTTATAACACCCTAGGCAGTGAACCTAATCGTTGTAGTGTAGTAATTAGGGTAAGCCACGGGTATTGATATCGTTCTCTAGGGGAATAGGAATGCTAGTAAGGAGTTACTACGCTAAGGTTAAGGTTGAGGAAGATTATTTATTATCTTTTTATGTTTTATGAAATGGAAAGGTACGAATCTCGGGTATTGGATTTGGGGGGTTGGTATTTCTACCGATTACTCTACTATTATCTAATTATCTAAACTAAGGTTGTGGGTGTCTATGTCTAATTAATGTGTGCTCGTATGATAGTTTAAAGATGTGTTTACTTAGTTTGTATTACTCCTTAATTATCTCCTATTGATGGTTGAGTGTCACGTCTTATTCTTAGTTGCGTTGTGTGTCTAAAGTTGTAGGGTATGCGTTTCTCCCTAACTCTTTGAACTTACTAAAGGGTCTTGTCTACAAACCCACTAGGGATGATAAACTCCTACTCTAAGGCGCTCTTTGAATGGTTTAGCCTACAACTACTCAGGTAATTATATTCTAAGGTTCACAAAGATGAATCAAGCATTAAGTACACAACGAATGACCTATCGCATTACTAGATCATTAATCAACTAAGATAAGAAACAACCAATCAATATTCAATAATTAAGTTTCATACTTCCTAAGAAAACACACAAGTAAATTAGCCGGACATGGAGAACATGCAAGCATACACACAAATAATCAAAGACATAATTGAATTAATGAAGTAAAGACTTATCTTGATGTAAGATAGGGTTTAAAACCCTAAAATACTGTACAAGACACCTTAGGTTCGGTTTTAGGTTTTTACTCCAAAGACTCTCCACACAAAGACTGAAAAATTCGGATTCTATATATAAGATTACAATTGCGACGGCGTTACCTTATGTTTAGTGACGCCGTCGTGTCGCCGTCATTAGGGTTTCGTCTTGGCCACGTTAACCTTGCGACGGCGTCACCTTATGTCCGTGACGCCGTCCTCTTCAGCTTCTGACGTCGTCTGGATTACATCTAGGCCGTCTGAGTAGCAACGGCCTACTCTTTCACAACTAGACGTCGTCACTTGAAAATACGAGTTTTGAGTCCTGTATCGTCACAATAATTTTGGGACGGCGTCGCCATTAACACCTGACGCCGTCGCCTTCTAGTTTCAGCAACTGTGAGTGTCTCGATTTTGACTTTGGCTATTTTCTTCATATATTCGCGCCTTTTCGTCCAAATAAGTGCCATTCCAGCATTTTGCCTTCACGAGACCTAAAAAGTGAAAAGGAACGATATTAAGCAATAACGGATACAAAAGTGATCAAATAAGGACTTAAACGACCCCTCAAAATGGTACCTTTTAAAACCTTATCACTAATATCTCTCCAATGGTCTCTTCACCTCAACAGGCCAGCCCCTCCAAGGAATCCATCATATCAGAGGTATTGAAACTATATGATGTGGTTGATAAGCAAAAGATTCACCATGAAGTACAATCTACTGAAGTCATTGAATCAGATATTGAAAATATAGGAAATAGCAATGTTGTCCCATATGAACAATATGTGAAGCAAGATGACAGTCTTATTGTACCAAGTGATGAATCTTCTGCAATTAACAATGAATGCATGCCTGATGAATACAATGCGTTTGTGCCTGATGATTCCTTGACCACTGAACTCAATACCTATAAGGATCAAGTTGCCATATATGAACAGCGTGCCAAGTTTGAACTGACCACTCGTGAGCAGGAGATGGATATCCAAATGCATACACTTATCAGAAAAAGCAATTTTAGGGAAGAAATATTAAAACAATATTTAAATTCCTTACAAGATAAGCTTAATAAAACTGCTAAGCAAAAACAAGAACTTCAAGAAAATATGAAAGTGCTTAAGCAGGAATTCAATGCTAAGGAATCAAAACTTTTAAATGACTTTTCCAACCTAAAAACTTTGAAGAACAAACTTGAAAACAAGTTGTACGTACAAGGAAACACCCTTCAGACTGCTCACATGGTTACTAAGCATAGAGTTTGAAGCGATAAGCATAATATTCCCATTATAGAGGAACCCAATCCTGAGTATGGTAAAATAGCAAAAGCTGCTCAAAAGGTAGTCTATGATGGTGATGAGATCCTCAAGCCTAGACAAAAACCTTCATGCATTGAGTGCACTGAGGAAGATAGAGAATTTGAAGATGCCACTAAGAAAAAATTGAATGATAAGCTTAAAGATCCTTGGTGCATTAAATATAACATCACTTTTAAATCTCATGATTACACTAAGGAAAATTGGATCTCCTTGAACAAGTTTAAGCCTCAAACACTATTAACGCCTGAACAAGTGTTCTGGAAAAAGGATATGGATAAACAAAAAACAGATAACCTTGTTGAAAAGAACCCCCCCTGTAGGAAATTGTCCCAAGCAACTGTGTATCCTCCAAATACACCAATGCATTTAGTGCCTAGAACACTTCCCACTAAGAGCAAGACCTTAATCAGCATTTATGTAGTTTACCAACTATTTGTTGATTTTGAGAAAACGTGTAAAAAGAGAATCACACCTACTGGGATAACTGAAGGGGAAAGGGGTTTTGAGCAAACTAAAGAATGTTATTTAACTGAGGTCATGCCTTTCTTTAAAAAATTAAAAGGTCAATTTGAGAGTCTTAAAAAGGGGATAGAAATTGAGATTAAAGAAATGGAAAAGGAATTTGATGCAATGATAGTTGAGGTCAATAATTATGAACGAGAACTTAAGTATAATGAAATTGAAAGAAAGAATCTGCACATCTTTAATGATAATCTGATTTCTCAATGTGTTGCTCAAGATGTGTTCTACACTACTACAAATTCTTCTATTACTGCATCTCAATTTCATGAATTATCTGTTGCTTTAAAAGTTTCCCATGATCGTGTCATTGAGCTTGAAACAAAAAATTCAAAATTGCAGGAGAAAATAGAACAGGATGATCACGATAACCTGGTTAAACGTTTTTATAAATTAAAAGTTGAACATCTTGCCTTGCAATTAAAATATCAACATCTGAAAGAAAATGTTAAAACCTCAAATATCAAGACATCCTCTGATGTTCCTGAGTTTGATGCAGTTTTTGAAATTAGCAAACGTGATGAAAAAATTCGAGCTCATTATAACACGATCAAAAGATTGAAAGCCCAAATTTCACAACTGAAAGGTGAAAAGAAGGATGCGACTGGTTCCCATATGCCTCCACCTTTAGATTCTCAGAATTTCCAACTTCAAAACATTATTGATAACTTGCAAAAGGAAAATGATTGTTTTAAAGCTGAAATTTCAAAGGTTAATGATCAAAACAAAGAGTTATGTGTTTCATTCAAAGCTAATCATGATAAACACATTGAAAAGATAACTTCTTTACTTAACGATATTGAGAATCTGAAGCGTGAGGTGAAAGAAGAATTACCAATCCCTAATTGCAAATATTCTGTTCCTAAGGTTTAGGTTGGTGATAAGTATGCCATCGATATGTTATATATTCCCCCGCCCATTAGGAACAATGAACCTGCACATAAAGCATATCTCTCATACCTTAATGATAGTTTGAAAGGTCTCCGTGAGATAATTGAAGATGAAAGAATAGAAAAACCTTTTGATAGTACTATAGCCTATGCCTGCATGGATGCCAAAAGATCTCAGGAACTCTTAGAGTACGTAATTTTCACAAGTCCGAAATCCAGTATTAGGCAAGATAGAATAGTTGCACCCAGTTCTATGCCTAAGAATGTGACTCTTAATGTGCCTCACAAAGCTTCAGATCCCAGCACTTCTAGATCACTAATGCAAAGAGTAGTATCACCAACTAATATTCCTGTTGTTCCTTCTACAGGAGTAATCAGCAACACTAAGGTTAGCGGGTAAAAGCCTTCAGGCAATACAATGCGAAATAGGATCTTGCCAGCCAAAAGTGATGAAGAAAAGAAAGTAGAAGAACACCCTAGGAAGAATAAGTTTGAGCTGAATAAAACGAATCGTGTTGATTCTATTATTAGCTATAAGCGTATTGTAATTAATTTGAATTCTGCTACCTTTTGCAAAACATGTAAGGAATGTTTGATTTCTGGTCTTAATCATGAATGTGTTGTGAATGAGGTGATAAATATTGTTAATCCTCCAGTCAAAATTATAAAAAATGCTAAACAGGTTAAGGAGATCTGGAAGCCTAAAAGAAAAAGGGTTAGTCACTATTGGAAGCCTACAGGAAGAAAATTTAGTAATGTGGGTTATCAATGGAAACCTACTGGCTGGAAATTCAAATTGAATGAATCTTGTCCTAAGATGTCTAGATCTATGCCTTCTAAGAAATGGATGCCTACTGGTAGAATCATACCTTTAAGAAGTGCTCACACTAAAAATAGGTCCACTGCCACTACTAGTTTTGCATCCAATACTAATGAGGTCATATCTGCTATTTTTGATGTGGGTACTCCAATACTTTGTACTAACCAAACGGAACCCATTCGCTCATGGGGATCCAAATTATCCAGTCATCCATTCTTGTCTGTGTTCAAATGCAGGTCGTACAAATCGTCCTTTAGTATTTGGACTCAGGCCGCTCAAAGCATATGACTAGAGATCGCTCGCGGCTCATGAATTTCGTGAGTAAATTTATCGGGACTGTTAGATTTGGAAATGACCATTTTGGAGCAATTATGGGTTATGGAGATTATGTAGTTGGTGACAGTGTAATTTTCTGAGTATATTACGTTGAAGGTCTTGGTCATAATTTGTTTTCTGTCTGTCAATTATGTGATTCTGATCTAGAAGTGGCCTTTAGAAAACATACTTGCTTCGTTAGAGAACTTGATGGTGTGGAACTTTTAAGAGGAACACGTGGAACAAACTTATACACCATCTCTATCGAAGATATGATGAAGTCTTCTCCAATCTGCTTACTATCAAAGGTCTCTAAAACAAAGTCATGGTTATGGCATCGTCGTCTCAATCACTTGAACTTCGGCACCATTAATAATCTTTCTAGAAAGGACCTAGTAAGAGGCTTACCCAGATTGAAATATGAGAAAGATCATCTTTGTTCAGCATGTCAATTGGAAAAAAGCAAGAAATATGCCCACAAACCCAAACCTGTAAACTCTGTTATAGAAGTTCTTCATACCCTTCATATGGATTTGTGCGGACCAATGAGAGTGCAAACTATAAACGGGAAGAAATATGTGTTAGTAGTTGTTGATGACTATTCTCGGTTTACTTGGGTTAAGTTTTTGAGGACAAAGGATGAAACTCCCGACGTCATCATCAAACTTGTTAAATAGTTGCAAGTCCGGCTTAATAAAATAGTCAGAATCATCCGCACAGATAATGGAACTGAGTTTTTCAACAAAGAACTTAGTCAGTTCTATGAAAGCATTGGGATCAGCCATCAAAGAAGTGTTCCTCGCACTCCTCAATAGAACGGTGTAGTTGAAAGACGAAATCGAACACTTGTGGAAGCCGCTAGAACTATGCTAATTTACTCAAAGGTTCCAATGTTTCTCTGGGCTGAAGCCATCGCCACTGCTTGCTACACCCAAACTTGTTCTCTCATCCACACCTCTCATGGAAAAACTCCATACGAACTTGTCCACAATCGAAAACCTGATCTCTCTTTCCTTCGTGTGTTCGGTGCTTTGTGCTATCCAACGAATGATGGTCAAGATTTAGGTAAATTAAGAGCTAAGGCGGACATCGGAGTTTTTGTAGGCTATGCATCAAATAGGAAAGGTTACCGAATCTACAACAAAAGAACCCGCGATATCATGGAAACTATTCACGTCACGTTCGATGAGCTGTCTGAGGATATGGCTCCTGGACAATCCAGTTCTAGACCCGCACCTCAATTTCTATCAAGGAGTACCATCAGTTCCTCTTTTGTACATAATCACTCCCTAGCAGTTCCATATGTACCTCCATCTGAAGAAGATTTGAAGAAACTATTTGATCCAATGTTTGATGAATACTTTGAACCCATTGATAATGATCATTCTACAACATCAACAGTGGAGGCTTCTGAACCAATCATCACAGAGAATCCATATGTCTCAATGCCTCTATCTCCAGAAGCTCCAGCTGCCGATCACTCATCATCATCCTCAAACCCTCAATCATCGGTTGTACATCATGGAATTGGTAATTTTGATGGAGATAATCCTCTTGCTACTCCCGAAGATGCTCCATTTGAGAACATATTTGCTCCTGAACATTCTCAAGAACCATCCTTATCAGGAGATCCAAACTCTGCTACTTCAGTTCCTCAACAACAACCATATGAACATCTCAGAAGATGGACACATGATCATCCATTGGACAATATTATTGGTAATCCATCTCGTCCGGTATCCACTTGTAAATAACTTGCCACAGATGCCTTATGGTGCTTCTTCAACTCTGTATTATCAAAGATCGAACCTAAAGATGTCAAAACAGCTATGTCTGAGGACAGCTGGTTTAGCGCTATGCAAGAAGAAATCCATGATTTTGATCGTCTTGATGTATGGGAATTAGTACCAGCTCCAGACTGTGCTATGATTATCGCTCTTAAGTGGATCTTCAAAGTGAAACTTGATGAACATGGTGATGTTCTGAAGAATAAGGCAAGACTTGTGACTAAAGGATACCGACAAGAGGAGGGTATTGACTTTGAAGAATCATTTGCTCCAGTTGCACGTATCGAGGCTATCAGAATCTTCTTGGCTAATGCTGCTAGTAAGAACATGGTAGTCTATCAGATGGACGTGAAGACTGCATTTCTTAATGGAGACTTGAAAGAAGTGGTATACGTCAGTCAACTGGAAGGTTTTATGAATCCAGAGCATCCTACTCATGTCTATCGCTTGAAGAAGGCCCTTTACGGTTTGAAGCAAGCTCCTAGGGCATGGTATGATACGCTATCGAAGTTTCTTCTATCCAATGGATTCAGCAAAGGAGCAGTTGATCCGACACTGTTCACCCGAAAGTCAGGCAACCATTTAATTCATGTTCAAATCTATGTTGATGATATTATCTTTGCCTCGACCGACCACAATGAATGTGACCGATTTTCAAATGAGATGGGCTCCAAATTTCAAATGTCAATGATGGGACAAATGTCATTTTTCTTGGGATTACAAATTTCACAAAGTCCCGGAGGCATTTTTATCAATCAATCTAAATACGCAAATGAAATTTTAAAGAAATTTGGATTTTATACCAGTGACCCTGTTGACACTCCCATGGTGGAGCGTACAAAACTGGATGAGGACCACTCAGGGATCATGGTAGATCAAACGAAATATCGTAGTATGATTGGATCCCTGATGTACCTCACAGCCAGCAGACCAGACATTTTGTCCGCTGTATGCATGTGTGATAGATACCAGGCTAAGCCTACCAAAAAGCACCTTGAAGCGGTTAAACGGGTCTTTCGGTATCTCCAAGGAACCATTAACATTGGACTTTGGTACCCGAAGGACACCGGTATGTCACTAACGGCCTATGCAGATGCTGACCATGCAGGATGTAAAGATACACGTCAAAGTACGTCAGGAGGTGCTCAATTTTTAGGTGATAAGCTTGTGAGCTGGTCTTCAAAGAAACAAATGAGCACTTCCATATCATCTACAGAGGCTGAATACATAGCCATGTCATCTTGTTGTGCTCAAATCTTATGGATGAGATCCCAATTATCTAACTATGGCTTTGTATTCAACAAAGTTCCTCTGTACTGCAACAATGTTCAACATTCAAGAGCTAAGCACATTGACATTCGACATCACTTTATCAGGGAACAAGTTGAAAATGGTGTGGTTGAACTATACTTCGTGAGGACTGAATATCAGTTAGCAGACATCTTCACCAAAGCTCTTTCTTGAGAACGTTTTGAGTTTATTCTTCCACGACTTGGCTTGAAGAGCCTTCAACCAGAAACACTCAAACGTCTTCAGGAGGAAGACGAGGAGTAAAGGTGTTCGTCTCTATCTATTCTCTGTACATATCTTCTTAAAAACAAAATACAAAATTATAAAATCAACAAAAAGAAAATAGAAAAATATAAATCTTTCAAAAATTCATAAAAATTAGAAAATCTTGAAAATTTCCAAAAAATATCATCATTTTGTCATGTTTTTCCTGGTTCGATAACATCTACGGACTTTGATTTGTCACTCAAAGAATGTCACGGGTCTCTAGATGAAGTTCGAATTAAAAAAAAAAAAAAAAAAAAAAAAAAAAAAAAAAAAAAAAACACGAATGGAGAAAAATGATGGTTTATTGTCATTTCAGGCAGTAACCCATTTTAAAAGAAAGAACAGAGCCATGCTTAATCTTTAATTTTCAAAAATCATGCTCTGATTCTAAAAACAAATGTTTGTCACCAAAAAGACAAATGTTTCTTTCCAAATATTTTTCCTTCTAATGATTCTTCTGAAAAATATTTGTCATCTAATGAAAACAAAATTGCTTTGAAAATACCTTAGACTCTATTTTGAAAATCATCCGGGCTTATCATATGTCAAAAATCTCTATCACTCAATCAACAACTTATGTCATTGATTGATGGGGAGAATGATTTCAATCAAATCAAAAGGAGTATTTTTCAAACAATTGGCACGTAAACGAGAAAGGTCTACTTTCGGTTAATCAAAAAGAACAATGTTATATACAATTGGTTCATGACCTTGACTAATGTTATGTTTTCAAAAGATACTCATGCATGTGTAAACAATGAAGTTTAAAGTTCGAAAATCTAATCCTTATCAGTTGAAATGTTTTTTTTTTTTTTTTTTTTTTTTTTTTTTTTTTTTTTTTTTTTAAAAACAAGTCACAATTCTTCTCAAAAGTTTTTCAAAAATTATTTTAAATTAATAGAGATCACAAATCTCAAAGGATTTGAAAATTGTGATCGGGGGAGAATTTGTGATTTAAATTGGACATAAACTGATAATTTGATAAGTGGTTTAGAAATATAACAACATACTCTCCTCCCCCAAAAGGATTGAAAACGTGATTGAGTTGTCTCAAAGTGCAGGCTCCTTCTAATATGTGCAAAACTCTTTCATATCTCGATGCACACATTGAGGGGGAGCAATCTTATGAAAACCTCATCCTTCCCCGATATGTTTTATCTACTTGAATTGATCGGGAAGTGATGATGATTATTTTAGAAAATGTTAATCAAAAGATTGGATCTTTCTTTCTCAATCTAAGATTTCAAAAGTCCTCTTGCCTCCATGTGTTAAAATAATTTATAATACTTGAAGCACATGTTGAGGGGGAGCATTTCTAAAACATCAAAAACAATTAAGATACAAAATGCTTTGATTATATATCACAAGTATCTTGATTGATTTTTCAAATGGTTTTCAATTGGTTTCAAGGCGGAAGAATAATACCAAAAGACCGACCAATTTTACTTTATGAATGGTGATATAAGGATGATAAGGTTAGGTATTAGTTCCAACGATCTGCCAGAGCCGGAGGGATCTACCCAGGGACAATTCACTAGATAGTGTAGAAGTCCTTAGGTATATTGAGAAAATGAGAAATATGAGAATTTGGGAAGAGTGCCGACTGAGATTGAGCTAGAACTGGAATAAACCCAACAAGGTTCTAGTAATGAAGTCTTGGTAAGCACTGAAGGGGTTGAAGAATGAAAAAGAAATGAATGTGAAAAGGGTGAAAAGAAATAGCCCTCTAACAATTCAACCTTAGGGCAGAAACCGGGTTCAATACATATGCTACTGGTGGTTACTTAGGTAACACTGGTATTGAAGACAAGACATCATGGACCCAGTGATGCACTGCACTAAACTTCCCAAGCTACTCAAGTTCCTCTTAAAAGGGCTTGTTTCATTCTCACGGGGAACCTACATAATCTATTGACTTTCTCTTAGAGATTGTTGATATTGAAGAAGGAGACCCTCTCCCTAGTCTCTGGCATAGGAAACCTAATGTGCACTATTGAGTCTAGAGCCAAAAGATCATCCACAATATCTCGTTAGGACACAAAATTAATGAAGACTTGCTGTTTCACACAATGTGGAAAGTAAGAATATATTTTAAGATTCCTACGCCTTATCCTTGTGGTATTGCCAGAAGATTCGAGTGATATGTAAAAGTATTCACGATAAAGATGGAAATCCTTCTAGAGCCAACATCAAACAAGCTCTTGGTGGGTGACATGTGAGATCTTTCATAAGATCAAGATTGTGACAACTGGATAGAAACGATGGGGCGATTCAATCTTGAATCAACCTTGGTCCAGGAAATGAATTGACGGATACCTTTGAAAAACCGGTCGTTGTGCTTAAAAGTTCTTTTCTATAGCACATCGACTGCGTATTAATGTTTCAAAATTAAAAGGTATTTATGATTGATAATTGATTTTCCATAAAACCTTCGTTGTATTGCAAAACACTTTCTATTAAGCAATACACGATTGTTTTCAAATCATTTTCATCAATCAGTGAATCTCAATTCGCTGGTTCACTCACTCCGTGTTGTCTTCTTTGAGACATTCCGGTGTGAGAACATCTAGAACAGTTGCGAAACCCTATCAAGGAGATTCTTCAGAATTATACCTGATCACAAGCAGTATTTGTACTGATCAACGAGGAACCGTGGGCCGTGTACCTCTATTCAACAAAAGTGATCAAAGACACTTTCGTGCGTATTATTGCTAACTGTTTTATGTAGGGACACCCGACGGTTGCAGCTGATCAGAATTGAGAAGTCAATCCTTTCCGCATGCTCACACATCGCTCTCACACCTAAAGAAATCATGATATGTGCATATCTTCATCAACTGGTTATGATATTCTTCAATCCATGCTTCTGCTACTCTGATACAAATATCTTAATCAACAAATGCTTTCGCAACTCTGATAAGAAGATATCATGATCCAAAATGTGAGCATGACGGTCCAAAAGTCACAACATCACATAATGGCGATACATCAAAAGGATGAGCCAGAGATTTCCTGTGACTGATAATCTCAAAACTGGCTCATAACTCAACATCACGTGGATCAGATAAAGACCTACACTTGTATCAACAAAACATGCAGAACATGAAGAATCAAAGACTACGAGCTACAGAGCAAAGGGCTTAATCTAAGAAACCAAGAACATCAAAATTTATATCTGTTGTAATCAATGTAATCTGAGGTGACCTCCCTTAGGGGGAGATTGTTAGGATTTAGTAAATCTAGTAGTTAAAGTGTCGGTCACCTCAAGTATATGTACTCGTTAGAAAGCTCGTATTCGTGGTCATTTAGTAATAGTAAGTAGTTTACTTAGTAACACCGTGGAGGACGGACAGGTTTTTACCCATTGTATACCTGATCCACAGCCTAAAGTAGGCGCCCTATGTTTGTACCTATAAATACCCTTTGCCCTCCAAGGCAAAGGGTTGGAGCTTTCATAATTCATTTTTATTTGTCTCACTAAGGTTCCCATTCTCTCCCACTTTCTCTCTCTAAACCTTATTCCTTACGCCTAACATATGTGCTTATGATGTGTTTGTGATAAACCAAGATGCTACAAAAACGCTCTAGTGAGATCGACGAGGCTTATGACGATAAGCAAGTCGGATGTAAACAGTGCCAATCGGGTCTAACCCGACTTAAGGCGAACTATGCATGACGACGTCAAACAGGAATTCCGCATAAGCAGAGACGTATAGTGATGTCAGAAGTGTTACAGTTCGAGAGGTATTGCGATGCCAGTGTGTCGTGTGAGTGCGGGCTTTCGTGATGTTCGGTGAGTGTGTGTGTGTTCACCTAAAGCTCATCATTCCCCAAACCAAACTCTATCCCTGACATAATTCTGTTATAACTACTCCGAGTATCACAAAATTCACCTCTGAGTCGGACATAGGTGATCAGTCCATGTCCCACTGTCCCTAGCTGAATATAGGTGATCAGTCTATATTCACCCGAGGTTCAATAAATTTTGATATACCCGACTTAGTTATACTAGCACCATGTCCTCTATATCCCAAATCATTCCCAAGGCTACTACTAGTGTGCAAGCTCTAATCTGGTTAATAAGATTACGCAAGGGAATTGCATAACTATGTGCAAGGCATAGTGCGTGCGTAAGCATGAGGACATACTTACTAGGTGTGCTTAAGCACGAGGACATGCTTTTTGTGCGTGTATAGCATTAGGGCATGCTTATAGTGTGTGCATAAGGATGAGGACATACTTATGGTGAGTTGCTAAGATAGGCAGACTTAAATCGACTACTAACAAGGCACACATTCGACAAGTGTCCCATCAAACAAATCATCAAATAAGTCATAAACATCTCATCAATCATCTCATCAATCAACTCGTCTAATGTGTTCTCAATTATCTACATCCTTAAACTAGTCATACGCAAGGCTTCAGCTTGGCAGGCAGGCACGTGGCGGTCATAGGGCTAAGTTTTCGAAAAAGTGGTTATAGTCTAGGTTTTGAAAATACCCAGTTCTCTATAACCTAGGCTCTGATACCAATCTGTAACACCCTAAAATTTGGGTCCAGCGGAAGCGTACGAACCTTTGGGTTCCACAATCTTGGTATCACAACATAAGGTACAAAGAATGGTTTTTATTCCATTTATTTATAATAAGATTCATTAATTTGAAACCATAAGTTTACATTAATGAAAGTAGTACGTAAATAGGACCAAAAGATAATTAAAGCGGTCTCGTTTATTCATCAGAGTCGCCTATGACCATGCCCCTTGCCAAGCGTTTCCAATAGTGAGCTAACGCCTTAAACCTGAGAACACATGCTAAAAAGGTCAGCTTACGCTGGTGAGTTCATAGAGTTTAGTTACAAAAGTAATAGTGAACCTGAAAGAGTTTAATTGCTATGTGCGACCTAGGCAGTTATAATACACATTCCAATCAACAATCAATCCAATCCATACTCAATCAATCAACAATAAGTTTGAGATCTCAATGCAGGGCCCTGAGCGACTCTAGCCAACACAGTCGTAGCAAGGCCTAGAATACAAGCTACCCTGGACTAGGTCGGTCAATTCTTAGCTAGGCATCGCGTTATAGCATAGAGATGCTACCCTAGTCTAAGTCAACAAATGTCGCATGTCTAACATTTCCTAGTCAACACATTAGCAATTCAATAAAATAGTGGCAAGTCCAAGAAATAGTTTGCGTTCACATAAACACGTAAAACATTCAATCACCAAATCAATATACCAAACAACAGTCATTCTGAAATCATATTCACGTATCCAGTTATGGCTCGTTAAAAGCAGCATGTATTCTCCTCCAAAATAGTTATGAAAACTTTAGAAAAGAGGGGCTACGAAACTCACCTTAGCCACAACAATGCACTATTCACTATTGACACGACTGGCATCTAAGGCTAATCTCCATGGCATCCCAAAGAATGTACGACAAGTATGATAGAATAGAAGTGACTCAACCTAATGCGTATACGATATTCTTAAAATATGGATCATACGATAAAGAAGTCAATAAAAGTAATGCATTGCAGTTTCCGTGGATCATTCATATTATTACTTTCAAAAGTCCATTATCGTTCCCAAAAGTTTATATTTAATACCTCCAAAAGTTTAGTTTTAACGTTTCGTGTGGTGGTAAGGAACATAGACGCGACGCACAACTCAAGCGAAAGAAGAGAAGTCGTCGACATAGTCGAGACGTACTAATCTAGAACGCACGCCAAAAAGAAAAGACATCGACAAGGTCAAGAAATATTGACAATACTCAAGCTAGTCAAATACTAGGAAATAATGACAACTATTTATTTAAATATAAATCGATTAACTTTCGGTAGTTTCCCCATAATCCCAAACGTACATGTTTATCATAAAAGATAAGTTCCATTTATCGCTCAATTAATAAAGGTTTCATAATCGCCACTCATGATTATACAAGTTTAATAGAAAGTACTTCTTATAAAATATACCATTGTAGTGTTTTATAACGATATATTCATTATTCAATGTTTTCGAAACATTACGTCTTTGTCATATCGTCATCTCAAAATAACATTTCCCAACAAGTTTCTAAAGGTTAACTTGTTTATTATAAAACACAAGTTATTATCATAGTTGATAAAGGTCTATAATTAGTAAAACCGTATTTGTTGACAATATATGTCTAATTATTTCGTTATTAGTTAATATGTGACGATAAAACACTTATAAAGTATTCTTAGTTAATATGTCAAAACGTTTAACAAGTAATTCAATACCAATATAACTCGCATAGTAAACGTTATTCCAAATTTATGACCCGTAGTTGATTCTTATGAAGTATATGAAATATCAATATCAATTATTAATTACTGATACGCGTACAACGCGCGTTCGGGGTCAAAGGAACTTCCTTTTCGTCGAGCAAGTTTTTCAACACCCTAGGCAGTTAACCTAATCGTTGTAGTGTAGTATTAGGGTAAGCCTCGGGAATTGATATCTTTCTTTAGGGGAATAGGAATGCTAGTGAGAAATTACTACGCTAAGGTTGGGGTTGAGGAAGATTGTTTTTTTTATCTTTTTTATGTTTTTTTTAGAAAATGGAAAGGTACGAATCTCGGGGTATTGGATTTGGGGGGTGGTATTTCTACCGATTACTCTACTTATCTAATTATCTAAACTAAGGTGAGTGTAGTCTATGTCTATTGTTGTGTACTCTTATGATGATTAAAAATGTGTTTACTTAGATACTATTACTCCCTAGTTATCTCCTATTGATGGTTGAATTGTCACGTCCTTATTCTTAACGCGTTGTGTCTTCTAAGGTCGTAGGGTATGCGCTTCTCCCTAACTCTTTGAGACTACCTTAAGGTTATTGCCTACGAAATCTCTAGGATTCATAAACTAACTATAAGGTTATCTTTGGATGTTTAGACTACAATAACTCTAGGTGATTATAAACTAATGTTCACAAAGATTACTCAAGCATTAAAAACACAACGAATGACCTATCGCAATACTAGGTCAATCACAATTAAGATAAGAGACAACCAATCAATATTCAATACCTAGGTTTCATAGATCTAAGCAAACACAAAAGTAAATTAGCCGGACATGGAAAACATGCAAGCATAAACACAAACAATTGAAGACATAATTGAATTAATGAAGTAAATCACTTATCTTGTTGTAAAATAGGGTATGGAACCCTAAGATATTGCCCAAGACAGCCTATGTTCGGTTTAGGTTTTTACTCCACAAAACTACCTCTCTTAAAATACTGAAAATCCGAATTCTATATATAGAGTTACAATATGCAACGGCGTCACTCTTTAATTGTGACGTCGTCGGGTCGCCGCCATTAGGTTTTCGTCTTGGCCACGTCAACTCTGTGACAGTGTCACCTTATGCTTGTGACGCCGTCGGCTTCAACCTCTGACGCCGTCGGGATCCAAATCTAGGCAGTCTGAGTTGTGACGCCCTACTCTTTTAAACCTGATGTCGTCACTTGTAAAATAGCAATTTGCTCTCTGAGTCATCTCAAGGTGTGTCGCGACGGCATCACTGTTAAGCTGTGACACCGTCCCCTTCTGTTTCAGCAGCTTAAGTGTCTCGATTCTTGACTTTGGCCATTTTCTTCATATAATCGCGCCTTTTCGTTCGAATAAGTGTCATTCCAGCAATTTGCCTTCAAGAGACCTAAAAAGTGAAAAGGAACGAAATTAAGTAGTAACGGATACAAAAGTGATCAATTAAGGGCTTAAATGACCCCTCAAAAGTGTACCTTTTAAATCCTTATCAATTACGTAGCTTAGATTCTTTAATGTTACCACACCATTTTTATAAGTACTTATTAAATCAAGTCTAATATCGTGTACCATGATAGTTCTATCCCGTTATCGATGTATAATTAATTCGTTACATTTTCCAAGTTTACACATTGACGAATTACTAGTTAACCGTTAAACTTATATTATTTAAGCATTTCATTAGTCCCGATATCTCATCATAATGATTATTAGTTTTAATATGTCCGTTAGTATTTGTTTCCACATTCCATATTAACCGCACTTACAACTTATAACTATTAATGCGCCTTATCAATTTGTATCTATAACTAGTTCAACTCTTTGTTATATCTAATTTACTAACTAAGTCGATACTTATTAACAAACAAGAATTATCACAACTTAATCAATATTACCAAATTTGAGAATCCCCATGGTTTAACCCGACCCGACTCACGGTTGACCCGACCCGTAAGTGATCCGAGAACCAATATAATCACCAATCCCATGAGTTGACCCGACTCACTTAGTCAACTCGACTGAGTGAGTCATTCGTACCCCAAACTGTCACCACAACAAGAATACTAAACTACACGAAAATTTACAAAACCTATTTACTTCTATTTTAATCCCACGCACATATAATGTTATAATCGAATATAAAAACATCAAACTCGAGGCTTACTAATTCACGACACCACTTATACCCATTCATCACACGAAAATATACCACCACGTTTTCTTTTCAGTTTAGCCATTGTCACGTTTCATTTTATTCGTATTATGTCAACCCACGAAAACAACAACACAACAATATATATGACTAGTCCCAAATAGAAACAAACGTATATACATAATTAAAAATGGGTGCTTCGCGTTTACCGTGAGAAAGAAAGGAACGAGAAGCATTATGGAGGTGTCTTTACGAGTACAACTCGTAACCCACCAAGCTTGACCCTTAGAAAACGTTTACCCAAGAACCCTACTAATTTCGAATCTAAAAAAATTAGATTAAGGGCGCGTTTGGATGATACGTGGCGTGTGGGTTACAAAAACGTAACCACAATTGCTTGATCTATCATCTAGGAGGGGTGGTGTAATTACTGGAGGTCGCCGGAATTTTGGCCAAAAAATTTGATGGCGCTGGAACCCTAGGGAGGGTTAGCCGGATTTTAGAGAGAGGTGAGAGAGTAATATTGTGTGTGTTTTTGTAGAGAGAGAAAGTAAGGAAGAGAAATAAGGAGAGTGGTAGGAGTGGGAGTATATATACTCCAAGGAGGGGCCTAATGTGTACAATGGAAAGTGTAAGGGCGGCCATGAAACTTATCAAAGGACTAGTTTTTCATCTCTCTCAATCTTTTGATATATTAGGTTCGGGACTCGTTTAGCCTAGTAAACAATGATTCATGACACGGGAATTACGCCAACGTTCTTAGAATATTATTTCCAATGAAAACGATATATAATACGACTCGTATCTCAAATTAGCTTAAACGATCGCTCTAATTGACATTTCTCCAATAACGACACATCGAGGAATTTACGAGTTGTCACACTTTGTGAAACCGGGTTAAACAAGACATGAAGGGAAGGAAGCACGCGGGGTTAAAACGTGAGCAGTGAACGTTGTTGTGGAAAGATTGGAACGTCTATGTAACGAGAAATAAAAGGAGTACTCAAGGAAATTTGCTTGTGGAAAACGTGGAAAAAACGACACAAGGGTTACAACAACAACGAAGAGGAAGCAAAAACAAACATATAGTTTGTTTTGGTGAAGGATACCGTGAGGGGTATCAAGTTTGTGTGAGGAAAGGAATTGGATTTCGAGGCAAAAGAAAATAACACAACATAGATCACTTGGAAGGATACCGTGAACAAAGGACGGATCTAGGAGACGTTGTGGAGAAGAAATCAAGACACACAAAGGAATGTGCGTGACAAACGCAAGGAGTAAAGTTGCTTGTGGATTGGTTGAAAGACACCGAGAGAAGAAAACAATCTAGGATTGTTTGTGAGAAAGAAAGCGTTAGCAATACAAAGAACAACAACAATGGCAAACAAAAACAAGCCGATCACTTGTTTGAGAAAATACCGACGGGTATTCGGAATTTGTTGTGAGACATGGTGTGGAACAAAAGGAGAACAAAGAAGAGTATTGTGGAACAACGTTTTGGAGAAGGACAAGCAACAACAACGAAAAACAAAAAAAACTAACAAATTGTTTTGTCGTGGAGGAAATACTACCGAGTAGTATTAGTGAAAAAGGCAAACGAATTGCTTTGGTTGAAAAATACCGAAAGGTATTTGAGAAAGATTTTGTGAAAGGAGGACTTTGAAATTCGGAAAAACAACAACAACAAAACAAAGATTCGCTTGGAAGGATACCGAGAACAACTTAGGTTTGTTTGGAAGGGAATCCGTGAACAAGAAGGAGTGTAGGGTACGTTTTGTGGAAAAGGAATTCAAGTCAACACAAAGGAAAGGAACAAAACTCAGGATGCTTGGAGAATTGAGGCATGTGACCGAGTTAGATTTTTGTGGGCAACGGTTTGAAGGCCACAAAGAAAGGAAGAGAACGCGTAGAAAGGCGTGAAGATTCAAAGAACAAGACTTAAACAATTATGGGGAATTGTTGGACCATAATTGTAAAAGTCTTGTTGGACAAGGTTCAAAGTACAGCGAACGAAAGCCAAGGGACTAAAAATGTTACTTTGATATTTAATAACCGTTTGGCGGCTAAAAGCGGTTATAGGTAGTTATTGGCGGTTACAAAATTTAGTTATTAGTTAGTTATTTTTGGTTACACCTTTTCATGAAGGGACACAATGGTTCGCTGTGAAGCCTATATAAACGCATCATATGTACAAGTTGTAATGTGTGTCTAATGTTAACAATGTAACCATGTTATGTTGTAAGTAATATAATGAATCAATTTCTTGTCATTCTTGTCATTCGATCCTGTGGAAATTCGCTATAAAACCTGTACAAAAGTTAGGCTAGATGCTTAGCGGGTTTAGGTTGTTTGTGGGTGGTTGGCTTTTAGGCGTCTTTTGCTTGCCTTGCCCTTTGCGTTTTTGGTTTTTGAGGCCTCGTTTTTGCTTTCCCGTAGCTTTAGGCCCCGTGCGTTGTTTGCGTTGCTATGTGTTGCTCCTTAGGTTTGCCTGCTTTTCTTGCCCTTTGCGTTTTGGTTTTTGGTACCTAGTGTGTTCTGCCTTGGCTTTAGGCCCCGTGTGTTGCCTTGCTTTGCTTTGTGTTGCTCCCTTAGGTTGGCCTGGTTTTCTTTGTGTCTTGGTTCTTTGTTTTCGGCTGCGCTTTGCTTTTGTGCTATTTTGCTTGTGCTTTTGCGCGGTTCCCTTTTTGTATCTGCTCTGTTTGCTTGTTCTGTTGCTTTCTTTTGCCTGCATTTTGCATATTGTTTTTATGTCTTGTGCTCTTATTTCTTTCCTATCTCACCCGCACACCTGCACTTGCCGGAGGTCTCGTTGGAAGCAATCTCTCTACCCTCGGGGGTACCCTAGAGTAGGGGTAGGATCTGTCTACATTTTACCTCCCCCATACACTGCCCCGACGGGATTGGGTTTGTTGTTGTTATTGTTGTTGTGATAAATATGGGTCAAATTTTGTTACCTGATAAGAAATTATAAAAACATAAACGAATTGACAGTTTCACACGATTAGTATATGTTTCACATCCAATATGATCAACAACTAAAATTTAACTACTAACCAATAATGAATCACGATGGTGATTCATTAATGTTTTAAACTAACCACTTCAATGATAACTAATAGCTACCCTTCAATATGCTTAAGATCCACTGGCCACCACTACTATCTGATGAAGACAAGATCTTACCACGTATTTCTGTTAAAATAACTAATTTAATTTTATCTCCAAAACAACTTCTTACTGCTGCAAGAAAATGGAATGATTTACTCACCTGTTTACCAATGCTGAATGAGACATAATTGTATTTCTTCATATATCCGATAGTACAGTTCACTGTCATGGCAAACATGTAAAACAAGATAACAATTACCAGAGGCCCCGTTAGGAAGGGAAAAAGGAATATCTCGAAGAAGGTAATCAGAATCGCTATAATGAAGGCCTTTGTAACGGTATACCTTCTATGTTCAACCATTATAACATTATAAGAATCTAGAATTATCATAATGGTAGAAAAAGAACTTGATGCAACACTATATTACATAAGAAAGCATTCCACTAAAAAGAAGAATTGTTAACAATTATGATTAAAACAATTTAGTGGTAAACAGCCAAATGGCACTAGTATAATCACTACCTCCGCCTACGGATTTTTCACCCTTTGCCGACGCCCTGTCGTCGGCAGCAATAATCCCGACGACAAGGCGTAGGCAGCCGTTAGTCGGCTGAGGCTCGTTGAGAACCACTATCCCGACGATAAAATAACCACCGTGTCGACGCCAATGTGGGTCCCATAACACTTTCTGGTCAACGGTTTTGTGTGGTGGAAACATATGGTGCCGACGACAGGGCGTCGTCACCATAATGCTAATCACTCTCTTGATTAGAAAAAGGTCAACGAAATTCAAACATGTTAAGTAAAACTTTGGCGGGACGAGTTGGCGCCAACTTATATTTTGGCAGGATAATAATGCCGACGCCCTGTCGTCGGCATAGTAAACACTCATAATATTATCACTTTCTTCCCGACAACAGGGCGTCGGGATTATAACGAGCTAAGTAATTAGTACTAATCAAGCACTAATATGCCAATATATTAGTTAACTTTTCCAACGCCTGATCGTCGAGAAAATTTGAGCGCGAAAAGAACCCGTCAAAAATTAGGCTAAAAATCCAAAGTCAAATTTGACTATGATGATGCTGACGCCCCGTTGTCGTCATTATTTTGGAAAAAAAATTCAACGCACCAGCCTCTGGTCAAGAGCTTTTTTTGTCATTTGACTATGATGATGCGTATATTGCCGATGACAATGTGTCTTCGGCAATATTTCGTAGCCTGTTCTGCCAATTCTTGTAGTGTGGGTGGAAGTGTATAATAATTACCAGAAAGTAAATTCAGAAAGTCGCCGAATGAATGGTCTGAACTCATCAGAGCCTTTCATACGTAGCAACAAACCATCAGTAGCATCAATTTTAGGATGACGCAATGGTGAAAAAAAATAGCCCAATAATATAAGTGTGAAGGACCACAAAAAATAGATAATGAAGTACCCCCTTTGAAGGTAAATACACGTAGTGCAAGAATAAATGCTAAGGTTGTTGTTCCGAGCCACCTATTACGTATGTGTAGGACTGTTTTATCTAGGTATATCTGGTAAAGCCTACGCAACTGCCTCCATTGATCCAGAGTTGTTGTTCCGGCAGCTTAAATACCCTCCCTGGAAATTCAGCCTCATAACCCTAAAGTAACACAATCACACAAACACATTCAAACGCTATATCATGCAAAAACAATTCAAGTGATGATGATCATTTAATATAAAAGCTATCAAAGGCTCAAGACACACTAATTAAGGAACAACATGCCCTATGAATGTGACTTGCTCTCTCAGCCAAAGCATCCAGCCGAAGGGACCAAAACCATCCGGACACGTTACAGCAAATCAACTAGACCAATTATAAAAGCATAATCCAAGCCGAGGTGACACATCCCCTACCGAAGGGTTGACCACAAGCGCTTTGGTGAAACGGTCACATGGCGTCACCATGTATAAAAGGGAAGGAATCTTGATCAGAACCACTGACCTGATTCAGAAAGAGCCTAAACATAGCAAGTCAAAGTCCCGCCCGAAAGGGTCACTTTCACCACATGTGACCCTCAGGTAAAGACAAGACTTCTCACCTATATAAAGAGAGGAAGTTATTGCATTTAGGTCAACTCTCTCTAACCCTACTTTTACACACAGTAATTCTCCATATCATATTTCTAATTCTCACGCCAGAGCTTGGTCTAGGGCTAAAACCCTAGGCGAGGCTAACGCGTGTTGCTTTTGTGTTCACATATTCAAAGGGACAGCCGAAGAGTCACCGAAGGATTTTAGCTTGTTCGGGTGAAGACACTTTTTTACCTCAACACAACAGACCAGCATCAACTTCAGGATTAACCAATGGTGACAAAAAAGAGTGCAATGATAAGACGTTGAAAGCAAATAGATAATAAAGTAGCCCCTTTGAAGGTGAAAACACGTAGTACAAGAATAAATGCTAAGGTTGTTGTTCCGAACCACCTATTACGTACATGTAGGACTGTTTTATCTAGGTATTTCGGTAAAGCCTGCACAACTGCCTCCATTGATCCCGAGTTTGTTGCTCCGATATCTTTAATACCCTCCATGGAATTCAGCCTCAAACACTTAAGTAATACAAATACATCCAATCACTATATCATGCAAAATATTTTTCAACAGATGATGATCATTTAATATAAAAGCTGTCAAAGGCTCAGGACACACTAAGGAACAACGTAACATGCCCTATGAATGCGAGGCACGTCATATTGAAAGGAAAACATGTACGTATTTTATTATCTAGAAGTATATTTCATACTTCTGCATCAAAAAAATTTGTAGCTCAGTTGTAAACCTGAAATTAACATACGTAATGCATAGCAACACAAGTTTTGGAGAAGATTATCTTATGATTGCGATAAAATGCAAACGTAACAAAAAAATGTGATCATGTTTATCCTTAACGCATTGCATATACATGGTGTATTACTTAATACTAATACTAAACAATCGATAACACAAAAAATAGTTAACATAAAATGAAAATTGTGGAGAATTAGTTACCTTTAGTCGATAGGTTTATTTGAACAACGTTGTACGAATGGTCCTGTTTTCCATGCTTATTTGACGGCCGTATTAATGATAATTAATTAAATGCCTAGAGTTAATTATGTTATAAATTTTGTAATAATTTATTTAACCCTCAAACTTTTATCATTTTGTTCTTTTTAACCTTGATTTCTATTTTTCTAAATATATGTTACTTAACTTTAATGACCACTTTATCAACTCTTATAAGTTATAAGATTTTCATAATTTTTTCTGTAAATATTTGTTTCACTAACAGATTTATGTTTATGCGATTTTGAGTATTCTATGTGAAAAGTGTGAGCAACATGATTTAAGATGCATACCGGATCTGAACAAGTTGAGCCTAATGATTTTAGTCATTTTACAAAATATGTTGTTGATTTCAACTAAACAAAGTATATAGGAAGCTCAACATCTTTCTCGTAAACGTTTCTATAATTTGCGATTGATTTAAACTCGTCTCATCTTCATCATCATCTATTCCAAAAGGCCGGTACCTCATATAATGGTAAATCAATTCGATATTGCATGTTTGATGGGAAATATGCAGGAGTCCCAATAAGAATATTTCCACTTCTCAATTGACTGCATTATACATTATAATCTATAAAGGGCTAGCGACGCAACTTGTTGCTCGTTCTCTACCACTATGTAAATCCTATTTTAATATCAAAAAAAGAAAAAGAAAAAAAAATACACCTTGCGATGAACTCAGGAACGCAAAGGAAATAGCCACATCAAGGGTTATCTATAGCACAGATGTTTCGGAGAAATGACAGTGATTCTTAATAGTTTGTAATGTAAAAGAAAAGCAAAAATGTTGCTTCGACAGGCAACCTTAACCTGGAATCCATTTTGGACTAATGCAACCCTTCCTCGGGGACCGCATGTTCTAATATGTCTTACTTTATTTCAACCAACGGGTTATGCTTATGAGCAACCTGATTTGAGATGTATATCTCTATAAGATACTGTAATGTTAGAAAATGCATGGATTCAAACAAGTTGTGCATAATGATTATACATATAAATTTGTTGACTCGACATGCATGTTATTAATATTAATATTCTTCTCAACTTGAAACAATACAATAACAATAATAATAATAATGTGAGTTTATGCATGATAAAGTATACCATGTTTGTATATATAATGTTTGTACATATAATGTTTGTATATATGACCATTGAAGAGAGTCAAGTAGTAGGAAATCATTCTAAGTGGCCTTTACTTTGGCAGGAAGCACTTTTGATTGAATGGCCTTCCATTAAACTTTGTTTCTTCAATTATACAACTTCCTTTGAATCGGTACGAATGGAACCGAATGTTTGGGACAACAGTTTTGCGACAAAAACAAAATAAAAATTCATAAATCTTTCTGAATTTATAACACAGAATGTATATAACTTACTGCTTGAATATATGAGTGATCGAGTGAATTAAATTACAACCCTGATTTGTTTACAGACTCTTAATCCTATTTATACTAAATGAATCGGTACTAATGAACAAGAGAATACCGATTCACATAAAGTAAATGACATAAATAAATTACACGTTACAACCCTTACTCTAAAACGGTTGTATTCTTGACCCAGGCCAATACTAAGTTTCAGTATACCGAAACTTTACAAATACATATATATAAACACTAAACTACCCTCAACATTTGCTTCTATAACATTAAGGTCCAACATTCACCCCCAAATGTTATAGATTGCAATCGAGTCTTCTTTACTTGACTTCACAACAATGTGGGTTCATCGTCAGTTTCATAAATGAGATGTGCTTGTTCCTCCTTGTCTTTCATCTTCCATTTGGTGCATTCGCGTGCAAAATGACCTAAGTCACCACATTCATAGCATCTGTAAGTTCTCTTGTATTTAGTTCCTTGACTCATACTTGTCCCACGTGTATTTGGACTATTCTTCCATTTCATGCTTTCCTTGGCTTCTTTGTTGAAATTTTTACCTCGCCCTTTACTATGACTTTGGTTGTTTGAACTTGCCATCAGAAGTTTGTCTTGATCATTTTCCTCTAGCGTGTCTTGACTTTTGATTCGTTCTTCAAAGGTTGTTAATCTTCCAATGGCTTCTTCAAACGAACTTTTGTCTAAATCTTGATATTGTTCAATAGTTGCCACGATCGGTAAAAACTTCTTTGGAACCGAATTGAGTAGTTTCCTCACAATTATCTTGCTTTCGAGTGTAGTTCCAAGATTTCTAAATTTTGCCCTCATACTGCTCAATTTTCTTGAAAAACCACTTACAATTTCACTTTCTTTCATCTTTAAAGACTCTAGTTCACTCTTCAAAGTTTGCGAACATGCTTTCTGAACTCAGTCTACTCCAATGAATAGAACTTTGATCGAGTGCAAAACTTCCTTTGTAGTCTAACACTATGCTACCTGCATTAGGACATCTTCGGGCAATGTTTAAAAGATCATTGCCTTTGATGTATATGCTTTCTTCTCACCCACCGCATCTTCAGCATCAATTGTTTCCCATAGACCATGGCCTTCAATATTGTTTCCATCAACAATGCCCACAAAGTGTAGTTTGTTTCGGTTAATTTTAGACATTGTAGTGAAATATTTCCTTGTTCTCGAACTGATGCTCTGCTTGATGCATTATCATGCTTATCATCTTCTTTTCCTACCATGCTTTCCTGCTTGCTTGCTTTTAACTTGCTTATTTCTTACAATCAGAACCGAGATGGTTTCTGGTTTTCTTGCTCTTGTGTTTGATCAAAATATCAAAACTCTTACTTGCTACTGGCCAACTTGCTAACCAGGTTTTCTTGCTAAACTTGCTCAGTATTGACCAACTTGCTAATCAATTATTGTGTTTTCCAGACCTACTTGCTAATCTGGCTCTTACTGCACATATCTGACCTACTTGCTAATCAGTTCATGCCTCCTGACCCACTTGCTAATCATGTTCTTGCTTGCTTTGATAAAAAAATAATTGATCCTTTCTTGCTGATATTAAAATCCCAGTGATTCTACTTACTTGCTGGTTTGAATCAAGGGTTTTGCTTGCTATTTGAACCTAAGAAAAAAGGCTCAAAACTTGCTATTTGAATCTTAAGGCTCAGAACTCTATATGAACCTAAGATTCAGTCTTGACTTGCTAAGAATCATGTTAGGTCACTAGTTTTACAACACAAGCATCAATAGAAAGAGTAGAGAGGAGAAGAAGGCGGATGAACCATAAACCAAACACACATACGCGTATGAAACTAAGAACGGTTAGGCCTAGAGTATGTGAAAGAGATAAATTGAACAACCAACCCTCAAGTGAGGGTTATTACATAGTATTTATAGGAGGGAAGCTAGGGCAACACTCCTAGTCCCTTCCTTTCTCTCTATGGGCTTGGGCCTAAGCTCATGGGCCTTCTACATAAGCTTAAGCTAATAAAAAACGTAAAGGCCATAATTAAGCTAACTATTACATATGAATCACTAACACTTGTTTAAGGTTTAGGAGTGATTCCAACAATCTCCCCCTAAGTGTTGGTGATGAATGAATATGAACGGTGAAGCCTTTGATGTAATCGTAGCTTTGACGTCTTCTGACATTCTTCTTTCTTGTGAGAAGAATTGCCTTGATTCAAACAATCTCCCCAGTGTAGAGAAATTGTCTTCTTTGAATAGTTCTGCTTTGACGTCATAATTATCTTTGTTTTTTGTTCTTTGTGATAAAAGTTATAGTATGTTGTTGTTGTCTGCATCAAGTCTGCCTCAGGTCTGCTTCGCTGCTCCAGTGTCTCCACGTCATTCTTCAACATGCTCACACGCTCTTTGACGTTGGATTTCAGTACTGATGAAGTTCTTTAAGTCTTTAACTTTGTAGATTCTTTGGCTTGACGAAGAATCATTCTGACTTTTGTGTTGCTTTTAGATAGAACTTCCATTAGTGATGATGTTGGCATGAGCATGTGAAGAATCTGCATGATCATTCCGCTCCAGAGCTTCCATAAGAAGAAAACATGAAAACGGTTAGTAATAAGCGGATTCCGGCACTTACAAGTTTGAACTTCGAGAGTGTTAACAGCATAGTGTGAAAACACAACTCTAATTCTCACAAAAGCCGTTCCTGAACTGGAGTCCCACAAGTGAGATAACGCGATGTACGGAAGTACACCTACAGTTCAGATGAGTCGCTGAGGTACACCGAAGCATCACCTCACGACTGTAGACCGTTTGAGGCACACTAAGCGTAATCCATGGGGAGTTACCGAAGTGACCTGCTGTTAGGGCTGTTTGATGTTGACCCTGGCAGGAGTTTCCATTCAATCACTGAGGATCACAGTTGTGAACCTCTCATAAATGTTCTCGACAGATTGCTAAGATCTGTGAAGGACTCGATAACGTACCACTGATGTTCTTATTGTTGAACATCAAGTGATGAAATGTCAAGTGTACATAAGAGATCTTTTGATGTATCTCGTGGCTCTAGACTCAATAGTGCGTTTTGGTTTTCCTGAGCGGAGACTAGGGAGAGGGTCTCCTTCTTCAATATCAGCAATCTCTAAGAGAAAGCCGATAGATTATGTAGGGTTCCCTGTGAGAATGAAACAAGCTTCTGTTGAGAGAAACTTGAGTGGCTAAGAAGGTTTAGTGCATGCGTCACTGGGTCCATGATGACTTTTAATCTTCAATACCGGCGTCATCAAGTGACAACCAGTAGCATATGAATTGAACCCGGTGTCTGCCCTAAGTTGAATAATCTGGAGGGCTATTTCTTTTCACCCTTTTCTTTGCCTTTTTTTTTATTCTTCAACTCCTTCTTTCTCCGATTCTCATTTTCTCCTTTTTATAATCATACCTAAGGACTTCTAGATTCTAACTATTTATGATGTCCTTGGGTAGATCCCTCCGGCTCTGGTGGATCATAGGACGGTTATTCCTAACCTTAGTCAACTTATAACTCCATGACTAACCTATGTTGCCATAAAACCAATTTTCAAGAAAATCTCTCAGAACGGTTATGATTGTAAAACATTTTGTACCACTGTAAGAGTTTGATCTTTTGTAGAAATACTCCCCCTCCATATGTGCTTAAGAGTTTTTACAGAAATCTGCACAGTGAGGAAAGAGCGCGCACTTTTTGAATTGATCAACTCAAGATAGACAATCCCCCGCGAGACACAGTTACGTTGCATAGTTAAAGAGTTACATTGTCAGCTTTTAGGTGACAACTAGCTCTAATAACTACCTTGAAGGTGTAGAAAAACCTCGAAAGGTTGTCAAACCCGTCAGAGTTCATGTCTACCAAGAGTTTCTCGAATGGTACATTCTACTCAGACAAGTCCTTTGCGAGATACGTTTACATCACTAGCGAACTAGTTTGAAATTATTACCCGTCCCAGACAAGTCATTTCGAGTTACTAACAGTTAAGTATCGTCAATTCGTTGGTTAATTCTATAGCACAAGGATTCATTTGCATTTACACAACATATTTCTTATCACATAATTTTCTCCCCCTCAAAAATGGCATATAAAATGTTATTTTTGAAAAGTTGATAAAAAATATGACCATTTCGAGTGTTGCGGGAAGATGACCACTGTGAACAATTTGTGAACAAAGTTTTAATTCAAATACTCCCCCTCAACAAGTGATATAAACGGTTGAGATTTTGAAAATCATACGGGGAAGTACCTGTTCTTTTGAGTAAAACCTTTGAAAAATGAAAGGTTTGATAAGGTTTACTCAAAAGTAAGAAGCTTTTGCTCCTTATGTAAGGATTGTGGCACTGAAGCGTACCACAGGGTCCTTTCTTGACAAGAACGGGTTGTACACTGATATGTGTGCACAAGCCATCGTCATAATTAATCACACATCCAAAATATTATGAAATAGAAGCAGTTCAAGGGGTACCAGGAAGTCCATCAATGTTTCCAGGAATGCGAACTGGGCGTTGATAGCCGGCGAGAGCAATCCTGGGACGACCGCCTACAAAGCTCTCCAGAGTTCTGAATTAGTCCCGTCGATACAACCTTTCATCAATCTTTCTGATGATCCTCCTCACATCCCGTCTTTCCTTGGAATTCCATCGCTTTTGTGACCCAATGCCTTCATGAATATCCTTCAACCTATAAGCCAATCCGTCCCTAACCTTCTTCAATGTGTGATCCCCAAACTTGTGAAGATCTCTACACGCCATCAAGCAGTTGCGATGTGTTTCACTAATGTAAACCACTCTGAATGGTTGGCTGATGAGTGTGTGTTGTGAAAGCTGGTTAATGTCGGGAAGATCTAGCTGAGGTGGAGTGAAGTTGACACGGGTCTGATATGATTCAACTGTAAGCTGGAGATCTTCTACACGTTCTTTGATGACTATGCTTCTGATGAAGATAAGCAAGGACTTGATGAATTCACGTTGTACTTCAGTTGAAAATTGTCTCATGCGACCCTGTACTTTGGCAAGGTACATGTCTTCAATGTCGTTGATAGACAAATTCTCAAAGTCCGCTTTAGAGAATGCATAATCCCTTTCGTCTTGCCTTTTGACCACAATATTCTTGAGGAAAGTGTAGTCCCATTTAGACGAAAGATCAACATGTTTGATGGCAACGATACTCTTAGTACTGAACACTTCATGTTGAGACTTCTGAACCTGGCAGCTTCTGTAGTAGATTCTTCGGCGTTCTGGCCAATGGTGAATCCCATACAGTGCATCACGGTCATACTCTGCCACATTGTTGGAGAACATACGGTTAGCTCTTTCCTCGATGGCTATGCAGTTAGAGTATATGGCTGCCGGGAATGGAAGTGTCAGTGATGTAGCGTATTTCCTTGAACCATCGCCACCGTGAAGAAGAAATTCCAAGTCTTTGTTGAAGAAATATCTGAATGGAATTTTAGGCTGATCCGGTTGGCCAATAGTAGGTAGAGGTTCAGACCAGTCGGTGTAATATGGAGGATTGTCCCGTTTGGTGAAGTCGATGTTTGCTTCTGGGTTAAGCCAATCCATATTGTTAGACATGGCTCGTGCTATATTATCAAGGTGATACTCGACTTCAATAGCACTTTCTGAGCTGTCTTTTAGCAGTTGAAATGCTTCATTCTTGATTCGCTTCAACTCGGATTTCGTCATCTTTTTCACACGGAATTTTTCTTGCAGTAGTTTCGCATGCTCCAATGTACTACATTCTGTAACCTCTTGACCTTCATATGGGTAGGGAGTGGAATCAACCAGCTTTGAGAACCATTCAAATTAAGTATCATCCTCGTCCAGCCATGATAAGACGTCAGTCATGGGCGCCTTTTTCTTCTTTTTCTTTGGCCTGGTTGAAGATTCTGGTTTCTTAGCTGTGTTAGGAGAGATGGGTTGTTGTTCTGGCTCAGGGATTTCTTCATCGTCACCACCCGTATACTCAAAGTGATCACCGGTTTTCTGAGTCTGGGGTGGTCTCTCAGAATCCTGAGGTTTTTCAGTTGAAGAGCGAGGAGGAGATCGCCTTGGTGGATAGGGCCTTCGGGGTGGAGGTGGCATTGATGAAGATTCACCAGACTTCTTCGTGTTTTTGGGCTCGTTATCCTTATCCTGATCTTTGTCTTTGTCGTCTCTTGAACGTTTAGGCCTTACAGCTTCTTCTCTGTATGCTGACCTGAGTTGGTATTCCAGCAATGCTTCAAACAATTTAGCTTCGTGGGAGGCAAACGTTGTAGAGCGTTTCGACATTTGAGCTACTAGCCGGTTCACCAATTCATCATCTGAGAAGATTGTGGGTTCAACTGGATTGATGTTCACATTCATTGGAGTTGATTTCATGGTTTGCTTGGCCAGATGTAAGAGATTCGGATAAAGTTGTCTGGTATACATCTCCTTTGTCAGTTTAGGAACGACGTCAAGAAGGAACTTGTGAGTGTATCCTTTGATCATCTCGTCCATTTTCCCTTGAAGATCATCTTTCATGAGTTTCTGGACATGATCCCTTTCAACTTTCATCTCGTCATTCTCGTCATGAAGGTACTGTACCTGATCAGCAAGAAAATTCAGCTTCTTGTAAAGCACGTCTTTCTTTCTGACCTGTTTGGCAGCTTTAACGATTCGTGTCTTAGTTTGAGAAATCCAAGAGGCAGTTGGCTTCTTCACTGATCTGGATGTGGATCTGGTTGATCTTTTTGATGGTGGTGGTGAAGAGTGAGAAGATGAATCTGATGATGATGAGATGTGAGGAGATTCAGGGTCCTTAGGAGGTTCAGAAGTTTTATCCTTGGAACGAGTTGGACTGTCTAGAAGAAATTGATCATAGTTCACTTCGTCATCTTGTTCAGTTTTAGCTTGTTCTTCAGCCTGAATCCTAGCTTCTTCATTTGCTTTAGCTTGAGCTGCAGCTTCTTCATCTGTTCTATCTTTCTCTGACTTCTCAGTGTCTGGTTCCTCAATGTCATGCTCAATAGACTCCTTCTGTTGCTTTTGTTGTTGCTCAAGAGTGGTGGCACCAGTTCCCTTATTGGGTCGATTAACCGCATCAGGATCTGGTGTAGGTTGAACTTCCCCACTTGACCCTCCGGGGCCACCCATTTGATCTTTATCAAATTCCTTCGCAACGTGTTGGAGTCTAACAAATTTGAACTTCCTCCTGTAATCAGTTTCCAGTGGCTCTTCTTCTGAGCTTTCCTCTTCGTGCTCAATCACTGGAGTCTTCCCTTTGCTTATATATGCTGGTGGACTGGGAGGTTTTGCTACTGAAGGAGGTGCTTCGGTTGCAGATTCAGAGTAGAAGACCTCTTCGTCTGATTGTGTATCTTCAGAGCTTTCGTCCACTAGCTTTCTTTGTGGTTCAAGCTTTGGAATGGGAATAGGAACAACTTCCTTAGAAGGAACAGTCCTTTTACGAGGAGGATTCCTCTTGGGGAACTTCCTCTGACTCTCAGTGCTTATAGCACTTCCTGCACTTCCTCTTCTGGTTTTTCTTGCAGGCGTACTAGAAGATTTTTCATCAAGAAATCCAACTTTGTTCTCTTTCACAGCTACCATATATCTTTTATAAGAGTGGAGTTGTTTGAGTTCATTTGAGAGAAGGAGATCTGGTAACACAGCACCTTGTTTCTTGGTAGTTGACTCCTTAAATCTGACTGTTAGAGTGGGTTCGGACAACACGTCAAGATTGTCGGGGTCATTGATTCTTTTGGGGATATCAGAATTGAGTCCAAGAGCTCTTTGGATTAATAGTTTTGTGTATCTGATATAAGGAATCTTTGAGCCAAGCTTTTTGAGGAAGGTCATCATGTCATCCCATATCAGAGCTTCAATTTCGATGTGTTTCATGTTGATCAGAGCCCAAAAGATTTGCAGTTCCACAAGCTTGGGATGCTCATAGCCACTGTCACGACCAGAAACAGATTTTGTGATGATGATATAAAGGGTTCTCCAAGGCTGAGGAATGTTCTTAAGATCCACGTGAGAATGCTTATTAATAACCCCTGAAGCTTCGTCATACCCAATATCAATCAAGAATTGCAGAACTGTCTCTTCAGTAGGTGTGGCATTAAATTCGGTTGGCTCTATATCAGGAATGAGAAGAACAGCCCTTAATTCTGCATGTGTGATGGTAACTTGTTTGTGATTGAGTGTCATTGTTACCGCACTTTGACCTTTGACCCTCTGCATTATATTCCAGAATTTCTGTATGTAGATCTCCGGAACAGTGGCAGAGTTGGTGAGCATGTTCTGATAGGGATGATTCTTCAGAATATCCACTGCAATGAGACAAGAAGATTCCGAGCAGGTGAGAGTTTCAAAGTCAACTCTAAGATTGTTCTTTCCAATCTTCATTGGATAGCCATGCGGGAAGATATCAGCAATGGTGAGAACGTTTGGTGCATCCACATTCATTTGAGCTTCCATGTCGTGATCTGAAACACATTTAGCCAAAAGAACCAACATATCGAAAGACATAATGTTATTCAATAGAAGGTGTTATTGTCTACTTATTGAATGAGATATGTCAATGATTGTTACGAGTCCATAGTCACTTGTTTGTTCAACAGTCCAATGATGTCGAGAAAAGTTTCGTGAGTTAGTTAGCTTTAAGTTTTAAAGTTTATGTTATCACTTATTTTTCACAACATATTAAACTTTTAAGTTTATTAGTGACATTTATTGGTTTCGTGACGTTATGAATTATTTATTTACAAGTTTGCACGCGTAACAATTCATAATGAAGGTTTGATCAAGGCTTAGGCGTAAAAATGGTAGCTTATGCGTAAACAGGAGTTATACGTGTAGACACAAGCTTATGCGTAGGAACCTTACTTACGCGTAAGAAATATTACGCGTAGGAAAAAGGGGACCTTATGCGTAGAGCTTACGCGTAAACGCATATAACACCTTACGCGTAAGGCTTACTCGTAAGAGTAGACCTTATGCGTAGAGGTCACTGTTTACGCATATCCTTCACAGGATACGTGTAGTCCCTTTGTAGAACCTTACGCGTAAACGCTACGCGTAAGATTTCTCTTACGCATAACCTTCTACGCGTAAGGTGATCCTTATGCGTAGATTGCTAATGACCTTTATTCTGAATTTTACGTGTAGCAGACCTGAAATGAAGTAATCATAGCAACAATATTAACACATACATCCATTCTAAAACAGATCATGGCATGAAAACACATAAAACAGTTTACGCGTAAGATTACTTACGCGTAGTCTTAAACCCTAGTTTCAAGAAATACGCTTAAGAAATCTAGCCATGGAAATTGCACCATACTTATTCTGGGAAGTCTTAGAAGCCTATGAAGTTGTCTTATGCAAGCTTTAACATCAAACAAGTCATGAATCCAAAATGCCCAAATCGTATGAACAAGAACCCTAAATTTCAATTCTGTCATTTTGGGTGTTTCTAGGCAAGTTCTAGCTATGGATAGGTTCAATTCAACATAAAAGCAACCTCATACAACAATCTTTTTAACCAGAAACATTCTCATTTGAAAACACCCAAACTTCACGCATAAACCCTAATTCCCAAAATCAATTAATTCATGTATCTGGATGTGTTTTAGTGATGAAAATGTGATCATAGATGTTAAGAAAACGTTTTGACACAGTCATTTCAACCACAAACACACAAACTTGATTGTGTGTTCATACGCTTATGCGTAGAACATAAAAATCATTGTAACTTAATTTTTAACCGTTGCATTTATGAAAAAATTCAAAACCATTGTTTAAAATCTTGTTACTAACACAGAAACACTTACAAAATGATGATCAGAAACACGGATTTGAAGATGAATTCTTATGCGTGGGATTGGGTTGGTGATGATAATAAATGATATGAATTAAATGAGGTTGGTGGAGTATTTTATGAAAAATAACTTTGAGGTTTTGACAGTTTAAGTCCCTCCACCTTTTTCCATTTTCATCCAAAGCCTTTTAACTTCCATTTTGGTTACCAAACGAAAGATTTTAAGACAGAAACTTGACGACACTCCCCCTCGACTTAAGAAATAATGAAAGGTTATAAATTTTAGTCCGAGGAGTGTCAGAAACCAGAAATCTGACCACCATTATTAAAGAAACAACCGGGATTAGGTAACATGCAAGTACAGTGATTATATGAAACAGTTAAGTATTTATTTTCTCCCCCTCAACACTTGATCGAAAAAAATACTTAATTTTGAAAGATTTGAGTGTTGATGGAAGAAATGTACTTGCTATGTTTGAAGAAATATAGATAGAAGAATATTTTTGATGTTTTATCTGATTTTATATTTTTATATTTTGTTTTTGAAAAATATTTACAAAAGAGAATTTTGGTGTTTGACTGGTTTTTAAGACTGTTTTAAGAGTTCATCCAATTCCTCTTGAGACAAACACCGCATACCAATCAGGTGGACCAACTCATTAAACCTAGCGGGAGGCAAGGCTTTGGTGAGTAGATCTGCCAATTGGTATTCTGTACCCACGAAGTATAATTCTACTGTACCCTGTTCCACATGGTCCTTGATGAAATGATAGCGAAGATCGATGTGCTTTGATTTCGAGTGCTGAACTGAGTTGCACGAGATCGCAATGGCACTCCGATTGTCGCAGTACATCGGGATTCTGTCAAATACGTAACCATAGTCTTTGAGTTGTGTTCTCATCCAGATGACTTGAGCACAACACACCGACATGGCTACATATTCTGCTTCGGTTGATGACAGCGATGTACAATCCTGTTTCTTTGATTGCCAAGACACCAGTTTATCACCAAGAAATTGTAGTGCTCCTGAAGTACTTTTTCGTGAATCTAAACATCCTGCGTGATCAGCATCTGAAAAAGCGATTAGTTCAAAACCAGAATCCTTCGGATACCAGATCCCCAAATTAATGGTTCCCTTGATGTATCGGGGGATTCTTTTAGCCTCAGAGAGGTGGGTTTCAGTTGGTCACGACTGATAACGGGAGCAGAGATAAACGGCAAAGACAATGTCAGGTCTGCTAGCTGTTAGATACATGAGAGACCCAATAATACTTCGGTATTTGGTAGGGTCCACTAATTTCCCATGTAAATCAGCGTCTAGGTTTTTGGTATGAGTCATTGGTGTGGCATAAGTGTCACAGGTTTTCATTCTAAATTTGTTTAACAATTCAAGGGCATGTTTGGACTGACTCAAGAAAATACCACAGGGTGATTGATGAACTTGCAGTCCTAGAAAGAACGTAAGTTCACCCATCATGGACATTTCAAAAATTTTCTTCATTAGTTTTGCAAAAGCGATTGAGTACTTTTTATGTGTAGACCCAAAAATGATGTCATCCACGTAAATTTGAACAATTAAGATATGTGCCCCGTGATATTGTATGAAAAGAGTAGGGTCAACCGAACCTTTGGTGAAATTATTAGCAATGAGGAAAGATGATAGCTTATCGTACCATGCCCGAGGAGCTTGTTTGAGACCATACAGAGCTTTGTTCAGTTTGTAGACATGGTTCGGGAACTCGGGATCAACGAATCCTTCTGGTTGGCTGACATAAACCGTTTCTTTAAGTTGTCCGTTGAGAAACGCAGTTTTGACATCCATCTGAAAGACCGTCATATTCATATGAGCTGCGAACGCGAGAAATATCCGAACAGCCTCAAGACGAGCAACCGGAGCAAATGATTCTTCAAAGTCAATACCCTCCTCCTGTCGATAACCCTTAGCCACCAGACGTGACTTGTTTCTGATTACGTTCCCTTCAGCATCCAATTTGTTTTTCCAAATCCATTTGAGACCAATGACGTAGACCCCTGTTGGTCTTTCAACTAGTTCCCATACTTCAAGACGTTTGAATTGGTTGGGTTCTTCTTGCATGGATTCAATCCAGTTGTCTTTTGTCATTGCGTCTTTAATGTTTTTAGGCTCAGATTGGCAGATAGTGAGTGCATAAATGCAATGTTCACCACCTGTGTGAAGACGTTGTCTTGTAACGACTCGTTGATTCGGGTTTCCAATAATGTTTTCCAGAGGATGGTCTTTTTTCCATCTATGTGTAGAGGGTTGATGTTGGTATACATTGTGCAAATTCTGAGGATTCAAATGGGTTGTAGATGATTCCGCGACATCAGGTGCAGCAGTTTCATTAGCAAACGGGTTAAAGAACGCATTTGGATCAAAATCTGCAGGTGGGGGTACTTCATTAAGAACATCATCAGCTGGTTCATCATTGTTGGAAGAGGTTTGTTCAACTGTTGTGGTGGAGTCAACTGGTGGTGCTTCGTCAACAGTAGTTGTTGTAGCAGGTGTATCAAGTATAAGAGTAGTATCAGGTTGAGCAGCGGAAATAGCGGATACACCTGGAGCACGTTCATCAATATCGTCACTGAACAGCGGAGCAAATAATCTTTCCATTTGTTGACGAGTAAGCTGAGGGCTTTGTTCAGCTGATGATGGGGTTTGAGGGAAGTTTAAGCGGTTGTGACCGGGTTCCGAGCTGTTATACTCAGAAGCCATTATGATGAAGTTTCAGAATCAGCTTCCCCCCAAACTGACAACTGTCTTTAGCAGATTTGAAACTTTGATGATGTCTACATTTCCTCTAACTTTTGAAGGTTTCAGTATGCAGCGAAATTTGTAGATGAGCAGTAAACCACACAAAGAAAATCTGACTAATTGCGGAAGATCCGTTCGAGGGTAAAATGCCAGAAATCAACAAGATCTTCTCACGTATGTAGACGCATCACACCAAACAAAACACGAAAGACGAAATGATACGACTTTCCCCTGAATGTTGTGGTCTTTCGGAATACTAATCACCTGTGAATATTTAGTAACTCGATGCCAAGACCGTGTGTGAGGCATCATAACATCATATTTGGGTAACTTCACACAAGATTACCCGTGAAATTGAGACGATAACACCAAAGTGAGACGTTTGAGCCACAGATCGTCTTATTTCTTCACCTAATTGAAGAAATTCAAGAAGGCATTGGGTTTTCGCAAAGAAGCATGTAGAAGAACAAGGAAGCAATGACCACCTACACACTCTCTCCCCCTTGATGTTTTCAATGATTCAGAATCATACACCACGTATGTTGATGATGAATTGAAGACAGCGAAACCATGTATAAGGAGACAGAGAAACCATGTATGTCCAATTGATCGAACAAGTGTGAAGTACCAAAAATATTTTGAGAGAGTCAACTGCTGATAAAACATCTCTGTTCATTATGTTGATCATCAGCTGTGTCATTGTTGTTGGAAGCAGTTTGATCTTCTGTTATAGAAGATTCGGTTGTTGTTGTAGATTCAGGTGTATCTGAAATTAGAGTATTATCGGTTGTGCAGCGGAAACATTCGATACATCTGAAGCACGACTTTTGGCAGAATCTTTAACCAGAGGAGCAAGCAATGTTTCCAATTCATGACGATTAAGTACAATGTTGGAACAGCTGATGGATCATGATATTTTTGACGGTGAGAAACGGGTCCTACGCTGTTTTGCAGTAGGAGCCATAGCTGTTGTACCTGCATAGAAAAATAGAAGGGGGGGGCAAGGAAGAGAAAAACATGGATCCCCAAGTGTAACTGGGTTCCAGATGTTAGAAGCATAAAGATGTAGTGTCAATTATCTTCTTGACACCTGAACATGCTATTTTGATGTTGTTGGTATCCCACTTGTTTTGGTGCAACTACTTAGTATCTTGCCTGTAGGAATCCACCTAAGACTAACAGTTTTGAAAATCCTACCCGTTGGTATCCATCTAAGGTTAGATCTAGGGGATGTTGAAACTTCTTTTGGGAAGAGTCTGCGTCCTATATTGATCCACCTATTAGGTTTCTGACAGTTTACTTTTAGATCAACGGGTTTATTTCTAACTGTTTGTTGAGTTAACTTAGGTTTTGGTTTGCTACTACATGTAGTGTTCAGTAATACACTCGAAGGTGATACACTAGGTTGTGAACCTAAGATTCCATCCTTTTGAAGAAGTGCCCTTTTCCTAGCCTTTTCTAGATCATAGTTCTTGTATGCGTCATTTGAATCATATGAATTTTTAATTTTAATGCTCGGTTTAGACACAGTGTTCGAACTAATCCTAGATTTTCCAGGAGCAGCCACATGTTGGGGTTGAACAGAAACAGGTATAACAGAAACAGGTTTAACAGAAACATGTTTAACAGAAACAGAAGCATTATTCTTAGGCTAGGAATGTGGAGTGACTGGTTTTATCAAATGATTATTCTCAACAACTTAGGAGGGAAACCGTAGTTTTGAAGATTTTGAACGTTCAGATTTAAATGCAGTTGGTTGTCTAACTTCAGATTGTTTTCTGAAAGGTTGTAGAGACGATTTCCCCAAGATTGTTGGTTTAGCAAAATTAGTATCCACACTCTTGTCAGTTAATCTTCTCAGTTTGTTTTGTAAAGCAACATGTGCAAGCCCCTTTGCTTGAATTTGAGCCTTTAAATGCTCATTTTCTTTTACTAATGTATCCACACGATTACTTTGTTCATTTGAATACTGACCATTGTGTTCTGAAGAAAAAGATTTGTTTTGTAGTTTAAGTTCAAGAGAGATGCAATGTGCCTCTAGTTTTGAAAAATCTTTATGAAACTGAGCAATGGTCTTTTTGAGAAGAATGTTTTCAGATTCTAGAGTTTGATTTGACGTTTCAGTTGAATTGTTAACAAGTAAGGGCTCAGACATGAGATAGTTGTCTGGACATTGTGCAACACACTGGTCAACCTCTCCTTCATTACTAAATTTAGGTTGCTCAGTATGTTGTGCCGCATTTGCAGTCAGAATATGATCAACAGTAGATTATACCTCGACCATCTGTTCTGTGTCAGTGTCATAGGTGGGTAAGATATCTTCCTCAACCATTTGTTCTTCGTCACAGTTGGGCTCGGTGTCGTAATTAAGTATGATATCTTCTCCAGATCTGCTGCTGTCATCCTGCTTTTCTAATGCTACAACCTCATTGTCCGCATTATCGACAGTTGCAGTAATCACAACATTCTCAACGTCCATTTGAGCATTCCTTGCATGTACATCAACTCTTTCACCTTGCACGACTGCGGGATATCGGGAATTTGATGATGTCTGACGCTTTAATGCCAGAGCCAGAGCCATGAATCCTTCTTCCAATGCCACAAATGGATCTTCATGTCCAGAATCCATTTCACTCCCCTGCAGAAGAATCAAAGAGAAGAAAACGTGCAAAGTCGATATAGCACACAGAAGGTCGATATAGTGAATTTCAATTTCCATCCAAAAAATAATTTTGAAAAATTTTGACTCTCAAAATTTGAAATTCACTATAAAATTCAATTCTAAGGTTGTAAGAAAAATTTCAGTTATGACAATTTTGACGCCAAATTTTACCCGAAAAATTTGAATTTGGGCCCAAAAATTTGAATTTTTGACCAAAATTTTCACAGTTAAACCAAAATTTGAATCTCGCGTAAAAATTGAATGTTTAGTCTCCCCGAAAAATTAAATTTTACTCAAATTTTCCCGCCAAATTTTTTTTTTTTTTTTTTTTTTTTGATAACTTGTGTTGATGGATCTTTGTAGTTGAATGAAACGATGTTGATGAAGTATCTTTAGGCGTAGAAATCACAATAAAGCCAAGTAAACACCAAAGTTACGCGTAACAGCAAGAGTTACGCGTAGATTTAGCTTACGCGTAAGGAAGGTGAAAACACTAAAGTTATGCGTAAAACAAAAAGTTAGGCGTAGAAAACTTAGACGTAGGATTACCTTATGCGTAAGACTAAGCTTAGGCGTAAGATAAATCTTATGCGTAGGATTTTCTACGCGTAAGCTTTATGCTTATGCGTAATTTTAGGGTTTTTGCCCAAGTGATCTTTTACACTATCACAGTGCAAAAGATATCCCAAGTCGACGTATTTTCAGCCTTATCCAAGCAAGAAAACACGGAGTAAACCACGAAAACTGAAGATCAAACCAAGGAATTCTTATGCGTAAGATTAGGGTTTCGTTAGGTGTAGAACTACTCGTAAAATGACTTTTGCCCAAAGATGATTCTAAACCAGATTTTTGTGATGAAATAGCTTCAATATCACCAAAATAACACAAAAGTGTGAAATTTGATGATCCAAATTGTCTAAAATGGTTACGCGTAGAACGAGTATCACGTACAAAAACTAGCTTAAAAACGATGATCCACGCGTAAAGTTTGAAACTTTTTGCCAAAAACAGTTATTTTAACACCTTAAAACGTTGAAAGTACAAGAATCTTGGATTAAAAAGTGAAAAAAAAATGCGTTTTTAAGCAAACCAAAGTATCAACGTCGAACCGTATGTTCTACGCGTAGGACCAAAACCCACTTCAAGAACAATACGTTCACCCAACTATTTGGCGATTGATACCACTGTTAGGTCACTAGTTTTACAACACAAGCATCAATAGAAAGAGTAGAGAGGAGAAGAAGGCGGATGAACAATAAACCAAACACACATACGCGTATGAAACTAAGAACGGTTAGGCGTAGAGTATGTGAAAGAGATAAATTGAACAACCAACCCTCAGGTGAGGGTTATTACATAGTATTTATAGGAGGGAAGCTAGGGCAACACTCATAGTCCCTTCCTTTCTCCTATGGGCTTGGGCCTAAGCTCATGGGCCTTCTACATAAGCTTAAGCTAATAACAAACATAAAGGCCATAATTAAGCTAACTATTACATATGAATCACTAACACTTGATTAAGGTTTAAGAGTGATTCCAACAATCTCCCCCTAAGTGTTTGTGATGAATGAATATGAACGGTGAAGGCTTTGATGTAATCGTAGCTTTGACGTCTTTTGACATTCTTCTTTCTTGTGAGAAGAATTGCCTTGATTCGAACAATCTCCCCAGTGTAGAGAAATTGTCTTCTTTGAATAGTTCTGCTTTGACGTCATAATTATCTTTGTTCTTTGTTCTTTGTGATGAAAGTGATAGTATGTTGTTGTTGTCTGCATCAAGTCTGCCTCAGGTCTGCTTCGCTGCTCCAGTGTATCCACGTCATTCTTCAACATACTCACACGCTCTTTGACGTTGGATTTCAGTACTGATGAAGTTCTTTAAGTCTTTAACTTTGTAGATTATTTGGCTTGACGAAGAATCATTCTGACTTTTGTGTTGCTTTTAGATAGAACTTCCATTAGTGATGATGTTGGCATGAGCATGTGAAGAATCTGCACGATCATTCCGCTCCAGAGCTTCCATAAGAAGAAAACATGAAAACGGTTAGTAATAAGCGGATTCCGGCACTTACAAGTTTGTACTTCGAGAGTGTTAACAGCATAGTGTGAAAACACAACTCTAATTCTCACAAAAGCCGTTCCTGAACTGGAGTCCCACAAGTGAGATAACGCGATGTACCGAAGTACACCTACAGTTCAGATGAGTCGCTGAGGTACACCGAAGCATCACCTCACGACTGTAGACCGTTTGAGACACACTAAGCATAATCCACGGGGAGTTACCGAAGTGACCTGCTGTCAGGGCTGTTTGATGTTGACCCTTGATTAAGGTTTAGGAGTGATTCCAACAAATCACTAGGATTCGGTTTAACTTGCTATTAACCACAAAGGGTTCGGGTTGTCTTGCTATTAACCAACAATGGTTATCTTACTTCTTACTTTGTGAACCACAAGGGTTCGGTTTCTTACTTTCTTTTCTTTCTAACTTATTTATATAATTCTAATTCTAATACTGAAATATATAAAGTGAAAGCGAAAAGCACTGGTTCAAAAACGATCACTTACAATCTTCTGCAAATAGGGCAAACTTTCGATCCCCTCTTTCTACTGCAATCGGTGGTGTGCTTTGGTATCTGCTTTCTTCCTATGTTCGCTACACACAAAGATTGTGCAACTATAATTCACCTTTGATTCTTGCTTTTCAATCGATGGCCACTTGCACTCGTTCTTCCCTGGATAGATTGACTCTTGCTCTGATACCACTATTGAATGAATGACCTTCGATTAAACTTTGTTTCTTCAATTATACCACTTCCTTTGAATCGGTATGAATGGAACCGAATGTTTGGGACAACAGTTTTGTGATAGAAACAAAAGAAAAATGCAGAAATCTTTCTGAATTTATAACACAGAATGTATATAACTTACTGCTTAATATATGAGTGATCGATTGACTTAAATTACAACCCTGATTTGTTTATAGACTCTTAATCCTATTTATACTAGATGAATCGGTATTAATGAACAAGAGAATATCGATTCACATAAAGTAAACGACATAACTAAATTAAACGTTACAACCCTTATTCTAAAACAGTTATATTCTTGACCCAGCCCAATACTAAGTTTCAGTATACCGAAACTTTACAAATACATATATATAAACACTAAACTACCCTTAACATTTGCTTCTATAACATTATGGTCCAACAGACATTACGCGTAATTGATTAGTTATCTCAGTGAAGGACGGCCTCACCGCAGGATCAGTGGCCCAACATAGCTCCATTAGTCTTCTCCACTCAGGATCACAATCGCTTGGAATTGTGGGCCTAAGTGTGTTATTCACAATGCCCCCTGCAGAAATACTTTCGTGTAAGTAGAGATGTATAACGGAGTGTTTTGAACTGCTCTTTGGACCTGATGATATGATTATTACAACTTGAAGTTACAATAGTCAATTTTAAAATTTTTAGATACTTTATTTTATATCAACTCCAACAAAACTTGTTATGTCTGTCAGGTTTTAATAATATGCACATCCAAACACCCCCTAAATAGAAAAATGGAATAAAAATTGGAAGCCATTGGTAACACATCACATGGTTCACCCTTGAAATTTTCTTCTTCCACTTATTTCCATCTTTTTTTTTAATGAACATGTAGCTAATTTCTGACTTGGTCAAATGCTAAGACTCATTAAGTCACAAAATTAATAGATGCTATCATCATATAAGAAAATACACGACTCAAGCGCAAAAGGCTAAGAGAATGACAATAAATCACATAACCATCACCTATGATTGCACCATAGTGCATATCTGCATATGGCTCATCGCCAGTAAGAATCTCCCATAACACAATCCCAAATGAGTAAACGTCAACCTTTTGCATCACAATAGATAGAAAGAAAATGTTCAGACCATAAAATCAGGTGTGTTACATAACAAAAAAAAATGTAGAGGGTCATATTTACCTTCTCAGAAACTTTATTGCTGTCACCGTCCATAAGCTCCGGAGCCATCCATGGTAGGGTTCCCCTAACTCCACCAGAAATCAAAGTGCTCCGCTTGATTTTAGACTGTCGAAAGTCACTTACCTACATAAGCATGGGGTTAAAATGCCATTAAAAGCACAATAAATAGAATTGAGTAACAGAAGAATATTATATTTTTTTTTGTGATAAACCTTGCAAACAGGGCGTGAAGAACTCTTCATGTTAACCAAAATATTGTCACATCTCAGATCGAAATGGACAATGTTCTTGGAGTGCAAATATTCCATCCCAAAGGCTGCATCCAACGCGACTATAAGCTTCTTGCGGCGATTAAGATGCCTATAAATCACATGGAGGATAGATAAGTTATTAACCAATTCTGCACATACTTAGGTTGATAATACACCTATGCTTTTTCCAATATTGGTTTCATGTACCAAACTCTGTTTAGACCAGAAATTCAATTTTAAGAAAAGCTTCACCCTTAGCTGATAAAATGGTTCCTCAGCACCATGTAAAAAAAATCAACATGGTCTAAGTTATCAACACATCCTGGGTCCATTGCAAAGTTACACTAAATCAAAATTTAAAAAAAAAATAAAAAAAATACCTTTATATAAATAAAAAATTTGTGACATTATCTGTGGGGAAAGTAACTTTACTTTCTATGTAATTAGCCAGATTATAAGATATAGAACTGACTAGTTGAATTTGTTTTTTGTATTGGTATAATAGAAGAAAAGAATAGATTGCATTAGAGGTGGAAGTGTGGAACTGTTACCTATCTTTGCGAAGCAAGACATGCCGTAGTGAGCCATCAACCATAAACTCTGTGACGGTAGCTAACGTTCCATCTGGCCCATCTTGTACTACACCATAAAATGCCAATACATTGGGATGATGAAGCTTTGAGTGAATATCAGCTTCACGCCAAAACTCAATGGTCTAGAATAAGATAAACATAATGTAAGATGACAAATGGATAACTGAATGATTGAAGAGAGACATAATGATGGTGATTCTTACTAATCTTTCTTCCTCAGATGATTGGCCCACAAATCAGCTCTTCGTGATGCGCTTGATTGCGACATCTGTTCCCCTCCATTTCCCATGGTATATGGTACCAAAGGTACTGGAACCAAGTTCCCTTAATTCTTCAATATCTTCATTTCTTATTATCTGTAGCAAGAAGCACCTATGAATGCATTAAACTTTCATAATCGTCAAGCTTTGACATTACAACAGATGTCATCAAAACAGCTTCAACGCGCATGTGCTTCATTTTAAGTGATAAAATATGTGCATGATTAGACTCAGTATTGAGTAGACATGCTTTAGTTGAGACATACAATTATACAATGCACCAACAACAAATAGCTATAGAGTATTAGAGATGACTTGGTTCCATAAGACGAAAGCATACAAAGAATGAATACGCAAATTATAACTATATATAATTAAATGTGCGACAGTCACAGTAGAAGTAACCCTTCAAGGTTTTCAGTTAGTTTATTTTTATAGACATGGGAAGTCAAGCAATGTGCATTATTTTCCCACCCTACATTTTCGCATAACAACCCACCAAAAGCTAGAACTGCATACAGTGTTATGCAAATCTAAAGGACCTTTAATTTCAGACGAGAATAATAAATAATCAATACAAAAGTTGATGCAATAATGCGCATGATGATCATAAAGCAAAAGGAATAAATGTTGGCCTCAACGGGTTGTGGATCAACGGTAGTTCTAAGTCAAATCAAAATATACCAAAACAGAATTGAAACAAAGGTTCTATGAATTTGCTTTGTATTAATCAATATATCATCATCGTTAATCTGTACAAAGTGCTAATCTATTTATACTAAATGAATGGGTACAATGAAAGGGTGTGTCGTTTGGGAGATAACTGCCATATAGCAGTTATGTTGTAACTGCCAATTAGCAGTTACTTTGTAACTGCCAATTAGCAGTTACTTTGTAACTGTTATAAAACTGCTATGGTTGACTTTCTGGGTTGACTGGGTCATATGGGTTGATTGGGTCGATTGGGATTAACCCAATATTCTCCCCTTAATCACAATCTCTTTGTCGTAGATCTTTGACTCCAATTAGTTGTCTCATTGTTAGGAATCTGATCTTCGGTAGTGCTTTTGTGAGCATGTCAGCCTTCTGAAATTCTCCACTTATAAACTCGACTTGTAAATCTTCTCTTTCGACGCATTCTCATATAAAGTGATATTTTATGTCAATGTGCTTACTTCTTCCGTGAAATACAGGATTCTTCATTAGTTCGATGGTAGACTTGTTGTCGACCATTACTGTAACCTTTTCTTCTTGGGTATGTGTAAGCTTGCTTAGTAATCTCTTTAACCATAATGCTTGTGTTGCTGCTGCTGTTGCTGCAGTGAATTCGGATTCACATGATGATAGAGCTACTGTGGCTTGTTTTTGTATACTCCAGCTGATTGGTGATTCACCGTAGTAGAATATAATTCCAGTAGTGCCTTTTCCTTCTTGAGTGTTGACTCCATAGCTACTGTTACTATAACCTTGTATTTGGTTTCCTCCATTGTGTTTGTAGGTGATTCCATAGTCTTTTGTTCCTTTTACATAGCGTAGTACTTGCCTGATAGCTTTCATATGTTGTTCCTTTGGTTCTTGCATAAAACGACTAAGTAATCCAACGGAATAACTTAAGTCGGGTCTTGTATGTAGCGGATATCGTAAGCATCCAATTAAGCTTCTATATTCAGTTGAGTTGACCGTTGTTTCTTCAGTATTCTTTGTTAGTCTTGTTCCTGGATCCATAGGTATTAGAGTTTCGTTGCAGTCTAGCATTCCAACTTCCTTTAGGATCTTTCTTGCGTAGGCGGATTGCTTTATTGATATGTCACCTCCAGTTTGTGTGACTTCAATTCCTAAGTAGTAGGATAGTAATCCTAGGTCACTCATCTCGAATTTTTCTTCCATTTGGGCTTTGAACTTGTCTATCTCTTCTTTAGGTGTGTCGGTGATGATAAAATTATCTACATAGACTCCAACTAGAAGTATTGAATCTTTTGATTTCTTTGTGTAGACAGCTTGTTCCAAAGCGCATTTCTTGAAATCTAAAGACTTCAAGGTGTTGTCTAATTTCATGTTCCAAGCACGTGGTGCTTGTCTTAAACCGTATAGAGCTTTTGTGAGCCTGTAGACTTTTCCATTATTTTATTTCTTTATAAATCCTTCGGGTTGTGTAACATACACTTCTTCTTTCAAGTCTCCATGCAAAAATGCATATTTGACGTCAAGGTGATGTAATTGCCATTTATTATTAGCAGCTATGGCTAATAGTAATCGGACTGTTTCCATTCTTGCTACAGGTGCAAAGACTTCTTCGAAATCTATGCCATGCTCTTATATGTAGCCTTTGGCTACTAGTCTTGCTTTATGCTTGACTATATTTTCGTTATCATCTTTCTTGGTCTTGAATACCCATTTTAATCCAATGGCTTTATGTCCTTTGGGTAGAGTGGTTACTTCCCATGTATTGTTTCTGTTGATGGAATCTAATTCGACCTTCATTGCTTCAATCCATTTTAGATCGTTTGATGCTTCCTTGTAATTCTTAGATTCATCTTCAGCCAGTAATAATTGCTCGGATAATATTTCCTCGGTGTTTTCGTATATATCATTTAATGTTCTAAAACCTTGTAATGGTGTATGATCAAAGTTTGGATGTAAATTCCTGGTTCTGTTTGAATTACTTTGATTGGTTGATAGAACTGAGGTAGTTGGTGTAATTTGAGCGTTTACTCGCGATGAAGTTGTAGATAGTGTGCGAAATGCTTGTGAGGGTGAGTTTGTTGTTGATGTTGTATCTTCATCATCATCATTTGTAGGGATATCGTTGTCTTCTTCATTTGGTTAGATTTCTTGTTCCTGATGATCATTTGTGGCTTCAAGGTTTTCGACTTCGAAGTTAAACCATTCAGGTTGATTGTTGGTGTGTTCATTCAAGTAATCCTTCTAGTCCCATTCTTCATCCTCTTTAAACTTCACATCTCTACTAACACAAATTCTTTGTGTTGTTGGATCAAATAGTCGGTAGGCTTTCGATCCTTGTTCATTTCCTAAGTATACCATTTTGTTGCTTTTGTAATCTAACTTTGTCAGATGTTGTGATGGTACTTTGCATATGCTATGCAGCCGAAAACTTTTAGGTTTTCTAGGTTTGGCTTTCTTTGTTTAATCGCTTCATATGGAGTGATGTCTTCTAAGGCTTTTGTAGGAACGTTGTTTAGAATATATATTGCATGTCTAACAACTTCAGCCTAAAAGTTTTGAGGCATGTTGGTTGCTTTCATCATGCATCTTGTTGTAGACATAATTGTCTTATTTCTTCGTTCAACTACTCCATTTTGTTGCGGTGAGTAAGGTGCGGTAAGTTGTCATGCTATGCCATTTTCTTTGCAGTATTGAGTGAATTCGTTAGATGTGAATTCTCATCCACGATCAGTTCTGAACATTTTTAATGTTGTCCTTAGCTCCTTCTCTATTGTATTCTTGTATTCCTTGAAAGTATCAAATGATTGATCTTTCGTGTTTAGGAAATACGCCCACAGATATCTTGAATAGTCATCGACTAGAAAGAATATGTATCTTTTTCCAGATGGTGTTGGTGGTGTAATTGGTCCACATAAATCTCCGTATACTAAATCTAAAGGTGAGGTTGATCTAGTTTTTGCTTTCTTGGGAAATGGTGCTCTGCTTTGTTTACCAATTAAACAAACATCACAGATTTGTGTTGTATGTTTAATGGCATGTATTCCTTGAACTAACTCTCTTTGAGTCATTGATTTTAGTGATTCAAAGTTGAGATGTCTTAGTCTTGCGTGCCATAACCAAGTGTTGTCCTTCAAGTTTGCTAGTAGGCAAACATGTGTGCCTATCTTCAGATTTGCTTTGTAAAGACTGTTTCTTTGTCTTGTGACTTTCATGATGATTTTGTTGTCCATGTCATAAAGTCGTAATTCATCGTCTTCCATTACTACTTTACAACCGATTTCGGTGAATTTTCCAAGGCTCAATAAGTTGTTTTTTAGGCTGGGAATGTAATATACGTGTGATATGATTCTTTGTTTTTCGTCATCACATTCTATTAGGATTGAACCTTTTCCTTTAATCTCTATGTGAGATCCATCTCCAAATCTTACTTTTCCACTAACGTTCTCATCTAGGTCTTTGAAGTGTTCTCTCATTCCATTCATATGATTGTTGGCTCCATTGTCTAAGTACCATAGACTATCTACATTTGTCTCTTTATATCCTACATCTTCTTCGTGTAGCGAGGCAGTTTGATCTTCAAGTTTTGTTACAGGTAGGTCTTCTAATATTGCCATTAGTAAGGTAGGCTCTAAGTCCTCCTCGACAAGTTTAGATTGCATACTAGTGTTTGGTTTTGAATAACACTTAGTTGCATAATGACCCATTTTATTGCATTTGTAACATTTTACTTTGCTAAGATCAATATATGATTTGTTGAAGTTGTTGTGAGAGTTTTCTCCGTCTTTCTTTTCTTCCTTAAATTTTTCGTGGTTTTTGCCATGTGAAAATTTATACTTCCCACGTCCACGTACTCTAAAGTGTTTTCCTCTATTGTCATGCCGTGTGAACATCAATTTTTCTAAGGTTTCATCTTCTATGGTGTGTCCTAGACTAGCGGCTTTGTTTACGAGAGTTGTAAGTTTTGTAGTGAAGGTGTCGATTGTCTCGTCTTCCTTCATGTATAACATCTCAAAGTCGGATTTGAGTGTTTGAAGTCTTGCTTGTTGAACTCTGTCTTCGCCAACGTGTCTAGTTTTCAAAGCATTCCAAATGTCTTTGGCGGTTTTGTGCTTAGTTATTTGAAGTAATTGTTCTTCGGGTAAGGCTTGGTAAAGAAATGCAATAGCGGTTTTGTCTTTTTTCTTATTGGGTTGAGTCGACTCAGTCGGCTCTATTGTTTCCCATAAGCTATTTGCTTCGAGAATGATTTGTATGCGAATTGCCCATAATGAGTAATTCGCGGGCTTTAGGATTGGGCATTGAAATTGGGGTGTACTATTTGAAGTATTAGTACTAGATTCCTTATTACCACTTTCTTTCGTCATATCTTAAAGATATTGACAATAAATCTCCAAGAAAATTTTAACACGAGGTGTGTTGAAATTTCTTATTTTTTTGGTGAGCTCTAATGTTTTATTTTCCTTAAAGGTGTATAAAACTTTTATAGGTCTAGTTTTGAAAAACTATCATGGGAGATTAAAAATTCTTAAATGAAATATCCTAAGGTTAATTACTCCTTAAAAGTTATTTCTAATATAATAAGCAGTGTAATCACTAGGTTACTATATAATTTTTTTTTATGAAGTACTAAATTTGTAAATTAAAGTAACTTATCAAACAAAATAATATATATCAAAAATGAAATATATACTATATATAAAAAGTGAAAGAGTGGTTTTGTAAATTTTGGAACCTGGAGGGATTGATGGTCTAACCCGATGCCTTAAAAATAAAAAAATCTTTTTGTTGCCCTAAGGATATGATGCGCCTCTTTTGTATATTTTTTTAGAGCAAATTCCCTAACTAGGCCAAAAAGTCAACCATGGTCCCTTTTGTGGTCACTTTCATTTGCCTTTTCCCATTTTGGTCATGCTCGACTGCTCAACTCCACCCCTTTCATGACACATGTCCATTTTTTAATATTTAAAGTACAACTGATTATATTATTAATATAAGCTACTTTTATTTAAAATACCCTTACACCTACCTTATCTATATACTCCACACACCACCACATATAACCCAATCTCATACCTACCTTATCTTTTCTCAGATTCGTGTGCATATAATTACCCTCACACAACAACATCTGATTTCAGATCCGTCTCCACCATCTGCTCATGCTACTAGCTCTCAGATCCGTGTCTCCACCATTAACATCTGATTTATCGTGATGGGTCGAATTTAAAGCAACAATCGATCATGATAAACTTTGAATCAATTTGAGCAATCGTGATGGGTCGAAAATTTTTGAGATTAGTGATGATTGAACAAGTATATTAGAGGCTGTGATGATTGAACAAATGTGAAACGGGTCAAATCAGGTCAAGTTGAGATTATCCGTATCTTGGCTTGGCAACTTATTTATTATTGCAGCCATGGCGGATTGTTCCTCTTGATCTGATGGTAAAACAGATCTGAGCCTCATCTTATCAAAAGTATTTTTTTTTTTTTTCTGGGTAATAAAAATACGTTTGAATCATTTTGCGGTGATTTTGAATCATTGTGTTTTTAGTAATAAAAATAATATTTGATTTTGAATCATTTTTGTGGTGATTTCTCTTTGGATGAAACGTATTTTTATTTTTTCTTGATCTAATACGTATTTTTATTTTTTTTAATGCTTTTTAAGATGAAACATATTTGGAGGTCACAATCATGTCTGCTCCGATTTTTGATTTCTTTGTAGCGGGAGTATTTTGAGGTGGTTGAGTAGTTGAATAGTGGTGGACATGTGTTTGAGCAGTGGTGGTTGACCGGCGGTAGTTGAGCAGTTGTGGTTGATAGGTGGTGGTGGTATAGCAGTGGTGGTTGAAAGGGTATATTTGTCATTTAATCAAAAAGTAATAAATTATTCCCACCTAACTTTTGTACTTGCAGTGACACATGTCAAAAAAATGATGGCGTTGAGCAGTCGAGCATGATCAAAATGAAAAAAAGCACATGAAAGTAACCACAAAAGAGACCATTGTTGAATTTTTAGCCTAGTTAAGGAATGTGCTCTATTTTTTATCTCTTTTGTGAGATAAAAAGAGATACGCTCCTTTTATGTTTCTTATATCTCTTTATTTGAGATACAAAAGATAAAAAGTCTCTTTGAGAGAATGAAGAAAAATTTCGTCTCTTCTTTCTGGGCTTTGATCCCGTTCTATTCTCCTAATCTTTATGGCTTTGTTGCCTTCCTCTCTTCTCCGGTGTGTGGATGATTGGAGACTGTAACTAGGTCTATTGGTGACTTAATTAACGTTCTGGGCTTGATTCTTTAATCTGAACAGGTGTGTTTGTTCTAATTTGAATCGTTTAATTTGCCCTAATTGATGACTTCGTTATTAGTTTTGTTTGAATCAATAGATAAACGATTTATTCGTTGCTAATCCTACTGGATTTAATGATTTTGTTTCGATGAAAGATTTTTTTTTTTTTTTGTGAATTGATTTTCTGATGCCGGGTTTTGAGTAATCACGTTGTGATTGTTCCGTTGTTGCGATAGAAATAGGAACACAAAAATGATATCTTGATTTGTGTTAGCAGAAAAAAAAGGTTATCGAAACAGTTTTCTTGTTCTTATTGATTCTGAAACTAAAACGAAATATTGGTAAGTGATGATTTTGGTTAGTATGACCAAACCTCTCTGATACCAATTGTTGGCCTCAACGGGTTGTGGATCAATGGTCGTTCTAAGTCAAATCAAAATATACCAAAACAGAATTGAAACAAAGGTTCTATGAATTTGCTTTGTATTAATCAATATATCATCATTGTTAATTTATACAAAGTGCTAATCTATTTATACTAAATGAATGGGTACAATGAAAGGGTGTGTCGTTTGTGAAAGGATGTGGTTGACTTTCTGGGTTGACCGGGTCATATGGGTTGACTGGGTCGATTGGGATTGACCCAATAATAAGTTAGCATGCACTCATCAATTGTAAGAGGTTCTATGTGCCTACGCATAGATAGACTTAGAGGAATCATAACAAAAGTTTGATCATATTGTTATACCTGCAACGAGCTAATATCAAGTTTGATCATATTGTTATACCTGGAAGTGTATAATAATTACTCGTAAGTAAATTCAGAAAGTCGCCGAATGAATGGTCTGAACTCATCAGAGCCTTTCATAGGTAGCAACGAACCATCACTAGCATCAATTTTAGGATGAACCAATGGTGACAAAAAAACAGCCCAATAATATAAGTGTGAAGGACCACAACAAATAGATAATGAAGTAACCCTTTGAAGGTAAATAACACGCAGTGCAAGAATAAATGATAAGGTTGCTGTTCTGAGCCACCAATTACGTACGTGTAGGACTGTTTTTGTATATCTGATAAAGCCTATGCAACTGCCTCCATTGATCCAGAGTTGCTGTTCCGGCAGCTTTAATACCCTCCCTGGAAATTCAGCCTCATAACCCTAAAGTAACACAATCACACAAACACATTCAAACGCTATATCATGCAAAAAATAATTCAAGTGATGATGATCATTTAATATAAAAGTTGTCAAAGGCTCAAGACACACTAATAAGGAACAACATGCCCTATGAATGTGACTTGCTCTCTCAGCCGAAGCATCCAGCCGAAGGGACAAAAACTATCCGGACAGGTTACAACAAATCAACTAGACCAAGTATAAAAGCAGACTCCAAGCCGAGGTGACGCATCCCCTACCGAAGGGTTGACCACAAGCTTCGGCGCAACGATCACATGGCGTCACCATGTATAAAAGGGAAGGAATCTTGATCAGAACCATTGACCTGATTCAGAGAGAGCCTAAACAGATCAAGTCAAAGTCCCGCCTGAAAGGGTCACTTTCACCACATGTAACCCTCAAGTCAAGACAAGACTTCTCACCTATATAAAGATAGGAAGTTACTGCATTTAGGTCAACTCTCCCTAACCCACTTTTACCCACAGTAACTCTCCATATCATATTTCTCATTCTCACGCAGGAGCTTGGTCTAGGGCTAAAACCCTAGGCGAGGCTAACACGTGTTGCTTTTGTGTTCACAGATCCGAAGGGATAAGAGTCACCGAAGGATCATAGCTTGTTCGGGTGAAGACACTTTTTTACCTCAACACAACGAACCAGCATCAACTTCAGGATTAAGCAATGGCGACAAAAAAGAGTGCAATGATAAGATGCTGAAAGACCCCATCAAATAGATAATAAAGTAGCCCCTTTGAAGGTGAATAACACGCAGTACAAGAATAAATGCTAAGGTTGCTGTTCCGAGCCACCTATTACGTACATGTAGGACTGTTTTATCTAGGTATATCGGTAAAGCCTGCACAACTGCCTCCATTGATCCCGAGTTTGCTGCTCCGGCAGCTTTAATACCCTCCATGGAATTCAGCCTCACAACCCTTAAGTAATACAAATACATCCAATCACTATATCATGCAAAATATTTTTCAACAAATGATGATCATTTAATATAAAAGTTGTCAAAGGCTCAGGACACACTAAGGAACAGCGTAACATGCCCTATGAATGTGAGGCACATCATATTGAAAGGAAAACATGTACGTATTATATTATCTAGAAGTATATTTCATACTTCTGCATCAAAAAAATTTGTAGCTCAGTTGTAAACCTGAAATTAACATACATCATGCATATCAACACAAGTTTTGGAGGAGATTATCTTATGATTGCGATAACATGCAAACGTAACAAAAAAAAATGTGATAATGTTTATCCTTAACGCATGTATACATGGTGTATTACTTAATACTAATACTAAACAATCTGATAACACAAAAAATAGTTAACATAAACTAAAAATTGTGGAGAATTAGTTAGCTTTAGTCGACATGTTTATTTGAACAACGTTGTACGAATGGTCATGTTTTTCATGCTTATTTGACGGACGTATTAATGATAATTAATTAAATACCTAGAGTTAATTATGTTATAAAGTTTGTAATAATTGCTCTAACCCTCAAACTTTTATCATTTTGTTCTTTTTAACCTTGATTTTTATTTTTCTAAATATTTGTTACTTAACTTTAATGACCACTTTATCAACTCTTATAAGTTATAAGATTTTCATAATTTTTTCTGTAAATATTTATTTCACTAACGGATTTATGTTTATGCGATTTTGAGTATTCTATGTGAAAAATGTGAGCAACATGATTTAAGATGCATACCGGATTCGAACAAGCTGAGCCTAATGATTTTAGTCATTTTACAAAATATGTTGTTGATTTCAATAATACGAAGTGTATAGGCAGCTCAACATCTTTCTCGTAAACGTTTCTCTAGTTTGCGATTGATTTAAACTCATCTCATCTTCATCATCATCTATTCCAAAAGGCCGGTACCTCATATAATGGTAAATCAATTCGATATTGCATGTTTGATTGGAAATATGCAGGAGTCCCAATAAGAATATTTCCACTTCCCAATTGACTACCTTATACATTATAATCTATAAAGGGCTAGCGACGCAACTTGTTGCTCGTTCTCTACCACTATGTAAATCCTATTTTAATATCAAAAAAAGAAAAAAGAAAGAAAAAAGACACCTTGCGACGAACTAAAGAACACAAAGAAAATAGCCACATCAAGGGTTATCTATAGCACAGATGTTTCGGAGAAATGACAATGATTCTTAATAGTTTGTAATGTAAAAGTAAAGCAAAAATGTTGCTTCGACGGGCAACCCTAACTTGGAGTCCCTTTTAGACTGATGCAACCCTTCCTCGGGGAGCGCATGTTCTAATATGTCTTACTTTATTTCAACCAACGGGTTATGCTTATGAGCAACCTGATTTGAGATGTATATCTCTATAAGATACTGTAATGTTAGAAAATGTATGGATCCAAACAAGTTGTGCATAATGATTTTACATATAAATTTGTCGACTCGACATGCATGTTATTAATATTAATATTCTTCTCAACTTGAAACAATACAATAACAATAGTAATAATAATGTGAGTTTATGCATGATAAAGTATACCATGTTTGTATCTATAATGTTTGTACATATAATGTTTGTATACATGACCATTTGAAGAGAGTCAAACAGTAGGAAATCATTCTAAGTGGCCTTTACTTTGGCAGGCAGCACTGTTGAATGAATGGCCTTCGATTAAACTTTGTTTCTTCAATTATACAACTTCCTTTGAATCGGTATGAATGGAACCGAATGTTTGGGACAACAGTTTTGCGACAAAAACAAAAGAAAAATGCAGAAATCTTTCTGAATTTATAACACAGAATGTATGTAACTTACTGCTTGAATATATGAGTGATCGATGGAATTAAATTACAACCCTGATTTGTTTACAGACTCTTAATCCTATTTATACTAGATGAATCGGTACTAATGAACAAGAGAATACCGATTCACATAAAGTAAACGACATAACTAAATTAAACGTTACAACCCTTATTCTAAAACGGTTATATTCTTGACCGGGCCCAATACTAAGTTTCGGTATACCGAAACTTTACAAATACATATATATAAACACTAAAATACCCTTAACATTTGCGTCTATAACATTAAGGTCAAACATTCATCCCCTAATGTTATAGACTACAATCAAGTCTTCTTTACTTGACTTCACAACAATGTGGGTTCATCGTCAGTTTTATAAATGAGATGTGCTTGTTCCTCCTTGTCTTTCATCTTCCATTTGGTGCATTCGCATGCAAAATGACCTAAGTCACCACATTCATAGCATCTGTAAGTGCTCTTGTCTTTAGTTCCTTGACTCATACTTGTCCCACGTGCATTTGGACTATTCTTCCATTTCATGCTTTCCTTGGCTTCTTTGTTGAAATTTTTACCTCGCCCTTTACTATGACTTTGGTTGTTTGAACTTGCCATCAGAAGTTTGTCTTGATCATTTTCCTCTAGCGTGTCTTGACTTTTGATTCATTCTTCAAAGGCTGTTAATCTTCCAACGGCTTCTTCAAATGAACTTTTGTTTAAATCTTGATATTGTTCAATAGTCGCCACGATCGGTAAAAACTTCTTTGGAATCGAATTGAGTATTTTCCTCACAATTACCTTGCTTTTGAGTGTAGTTCCAAGATTTCTAAATTTTGCCCTTATAGTACTCAATTTGCTTGAAAAACCACTTACAATTTCACTTTCTTTCATCTTTAAAGACTCTAGTTCACTCTTCAAAGTTTGCGAACGTGCTTTCTGAACTCAGTCTACTCCAATGAATAGAACTTTGATTGAGTGCCAAACTTCCTTTGTAGTCTAACACTGTGCTACCTGCATTAGGACATCTTCGGGCAATGTTTGAAAGATCATTGCCTTTGATGTATGTGCTTTCTTCTCACCCACCGCATCTTCAACATCAATTGTTTCCCATAGACCATGGCCTTCAATATTGTTTCCATCAACAATGCCCACGAAGTGTAGTTTGTTTCGGTCAATTTTGGACATTGTAGTGAAATATTTCCTTGTTCTCGAACTGATGCTCTGCTTGATGCATTATCATGCTTATCATCTTCTTTTCCTACCATGCTTTCCTGCTTGCTTGCTTTTAACTTGCTTACTTTTTACAATCAGAACCGAGATGGTTTCTGGTTTTCTTGCTCTTGTGTTTGATCAAAATATCAAAACTCTTACTTGCTACTGGCCAACTTGCTAACCAGGTTTTCTTGCTAAACTTGCTCAATATTGACCAACTTGCTAATCAATTATTGTGTTTTCCAGACCCACTTGCTAATTGGCTCTTACTGCACATATCTGACCTACTTGCTAATCAGTTCGTGCCTCCTGACCCACTTGCTTGCTTTGATAAAAAAAATAATTGATCCTTTCTTGCTGATATTAAAACCCCAGTGATTTCACTTACTTGTTGGTTTGAATCAAGGGTTCTGCTTGCTATTTGAACCTAAGAAAAAAGGCTCGAAACTTGCTATTTGAATCTTAAGGCTCGGAACTTGCTATGAACCTAAGGATTCGGTCTTGACTTGCTAAGAATCACTAGGATTCGGTTTAACTTGCTATGAACCACAAAGGGTTCGGGTTGTCTTGCTATTAACCAACAATGGTTATCTTACTTCTTACTTTGTGAACCACAAGGGTTCAGTTTCCTACTTTCTTTTCTTTCTAACTTATTTATATAATTCTAATTCTAATACTGAAATATATTAAGTGAAAGCGAAAAGCACTTGTTCAAAAACGATCACTTACAATCTTTTGCAATTAGGGCAAACTTTGATCCCCACTTTCTACTGCAATCGGTGGTGTGGTTTGGTATCTGCTGTATTCCTCTGGTCGCTACACACAAAGATTGTGCAACAATTATTCACCTTTGATTCTTGCTTTTCAATCGATGGCCACTTGCACTCGTTCTTCCCTAGATCGATTGACTCTTGCTCTAATACCACTGTTGAATGAATGGCCTTTGATTAAACTTTGTTTCTTCAATTATACAACTTCCATTGAATCGGTATGAATGGAACCGAATGTTTGGGACAACTGTTTTGCGACAGAAACAAAATAAAAATGCACAAATCTTTCTGAATTTATAACACATAATGTATATAACTTACTACTTGAATATATGAGGGATCGATTGAATTAAATTACAACCCTAATTTGTTTACAGACTCTTAATCCTATTTATACTAGATGAATCGGTACTAATGAACAAGAGAATACCGATTCACATAAAGTAAACGACATAACTAACTTAAACGTTACAACCCTTATTCTAAAACAGTTATATTCTTGACCCAGCCCAATACTAAGTTTCGGTATACCGAAACTTTACAAATACATATATATAAACACTAAACTACCCTTAAAATTTGCTTCTATAACATTAAGGTCCAACAGACATTGCGCGTAATTGATTAGTTATCTCAGTGAATGACGGCCTGACTGCAGGATCAGTGGCCCAACATAGCTCCATTAGTCTTCTCCACCCAGGATCACAATCGCTTGGAATTGTGGGTCTAAGTGTGTTATTCACAATGCCCCCTGCAGAAATACTTTCGTGTAAGTAGAGATGTATAAAGGAGTGTTTTGAACTGCTCTTTCGACATGATGATATGATTATTACAACTTGAAGTTACAATAGTCAATTTTAAAATTTTTAGATACTCTGTTTTAATCAACTCCAACAAAACTTGTTATGTAAGGTTTTAATAATATGCACATCCAAACACCCCCTAAATAGAAAAATAAAATAAAAATTGGAAGCCATTGGTAACACATCTTCTTCCACTTATTTCCTTCTTTTTTTTTAATGGACATGTAGCTAATTTCTGACTTGGTCAAATGCTAAGACTCATTAAGTCACAAAATTAATAGATGCTATCAACATATAAGCAAATACACGACTCAAGCGCAAAAGGCTAAGAGAATGACAATAAAGCACATAACCCTCACCTATGATTGCACCATAGTGCATATCTGCATATGGCTCCTCGCCAGTAAGAATCTCCCATAACACAATCCCAAAGGAGTAAACGTCAACCTTTTGCATCACAACAGATAGAAAGAAAATGTTCAAACCATAAAATAACAGGTGTGTTACATAACACAAACAAAAATGTAGAGGGTCATATCTACCTTCTCAGAAACTTTATTGTTGTCACCGTCCATAAGCTCCGGAGCCATCCATGGTAGGGTTCCCCTAACTCCACCAGAAATCAAAGTGCTCCACTTGATTTTAGACTGTCGAAAGTCACTTACCTACATAAGCATGGGGTTAAAATGCCATTAAAAGCACAAAAAATAGAATTGAGTAACAGAAGAATATTATTTATTTTTTTGTGATAACCTTGCAAACAGGGCGTGAAGAACTCTTCATGTTAACCAAAAGATTGTCACATCTCAGATCGAAATGGACAATGTTCTTGGAGTGCAAATATTCCATCCCAGAGGCTGCATCCAACGCGACTATAAGCTTCTTGCGGCGATTAAGATGCCTATAAATCACATGGAGGATAGATAAGTTATTAACCAATTATGCACATACTTAGGTTGATAATACACCTATGCTTTTTCCAATATCGGTTTCATGTACCAAACTCTGTTTAGACAAGAAATTCAATTTTAAGAAATGCTTCACCCTTAGCTGATAAAGTGGTTCCTCAGCACCATGTAAAAAAAATCAACATGGTCAAAGTTATCAACACATCCTGGGTCCACTGCAAAGTTACACTAAATTGAAATTTAAAAAAAATAAACATAAAATAAAAAAAAATAATAATAAAAAAAATAAATAAATAAATAAATAATTAATAAAAAAAACTTTTTTAAAAATAAAAATTTGTGACTTTATCTGTGGGGAAAGTAACTTAACTTTCTATGTAATTAGCCCGATTATAAGATATAGAACTGACTAGTTGAATTTGTTTTTTTTATTGGTATAATAGAAGAAAAGAATCGATTGCATTAGAGGTGGAAGTGTGGAACTCTTACCTATCTTTGCGAAGCAAGACATGCCGTAGTGAGCCATCAACCATAAACTCTGTGACGATAGCTAACGTGCCATCAGGCCCATCTTGTACTACACCATAAAGTGCCAATACATTGGGATGATGAAGCTTTGAGTGAATATCAGCTTCACGCCAAAACTCAATGGTCTAGAATAAGATAAACATAATGTAAGATGACAAATGGATAACCGAATGATTGAAGAGAGACATAATAATGGTGATTCTTACTAATCTTTCTTCCTCAGATGATTGGCCCCCAAAGCAGCTCTTCGTGATGCGCTTGATTGCTACATCTGTTCCCCTCCATTTCCCATGGTACATGGTACTAAGGTACTGGAACCAAGTTCCCTTAATTCTTCAATATCTTCATTTCTTATGATCTGTAGCAAGAAGCACATATGAATGCATTAAAATTTCATAATCGTAAATCTTTGACATTACAACTGATGTCATCTAAACAGCTTCAATGCGCATTGATGAGTGTCTAAATACTCATCATTTTTATACTGTTTAGAATGCCAAAAACATCTGAAAACACTCAAAAACACATCAAAATGATTAAAATATCACAAACAAGTGTTTTATGTGTTTTAAATGCAAAAATATCAAAATCTGGTGAAAAACGTATCAAGTTTGCATAATTGGCAGTTTTAGTCCCCCAAGTTACAAAAGTTGTCAAATCTAGTCCCTGGTAATTCAAAAACTTGTAAAATGTCATTTAAGGTCCATGAGATTCAAAATTTGTCAAAACAAACCCTTTAAAGTTTAAAATTTACAAAATGACAATTTTAGTCCTTAAACTTTGAAAAATGTCAAAATCAGTCCTTGGTGAGTTTAAAAATAGAAATTATTCAAACTACACCTTGTACTATTCAATTGTGGCATAATTGGTCCTTTATGATAAGTTTAGAGAAAATTTACAAGTTTGGTCCCTGGAGTTTGAAAATTGTCAAAAATGATCCTTGGATAATTCAAAAATGGAAAAAAATCAACCTTGGTCCTTGTACTAATCACATTTGGCAGGAATGGTCCTTATTGTAACTTTGTAACAGTGACAAGTTCAGTCCTTGAAGTTTGGCAGATTTACATTTTTGGTCCTTGGGTTATTAAGCTACTTAAACCAAACGGATCCTTGGTTATTATCCAATCCAACACAAACACAAACCAAGCCCAAATCCAGTCCATTACCCAAACCCGGCCCAATATTTAAAATAGAAAAACCACGCACACTGTTCATCCTTCTCCCCCATGGCTGTTTGAGCCAAAACCAGTGGTTTTCACCACTTGTTTTTTACTCCACCTCACCCCTTACACCTGTTACTAACTCCCCTTCCACCTCCACAAAATCCAAACCCCATTAATTGAAAGAACCTGCTCGTAGGAAATTTGGCGCCAAAATTGCCATTTGGCAATTTTGGTGATCTGGACCAAATCAATGGCTGGAAATTGGTGGGATTAGCTCAGAGATGTCGACAAGGTCAAATGAGGTCAATAAATACAAGTGGGAAGCTATGTGAAGAAATATCTAGAGTAATTTTTAGTTTTTAATGTCGTTTTAGCTTAAGTTTAAATTCAAGTGTATGTTTTAGTTTTCAAGCTCTGTATTTCAAGTATTTGGTGTACAATAAACTCTTTTGCAATCATCAATTACAGTTTTAACTCAAGTTCTCAGTTTATGCAAAAATTTTCCATATTCAAAATCTCATGTATGTTCCAATGTTGTTTGTATCCTTTGTCAAGAACTGAATAGCCCATGTAAGCTCCTAAAAAGCTTATGCAAGCTTTTAGAAACAATTAAAAACCAGTTTAGTACCAAAAACAGAAAAATACCAAAAATATAAATAAATTAGTTAAAAAATCAAAAATATATGGTAAAGATGATAAACAAGCTGGAGCAAGGTAGATTCTGGATGGCCTTGGTATAGAGCTTATTGGTAAGCTATAGGAAGTGTATTCACAGTCCTTGTTCTTGGTTTTCATTCAAATCCAATCTTGTAAGCCTTGTTCCATTTTTATTCATTGCATTGTTAAAGTGTTATTTAGCTTAAAATCTTGGTATGTTTGTGTTTATTAGTTATATTTAAGCATAATTAAACAATAATATCAGTTACTTGTTCTCTCTAATTGGTAGTTAGTTAAAATTTTAATTTAACAGTTAATCTAGTAAACTTGTCATTTCTTAGTTTAATGGAGTTATTATTGTTGATTAATGTTTGTTCAGTCTTAGTAAATGATTATATAAGGTCTGCAATCAAGTTCATGATTTTAATCTTTGTGTTGCTTTGAAATTCATCAAAACAGTTCTATAAAAGGGTGTTTGGATTTCCTTTGTTAACTGTATTAGAGTGTGTTCAATCCAGTGTTATTGCTTGTTCTGTGTCATATTTGGTCTAAAGATCTCAGTTCAACAAGAAAAACTAGTGTTCACTGTGTCAAAAGTCAAACTTTCCTTTAATCTCATATTACTTAGTCACTGTTAGGATTTCAAGATCAAAACTCATCATATCTGTTTAAAACTTGGTAAGTTAGCTTATTATAGTCTCATTACACCTTAATATAACATAATTAGTGCATAAGATTGATCTTAAGTTCATTAAGGTCAAACTGCTTCATTTTCTTAAAAAGTCAAAAGAGTCCCCTGTGCACAGTTTTGATATCAATTTCAAGAGCTTGTCAAAAGCTCTCCAGTGCACCATAGCTTGTGAAATTTGTTTCTTTGGATAGATAACCAACCCATTTTAAGGTTCCAACTTTAGCTTTTCACTTTGAAGCTTTTTAGACAGGGCTGCAAGTGGTTTCTGTTTTTGTCCATTTTCTCAGCATTCACTGAGTTTTGACTCGGTGGTTTTACAAGTTTTTCATAAGCTTCTAACAAGCTTATTAGAATAAGCCAATCTTTGTAAATTAGTTTTTTAGATAACTCAGTTGGTTAGCTTATTAATTCCATCTTTCATTTTCATTTCTTAGCTTATTAAAGTGCTAAAAATTAAGCTTGAAGGTGCCTTGAAAACCAAACAGTTCACTGTGTAACCAGTAAACTTGTGCTTATTTTAGCTTAATCAGTGCTTATTTTTAAATCAAAATGTTTTCTCAGTTTTCATATTAGCTTATTATTAGTTACTTAGCTTATTTTTCAGTTTTCCTTTGCTTATTATTAGCTTATAAGCCATTTAGCTTTAATCCTTTTGCTTATTTCATTTTCTTGTTAACTGTTGAGATATTAAGCTGTTTCTGAGCTTATTAATCAGTTTCATAAAAAGTTGTAGTTGAAAAAAGTGCTTATTTTAATGTGCTTAACAAGTTTGTAAAGTAAAAATAAAAAAATAAAATAGTCACAAAAAAAGAGTTGCTGGGATTCGAACCCTGGCCACCCAGCTCACCACACCACACACACACCATCTGCCCTAGGGTCTTTTTCAGTTTTCTTTTGCACCCTTTAATATATAACCCATCTTTGTCAGTTTAAGCTTATACGAGCTTAATTGCTTATTTAGACCAGCTTTTTCATCCTTTTCATTTTTCTTAGAATTGTATTAGTATTAAGTATTTTATAAAAAAGTTTCAGATTTTTCTCATTAGTTTTAGTATTTTTAAACATTTAATTAGTGTAAAATAGTAATTAATTCATAATAAAAAATATAAAAGTCTAAAAAATATAAATCTTTTTTCTAAAATTTTCTTTTGTCATATAGTACGTAAAAAAATTGTTTTTACACTTGTAGGACTTTTATTTCATAAATTTTACGTTTTTGCTTGCGCACTCGCGTAATTTTTATAAATAACTTACGTTTTCATTTTAAATCACGTTTTTAGATAATTTAAGTTTACGTTTTAGTTAAAATAGTTTATTTAAGATATTTTGTTTTATAAAATCACAAAAACATCATTGTAAAAATAGTGATAGCGTTTATTTAATATATTTTAACTTTTTAATTTCTTTTAATTTGCATTTAAGTCGCTGTAATTTATAGATCTTTTCTTTAGGTATAATTATTCATCAAAATCCTTACTGATCACTATCCTTAGTGATTATTCGACATCTGATCAAGTGTTTATACACCAATTCATCCTCCGTGGGACTTAACGACCCAGGAATCCATTATATTCCTCTGATCTTAATTGCATTAGTGTTTAAGCTGTTTTAAGTTTGTTACGGTTGACCATTCACAAGTGGTTAGCTTGTGTAATTAAACTTGACTGTTTAGCACCAATCAAATTTTGGCGCCGCTGCCGGGGAGGCTGTAAGCGTGTTTTAAACATTTCCAGACCCGTACTTGCACATATACCATCGTTTGTAAAAAGTTTTCTGTAAAGTTAAATATAAATCAAAAAGTTCATTAACACTTTTCCTAAAGTGTTAAAAACACCAAAAACAATATAAAACAACAAAACAATCGTAACGTTTTCTAGCTTGTGTTTCTTTTAAGGTAATTCTTAAAGAAATACGATTTGGTTAAACGAGACGATACCAAAAATATTTTTCAAAAGTTTTTAAACCCCTTTGCACAAATCATACCTACGTCTTTTCAGTGGTACTTAATATATACATAAAAATCAACCACCGCAAATCAAGGCAGTACACCTACTAACTGGGGGTGTGACCATAATAAGTTCCCGAACATCAGATTTAAAACTTACCTTTGTGTCCTTGTGATTTGGTGTACCTTTTTCAAAGAAGCCATTTCATTTGCGATTATTGGTTAAGTTCACTTGTCGTTTTGCCTCGCATTTGTTTTGAAAATTGATTTTTATACTTAGTGCATGCGCACTCGTTCTTCCAGTTCTACAAGTCCACTTTCAGAACTTGGAAAGATTCCTCGTAGACGTAGAGGACGTTCAGCTCCTTCAGCCGTGACTGAGGAACGTCTACCACCATCACCACCTGTCGAAATGGCAGAAGACAAACCCATGAATGAGCTTCTCCAAGCACCCATCGAGGGTTACGGAGATGCCATTGTTGTACCAGCCATTGTGGCTGATACTTTTGAGCTCAAAACCGGGTTGCTTAATCTAGTAACCCAAAGCCAATTCTATGGTTTTGAGCGGGATGATCCTCATGCACACATTCGATGGTTTAACAAGATTGCATCTACCATCAAATACAAGAATGTCCCACATGAAGCCATTAAGCTTCTTCTGTTCCCATTCTCTCTAGAGGGACAAGCCCGGAATTGGCTTGAGAAACAACCCCCTCGTTCCATTGAGACATGGGAGGATCTAGTCACCAAGTTTGTTAACGAATTCTATCCTCCATCCCGAACTACAAGTCTTAAGAATGAGATAATGAAATTTTCTCAGAGATTTGATGAATCATTCGGGGAGGCATGGGATCGTTACAAAGAATTGCTCCGCAAGTGTCCACATCATGGTTTTACCGAGTTAATGCAAATGGATACTTTCTATAATGGTCTGAGACAAGCTGACCAAGACTCTTTGAATGCCTCCGCGGGAGGTAATTTCCTTAGCAAAACCACAAAAGAAGCCTTACAAATCATTGAAAACAAGTACCAGGTCCGTTCTTTCCGCACAAAGACATATCAGACTCAGTCTAATGCTGGACCTTCTACTTCATCTCCTGTGAGTACATCTAGCACCGATGCTAAGATTGACAAACTCACAGATATTGTTCAGGCTTTGGTTCTTGCTAACCAAAAGAAAGTCACCTTCACTCAGACACCATCACATGGTGAAGTGAAGAAAGTTGAAGTTTGTGTTACTTGTGGTGGTCCTCATGCATACTACAACTGTACTGCCACCGATGGTAGTCCGTTTGAAGCAAATGCTATAGCCGGTACTTCAAATCAAGGAGGTAATCAATACCGTCCTCAAAATGAACCAAATTACCGTGCTAACACTTATCAGGCACCACCCGGTTTTAACCAGAATCCTAACCGGAATCAGAATCAACCTAGAATGAACCAAGGTTATCAAAACCAAGGTAATTTCTATCCTGGACCCAATCAAGGTTTCCAACAACAAGGGAACCTTCATCAAAACAATTTCAATCGAGGGAATCAATTTCATGGGAATGTGAATCTTAATCAAGGGAATTTTCAACAATAAGGTCCTAATCAAAACATCCGACCTCAGAATTTCCCTCCACATCCTCCAGTACCATCATCTGATGAGTTATTGAAGCAGTTCATGAAATCCCAAAATGAAATGAACAGGTTGTTGGTCAGTCAGATCGCTGATCTCAAAAAGTCTTTAAATGATCAACCCTCGGGCTCAGGAAAACTTCCGAGCAACACGATCGCTAACCCGAGGGGCGATGCTAAGGCGATCACAACCAGAAGTGGTGTTTCATACAATGGACCCGCTATTCCTACTACCTCTTCTTCTTCTCTCCCGAAGGTAATGGAAAGTGAACCTAGGACACACAATGGACCTTCGACTCTAATGCCTCCTCCACTAGGAGAAATGAGTCAAGTTACCAAGGCGACAAAGGATAAGGAACTTCCTGTTAATAACGGAGGAACCAATGATGTCCAACCTCAAGTTGTCCAGAAACCCAAGTCTAATCCAGGAGTTGTTTTTGAACCTCCAGTAGCTCCCGTTGAAAATACCAGATCCAAATCTTCTATTCCTTACCCATCACGTTTGAATGAGCAAAAGCTCCGTGAAAAAGCTAGTCATCAAATGGACAAATTTTTCCAAATTTTCCAAGAACTACACTTTGACATAAGCTTTGCGGATGCTATCATGCTGATGCCCAAGTTTGCATCAACTCTCAAACACATGTTAAGCAACAAGGAAAAGCTGTTTGAAATGGCTAAAACTCCTCTTAACGAGAACTGCTCTGCAGTTATCCTGAAAAAGCTTCCAAAAAAGCTTGGAGATCCTGGAAAATTTCTCTTACCTTGTGTATTTCCAGGAATGGTTGAATGCTTTGCCTTAGCAGATCTTGGTGCAAGCATCAACCTGATGCCGTATTCAGTATGGAAGAAACTTTCTCTTCCGGAACTCACTCCTACATGCATGACTCTCGAGCTTGCAGATCGTACAATATCCCGTCCTCTTGGCATTGCCGAGGACGTATTTGTGAAAGTAGGAAAGTTCCATTTTCCAGCTGACTTCGTGGTTGTTGATTTTGATGCCGATCATCGGGTTCCTCTAATTGTTGGTCGAGGATTCCTGAGAACGGGCCGTGCTCTCATTGATGTATTTGAGCAAGAAATCACATTACGTGTTGGTAATGAAGCTGTCACCTTTAACCTTGATCAGACTTCGAGGTACTCCGCAAATTATGATTCTGAGTCGGTTAACCGAATAGATATCATTGATGTTGCTTCTGAAGAGTACTCTCAAGAAGTTCTTGGTTATGATCATAATTCTTCGAGTGATAATCTCACTCATTCATCTCAACCTATCATCGCCAATTCAACTCCTTCTCTTACCCCATTTGAGGAAAGTGACTTCATCTTAGAAGAGATTGAAGCCTACTTGTCTAGTGATTCTGTTCCATGGGAAATTGATCACGCTCCCATCGACATCGAGGGGGACATACTTCTCATTGAGAAGTTTCTTAATGATGATCCATCATCTCCACTCCCTCCCGTCGAACTTCATAACAAGGAAATCAAATCAGTTGAGAAAACTGAAGAATTTCCTGAGGTTGAGCTTAAGGACTTACCGCCTCATCTCGAGTATGCATTTCTTGAAGGTGATGATAAATTACCCGTCATTATTGCTAGAGATTTGAGTAAAGATGAAAAGTCTGCTCTCATAAAGATCTTGAAGTCACACAAGCAAGCAATTGCTTGGAAACTCTCCGACATTAAGGGTATCAACCCTGAGTTTTGTACTCACAAAATCTTGATGGAGGATGACTTCAAGCCAGTAGTTCAACATCAGAGAAGAGTAAATCCAAAAATCCATGATGTTATCAAACAGGAGGTTATCAAACTTCTTGATGCAGGATTGATTTACCCAATCTCAGATAGTCCTTGGGCATAACTGTTATCACAAATGAAGATAACGAGTTAATTCCAACTCGGCTGGTTACGGGATGGCGTGTTTGCATTGACTATCGTAAGTTGAATGACGCTACCCGTAAAGACCATTTTCCTCTACCCTTTATGGACCAAATGCTTGAGAGATTAGCAGGGAATGAATACTATTGTTTCCTGGATGGTTTCTCGGGGTACTTTCAGATCCCCATTGATCCAAAGGATCAAGATAAAACTACATTCACCTGCCCATACGGAACTTTTGCCTACAGACGTATGCCTTTTGGCTTATGTAATGCTCCTGGCACGTTCCAACGATGTATGATGGCCATTTTCCACGACATGATCGGGGAAACAATGGAGGTGTTTATGGATGACTTCTCGGTCATTGGGGATTCTTTTCAAACATGTCTCTCCCATCTAGATAAAATGCTCAAACGGTGTGAAGACACCAATCTTTGTCTAAACTGGGAGAAAAGCCACTTTATGGTCAAAGAAGGCATAGTCCTTGGCCATAAGATTTCAAAAAATGGGATTGAGGTAGATAGAGCAAAAGTCGATGTTATTGCTAAACTGCCCCATCCTACTACCGTCAAAGGTATTAGGAGTTTTTTAGGTCATGCCGGTTTCTATCGTAGATTCATACAAGATTTTTCTAAAATCGCCCGGCCTATGACCCATCTTCTTGAAAAGGATGCTCCTTTTATCTTTTCACCCGAGTGCATCAAAGCTTTTGAAACATTGAAGAAAAAGCTTACTGAAGCACCCATTCTCGTTGCTCCCGACTGGGATTTACCCTTTGAGCTCATGTGCGATGCAAGTGATTTTGCTATAGGTGCAGTCTTAGGGCAACGTAGAGCTAAGCATTTTCAGCCTATCCACTACGCAAGTAAGACTATGACTGAAGCTCAAACTCATTACACCACCACAGAAAAAGAGCTATTAGCCGTGGTGTATGCATTTGAAAAGTTTCGGCCGTACTTAATCTTGACCAAATGTGTAGTGTATACGGATCACTCGGCTCTCAAATATCTCTTTGCAAAACAAGATGCAAAGCCGAGATTGCTCCGTTGGGTTCTCCTCCTCCAGGAATTTGATATCATCATACGTGATAAAAAAGGAGCTGAGAACCTGGCTGCTGATCATCTGTCCAGATTAGAAAACCCTCACCAAGATGTTTTCGAGAAAAAGGAAATAAATGAAACATTTCCTCTCGAGACACTCAATGCGGTTTCTTTTCGTGGAAACTTTTCTACCCCATGGTTTGCTGACTTCGCAAATTACCATGCGGGTAACTTCATTTTGAAAGGGATGTCGACCCAACAGAAGAACAAATTCTTCAAAGATGTTAAACATTACTTCTGGGACGACCCCTACTTATTCAAAATCTGTGCGGATCAAGTCATCCGACGGTGTGTTTATGGACAAGAAGCTATGGATATTCTCAAAGCTTGTCATGCTGGACCCACCGGGGGCCATCATAGTCCAAACTACACCGCCAAAAAGGTGTTTGATTCTGGGTTTTATTGGCCCACAATTTATAAGGATGCCCACGATTTTGTCAAAACTTGTGACGCTTGTCAACGTCAAGGCAATATCTCTCAAAGAAATGAAATGCCACAAAATGCCATTCAAGTTTGTGAGATATTTGACATTTGGGGTATTGACTTTATGGGGCCGTTTCCATCTTCTCGAGGTAACAAATACATACTCGTGGCTGTTGACTATTTGTCAAAATGGGTTGAAGCGAAAGCTTTACCTACTAATGATGCCCGAGTAGTTGTAAATTTTTTGAAATCTCTTTTTGCCAGGTTTGGAACTCCTCGTGCTATAATTAGTGATCGTGGTACGCATTTTTGTAATGACCAATTTGATCGTGTCATGCAAAAGTATGGTGTTACCCACCGTCTCTCTACTGCATACCACCCCCAGACAAGTGGGCAGGTGGAAGTTTCCAACCGTGGTATTAAAAGAATCCTTGAAAGAACAGTAGGCGAAAACCGTGCATCCTGGTCGGATAAACTGGATGACGCACTCTGGGCTTTTCGTACAGCTTACAAAACACCAATCGGGTGTACTCCATACAAGCTTGTGTACGGAAAGGCATGTCATCTTCCGATTGAGCTAGAGCACAAGGCTTACTGGGCCTTGAAGCATGCAAACTTCGATATACAGACAGCTGGTGATCACAGAAAAGTTCAAATGAATGAACTAAATGAACTCCGTGATCAAGCTTACGAGAACTCTTTGATCTATAAACAAAAGACAAAGAAGATTCATGACTCTAAAATCAAGAACCGCGTTTTCAACGTTGGTGATCGAGTCCTTCTTTTCAATTCTAGATTGAAGATTTTCTCGGGAAAGCTTAAGTCCCGTTGGTCTGGTCCATTTACTATCACTAAGGTTTATCCTTATGGCACCATTGAGTTATCTCAGCCTGATGGTCCAAATTTTAAAGTAAATGGTCATCGATTAAAGCATTACTTTGGAGAGGACATTCCACCCGTGATTGTCCCGGATCTACAAACATTCCCCATGAACCAATGAATGCGGGGATCGAGTCAAGCTAGTGACTCGGGAATCAAAAACAGTAGCACGCACCATATGGGTTTTCACCCATGTTTCTGTCTTCTTACCCCTTTCTACCACCCTAGTGTGGGGGAGTTTCCCCACGCTGTTGTATATATCAATCTCTAAAAAAAAAAAAAAAAAAAAAAAAAATGTATATGTCAAAAAAAAAAACAAAATAATGGCCGTAGTATTTCCCTTTTATGTTCTATGTTTCGGCATAACCGCCGGTACTTTGAATATTGAGGGCAATATTCATTTCTAAGTGTGGGGGGGAATTCTCACGAATTTTATCATGTAATTATTCCACCCAATTCCCCCGTTTTTGGCCAAACTTTTTTTTTGGAGTAAGTGTTTTTCACTTACTCAGCAAATGGTAATCAGTCCGCCATGTCTAACCCACATAAGAGTTGGCTAATCCAGGAGCAAACGGCTTCTGGTAAAGACAAATCAAATCCGTTGACAGCTTATGATTTGCTAAAAATCATTTGGTTATCATTGTACCAAGGTTCTTACTTGAATCAAAACAATTGGCTACTCCAGAAGTAATGGCTTTTGGTAAAGAGATGAAATCCATTAAATTTTCTCAAATCATTGCTAGGGACTAGCAATATCTTAGTGTGGGGGATTGATGAGTGTCTAAATACTCATCATTTTTATACTGTTTAGAATGCCAAAAACATCTGAAAACACTCAGAAACACATCAAAATGATTAAAATATCACAAACAAGTGTTTTATGTGTTTTAAATGCAAAAATATCAAAATCTGGTGAAAAACGTATCAAGTTTGCATAATTGGCAGTTTTAGTCCCCCAAGTTACAAAAGTTGTCAAATCTAGTCCCTGGTAATTCAAAAACTTGTAAAATGTCATTTAAGGTCCATGAGATTCGAAAGTTGTCAAAACAAACCCTTTAAAGTTTAAAATTTACAAAATGACAATTTTAGTCCTTAAACTTTGAAAAATGTCAAAATCAGTCCTTGGTGAGTTTAAAAATAGAAATTATTCAAACTACACCTTGTACTATTCAATTGTGGCATAATTGGTCCTTTATGATAAGTTTAGAGAAAATTTACAAGTTTGGTCCCTGGAGTTTGAAAATTGTCAAAAATGATCCTTGGATAATTCAAAAATGGAAAAAAATCAACCTTGGTCCTTGTACTAATTCAAGTTTGGTCCCTGGAGTTTGGCAGATTTACATTTTTGGTCCTTGGGTTATTAAGCTACTTAAACCAAACGGATCCTTGGTTATTATCCAATCCAACACAAACACAAACCAAGCCCAAATCCAGTCCATTACCCAAACCCGGCCCAATATTTAAAATAGAAAAACCGCGCACACTGTTCATCCTTCTCCCCCATGGCTGTTTGAGCCAAAACCAGTGGTTTTCACCACTTGTTTTTTACTCCACCTCACCCCTTACACCTGTTACTAACTCCCCTTCCACCTCCACAAAATCCAAACCCCATTAATTGAAAGAACCTGCTCGTAGGAAATTTGGCGCCAAAATTGCCATTTGGCAATTTTGGTGATCTGGACCAAATCAATGGCTGGAAATTGGTGGGATTAGCTCAGAGATGTCGACAAGGTCAAATGAGGTCAATAAATACAAGTGGGAAGCTATGTGAAGAAATATCTAGAGTAATTTTTAGTTTTTAATGTCGTTTTAGCTTAAGTTTAAATTCAAGTGTATGTTTTAGTTTTCAAGCTCTGTATTTCAAGTATTTGGTGTACAATAAACTCTTTTGCAATCATCAATTACAGTTTTAACTCAAGTTCTCAGTTTATGCAAAAATTTTCCATATTCAAAATCTCATGTATGTTCCAATGTTGTTTGTATCCTTTGTCAAGAACTGAATAGCCCATGTAAGCTCCTAAAAAGCTTATGCAAGCTTTTAGAAACAATTAAAAACCAGTTTAGTACCAAAAACAGAAAAATACCAAAAATATAAATAAATTAGTTAAAAAATCAAAAATCTATGGTAAAGATGATAAACAAGCTGGAGCAAGGTAGATTCTGGATGGCCTTGGTATAGAGCTTATTGGTAAGCTATAGGAAGTGTATTCACAGTCCTTGTTCTTGGTTTTCATTCAAATCCAATCTTGTAAGCCTTGTTCCATTTTTATTCATTGCATTGTTAAAGTGTTATTTAGCTTAAAATCTTGGTATGTTTGTGTTTATTAGTTATATTTAAGCATAATTAAACAATAATATCAGTTACTTGTTCTCTCTAATTGGTAGTTAGTTAAAATTTTAATTTAACAGTTAATCTAGTAAACTTGTCATTTCTTAGTTTAATGGAGTTATTATTGTTGATTAATGTTTGTTCAGTCTTAGTAAATGATTATATAAGGTCTGCAATCAAGTTCATGATTTTAATCTTTGTGTTGCTTTGAAATTCATCAAAACAGTTCTATAAAAGGGTGTTTGGATTTCCTTTGTTAACTGTATTAGAGTGTGTTCAATCCAGTGTTATTGCTTGTTCTGTGTCATATTTGGTCTAAAGATCTCAGTTCAACAAGAAAAACTAGTGTTCACTGTGTCAAAAGTCAAACTTTCCTTTAATCTCATATTACTTAGTCACTGTTAGGATTTCAAGATCAAAACTCATCATATCTGTTTAAAACTTGGTAAGTTAGCTTATTATAGTCTCATTACACCTTAATATAACATAATTAGTGCATAAGATTGATCTTAAGTTCATTAAGGTCAAACTGCTTCATTTTCTTAAAAAGTCAAAAGAGTCCCCTGTGCACAGTTTTGATATCAATTTCAAGAGCTTGTCAAAAGCTCTCCAGTGCACCATAGCTTGTGAAATTTGTTTCTTTGGATAGATAACCAACCCATTTTAAGGTTCCAACTTTAGCTTTTCACTTTGAAGCTTTTTAGACAGGGCTGCAAGTGGTTTCTGTTTTTGTCCATTTTCTCAGCATTCACTGAGTTTTGACTCGGTGGTTTTACAAGTTTTTCATAAGCTTCTAACAAGCTTATTAGAATAAGCCAATCTTTGTAAATTAGTTTTTTAGATAACTCAGTTGGTTAGCTTATTAATTCCATCTTTCATTTTCATTTCTTAGCTTATTAAAGTGCTAAAAATTAAGCTTGAAGGTGCCTTGAAAACCAAACAGTTCACTGTGTAACCAGTAAACTTGTGCTTATTTTAGCTTAATCAGTGCTTATTTTTAAATCAAAATGTTTTCTCAGTTTTCATATTAGCTTATTATTAGTTACTTAGCTTATTTTTCAGTTTTCCTTTGCTTATTATTAGCTTATAAGCCATTTAGCTTTAATCCTTTTGCTTATTTCATTTTCTTGTTAACTGTTGAGATATTAAGCTGTTTCTGAGCTTATTAATCAGTTTCATAAAAAGTTGTAGTTGAAAAAAGTGCTTATTTTAATGTGCTTAACAAGTTTGTAAAGTAAAAATAAAAAAATAAAATAGTCACAAAAAAAGAGTTGCTGGGATTCGAACCCTGGCCACCCAGCTCACCACACCACACACACACCATCTGCCCTAGGGTCTTTTTCAGTTTTCTTTTGCACCCTTTAATATATAACCCATCTTTGTCAGTTTAAGCTTATACGAGCTTAATTGCTTATTTAGACCAGCTTTTTCATCCTTTTCATTTTTCTTAGAATTGTATTAGTATTAAGTATTTTATAAAAAAGTTTCAGATTTTTCTCATTAGTTTTAGTATTTTTAAACATTTAATTAGTGTAAAATAGTAATTAATTCATAATAAAAAAATATAAAAGTCTAAAAAATATAAATCTTTTTTCTAAAATTTTCTTTTGTCATATAGTACGTAAAAAAATTGTTTTTACACTTGTAGGACTTTTATTTCATAAATTTTACGTTTTTGCTTGCGCACTCGCGTAATTTTTATAAATAACTTACGTTTTCATTTTAAATCACGTTTTTAGATAATTTAAGTTTACGTTTTAGTTAAAATAGTTTATTTAAGATATTTTGTTTTATAAAATCACAAAAACATCATTGTAAAAATAGTGATAGCGTTTATTTAATATATTTTAACTTTTTAATTTCTTTTAATTTGCATTTAAGTCGCTGTAATTTATAGATCTTTTCTTTAGGTATAATTATCCATCAAAATCCTTACTGATCACTATCCTTAGTGATTATTCGAAATCTGATCAAGTGTTTATACACCAATTCATCCTCCGTGGGACTTAACGACCCAGGAATCCATTATATTCCTCTGATCTTAATTGCATTAGTGTTTGAGCTGTTTTAAGTTTGTTACGGTTGACCATTCACAAGTGGTTAGCTTGTGTAATTAAACTTGACTGTTTAGCACCAATCACGCATGTGCTTCATTTTGAGTGATAAAATATGTGCATGATTAGACTCACTACTATTGAGTAGATATGATTTAGTTGACACATACAATTATACAAATATACAATGCACCAACAACAAATAGCTACAAAGAATTAGAGATGACTTGGTTCCACAAGACTAAAGAGCACAAAGAATGGATACACAAATTAATATTATATATAACAAATTGTGCGACAGTCACGATAGAAGTAACCCTTCAAGGTTTTCAGTTAGTTTATTTTTATAGGGATGGGAAGTCAAGCAATGTGCATTATTTTCCCACTCTACATTTTCTCATAACAACCCACCGAAAGCTAGAACTGTATAACAGTGTTATAAATCTAGAGGACCTTTAATGTCAGACGAGGATATATAATAAATAATCAATAGAAAAACTTATTTGATGCATTAAATCTCATGATGATCATAAAGAAAAGGAATAGGTTAGCATACACTCATCTATTGTAGATAGACTTACAGAAATCATAACATAAGTTTGATAGTATTGTTATACCTGCAACGAACTAATATCAAAATCACCCGAAGAAAGATCAATAGATGGATCCCCATCGTTCCTTGTTGAAACCTAAAGACATCCAGTTACTAAATGAAGTACCAAATCAAATCAGTAATGTCAAAGGTATCATATATCATTATTTGTAATGAACTAATGATTATCGTTACCTAGATTAGCACATGTGTATAAGCTGTTTTATTGGCTAGGCTAAATCTGTATCTTTTATGTATGTTAGGCACTTAGGCTGCTAATTAGCTTCTATGTCCAGTTAATAATGAGGATCCTTCTAAAAGATAAGACACATCTTTTTAGCAAAAAATATAAGTTAGTAAACTAGGTTCAATCTACATTAGCAATAGAAAAAAGGGTATTTCTGCATGACACACTAACGTACTTTTTCAGTGTCATATTTTAGGTACTATCCCAGTCATTAAAAATTGGCTTTGTATCCCTTTGTGTCATTTTGTATCCCGTAATCTTAACATTTAGTATTTAACAATATAAATCTAACATTTTATAATCAATTTAAACGACTTACAATGATTAAAACGGGAAAAATGAAAAAGCACATTGGTATTTATGCATGTACATATCCCATGTAAAATAACAATACCTCGAATGGTGAGTCTGGCATACGGGTATTTTCTGATACATCAGAAAACTGTATCCTTTCGAAGCTTTTCATCTGTGAAGGACTGTAATGAGGTTGCATAGATATATCATGGGAAATGAGATCAAATATTATAATCTCCAAGTTGCGATTGAATTGGACAGACGACCTTGGAGTCAACTGATGGATTTTTTGAACACAAATCCATCAGTGGTATTTGCAATGAAGATTTAAACACAAACCCGTTTTAATTAGGTATTATTAGGTGTTTGGAAACCACTGGGCCTTTGGCTCAGTTGGTATTTGCAATGAAGATTTGAACACAAACCCAGCCGCTGGGGTTCGAATCCGAGCAAAGGCCGGGGGTTTTAATCCGGCTGTTACTCCAGCAAGGTATCTTGTGTGGAGGCAGTACGGTTTCCTCCAGAATCCTGTGACCCTCATCGGCTCCAGCGTGGGCCCGGTTAAGACAACATAGTCTGGACTGGTGAGGTAGGGACTACGTTGCCTGTGGCGCGTAGTAGGTTGAGTCTAAGTAGAAATTCGCCTTTCAAAAAAAAAAAAAAAAAAGGTGTTTGGAAAGTAGCAAAAGTAGTACTAGAGCCAAAAGGAAATTAGTAGTACTAGAGCCAAAAGGAAATTTACATTTAATTTTAATAAAATGTGTTTGTTTATGTATTGTAATTTAATTTGATATATTGTAATTTTATTTTATGTTTAATAAAATCTGTTAGTTTTTAAATAAAATAAAAAATAAAAAAATGAGATTCAATAATATGTTAGTGGTGTGTTATGAGGGATGGGGTATTTGAGTTATTGATGTCTTATTAGGAGGTGTATGATGTGGCGCTGAGGTGGCATACCAATAACGTGTTATTGGTATCTTGCATACATTGTGCTCTAATATTGACCTGATTGACTCAATTTTGACTTTCTATTGGCCAATAAAAATGCTCTATTTCATCTGCGTGTTAAATCCAATTTTTTTTAAGATTGTTTGGCAAAATCACTCCGAAATAATGTAATTCTTTTATTATATAAAAGATTGGTAAGGGTTTTCTAGTTCATACCATGCATCAAAAGGTTTTCAGTTCATACCATCTTATTAAAGAAGACCATCCTAGATTTTGACAGATAAAATAAAGTGATATTGCCTTTAGAGTGTTTTGAAAGTGGTCCCTAATTATAGAATTTGTTCTAATCTTTTACAGCTTTTATTAACTCTAAATTTTTCATGATGTTGTTCAAACCGCTTTAGAACGATTCTTAATAGCTTGTTGTTTGAAAGTATAACAACAATGTTGGTTTGACGGACCACAACCTGAGGTCCAATATGGACCTGATGCAACCCTTCTCGAAAGACCGCATTGTCAGGTGTAGTTGGAGAGTATGATTTTCTCTTAATAACATGTTCTAATATGAATACTTTATTTTAACCAACAGGTTTATGCTTATGAGCAACCTGACTTGAGACGTATATTCTATAAGATACTGTAATGTTAAAAGAATGCATGGATCCAAACTAGTTGTGCATAATGATTTTACATATAAATTTGTCGACTTGACGTGTATGTTATTAATATTCTTCTCAATTGGAAACAATACAATAACAATAGTTAATATGACCATTCGAAGAGAGACAAAAAGTAGAAAAGCATTTAAGTGGCCTTGTGAGCGTGCCCTTTACTTTGGCAGGCAGCAGACATTACACGTAATTGGTTAGTTATCTCAGTGAATGACGGCCTCACCGCAGGATCAGGGGACCAACATAGCTCCATTAGTCTTCTCCACTCAGGATCACAATCACTTGGAATTGTGGGTCTAAGTGTGTTATTCACGATACCTCCTGCAAAACAAACAAATATACAACAATAGTTCAGCATTTGTATGGCATACGGAAATAAACCTTCCTGCAAGTAAAGATAAAAGATGTATAAAGGAATGTTTGAGCTGCGTTCTGGAAGTGATGATATGATAATTACTGACTTAAAGTCAGGATAATCAGTTTATAATGTTTGGATTCTCTGTTTTATATCAACCCAACACAACTCCTTGTTTAAGATAAAAATACAGTTACCTATTTACTCCCTTCTGTTGAATGAATTTTACGACGTCTAGACTCATTTCACAAAATGTTCATTTTTTCTATTAATTCCTTGAAATTACAAAAATTATGCAACACTTGCAAAAAACAAAAGCACACTATCTTCTATTGTCCATTTTTTTACAGATAAGAGTTATTGTCTGTTTACAGATTATTATTCAATCTCAACTAATCATTTCCAAAGAAATAGCTAAATTCGGAAAGCCATTGTATTCACTTCACATGATTCATCCTTCAAAATAATCATCTTCCACTTACTTCCTTTTTCCTCTTCTTTCTATGGACAGGGTGACATTACCTAGTTTCTTGCTTAGTGATTTTTATTTAACGACTCATCAAGCCAACAAAGTTAGCAGATAGGCTCCGGAGCATATGAGCTAAACTTGAAAAAATACGCAACTCATGCTTAAAAGGCTAAAAATACAACAATACTCACATAACGCTCACCTATGATTGCACCAGGGTGCATATTTGCATAAGGCTCCTCGCGAGTAAGAATCTCCCATAACACAATCCCAAAGGAGAAAACATCAACCTATAACATCCCAATAGATAAAAAGAATGTTAAAACAAAAAATAAAAATCACAAAATACAAAAACAAAGCTTTAAAGGGTCATATTTACCTTCTCAGAATTGCTGCCACCGTTCAGAAGCTCTGGAGCCATCCATGGTAGGGTTCCCCTAACTCCACCCGAAACCAAAGTGTTACGCTTGATCTTAGACAGTCCAAAGTCCCCTACCTACACAAGTATGGAGTTAAAATATCATTAAGGAGTACATGAGATACAATTGGGTAAGATATAAAAAATAATAGATCCTGTGATGACCTTGCAAATAGGGCGTGAAGAATCCTTCATGTTAACCAGAAGATTGTCGCATTTCAGATTGAAATGGACAATGTTCTTAGAGTGTAAATATTCCATTCCAAAGGCTGCATCCATTGCGATTCTAAGCCTATTGCAGTGATCAAGATGCCTACTGGTCACATGAAGAAATAGATAAGTTATCAACCAATTCTGCCACTAACTTAAGTTGATAATGCGCCTATCTGAATTTTTAGTTTATTTAAAGAGAATATATAAAGGGCTAAAATGCATTGCTCCAATTTCTATATCATGTAACAAGCTCTGTAAAGCCCAGAAATTCAATTTAAGTCAAGCTTCACCCTTGGCAGGTAAAGTGGGTTTTCAGCACCAAGTAAAGAAAAAGTCAATATGGTCAAAGTTATCAAAACGTCATCTCCTGGAACACCCTATTCTAACGGTCCTGCGATTAACCTGGTGATGCTGTGTACATCTGAGTCAAATATCATACCCTTCCTGGGTTCCCTGAACATGGAAAACGACATCCGTTTAACCGTTTACCGTGGCAAATAACTGTTACCTTTTTATGCATTTAGCCCGACGAAAAGATATAAAACTTACAGAACTAAAAGATGAAGATATATTGGTATTGGAATTATAGAAGAATAAATTTTGTTGAATGAGATGAACACGAGGAATTATTACCTATCTTTGCGGAGTAGGACATGCCTTAGTGAGCCATCAACCATAAACTCTGTGACGGTAGCTAACGTTCCACCAGGCCCATCTTGTACTACACCATAAAGTGTCAATACATTGGGATGATGAAGCCTTGAGAGTATATCAGCTTCGCGCCAAAACTCTATGGTCTAGAATAACAGAAAAATGTAAGATGACAAATCGAGAAATGTGATAAATGAATGGTGAGAATTCATCAAGGTTAGATGATAATAATGATGCTTACTAGTCTTTCTTTCTCAGACGATTGACCTGCAAAGTAGCTCTTCTTGATGCGCTTAATTGCGACATCAGTTCCCCTCCATTTCCCATGGTACACGGTTCCAAAGGTACCGGAACCAAGTTCCCTTAATTCTTCAAGATCTTCGTTTCTTAAAATCTGTAACAAGAATCACATAAAGGTACAATATACATAGATAGACTCATAGGATTCATTCCAAAAGCTTGATAGTATTGTTATACCTGCAACGAACTGATATCTAGATCGCCAAGAGAAAGATCAACAGATGGTAGTCCGTCGTTCGTTGTTGAAACCTACAGACATCAATTTGAGCAATGAAGGACCATTCTAGTTCAGTAAACAGTCAAAGATATTAGCTGATCCGATATTATGCAACAAATCAATCTCTAACAGATTTTATGCACCAAATCAAATCAGTAATGAAAAGGTACATTGGTATTTTAAGCAAATAACCCATGAACAAAATAAATACCTCATATTCTGGAACCTGATCGTTGTTGGCAGCTGGTCGATCTTCCACGGGTAACTCTGTGGTATGCAAACTTCCAACTGATTCTGAGACAAAATTATGTTGCTGAACATCAGACTGTAAATGAGTAGCAAGAAATTGATAATGTAGTGCAACTTTTAGTTGTGTTACGATCTCGCCTACTAGTGGACGTTCTTTGCGATTTCTACGTAGACATTGGTACGCAATATCTGTGAATTTATGCAGACAATCTCGTGAAATCTTCTCTTTTAGACAATCAAGCACAATTGTACCTATTTTCTTTTCTTCGTAGCAACTTTGTGCCCATCTTGACAAAAATCGGCGACGATCTCCATAATTAGCCACACTAAGTCTGCCACACAAGACTTCGAATAACACTACCCCGAAAGAATAGACATCAGATTCTTTTGACAAGAAACCAGTTTCCTCATAAAGTGGATCACAATACCCACGTGTTCCTGCTGCATGTGAGATAAGAAATGTGAATTCTTGGTTAGCTGGTCCGAATTTGGAGAGGCCAAAATCTGAAATCTTGGCATTCCAATTTTCATCCAGCAAGATGTTGGAGCTCTTGATATCACGGTGCAACAGTCTCTGTGTGGTACCACCAGGGTTGTGAAGATACTCTAGCCCAGAAGCTGCCCCAATACATATGTGAAGGCGTTGGATCCATGAGAGATGAGAACCACTAAGACACATGTCAAGGCTTTTGTTAGGTAAATACTCATATACAAGAAGATTCTCACCATCCTCATCAGAAAAGCCCAAGAGAGAGACAATATTCTCATGTCTGTAACGAGAAAGCATCATGATCTCTTTCCAAAACTCGGGAGTTCCTTGTCCAAGTGATGGATCTAAGCGCTTTACAGCAACCATAACCTGCTTACCGAACAAAACGAGTTCTCCTCTGTAAACCTTCCCAAATCCACCTCGACTGATGTAGTTTTCTTCACCAAAGTTGTTGGTGGCCCGTTTTATAGCTTCAAGTGGAACTCTAAGGTGATCAAAAACTTCTATGGAAGACATTTTATTGTTTTGGCAAATATATTAAGGAAAATGAGATCAAATATATAATCTCCAAGTTGCGAGTGAACTGGATAGGCGACCGGGGAGTCAACTGATGGATTTTTTTTTTCTTTTCTTTGTAGGCAAACTAGCAAGTGTGAAATGTATTTGATACCGACAGGTGGTCATGGTCGGTTGTAGCCTCAAGCCATTAAAACCACACATTTTGTGATATTTTAACTAAAATAAAGACGAAAACAATCAAAGAGAGCACATGGAAGAACCACATGCAATGAAAAAAGTGGTTTGACATATGTAAATAAATCATGTCATTTATAAATATGGTTCAAATTTTGTTACCAGGTATGAAATTATGAAAACACAAACGAATTGACAGTTTGACACGATTAGTATATGTTCCACATCTAATATGATCAACAACTAAAATTTAACTACTAAACAGTAATGAATAACGATGGTGATTCATTAATGTTTTATACTAACCACTCCAATGATAACTACGGTTCACTGTCATGGCGAACATGTAAAACAAGATAACAAATACCAGAGGCCCCGTCAGGAAGGGAAAAAGGAATATCTCGAAGAAGGTCATAATAATAGATATAATGAAGGCCTTTGTAACTGTAGACCTATTATATTCAACCATTATAACATTATGAGAATCTAGAGTTAGCATAAAGGTTGTAAAAGAACTTGATGCCAACACTATATTACATAAGAAAGCATTCCACTAAAAAGAAGAATTGTTTCCAATTAGTATTAAAAACATTTAGGGGGTAAACAGCCAAATGGGTGGAAGTGTAGAATAATTTACCAGAAAGTAAATTCAGATAGTCGCCGAATGAATGGTCTGAACTCATTAGAGCCTTTCGTAGGTAGCAACGAACCATCAGTAGCATCAATATTAGGATGAACCAATGGCGACAAAAAACAGCCCAATATATAAGTTTGAAGGACCACAGCAAATAGATAATAAAGTACCCCTTTTAAAGGTAAATACCACGCAGTGCAAGAATAAATGCTAAGGTTGCTGTTCCGAGCCACCTAATACATACGTGTAGGACTGTTTTATCTAGGTATATCCGGTAAAGCCTACACAACTGCTTCCATTGATCCAGAGTTGTTGTTCCCTCAGCTTTAATACCCTCCATGGAAATTCAGCCTCGCAACCCTGAAGTAACACAATCACACAAACACATTCAAACGCTATATTGTTAAAATGGTACAAAAACACACAAGTACTAATCACCCAACCAACCACCCCTTGGTGATACTTTTATTATAACAATAAACACTGAAGATAAGTCCCCAAATAGGTGCTTACCAAGTACAATACAACCACAAAGCTGTTATCCCTCTACAAGGTGTAACAGTAATACAAAACCCACACTCTAAACCAATAAACCAAACCAATACAAGATCAAGATGATCTAAACTTAATAACCCAGAAACCAAGAAAACTGTAACAACTTTTGTAGGTGAAAAACTTGAGAGAGAAAACGTAATGAAACCCTAGCTCAGAACTTCGCTTTCTATAACTAGAGAATTTCACTTTTAGACCCTGTACAATAAGAAACTAACAAACACATACCAAACATTAGTTGTTAGTAAATTATAACTAACAATATTTACCAAAAGACCCCTGAAGCTTCATAAGTTTGACAAGGACATTTTTATATTTTCCAACATCCCCCCTCAAACTGATGAAACAAACAAGTTTTCCATTCCAAGTTTCTTAACCATAACTGCATGTTGAGCAGTTCCAAGTGCTTTAGTTAGCACATCAGCAGTTTGATTTTTAGAATCAACCTTCACAGTTTGAATCAACCCTGATGCAACCTTTTCTCTAATAAGATGCACATCAATATCAAAATGTTTAGTTTTTTCATGCATAACAGGATTTGCAGCTATTTGCATAACTACTTTGTTATCACAACACAACATAACAGGCAACAAATTCTCAGATACTTCAAGATCTTTTAAGATTATAAGTATCCACATGATCTCACAAGTAACAGATGCCATAGATCTGTATTCAGCTTCAGCTGAAGATCTAGACAAAGTATTTTGTTTTTTACTCTTCCATGAAACAATATTACCATTAACAAAAACATAATATCCAAAAACAGATTTTCTGGTAACTATACATTTATCCCAATCAGCATCAGAAAATGCCACTATACTGAACTTCTCATTCTTCTTAAAACTTATAACATTTCCTGGAGCAAGCTTAAGATACCTCAAGACTCTTAACCCAATATTGAAATGAGACTCTAATGGAGCATGCATATATTGACTTAAACAATGAACAATATAAGCAATATCAGGTCTAGTCATAGTAAGATATATAAGCTTCCCAACAAGCTTCTGATAACTAGTAACATTTTTCAACAACTTATCATTTTCAGATTCCTTACAACTCTAAACAACATTCTCAGGCAAAGGAGTCATAACAGGTCTACAAGCAAGTAACCCATACTCATGTAAAAGTTCCAAACAATACTTCCTTTGATTTAAACACAAACCAGTTTTAGTTTTTAAAACTTCAATACCCAAGAAATACTTCAATTCACCAAGATCTTTAATCTTGAACTTATTGTTCAAAAACTTTTTAAACCTTTCAATTTCAACTTCACTGTTTCCACAAATGACCATATCATCAACATATACAAGAAGAAACATTACTGTATCCCCTTTTCTTTTTATAAACAAAGAATGATCATTTTTAGACTGTTCAAAACCATCTTCAAACAATGCTTCTGATAGTTTATGATTCCACTGTCTAGGAGCTTGTTTCAAACCATATAAAGATTTTTTCAATTTGCACACTTTAGTACTACCTTCTTTACAGTAACCTGGAGGAGGAAGCATGTAAACATCCTCATTCAGATCACCATAAAGGAATGCATTATTAACATCTAACTGAAACAACTTCCAATCATATTGAACAGCAAGACTAATGAGACATCTAACAGTACTCATTTTCACAACAGGACTGAAAGTCTCATCATAATCAAGACCCTCTTTTTGAGTACAACTTTTAGCCACTAATCTAGCTTTATATCTATCAATTTCACCATCAGCTTTATATTTTATTTTAAAAACCCATTTACAAGCAATAGGAGTTCTTCCAAAAGGAAGATCAACTTCAGTCCAAGTATCATTTTCATATAAAGCATGCATTTCATCATTCATAGCACATCTCCAATTAACATCTTTAGAAGCCTCATAATAAGAAGTAGGCTCACTAGACTTATTCAGATTAGACACAAAATAGTAGTTATCAGAACTAAGCAAACAATGATTGGCATATTTACCAATACCATATCTAACTTTGTTATCAAGAACATAATCATTCAACTTAGCAGGAAATTTAGAGGCTCTAGAAGGCCTTCTACTGGTTCCTTCCTCTGTTTGATTTTGAAAAACATTTTAGGACCTAGACTCATCTGGATTCTGGAAACTGTTTCCCTCAGACTCATAATTTTCATCTAAAGGAGTTGCAATCACTTCCAGATCTGGTTGCTGTGAGCTGACAGAACTTGGTATCTGTCCTGGACTCTTATCTTGTTCACTGCTCACAACCATACCAAGTCTGGAAGGACTACATTCTCTACCAACAGATGCATACTCTCTATTCACATTTTCTAAATTTGCATCGTTGGGAATGGGACTATGAGTTTTGGTTTTTGACTCAGACTCATTATTATCAAAGAAGTTTAAGTGTGTAACCTCAGAAACAGGTTCTGAACTTACATTCTGACTCATTCTTAAAGGAAAAATAGTTTCATAAAACTTTACATCCCTTGAATAAAGAATTGACCTGTTTTCTAAGCTTAAAAGTTTATAAGCTTTTTTACCACTAGCATAACCAATCAAAATACACTTTTCAGGTTTTTCATTAAACTTATCAGATTCTTTTAAAATAGATGCAAAACACAGACACCCAAAACTCCTAAGATGAGACAGACTAGGTTCCCTACCATACACAAGAGAGAAAGGAGATTTCCCATTTAACACAGAGGAAGGCAACCTGTTAATCAAATAGGTAGCAGTCAAAACACATTCAGACCAGAACATAAGAGGACTTCCCCCCTGAAACATAAGACTTCTAGCAACATTTAAAAGATGTCTATGTTTCCTTTTAGCAATACCATTCTGTTGTGGTGTATATGCACAACTAGTTTGATGAAGAATACCTTTATTATTAAAAAAAAAACTCATTCATTTTATTGTTAACAAACTCAGTACCATTATCAGATCTAACAACCTTGATTCTCTTTTCAAACTGAGTAAAAACCATATTATAAAAAAAAAACAAACATGTCAAACACTTCATCTTTCCTCTTCAACATATACACCCAAACAGATCTAGTAAAATCATCCACAACAGTTAAAAAATATTTGTACCCATCCCTGCTAACCACCTTGTAAGGACCCCAAACATCCAAATGTATGAGCTCCCCAAAAACAACAGATTTATGTTCACTTATAGGAAAAGGATCCCTTGTTTGTTTTGCCTTATGGCAAACCTCACAAGGACCATTATGATCAATATTAGACAGTTTCAAAGACCCTTTAAGTAATTTCAAAACTTGGTTAGCAGGATGACCCAACCTGTTGTGCCAGACTTCTTTAGTAACAAAACAAGACAAAAACTCACTTTTAACAACATGAGAAGACATAACAGCAGGCTTATCAAACAAATATAAACCATCATATTCACTACCAGTCCCCAGCACACTCAGCTGATTCAAATCCTGAATATAACACTTAGTCTCATGAAACCAACCCTAAACTTACTATCTTTAATTAGCTTATTAACAGACATCAAACTAACACAATACTCAGGAACAACCAAAACATCAAACAAAACAACACTATTATTCAATCTCAGATTCCCAACATGAGTAACTTTAGCCAAAGTGCCATTAGGGTGACCAACATTAATTCTTAAACCAGAAATATCAATCACATTAAACATATTTTTAGCAGAATTAGTTAAGTATTCATTTGCCCCTGAATCAATTATCCAACCCAGATGATAACTGACACCATTAACTTTTAAATTGGCACAAAAAAACTGATAAAAATGATCATTAAAGAACACATTTCCATTAAAGAAAGAACATGAGGCACTACCTGCCATGTTGGACTGAGCAAAAAATCCAGGTTTCTCATTTATAAGACTCATAAGCTTCATAACATGTTCATTACTTAAGGACAAATTGCCAACAACAGACTTAGCCATATTATTCATATTAAAAGCACTTTTAAGATCATTGGTTTTATTAAAACTGTTTGCAGGTTTAAGATTAGGATTCTTTTTAAAACCAGGAGGATACCCAATGATCTCAAAACACCTCTCAACAGTATGCCCTTTTAACCCACAATGAGTACACAACAAATTATCATAATTTCCTCTGTTATTATTACCACTATTGTTATTACCACTGTTTCTTTTCCAGATAACATTTTTATTATCAAAAGTTCTAGAAACAAAAGCAGAAACCTGAGCCTTTTCAGATTTCACAGTAGTAGTAGGAATCCCTCTATGAGACTCCTCCCTAGAAATAATAACAAAGGCATCCTTAACCTCAGGTAAAATTTCCCTAGTTAAAAGACTACTCCTTATAGGCTGGTAAATGTCATCAAGACCCATAAGAAACTGCATTAATTTCAACAACTTGCTATGATCACTTAGCTCTTGTCTAGCCTCACAAGTACAATCAGGCAACTTAGTCAGAATATCAAATTCTCTCCATAGAGAATTGAGCTTATGATAATACTCAGAAACAGGCAAACCACCCTGCTTAAAACTATTTATCTTTTGAAGCAAATTAAACACAACAGACCCATCAATTCTATCATAAGTGTCCTTTAAATCTTTCCACACAACAGAAGCATTATCAGAAAACACATGACCAAGATAAACATCTTGAGATAAAGATGTTAACAACCAATTTAACACAACAGCATTACATCTATCCTATTGGGCTTCCAATAGGGGACTAGCAGCATAAGCAACCCTAGTGCATGTACCATCCAAAAAACCCATTTTATTTTTAATCTGAATAGCCAATTTTATAGAACTAGCCAATATCCTATAATTTTCAACCCCAGTCAGTTTAAGAGTAACAATAGAAGCACAATTAGAGTCATTAGGATGGAGATGCAGAGGGTTGCTCTGATCTAAACCACTGATCATAATAGCCATAATAGCAATACAAAGAAATAACTAGAATAAAGCAAGAAACAATCAAACAAACTAAACAGACAAAACAATCAACAGATAACAAACAACAACCAAACCAATCAAACTCAACTTCCAAGACAGCCCAAATCCTATCCACCAGCGACTTAGACACAACAACAAAAAAACTAAAAAAGCCTAAAACTAAGAACTCACACCCAAGACTAACTTGGATAAAGCCCAGAGGACTGAGGTTGGCCAGAGCAGGTATTCGTACCACTCACGGTGGCAGATCAAGATGTTAACCAACCTGTTTGCACCCTCTAGACTCTAAACTAGTTATTCTTAAAGGAAGAAAGAACCACTTACAGTGCTAATAAGAATACGCAGTGGAATTAACCAAGAACCAGACCAAGAACACCCCAGATCACAAGATTTCCAAGAATCCCCAAATAAAAAATTAGGGTTTCAAGAAAACCAACCAAAAACCACTAATTAGCACCAGAAGAATCCACCAAACAACTTTAATTGCTTAGTAACAAACCAGAATAAAAAACCCCCAAATTCTAGGGTTTCAAGAAAAAACCCTAAAATTCAATCGAACCAAGAATCTCCAATTAAGCCGTCAAGAACCACGAGAGAACCAATCGAACAACAGATCAGAACCTAGGGCTCTGATACCATGTTAAAATGGTACCAAAACACAAGAGTACTAATCACCCAACCAACCATCCCTTGGTGATACTTTTATTATAACAATAAACACTGAAGATAAGTCCCCAAATAGGTGCTTACCAAGTACAATACAACCACAAAGTTGTTATCCCTCTACAAGGTGTAACAGTAATACAAAACCCACACTCTAAACCAATAAACCAAACCAATACAAGATCAAGATGATCTAAACTTAATAACCCAGAAACCAAGAAAACTGTAACAACTTTTGGAGGTGAAAAACTTGAGAGAGAAAACGTAATGAAACCCTAGCTCAGAACTTCGCTTTATATAGCTAGAGAATTTCCCTTTTAGACCCTGCACAATAAGAAACTAACAAACACATACCAAACATTAGTTGTTAGTAAATTATAACTAACAATATTTACCAAAAGACCCCTGAAGCTTCATAAGTTTTACAAGGACATTTTTATATTTTCCAACATATATCATGCAAAATCTTTTCAATAGAAGATGATCATTTAATATAAAAGCTGTCAAAGGCTCAAGACACACTAAGGAACAACATATACATGGTGTATTACTTAATAGTTAATACTAATACTAAACAATTGATAACACAAAAATTAGTAAACATGAACCGAAAATTGTGGAGAAATAGTTACCTCTAGTCGACAGGTTTATCTGAACAACGTTGTACGAATGGTCATATTAATGGTGATTAAATACATAGAGTTAATTATGTTGGGGTCAGTTTCATCTATATCGTTGCAAAACTTTTAAATTACATCAATATCTTTACAAAAGTCATAATTACATAAATATCTTTTTAAAATACTCAAATATACCCAAATCTATATTTACATTTTAATTAAATGATCCTAAATTTTAAAACTCTAATTTAACAATTTACATGACAATTTTGCCCCTCTCTCAAGCATTTACCCTGCAATAAAAAATAACACATATACCTATGATTCAAAATAGTATAAAATGCATCATCCACATATCTCATTTGCAATACTACTCACTATGGCTATATAGTTTTCAATTTTATAAACAAGTGCCCCAATTTGAAATTCTTTATCGTCAACACATGTGATATTTTTGATAATGATTTCCGTAATAGCCATGATTTCATTTCAACTTTCTGAGTAACTACATACATCATGGAAGCATTTCATAAAAATTATAACTTATAATGATGTATTGCGTGAATGAACAATGAAAATGAGAAGTAGGTGCTTTAGGGGATGCCGCGAAGATACATAAATAATTGTGAGTCTGAAGGTGAGGACCAAAGAACAACCTTTGATTTATTCGATTAGGATTAAGCTTTTAAATCTTTAATTAAGGATAGATGGGTAAAACTGTAATCTTTCATTCTAATTAGTATTTAGATATGAAAATATATCATTTATTTAATGGGGAAATCATACCTACATTACAATGTAGGCAATTCCCTACATTTCCTTTGAAAAAAGGGTAGGGACAGGGGGAAAACATGTATTAGGGACTTACCGCAGGGACTTAACTGTACATTTTTAAAACTTTTTTCAAAGGAAAGGTAGGAAATTGCCTACGTATTTGAAAGTTTTTAAAGGATATTGATGTAATTCTAAAGTTTTGTAAAGATACAACATATGCAACTTCAATGGTGCTAACACTGCTAATGCTAACACATGTCCAAAGCTAGTCATTGAAGAGCAAAACAAATTACATAAAGAAACAAAACATACTACTAAACAACATTCTAAACACCCATTCACCAAAACAGGATTACATTTCCCCTGCTTATTAAGAGCAACTACAACCAATGTATAGATGCCATCCTCACACACAAGCCATAGTCCACTTAATAAAAGAGGCCTCATCCCTCCTAAGCAAAACCAACCATCCTCCTGTTAGCATTGATATATTTATGAGACTACATTTCCTTATAATACTCACATAATCAATCCTAATGTGATCCCGTCTTTCATGACTCACAAGAGGATTATTATTGAGATTTCTAACCAAAACAACATAACCAAGAGAATCCATCTTAAAGGCTTTCTTAACAGTCTTAGCAATGCAGTTTCCATACTCCATTCCAAAACACCATTCACTAAAACATGGTAGTCCAATCTTTCATTAGTCACCCATTTTAGTAACATGGCTAAAACAGAATTGGGTAGTATTCCCATGAGCATACATCTGAAATTTCACATCCTAAACACATTCATCTTTCTGCACTGCTGCAGAATCTTTACTTTGATAGACATCAATCTGGTCCTAATATGTCTTCAATCATTACTTTGAATAGATCTTCCTCATTTCTTTCATTACTTCTATAGAATCTCCAATTTCTTTCAGGCCGTAAGTAGTAGATTGCAGCAGCTAAACCGAATTCAAAAGTTGATTACTAACGGATCTCATTTCTATGAATAACTATTAAGACTAGTGCAGTAAATAATTAACATAGATATTGAAGGGAATAGGGTGTATGTTGTCGCAGTAGATGAATGTAACTGCTATCAAACAATCTTGTGATAAGTCACATAACCTCCTTATGAGAGTGTTAGGATTTAGTAAATCCAATACTTAAAGTGTCGGTCACCTCAAGTATGTATACTCGTTAGAAAGCTCGTAGTCGTAGTAACTCAGTAATAGTATTTAGTTTACTTTGTAACACCGTGGAGGACGGACGGGTCTTTACCCACTGTATGCCTGATCCACAGCCTTATAGAGGCGTCTCATGTTTGTACCCTATAAATATCCTTTGCCCTCCAAGGCAAAGGGTTGGAGCTTTCATAATACATTCTTCTTTGTCTCTCTAGGGTTCCCATTCTCTCCCACTTTCTCTCTCTAAACCCTTAACCTAACGCCGCCTAATATGTGTTTGGTATAAACCAAGATCCTTCAAATGGTATCAAGAGCCATGGTTTGATCATCCATCTCTCATGTTCTTGGTTTGATAGTGATTGTTGGGTTAAGGTTTAGTTTTGTTTTACGCGTAAAAGGGTTTTTATGAGTAGTCTCGTATACGTACTTTTGTATCCTTAAAGCTTTAAAATTTACACTTTTTATTCCAAGATTCTTGTGGGTTAAGGTTTATTGAGTGCTTAAATTTCAGTTTCTTGCAAAAAGGTTCAAACTTTACAAGTTTTTCTTGTTTTTTAAGAGTGTTTGGATACGTGTGTACGGATCTACGCATAAGAGAGAATCGTGGTTTTGATCTTCAAGTCTTGGTGTTTTGGTGGTTTTAAGATTGTTTCATCATCTTAATCTAGTTTTCTAAACGGTTTTATTCGAAAAATCGTGTTTGGCAAATTTTGTACTTTCTACGCATATCAAAACCCTAATCCTACGCGTAAGGTATTTTTCACAAGATCTTCATTTCTGGTGGTTACTCAGTGTTCTTCTTGCTTGGATAAGCCTGAAAAACACTTCGACTTTGGATATCTCTTGCACTGTGAAGTGTAAAAGATTTCTGTGGGTAAAACCCTAATTTTACGCATAAGCATAAAACTTACGCGTAGAAATTCTTACGCATAAGCTTTTTCTTACGCATAAGCCTGTCTTACGCCTAAGGGAAGTTTACGCATAAGGTTCTTACGCCTAAGCTTTGGTTTACGCATAAACTTAAGCCTTTTACCCTAAAACTCTACGCGTAAGCTCTAGTCTACGCGTAAACTCTGTCTACGCGTAAGCTTGTGTCTACTCGTAAGTTTGTAAGTTACGCGTAAGTTTGCTGTCTACGCGTAATCCTTCATCTACGCATAAGCTGGTGTTTACGCCTAAGTTGTTACGCTTAAAGTTTGTTGTCTACGCATAAGTGTATAAGTTTTGCGGTTTATCTTGATTTTGTAAAATCCCGTGAAAGAATCTATTTCTCGGTTAAGTCAAAGATTTGTAAAATCCCGTAGAATTTAAACATGTCCTCCGTTGCTGATGATGTGCAAGCTGTAGGATCTGATACTCGTCCTCCCATGCTTGATAGAACTGACTATGAGTCTTGGTCACAAAGAATCAGGTTGTACTGCTTAGGAAAGGAGAATGGAATTAACATCCTTAAGTCAATTGATGAAGGACCTTATCGGGTTGAGACCACAAGAGACATAATTGATACTGCAGCAGATGGTACAATGATCTTTGGATTAGACAGACCAAAGACATATGATGAGCTGAGTGATAAGGAGAAAAAGAGATTTGATGCTGACATCAGGGCTTCTAACATCATACTTCATGGTCTTCCAAAAGATATCTACAAGCTGATCAATCACAACACAGAAGCCAAGGCGGTTTGGGATAATGTCAAGATGCTTCTCTCGGGTTCTGAATTGACTATAGAAGATCGAGAATCACAGATGTATGATGAATTCGAGCACTTTAAGATGAAACCTGAAGAAAGTGTCTATGAATATTACGTGAGATTCCACAAGCTGGTGAATGATATGAGGAATATCAAGATGACTATGCCAAACATTCAGCTAAACTCAAAATTCGTAAACAACATGAATCCCGAATGGCACAAGTTTGTCACTTCTGTGAAGCTTACCAAAGGACTTAAGAACACCAACTATGAGCAGCTGTATGCCTTTCTTCTTCAGAATGAGAAACATGCTATGTTTGAAAAAAGGATTCTTGAACAGTTCAAATCTCAACCAGGAGAAACAAGCTCATCAAATGATACAACTGCATTCTTCACCAAAGCATCACAAGTCACACCCACTGGAAATGATAATCACAAGCCCGTTCCTGATTCGGGATGTAAGCAACCTAATTCTGATGAAGTCATGGAGCACTTTATCAATAAATTGGCTCTTATGGTTAAACAAAACTTAACCTTCTCTCCACATACAAACAGACTTCACACTAACAATGAAATCAGGACTGCATCCAATCTACACAACCATGCTTTAGTCAGAGATGGAAAGGTTACAGTACAACCAGTTCAAGAAAGGCAGTACGAACAAGGAAGAGCTGGAGCTGGTAGAGGCTATGCTGCAAATCAGAATTGGGGAAGGAATGGAAACCAGGGTCAAGCAAAGCCAATCAAGTGCTACAACTGTGGTGGAGAAGGGCACATTGCTAGGAACTGTACTCAACCAAAATGCCCTCAAAACGCAGAATACTTCAGGGACAAGATGTTGTTGGTTCAAGCACAAGATAATGGTGTAATGTTGAATGAAGAGGAGTTGTTGTTCTTGACTGATGGGAATGCTAGAACATATGATGGAGATGTGGACGAACAACCAGTGCATGCTGCTCAGAACAATCCCAATGTCTTTCAAGTTGCAGACTGTGATGCATTTGACTCGGACGTTGATGATGAACCATGTGCACAAACTATCTTCATGGCTAATATCTCTCCAATGACCTCTTCATCTCAACAAGCCAGTCCATCCAAGGAATCCATCATTAAAGAGGTACTCAAACTATATGATGTGGTTGATGAGCAAAAGATTCACCATGAAGTACAATCTACTGAAGTCATTGAGTCAGATATTGAAAATATGGGAAATAACAATGTTATCCCATATGAACAATATGTGAAACAAGATGACAGTCTTGTTGTACCTAGTGATGAATCTTCTGCAATTAACAATGAATGCATGCCTGATGAATACACTGCATTTGTGCCTGATGATTCCTTGACCACTGTGCTCAATACCTATAAGGAACAAGTTGCTATTTATGAACAGCGTGCTACGTTTGAGTTAACTACCCGTGAGCAGGATATGGATAACCAAATGCGTACAATTATTAGAAAAAGTAATTTTAGAGAAGAAGTATTAAAACAAGAGTTAAACACCTTACAAGAAAAGCTTTCTAAAACTGCTAAGGAAAAACAAGAACTTCAAGAAAATGTGAAAATTCTTAAGAAAGAATTCAATGCTAAGGAATAACTTTTGAATGATTTTTCCAATCTAAAAACTTTGAAAAACAAACTCGAGAATAAGTTGTACGTACAAGGGAATACCATTCAGACTGCTCACATGATCACTAAGCATAGAGTCTTAAGCGATAAGCATAGCGTTCCCCTTGTTGAGGAACCAAGTCCAGAGGTTATTAAAAAGGCTAGAGCTACTCATAAGGTACTTTATGATGGTAATGAAATCCTTAAACCTAGGCAGAAACCTAGTTGCGTTGAGTGCACTGAGGAAGATAAGAAATCAGATGAAGTCACTAGGGAGAAAATGAACAAGAAGCTAGAAAATCCTGAGTGTAAAAAGAATAACATAACAATCAAACCTCGTGATTACACTAAGGAAAACTGGATCTCCTTAAACAAGTTTAAGACTCAGACACTTCTAACTCCTGAACAAGTGTTCTGGAAAATGGATTTAGATAAGCAAAAAGCAGAGAATCTTGTTGTTTCTAACCCTCCCCTTAGGAAATTGCCAAAAGCAACTGTGTATCCTCCTAATACACCAATGCACCTAGTTCCTAGATCTATTGCCACTAATAGCAGGACCTTAATCAGCCTATATGTTGTTTATCAGCTGTCTGTTGATTTTGAGAAAACGTGTAAGAAGAGAATCACACCTACAGGGATAACTGAGGGGGAAAGAGGCTTTGAGCAAACCAAAGAATGTTATTTAACCGAGGTCATGCCTTTCTTTAAACAGTTAAAAGGTCAATTTGAGAGTCTTAAAATTGGAATAAACACTGATATTAAAGAAATGGAAAAGGAATTTGATGCAATGATTGTTGAGGTCAATGATTATGAACGGGAACTTAAATATAGTGAAATTGAAAGGAAGAATCTGCATATATTAAATGAGAACTTGATTTCTCAATGTGTTGCTCAAGATGTGTTTTACGTTGCTACGAATTCTTCTATTACTGCATCTCAATTTCATGAATTATCTGTTGCTTTGAAAGTTTCCCATGATCGTGTAATTGAGCTTGAAACAACGAATTCAAAATTGCATGAGAAAATCGAAAAGGATGATCATGATAACCTGGTTAGACAGTTTTCTAAATTAGAAGTTGAACATCTTGCTTTGCAATTAAAATATCAACATCTCAAAGAAAATGTTAAAACCTCAAATATCAAGACATCCTCTGATGTTCCTGAGTTTGATGCAGTTTTTGAAATTAGCAAACGTGATGAACAAATTCGAGCTCATTATAACACGATCAAAAGATTGAAAGCCCAAATCTCTCAATTAAAGGGTGAAAAGACCAATGTGACTGGCTCCCAAATACCTCCTCCTTTAGATTCTCAGAATTCTCAAACGTTTCATCTTCAAAACTTAATAAATGCATTACAAAAGGAAAACGAGAGCTTTCTAGAAGAAAATGAAAAGGTTAAACGTCATTTCAATAAGTTATTTGAATCAATAAAGGTCACTCGTAACAAAAATAACGAACAAATAGCTTCATTGCAAAAGGAAATTGAGAATCAGCCAGGAAAAAGGGAAAATGCCAATGACCAATGGGGAGAATGATAGATCAAAGGTACCTGTTTGTAATAAATATGCTTTGTCTGTGAAATATGTTCCTCCTCATCTTAGGAATAATAAACTTGCTATTCAAACATATTTCTCATCCCTTAAGGATTGTCTAGAATGTCTCCGTGAGATTGTTGAAGAGGATAAGTTAGAGAAACTGATGAGTGTCTAAATACTCATCATTTTTGTACCATTTAAACTGCAAAAACATCTGAAAACACTCAGAAATGCATCAAAATGATAAAAATATCACAAATAAGTGTTTTATGTGTTTTAAATACAAAAATATCAAAATCTGGTGAAAAACGTATCAAATTTGCATAATTGGCAGTTTTAGTCCCCCAAGTTTCAAAAGTTGTCAAAAACAGTCCCTGGTAAAACAAAATAAAGAAAAATATCATTTCAAGTCCCTAGGGATTCATGAGTTGTCAAAATTGGTCCTTGAGATTTAAAATTGCAAATTTACAACTTAAGTCCCTAAACTTTGAAATTTAGCAAAAATGGTCCTTTGAAAATTTGAAAATGTCAAAAATAGTCCTTGTACTATTAAAGCTTGTCAAAAGTGACCCTTGAAACAGTTTTGAGAAAATTACAGGTTTGGTCCCTCTAGTTTGGCAGAATTGCAAAACAAGTCCTTTGTATTAATAACCAAGCCTTGTCAAAACCTGTTTTGGACCCCTGCCATATCTCTTGTGACCCCTGCCAAACCTTTGACCTCCCCTCTATTTTGGACCCCAAGTCAAAATCCAGTCAAACCTCTACCTTTGCCGCCCACCCTATTCCCTTCCTTCTCCACTTGACTGCAACCCTGCAACACCTCTCCCATCCACCTTTTCCCACCTTATCCCTTCCCCCCTCCTCCATAATCATTACACCTACACCTCACCCCCCCCCTAGTTGTAAAATCAGAGCTCACTGCTCAAAACAATCTTTCCCGCCAAAAAATGATCCAATGGCCAATATGTACTCAAAGCATCCAATGGCCAATTATATTGATGGGATTTGATCAGAGGACACGTGGAAGCTAGTTGGGTATAAAAGAGAAGGAAGAAGAAGCAAGAAACACAAGTAGTTAGTTTTTATATTAAAATGTATGTCGTTTTTAAGTTAAAAGTTTTAGTTTAAGTCAAATGTTGTAATTTCAAGTTAAATTGTATCAAAGTAAGTTATTCTAGTGTATTAAGACTATTTTCAAGTGTTAATTCAAGTTGTGTTAAAGTTTCATGATTTTAAGGTTTACTGTTGAAAATTTCAAACTCATGTTCTTATATTAAAGCTTCCAAAAGCTTATTTTCTCATTCAACTAAGCTTACTTAAGCTCTTTATAGCTTTTGATAAGCTTGCATTACAGTTTCAAGCAATTCTCATTTATGGTCAACAAAAGTCAACAGTGAAAGAGAAAGAGGTTCAAGCAGTTTTAGAATTGGAAATGGGGTTGATGCAGCTTGATTTGGGGTTGGATTAGCTTAGGATAGAGTATGTTGGTTCTGGTTTTAGCCTGCAAATAAGCTGAGCCAAGTGTAAGTTCTTATTTGTCTCTAAATATCTAGTATAGTTTGCAATATCTGATTGAGTTTGAATCTGTGGGTAGTTTTAGTTTTTATCTGTTCATTTAGTTGTTTCCAGGTCATATTGATTTAGTTTAGGAGTTTGTTTCAGCTAGTGCAATAGTTTGCTTATTTAAAGTTGCATAACAGTTGCTTAAGTGGTGTTTGGATCAATGTATTTAACTGAGGTTGAGCTTTAGTTTGTACTTGACATTTGCACATTTAGCCTTAATATATGTCATGTGATTCATATCTGTCTTAATACTGCACTTGCAAACAACCAAAGTCAAAATTTCATAAATCTGTCTTAATAGCTTAACTGTTGGAGATTTTAGAAAATCAAAAGGTTGTTTTGTGTTTAAGATTCATAGACATAGCTTGCTTTAGCTTCATTTCATCAATTAACATCAATTTCAGTCCACAAATCAAGTTCAAAATTCAATTTGGTCAACTTTTCAATTCTGTCAAAAAAGTCAAAAATATTGAAAATTCAGTTTTAAGCCCAACTTGGGTGATTTTTGATGGATTCATTTCTGGCTTAATTCAAGTGAAATTATGGGATTTTATAGTTCAACTGGTCTAGTTTATTATTGTGATTTTTGTATAATTTTGTAAATTTTCTATAAGCTCAAAAATTCTTGACAAAATGGGCTTGTCAATTGGGGCTTATTTGCCCTGTGCAACTGACTCAGTTAACACTGAGTCTGCACAGGGTCTTGCAGGGCCTGCCACAAGCTCAGTTGAGCTTATCTAGGTCTCATCTTTGGCTTATAGATAGCCACCCAGGTCTTCTTGAGGTTCCCACTTCTGTTTTTCATTTTCAGCTTATTGTGTAGCTTATGCTTAAGCTTAAAGTAGCCTATCAAAACCTGTTTTAGCACATTAACTCAAATCAATCAAACCTAGGTAGTTAGCAATGCAGTGGTTTAGAGTAGTTGTTTATAGTTGCTTTTGAGTTCTTTTAACATAATAAAGCTTCTGTAATCAGTGGGTGCTTATTTGTAGCTTTTAGCTTAACTTGAGTGCTTATTTATAAGCACTCTCTACTGCAGCCTCTTATTCCTTCACAAAAGCACCTGTTTTTATATTATTCCTAGAATCATAATATTATTTTAGACTTTCCCTGAATTTTTCATATTTTTCCAAGTCAGTTTGCTATTTTTCCCTATTTAAATTAGTTTTTAAATAGCCTTTAATACAATTAATTAAGAAATGTTTCAAAAAAATAATTTTTCATTTTTCTTAAGTTAAGATAAATATAAAAAGTCAAAAAAATATTTTTCTAGATTTTTCTTAGTTAAATTTGTATTTTTAAGCAATTTAATTAGTTTTTAATAGTTTTTAATTCCTAGAAAATACAAAAATAATCAGAAAAATACAAAAATAGTTTTGAAAATTCTCTTTTGTTATTTTAGATTTTTCCAAGTCATAATTTTATTTTTTTAGCTTTATTTCATATTTTCTTGTAATTTAGGCTATTATTAAATAGTTAAAAATAGTTTTTAATTAATAATAATTAGATAAATAGTATAAAAATAATTTTCTTTTTCTAAAAATTTTCTTTTATCATTAGGTTTGTAAAAATGTCATTTTCATATTTTTAGGACTAATATTTTTTAAGTTTCACATTTTCTGTTGTACGTAACGTAGTTTTTAATTCAGTTTTATAAAACAGAAAAATCAAAAACATCATTTTGCAAATAGTGATAGCGTTTATTTAATATATTTTATCTTTTTAATTTTCTTTAATTTGCATTTAAGCCCCTGTAATTTATAGGCTTTTTCTGTAGTTATAATTAAATCAAACTCTTTTCCGTTCAAATCTCTCGATTACTATTCGTTTGGTGATTCTTCGCATAGCTCGCTGGGACATAACGACCCGGGGAAACATTATACTCTCCAGATCTTCATTGCATTCTGTGTTTGAACTGTTTTAAGTTTCTTACGGTTGGCCATTCACAAGTGGCCGGCTTGTGTGAGAAAACTTGACGGTTTAGCACGAATCAGAAACCACTTGATAATGCAATTGGGCATGCATCCTTATATGCCAAACGATCTCAAGAAATTCTAGAATGCCTAATCACAATATGCCCTAAGTCCTTAGGTGAGAGAGTTAATCCTTTGATTTCGTGTTCTATGCCTAGTGCCAAGTATGATATCCATTCGATGCCCAATGTTTTGAATGTGCACTGGAGTATACCTTCAAGTAGGTCAGATTCCAGATCTGTTAGTGTTAAGAAAGTGAACCTTAGCGTGCCTGCATGTAGTTCAGATCCCAGCACATCTAAACAGGAAATGCAAAAAGTAGCAAAACCAACTAATGTTCCCATTCCCTTTACAGGAGTAATCAGTGACATTAAAGCGAGCAGGTCAAAGTCTCAAGACAATACAAGGAATGATAGGACCTCGCAAGCTAAGAATGTGCATTGGAAGAGAGTAGAAGACCAACCAGGAACTTTAAGCAACCTAGGAACTTTAAACTTGAGTCGAATAAAACGAATCGTGTTGATTCTAGTATTAGCCATAGGTGTACTGTAATTAATTCGAATTCTGATACTTTTTGCAAACCTTGTAATGATGTCTGCTTGAATTCTGTTTCTAATCATGAATGTGGTGTGAAAGCTTTGTCTAATGCTGCCAAATATCCAGTTAACATTGTTAATGCAAAATATCATGCTAAGAAGGCGAAAAGGCAAAGGCTAAAGAAAGTTAGAAAACAGTGGAAGCCCACAGGAAGAACTTTAAGTAAGATAGGTTATCAATGGATACCTGTTGGCCATAAGGTTAATCAGACAATGCCCTCTAGAAAATGGATGCCTACTGGTAGAACTATTTCCTTAAGAAGTGAACATACTTTGAATAGGACAAATACAAACACCAGCACTGCATCTATTCCTAATGATTCTATCGCTTATATTTCTGATGTGGGTGTCCCAATCACTGCTACTAACAAAATGGAACCCATTCTTACATGGGGATCCCAATTATCCAGTTATCCATTCTTGTCTGTGTTCAACTGCAGATCGTTTAAATCGTTCTGTGGTACCTGGACTCAGGCTATTCCAAGCATATGACTGGAGACCGGTCGCGGCTCATGAACTTCGTGAGCAAATTCATCGGGACAGTTAGATTCGGAAACGACCATTTTGGAGCTATTATGGGTTATGGAGATTATGTGGTTGGAGATAGTGTAATTTCCCGGGTATACTATGTGGAAGGTCTTGGTCATAACTTGTTCTCTGTTGGTCAATTCTGTGATTCCGATCTTGAAGTGGCTTTTAGAAAACATACTTGTTTCGTTAGAGAACTTGATGGTGTGGAATTGTTAAGAGGAACTCGTGGTTCAAACCTATACACCATCTCTATCGAAGACATGATGAAGTCCTCTCCAATCTGCTTGTTGTCAAAGGCTTCGAAAACAAAGTCATGGTTATGGCATCGTCGTCTCAATCACTTGAACTTCGGCACCATTAATAACCTTGCCAGAAAGGATCTTGTCATAGGCTTACCCAGATTAAAATATGAAAAAGATCACCTTTGTTCAGCTTGCCAATTGGGAAAAAGCACGAAATATGCCCACAAACCAAAACCCACAAACTCAGTAATGGAAGTTCTTCATACCCTTCATATGGATCTGTGCGGACCAATGAGAGTGCAAACGATAAATGGGAAGAAATATATTCTAGTAGTTGTTGATGACTACTCTCGATTTACTTGGGTTAAGTTTTTGAGGACAAAGGATGAAACTCCAGATGTCATCATCAAACTCATCAAACAGCTTCAAGTTCGACTCAACAACACTGTCAGGATTGTTCGAACTGACAATGGCACAGAGTTTGTTAATAAAGACTTAATTCAGTTTTATGAAAGTATTGGAATCAGTCATCAAAGAAGTGTTCCACGAACTCCTCAACAGAACGGTGTAGTTGAAAGACGAAATCGAACTCTTGTGGAAGCCGCAAGAACAATGCTAATTTATTCAAAGGTTCCAATGTTTTTATGGGCTGAAGCCATTGCCACTGCTTGCTACACCCAAAATCGTTCCCTTATACACACCTCTCATGAAAAAACTCCATATGAACTAGTTCATAAACGAAAACCTGATCTCTCCTACCTTCGTGTGTTTGGTGCCTTGTGCTATCCAACGAATGATGGTCAAGACTTAGGAAAATTAAGAGAAAAGGCAGATATTGGAGTTTTTGTTGGTTATGCACCAAACAAGAAGGGTTACAGAATCTACAACAAGAGAACCCGAAATATCATGGAAACAATTCACGTCACGTTCGATGATCTGACCAGTCAAATGGCTCCTGGACAATCCAGTTCTGGACCCGCACTTCAAAACAGTCCCATTGGTTCATCCCTTGTACCGAATTCCTCTCCAGCAACTCAATATGTACCTCCATCTGAAGATGATTTGAAGAAATTGTTTGATCCAATGTTTGATGAACTTTATGAGTCAAGTACCAATGATCTGTCAATTTCAACATCAGAGGCTGCTCTTATCCCGGTCAATGAAGTCAACCCCTCTGTTACAATATCATTAATTCAAGAAGCGCCTGCTGCTGATCACTCTGTCTCATCTGCAAATCATCAATCATCGAATGTACATCATGGAATTGTTTCTGGCACCAATGATGAAGTTAATCCCTTTGCTACTCCCAAAGATGCTCCATTTGAAAACATCTTTGCCCCTGAACCAACACCTGAACCATCTTCATCAGGGGATATAAACTCTGCTACATCAGTCCTTCAACAACAACCACACGAACACCTTAGAAAATGGACACATGACCATCCATTGGATAACATCATTGGGAATCCTTCTCGTTCCATATCAACTCGAAAACAATTAGCTACTGATGCCTTATGGTGCTTCTTCAACTCAGTACTCTCCAAGATCGAACCAAAAGATGTTAAAACTGCAATGTCTGAGGACAGCTGGTTTAATGCAATGCAAGAAGAAATTCATGAGTTCGATCGACTAGATGTATGGGAATTAGTACCAGTTCCAGATTGTGCAATGATCATTGCTCTCAAGTGGATCTTCAAAGTGAAGCTTGATGAGCACGGTGATGTTCTGAAAAATAAGGCACGGTTAGTTGCTAAAGTTATCATCAAGAAGAAGGTATCGACTTTGAGGAGTCTTTTGCTCCTGTTGCACGCATCGAAGCAATCAAAATCTTCCTGGCTAATGCTGCAAGTAAGAATATGATTGTCTATCAGATGGATGTAAAGACGGCTTTTCTCAACGGAAATCTTAAAGAAGTCGTATACGTCAGCCAACCAGAAGGTTTTGTGAATCCTGAGCATCCTACTCATGTCTATCGCTTGAAAAAGGCCCTTTACGGTTTGAAGCAAGCTCCAAGGGCATGGTATGATACGCTATCAAAGTTTCTTCTATCCACCGGATTCAGCAAAGGAGCAGTTGATCCAACATTGTTCATCAGAAAGTCAGGAAAACATTTAATTCACGTTCAAATTTATGTTGATGATATTATTTTTGCCTCGACTGACCCTAATGAATGTGATCATTTTTCTATGGAGATGGGCTCCAAATTTCAAATGTCAATGATGGGACAAATGTCATTTTTCTTGGGATTGCAAATTTCACAAAGTCCCAGAGGCATTTTTATAAATCAATCAAAATACGCTAATGAAATATTAAAGAAATTTGGATTTACCTCCAGTGACCCTGTTGACACTCCTATGGTAGAGCGTACAAAACTGGATGAGGACCACTCAGGGATCATAGTAGATCAAACGAAATATCGAAGTATGATTGGATCCCTGATGTACCTCACAGCCAGCAGACCAGACATTTTGTTCGTTGTATGCATGTGTGCTAGATACCAGGCTAAGCCTACCAAAAAGCACCTTGAAGCAGTTAAACGGGTCTTTCGGTATCTCCAAGGAACCATTAATATGGGACTTTGGTATCCGAAGGACTCCGGTATGTCACTAACGGCCTATGCAGATGCTGACCATGCAGGATGTCAAGATACACGTCAAAGTACGTCAGGTGGTGCTCAATTTTTAGGTGATAAACTTGTAAGCTGGTCTTCAAAGAAACAAATGAGCATTTCCATATCCTCTACAGAGGCTGAATACATAGCCATGTCATCGTGTTGTGCTCAAATCTTATGGATGAGATCCCAACTATCTGACTATGGCTTTGTATTCAACAAAGTTCCTATGTACTGTGATAACAAAAGTGTCATTGCTCTCTGTTGCAACAATGTTCAACACTCTAGAGCAAAGCACATCGACATTCGACATCACTTCATCAGGGAACAAGTTGAAAATGGCGTGGTTGAACTATACTTCGTTAGGACTGAATATCAACTAGCAGACATCTTCACAAAAGCTCTTTCTCAAGAACGCTTTGAGTTTATTCTTCCACGACTAGGCTTAAAGAGCCTTCAACCAGAAACGCTCAAACGTCTTCAGGAAGACGTCGAGGAGTAAAGGTGTTCGACTCTATCTATTCTTCGTATATATCTTTTCAAAAACCAAATACAAAAATACAAAACCAACAAAACAAAAATAGAAAAATATAAAACTTTTCAAAATCCATAAAAATCAGAAAAACTTGAAAATCAAAAATATTGGTTATTTATCATGTTTTTCTTGTCAGTTCAATAACATCTACGGACTTTGAATTGTCACTCAAAGAATGGCACGGGTCTCTAGATGAAGTTCGGATTAAAAAAAAAAAAAAAAAAAAAAAAAAAAAAAAAAAAAAAAAAAAAAAAACGAGATGGAGAAAAATGTTGGTTTATTGTCATTTCAGACAGTAACCCGCTTTTCAAAGAAAGAACAGAGCCATGCTTTATCATGTTTTTCAAATCTCATGCTCTGATTCTATAAACATTTATCTGCTATCGAATGAAAACTAATTGCTTTGTAAAATAACTCGGACTCAAGTTTGAAAATCATCTGAACTTAAAAAGTTTGTCAAACTATCTATCTCTCAATCAACAACTTATGTCATTGATTGAGGGGGAGAATGACTTCAATTAAATCAAAAGGTTATTTGTCATACAATTGTTTTCAAAAGATATTCATGCATGTTTAATCAATGGAGTTTAAAGTCTCTAAATCCGATCCTTATCAGTTAAAACGTTTTCATAATCAAGTCACAATTCTCCTTAAAAGCTTTCAAAATCAATTTAAATCCACAGAGATCACAAATCTCAAATGATTTGATAATTGTGATCGGGGGAGAATTTGTGATTTAAATTGGATTTAATCTGATAATTCGGTAAATGGTTTTATAAGGATGTACAAGCTCTCCTTCCGACATGTGCCAAATGATTTCAAACTTTCCATGCACATGTTGAGGGGGAGCATCTATCTTAAACCACAATGATTTGAAACGTGATCATTTATCTCAATGTGCAGGTTCCCTCTTGTATGTGCAAAACTCCCTCAATACCTCAAGGTACATATTGAGGGGGAGCACGTTTATGAAAACCTCATCCTTCCCTTATATGCTTTATCTACTTGTTTTGATCAGGGAAGTAATGTTGATATCTTTTAGAAATTGGTTATCAAAGAAGTTAATTCTCTCTCTTGCCTCCATGTGCAAAATGATTTCAAATATATGAAGCACATGTTGAGGGGGAGCTCTTGTTCTAAAAATATCAAAAACAATTCAGGTACAAAATGCTTTGATAATATATCACAAGTATCTGGATTGATTTTCAAATGGTTTTCAATTGGTTCCAATGGCAGATGAACAATACCAAATAGACCGACCAACTTTACTTTATGTATGGTGATATAAGGATGATAAGGTTAGGTATGTGTTCCCATGATCCGCCAGTACCGGAGGGATCTACCCAGGGACAATCCACTAGTTAGTGTAGAAGTCCTTATGTATGATGATAAAAGGAGAAAATATTGAGATATGAGAAGAGTGCGGACTGAAACTGAGCTAATACTGGAATAAACCCAACAAGGTTCTAGCTATGATGTCTCGGTAAGCACTGAAGGGGTTGAAGAATGAAAAAGAATTGAATGAGAAAAGGGTGAAAACAAATAGCCCTCCAATTATTCAACCTTAGGGCAGAAACCGGGTTCAATTCATATGCTATTGGTGGTTACCAAGGTAAGATCGGTATTGAAGACAAGACGTCATGGACCCAGTGACACACTGCACTTCAACTTCCCAAACCACTCAAGTTCCTTTTAAAAGGTCTTGTTTCATTCTCACGGGGAACCAACATAATCTATCGAATTTCTCTTAGAGATTGTTGATATTGAAGAAGGAGACCTTCTCCCTAGTCTCCGACACAGGATCCAAATATGCACAAATTGAGTCTAGAGCCACGAGATCATCAATAAATCTCATTAGGACACTTTCAATGAAGACTCTCTGTTTCACACAATGTGGAAAAAGAGATTATATCTTGAGTCCTACGCATTATCCTTGTGGTATTGCCAGAACATCCGAGTGATATGTAAATGTTCACAATGAAGATGGAAATCTTTCTAGAGCCAACATCAAACAAGCTCTTGGTGGGTGACATGTGAGATCTTGCAAAAGATCAAGCTTGTGACAACTGGATAGAAACGATGGGGCGATTCAATCTTGAATCAACCTTGGTCCAGGAAATGAATTGACGGATACCTTTGAAAAACCAGTCGTTGTGCTTAAAAACTCTTTTCTTTAGCTCATCGACCGTGTACGAATATTTCAAATCAAAAGGTGTTTTATGATTGATAATTGATTTTCATTAAAACCTTCGTTGTATTGCAAAAACAATTTCTATTGAGCAATACACGATTGTTTTTCAAATCTCTTTTCATCAATCAGTGAATCTCTATTCGCTGGTTCACTCACTCCGTGTTGTCTTCTTTGAGACGTTCCGGTTTGAGAACGGCTTGATCTAGCTGCGAAACCCTGTCAAGGAGATTCTTCGAAATTCTACCTGATCACAGGCAGTACTTGTACTGATCAACGGGGAACCGTGGGCCGTGTACCTCAATTCAACAAAAGTGATCAAAGACACTCTTGTGTGCTTTATTGCTAACTGTTTTATGCAGGAACACTCTATGTTTGCAGCTGATCAGAATGGAGCAGTCAATCCATAGCCGCATGCTCACACAACACATTCATTTCCTAAGAAATCATGATTAGTGCATCAATGACTCTGATATTTTCACTCCATGCTTCTGCTACGCTGATACAAATATCATGAATCAGCTAAAGCTTCCGCTACTCTGATAAGAAGTTATCATGATCCAGAATGTGAGCATGTCGGTCCAAAAAGTCACAACTTCACATACTATCAACACCACAATGGAAGATTCAGAGATTTATGGTTGCTGATGATCTCAAAGCTGGTTCAAAAACTCAAACATCACGTGGATCAGTTAAAGACCTCCTCTTGAATTAACAAAACATGCAGAACATGATGAATCAAAGACTACGAGCTAAAGAACAAAAGTGCTTAATCAAAGAAACCAAGAACAACGAAATATTATATCAGTTTGTAATCATTGTAAGTTGAGGTGACCTCCCTTAGGGGGAGATTGTTAGGATTTAGTAAATCCAGTGCTTAAAGTGTCGGTCACCTCAAGTATGTATACTCGTTAGAAAGCTCGTAGTCGTAGTAACTCAGTAATAGTATTTAGTTTACTTTGTAACACCGTGGAGGACGGACGGGTCTTTACCCACTGTATGCCTGATCCACAGCCTTATAGAGGCGTCTCATGTTTGTACCATATAAATACCCTTTGCCCTCCAAGGAAAAGGGTTGGAGCTTTCATAATACATTTTTCTTTGTCTCTTTAGGGTTCCCATTCTCTCCCACTTTCTCTCTCTAAACCCTTAACCTAACGCCGCCAAATATGTGTTTGGTATAAACCAAGATCCTTCAGAGAGGTTTAAGGTTCAAACATTAAGTGCACATTTGCTGGTAACCTGATACACCTCTATTGAACTATTCGGCAGCGAACATGTAAAAGTTAAATTGCATATCTCCGTGATTAAATAGCATGGTGACAAAATAATAAAAAGATAAAACGTAAATTATAGAAATGACAGTAAATTTAAATAAAAAAACTACTAATACACAATAAAGAGTTTGATCGGAATGCATACGAATAACAATGGCAATGGAAGTGGGCCGTGAGCCTAATGATCGACATGGATCTATTCTTAGACAAACAAACAAGTCAGTGACCATTTAGAACCATTCATAATTTTCTTTTGAACGAGTGTTCATACGTTTCCATGTTTCTGAGATACTCATCATTTTGGTTCACATTGCTTGACCAAACTATTAATCACCACCATATCTAACTCTTCCTCACCTTGTTTCCTAATGATCTCACCCAACTCCTTAACCTTTTCTCGCATATGCCCACCACCAACCACCATATTCCTCACCACATTTGCAATTTCCTCCCTCTTAAGCCTCCCGTCTGCATATCTACCAACATCGATCCCAACTCCAATTGCCTCCACAAGCCTTGCATTGTATGTCTGGTCATATTGCATTGGCATTACTATTATTGGAACGCCATAACGAATGCTTTCCATAAGTGAACCCCACCCACAATGACTCACGAATCCACCAATGCTCGCATGACTCAAAATTTGGGCCTGTGGTGCCCATTTCTCGATAACCATACCCCTCTCTCTTATCCTTTCAAGGAACCCAAAAGGAAGTACTTGTACAACACTAGTTTTGGTGCCCTCAGGAAACCTTATGACCCATATGAAACTCTCATTACTAAGCTCCAAACCACAGGCTATGTCTTCTATCTCGTTATCAGATAAGAAATATTCACTACCAAAATATATGTAAATAACCGAAGATTCTTTCTTCATATCAAGCCACTGAAAGATGTGAGCATGCTCATGGTTATCCTCTTTTGGTGATTCTTGAGTTAATGGACCAATAGGCAACACTTTCTTATCGAAAATTTGAGACATGTAGTGTATATACTTCCCCTCTAGTTCGCCCATAGTTTTAATCAAGATGATGCCAGAAGATCTATTTATGGATTTAAAATATTGTGCAGTAGCCTTGGAATCTTCATATGGAACCATACCAAAAGTTTGTATCATGCGCCTACGTTCATGATCTTTAAGAGAGATTTCAAGAAAAGGGTATTGTTAAGATGAAGGTTGTAAACCCTTTGTAATGTTTCTTAAGTTAAATTTGATACAATATTGTTTTATGTTTATTGTTATGGGTCAAACGGGTAAAAGACATTGGGTTGGATCCTTGCATGATCCAAACACCCCCGTTAACTTTTAGTTAAGTTAGTTAAGGCCTGTAAATGGCAGTTAGGAATCGGTTACCAAATTGAAACGTTCCAACGTTTCACTCAAACACATTGGTGTCGTTTCATGGTACTTTAAATAGGATCGAGTCATGTTTAGTTTGTACAACAACAATTACTTTTATCAAGTCTTTTAGTTTATCTCTTTGTTCATATTTAGTGTCATTATTATTTCGTATAAGTATTATACTTTGTCTCAAACCCTTTTGCGCAACAAAAGCAATGCTCAATTACAAGGCCGTCATGTGTCGAAGATGGCTTGATTTAGAACCTGTGAAGAAGAGCAAACATTGGTACCAGAGCCCACGTTTCGATTCATGGAACAAGTCATCTAGGAAAGGCACAAGGGTCAAATTAAACAAAAAATTCCTACAACGGTGTGAAACTGCCAACGGTTACAAAAATGAAGAAAAGCATAAGCGGTTATAAAACTTTGGGAAGCAGTTATTAAAGGATAAACTCAAGGAAGTTATATCCTTTAATACTTCAAGAGATTCAACCGTTTTTCATCATTCCCAACCGTCTCCCACGTTTCAAGAAAAAAACCCTACAACTTCCAGGAAAGAAAAACGATCTCGTTGTTACTTGTGTAAAGTAAAAGGCCACTTCTATTGGAACTGCACAAACAAAAAACCAGTCGACCCACAGAAGTCAATGGAGAAGAGATGAGAAAGAGAGGAAATTTATTGTTGCCTACGGTGTCGGTGAGGCAATTGTTGACAATAAGGAAGAAGAAATTGTGATTCCTAACATATTGTATACGCCAGAATTCACAATGAATGTGTTGAGTATTAGCCAACTCGAAGACCAGGGTTTCGTTGTGACTTATTAAGACGGTACGTGTCAAATCAAATACATGTTTGACAAGGAAGAAGTAACCGTAGACATGGGTGATCAGGAGATGATTAAAGATCACCAGGAATTTATGGAAGAATACTATAAGTCACTTGACCCTAGTGACGAATGCTAATTAATAAAAGGGATGGAGGAGTTAGAAATGAACAAAGATGAAAGCCATGATTATGTCGATGATGAGTATCTCAGTCTCAACGGGACACTTTATCATCTTAAGGTAAATACATTCCCACGTTTCTTATCGTTTTTGGATTTAATTAAAATCGATAAGTTGGTGTTCAAAAATTGGGAAATCATGGGAAGAAAGTTTATTGAATTGTTGGGATGGTTCTATTATGGTTATATAAGATTAGATGTGTTGGGTGAATTACCACCGGTGATAGGGGTGATTAGGATAGACTTGCTAGCATTGTATAAGTTCGTAGATGACATGGGTGGTTATATGAACGTGTCATTTAACGACATGTGGGGCGATGTTGCAAATCCTTTGGGATTGACTCGGGAGGATGGACATAGTGTAAAGGAATGCTATCGAGAATACATAGCATTGGTCAAAGTGTACTACGAGGAAGCACGTAGGTCGGGGCATGAAGAGCCAAGGTTGAATATGGTCGGTGATGTACCATTTGGTGATGCAAGGGCAGGCGTACACGTAGAGGAAGCACAAGAGGAGAAACCAAAGAAAAGGGTCAAGTATGTCCATGATGAAGTCAAGAAGGAAGAAGACATGGGATGCACCACAAGCGGGAGCAGCAAGGGAAAGGCATCAAGTGAAGACGATTTCATCATCGTTGCATGAAGGAAACAAGAACCAAGGAAGACATTTAACTTACAAAATTATGGGAGATGTAAACCCTTTGTAATGTTTGTTAAGTTAAATTTGATACAATATTGTTTTATGTTTATTGTTATGGGTCAAACGGGTAAAAGACATTGGGTTGGATCCTTGCATGATCCAAACACCCCCGTTAACTTTTAGTTAAGTTAGTTAAGGCCTGTAAATGACAGTTAGGAAGCGGTTACCAAAGTGAAACGTTGCAACATTTCACTCAAACACATTGGTGTCGTTTCATGGTACTTTAAATAGGATCGAGTCATGTTTAGTTTGTACAACAACAATTACTTTTATCAAGTCTTTTAGTTTATCTCTTTGTTCATATTTAGTGTCATTATTATTTCGTATAAGTATTATACTTTGTCTCAAACCCTTTTGCGCAACAAAAGCAATGGTCAATTACAAGGTCGTCATGTGTCAAAGATGGCTTGATTAAGAACCTGTGAAGAAGAGCCAACAAAGGTTTGGTAGAGAAATGAAGCACCACAGAAGAGAATGCTGCATAAAAAGTAAGGAACATAACACTAGGGATGTTGAAAGACAAAGCAACCTTCGCTGCCCACCAAGCATTGAAATCATAAATAAGCAGATGATGTCGAAGGTTTCCTACTATGGTAGTGAAATAGGGAATATATTTTTCATAACTAGCACTTAGTGTGCCGAGGAGGTGTGGAGGGAGACCATTTGTGGTGTGGTGGTGAGGAGGGAGATCAGCTAAGGACGGCAAATCAAGTTTAACAAGCTCGATTGACTGCGAGTACTTTTGGGCAAGATTCTTCTTGATGTAGTGAAGATTGATTGAGGTTGAACAAAAGTATATATGAAAGTTGCTAGCTGCGAGTCTTTTGGCTAGTTCAAGGTAAGGTGATATGTGACCATGGGCTAACCATGGAAGCATTACCACACGATATCTTGAATTCTCGTTTTTTGAATCCATTGATCAGTTCGGAGTTTGAGTTATTTGGGGATCGGATGACTTCGACTTCATATGTAATATTTAATGTTTATTATATTAGCGTAGCCCAGTTTGTGTCCTAAAAATACCAGTGGTGTGAATTAGCGAAACACCTTAAAAACTACGGGTCACTTTTAACACTAACCATTGTCCACCTCATAAGGAATAGTTTTGGAAACTTTTTTGGTTTAGTGGAGCGCTAACTGCAATGAGCAATAACCGAGACTTGAACCCTTGATATTTTATCCATAAAATCTCTCTAATAAGACCATGAGGTGAGATCCATGCAAAACCCATCTTATCCCAAGAACAAATGAGATAATCTCAACCATCCAATCTTCTTTCATCCCATGGTCCAGATTTCATCAGAACATAACAAATAGGGGCATATTAGTAAATCACATGTTACAATAAAAAGAAAAAATAATCCCAAATCCTCTCATTTAACATTCACCTTTCTCTCTCATCAAAAATCCCAAATCCACAACCGATCGGATCCCCAAAACCACCACCGGAATAAGTCAATCAACCGCCAGAATAAATGAAACCATCGCCAGATTCGTTGAAACTACCGCCGGAATCACATCAAACCACCACTCTCACCATGAAACAACCGTCAGATCCATCACCATCACATCAAACCACGGCTGTAACCATGAACCACCGTCGGATCCATCACCATCACATCAAACCATAGCAATCACCATGGAACCACCACCGATTAACCGGGAAATACTGCCGCCAGTAGATGAAAGTGATTTAATTGAAGTTCCAGTAGATGAAAGTCAAGATAAAGATGATGTTGTGAATGAAATTACTAGTAAATTCCTTGAGATTCAATTGTTGTTGTAAAAATGCAAATCCCATGGGATTCCAGTGGTTTATATGTGTTTAGATTCAATTCTTGTTGTAAAAATGCAAATCCCATGGGATTCCAGTGGTTTACATGTGTTTAGATTCAATTCTTGTTGTAAAAATGCAAATCCCATGGGATTCCCAGTGAATCCCATGGGATTTGCAATGAAACACATGAGATTAGGAAATCACTTGGCATTTAGTTTTTAGCTGTGTAATGTTATGAGAAAAGTGTAAATCACAGGGTCTTGGTTACCTCAATCTCAAGGGATTATGTATTGAATCACATGCGATTCAACATGAAAATATAAAGGTCTTCACTGTGAATCCCATGGGATTCGCTATGAAACACATGAGATTAGGAAATCACTTGGCATTTATTTTTTAGCTGTGTAATGCTATGAGAAAAGTGTAAATCCCAGGGTTTTAGTTACCTCAATCTCAAGGGATTCTGTATTAAATCACATGGGATTCAGTATGAAAATATAAAGGTCTTCATTGTGAATCCCATGGCATTCTCAGTGAATCCCATGGGATTCACAATGAAACACATGAGATTAGGAAATCACTTGGCATTTAGGTTTTAGCTGTGTAATGCAATGAGAAAAGTGTAAATCACAGGGTCTTAGTTACCTCAATCTCAAGGGATTCTGTTTTAAATCACATGGGATTCAGCATGAAAATATAAAGGTCTTCATTGTGAATCCCATAGGATTCTCGGTGAATCCCATGGGATTCACATTGAAACATGTGAGATTAGGAAATCACTTGGCATTTAGGTTTTAGTTGTGTAATGCTATGAGAAAAGTGTAAATCACAGGGTCTTAGTTACCTCAATCTCAAGGGATTCTGTTTTAAATCATATGGAATTCAGCATGAAAATATAATGGTCTTCATTGTGAATCCCATGGGATTCCCAGTGAATCCCATGGGATTCACAATGAAACACATGAGATTAGGAAATCACTTGGCATTTAGGTTTTAGCTGTGTAATGCTATGAGAAAAGTGTAAATCACATGGTCTTAGTTACCTCAATCTCAAGGGATTCTATTTTAAATTATATGGAATTCAGAATGAAAATATAATGGTCTTCATTGTGAATCCCATGGGATTGTGAGATTAGGAAATCACTTGGCATTTAGGTTTTAGCTGTGTAATGCTATGAGAAAAGTGTGAATCACAGGGTCTTAGTTACCTCAATCTCAAGGGATTCTGTTTTAAATCACATGGGATTCAGCATGAAAATATAATGGTCTTCATTGTGAATCCCATGGGATTCACATTTTTTGTTATCTTAATCCCTTAATATTATTATTTTTATATGCAGATTCTATGAGATCACCAAGACCAACTTTATATGAACACACCGAGACACCGGGTGGATCGATATATTGGGAGCCTCATGCGGAAGGAATTGTTGTACCACAAGAGGGGAAATACTATGATACTATAGAGGAAGCTATAGATATGTATAGTACCTACGCTGAAGTGGGAGGGTTTCAAATTAAAAAAGCAGGACAACGATTAACAAAATCTTGAATTGTACAAGCCAAATACATCATGTGTAACAAAGAAGGAGCTCCTAGACATATTAATGTAGACACTTTGGATCCTAAGCACAGCGAGAAACAAAAAAGAAATACAACTCTGCATGTAACAGATTGTCAAGCTCGTATAAGGTTAGAATTGGATATCGTTTCTGGAATATACAAGCTAATTAAGTTTATTGCAAAACACAATCATATGCTTATACCAAATGAGTATAAACATTTTACAAAAAAGCAAAGAAAAATGACCGAAGCAGAAAAAATGTTTGTTGTTAAAGCGGCAATAAACAAAATAGTTGCAACACGGGCTCACAACTTGTTAACGAGTATGAAAGGTGGATATGAATATGTTCATGGGACATCTGATGATTTTAAGAATCATCAGCGGGATATTAATATTTTCATAGGCGAAAGTAACGCACAAATGCTTATAAATAAAATGGGATTCAGTTAGAAATCCCATGGGATTCATTGCAATGTGCTTTATTATGACTATTACAATGTTTCTTATTGCAGGATTTGTTTAATAAACTTGAAAAAAAGTTAGAGTTGATTTGTGATGAAAGACTTGTTGTAGAAGATTATTTCACGATAGCGATGTCAGATTACCCTGGTGATTTAAAGTTGCTTGAGCTACATCAAAAGTATGCTCAAATTTTCAAGCAACCGAAGCCATTAAATGATGATGGTAATGGGGAGGATGACGATGATGAGAAGGATGATGATGTTGAGGGTAATGGGGAGGATGACGATGATGAGGGTGATGAGGAGAATGACAATGATGATGGTAATGGGAAGGATGACGATGGTGATGAGGAGGATGATGATGACGATGATAAGGATGGGAATAAGGTAAGTTTAGAAGATTTTGGCGATGAGGCCAAGAAACAAGATGATACAACTGTGGTTGATGAATCTGAAAAAAAAGAGGATGATGCAGTTCCTGAGAAGGAAGTTGATGCATCTGATAAAGAAGAAATATGTGAAGAAGAAGAGCCTGAGATCACATGCACACCTGAGGGGTTAACTCAATGGTTAGAAAATAATTTAGATACGGTTGATGAGATTATCAATTGTATAGCTGCTGAGTACGCATATGTAATATTCTTGAATCTCTTTCTTTTTTACTAAAATTTTGTTTCTTTTTAATTAAATCTTTTTATTTTTTACAGCTTGAATCGCTCAATAGAGGTCCGGATCCAATGAATCCGGAGGGAATGAATGTTGTGACTCCTGAAAAAATGGCTACTCGTGCTGGAAAGCGTGTGGTGAAACCTTCTTTGTACCTGTTATCTCCCTATATGAATAAGAAGACAAAGGTTGTATCCAAAATTACAAAGCTGGAGTTTATTCTCAGAAATAGTTTGTTTGCGATGCTAGGCGAAAAGCTGTAAGTTTACATATGTATTTTTTATATAGTTAATAAAAATTCACATCTAATCCCATGGGATTTAATACAGAATCCCATGGGATTGACTACAAATCTTATGGGATTCATTATGAATCCCATGAGATTTGAAGTGAATCCCATGGGATTCTGTATTGAATCCCATGGGATTCATACAAACTCCAATGTGATTCTGAAATGATTTTTTTCTTTTTCTTGTTTACTCATATAGTGAGAGAATTTTTGAATCACATTCTCGGGAGTTCACGGTGTTTTCCATTCGTTTGGCTATGGAAACGTTAGTCCCCCGGTTTGTGGATTGATGCCAATGTTTTTGACTGTTGGAGTGCTATTCTAAATTATGAAGAGAGATTTAAAGAACATGGGTCTCCATCACGACACTTTTTCCCAACAGGATGTATTGTAAGTATTTATTTTTTATTTGCTTAGTAAACTTCTTATTTGTTTAATAAACTGCTTATCATCTTATCTGACTTACCAAACACCCCCAAAGCAATACAAATCATAACATGATCTTGTAAATTGCATATACAGATAGAATCTATGTTTGATGGAACGTTGGCGTTTGAGGACAAGAAATTTGAAAGTTTTGAAAATGAAATTTTAGCTCCGTTTGCAGACAATGTTGCTGGCTTGGCTCTCGACGGCATGGACTTGGTTTTTTTTTTTTTTTGTTATAAATTGTTGTTTGTGTTTTTACTTTGGATCCATTTTTATTATTTTTGTTTTGTTAAAACAGGCTTTCTTTCCAATTCGCAATGCTGGTCACTTTTATGCCATCGTCATCAGCCTTACCAAAACAATATCAATAACGATACAAGATAACAGTGATTCGAGAGCAACATATGATTCGAAATATAAAAAAGCATGTGAACTACTTGTAAGTATTTACTTTTCTGTTTTTAAAGGGATTCATAAGTAATCCCATGGGATTCATTAGAAATCCCATGGGATTCATGCAGAATCCAATGGAATTCATACAGAATCACCATGGTACATATGGAATGTTACAACGGTGAACCTGCTACAAAATGCGATTGTGGGCTGGTTGCCGAGTCTGGACTGTCGACCGACAAGTTGAGGCAGCGCGACATGTTGAGGCTACTGAGATTCAAGTTTGCTACTAAGATCTTGTTACATGAGATTAATAAGCATGCTGGTAAGCTGATTGATCTAGCAAAAGAGTTTGATAAAGTTCCTCCTCAAGAAAAGATAAATATAATTGTTGAAGCTATTAAGAATAGGGAAAAACGCGAAGTGATTGTAGAAAAGACTGAAAAGTTACCAGTTGATCCAGTTGAAGGTACCTTGATTGTAGAAAAGTTACCAGTTGATCCAGTTGAAGCTACCATCAGTTGATCCAGTTTGTCCCATGGTAGAACAGTTTGAGAATGTTAGAAAACATGTTAATTGATGTTAGATCGTTAATTGATGTTAGATCAGTTTGAGAATGTTCTTTTGAAAACATGTGCATTGATGGTAGATCAGTTTGAGAATGTTAGAACAGTTTATGATGGAGTTTTATAATGTTAACTGCTGTTTATCTTTATGTGAATTATACAGAATCCCATGGGATTCACTTTTTGAAATTGAATATATAAGTATAGGATTTATTGTGAATCCCATGGGATTCATTGTGATCCATACAGATTATGCATACAACTTTTTGAAATAGAATATAAGTATGGGATTCATTGTGAATCCAATGGGATTCATTGTGAATCCCACGGGATTCATTGTGATCCATACAGATTATGCATACAAGTTTTTGAAATAAAATATAAGTATGGGATTTATTGTGAATCCCATGGGATTCATTGTGATCCATACAGATTATCCACACAAGTTTTTGAAACAGAATATAAATAACAAAGAAAGATAAATTTTCTTTGGAAATCATCTAAGAAACATCTGAATATTCAATCTATATATTCAAGAAAATAATAAAAAAGAACTAACAAAAAAAAAGGAATATAAGTAAATTAATTTTTTTCAAACATCAGTTGGTTTCGCCTTTCGCCTTGCCTTTGGGTTCATCGGAAAAGTTGTTTTCGTATGCAAGTTCGTCTTCTCTCCACAATGTCCACAAGGCTTCATTTGTTTCTTTTTAAATTGAAGCGCTTTTTCTCTTTCACTCTTTCGCCTTTCATTTCGTTCTGCTTCTGAAATATTCCCTTTATTTCTTGCTTTTGTTGGATTGTTAACTATTTTCTTCTCAGGGTTAGAAATAGCAAAATGATCACCAATTACATCTCATGTATTTCTTGAAGGAGGATTTGGCACCTCGGCCTCCACTTCTGTTTTCAATGTCTTTAACTTTTCTACAAAAGCACCCATCTTCACTTTGTCTTTGCTCAACCGAAACAAACATTCATCCACCAGAAACGTTGCCTCATTTGTAAGTCTTTCAATTTCTTCATTTGTTTCACCATATTTGTTTCTTTTCCTTCTCAAATCATGTGGTATTATATCTCTTGTCCAACGCCTCAAAATATATTGTTTTGGAATGAAGTTAATATCACGATTCTTGAAAACACAGAATATGTGTCGGCATAGGAAACCGAATCGTACAAAATGTCTGCAACTACACACCACCGACCCATATTCTGTATTACGCAGTACCTTTTTAAAACACAATAATTATTAGCCAATCCCATTAGATAATCCCATGGGATTTAATACAGAATCCTATGGGATTCACAAAAATACCATGGGATTCCCAGTGAATCCCTATAATTATTAGCCAATCCTATTAGACAATCCCATGAGATTCATACTGAATCCCGTAGGATTACCATGGGATTGATTATGAATCTCATGGGATTATTTGATTAATCCTAGTTTATACCAGAAAGTAATATACCTTATAGTCTACAAATTTTGCTGTTGCTACTGTTTCACCTTCCTCTGCTAGTTCTTTTGCAACTTCCTTATTAAGGATTCTATAAGCTGCCGGATTTTTGTCTCTAACAGTGACAATCTCACAACCTTCTTCTATTTTTAGTTCCTGTATCGCACAAGTCCAGCATGCCTCTTTTATTTCCGTTTGAACAAGTAGAAATATTGTCCTAGTATAAACTTTTGCTGCATGACGTTCAATTGCTAACTTTGTTTCACATTTTGGAGCCGCGTCTAGTGTTTTAAAGTCCAAATGTTCTTGAATATAACGTTGTCTCTCCATTGCTGATTGATAGGACATCATGAAACTAACTATTGTCGCTCCTGGGCTTGTGAAACTTTTGAAGAACGAGTTTTCACTCTCAGACCTTGATGTCGTTCTCATCAATCCAAACAAAGGCGAGGTGATAAAATAAGCTGGAATCCACATTTCTCGTAGTTTAAACATTTTGGTCATCCATTTGTGGTTTTGCAAACCAAAATCTTCAATCAATTTAGCCCATTTCTCTTCAAATTCCATCGGTTCCATGAACATATTCCAAATGATCTTGTTTAACCGCTTCTTGAAATCAGTTTCATTGTATATTTCCTTACAAATTTGTAAATAAAATGATAAACACATGTAAACCACTGTCGGATTCCCAGATGAATCCCATGAGATTCAGAGAAGAATCCTATAGGATTCTGAATGAATCCTATGGGATTCAGAAAGAATCCCATGGGATTCCGAGAAGAATCCCATGAGATTCAAAGAAGAATCCCATAGGATTTTGAATGAGTCTCATTGGATTCAGAAAGAATCCCATGAGATTCAGAGAAGAATCCTATGAGATTCAGATAAAAACATTAAATAAATTACCTTTGCTGGAATGTTTTGGTGAATATGCCACATGCAAAGTCTATGTTTCGATTTAGTGAAAACGACTTCAATGGCTCTTTTCATTGCCCCGTCTTGATCCGTCACCACCATCGTTGGTTCTTTAGAAAAAGCAGTCATGAATGCCTTTAGTAGCCATGTGTAGGATTCAGTGTCTTCTTTTAAAAGCATTCCCGAACCAAGCGTGACACACTTTTTGTGATTATCGACACCGGTAAATGGTACAAACACCATGTTGTATCTAAAAATAACATAAGTTTTAGTGACAGAATCAAATGTGATTACAGAATCCCATGGGATTCTCTATGATCCATGTCTTTTAATAATTTTACTTGTCAAGTATCTTTATGTGATTTAAAAACAATCCCATGGGATTCACAGAGAATCCCATTGGATTCACAGAGAATCCCATGGGATTCTTAAGGATCCCTTGTGATCCATACAGATTACCCATGTGATCCCTTGTATAATCCCATGGGATTCACATATGAATCCCATGGGATTTATAACAGAATCTTATGTGATTTTTCATCAAAATAAATTATATTAAAAACAAACACTTACTTATTACTCCTGAATGTTGCATCAAAAGATATTGTGTCTCCAAACTCCTTATAATTGCATTTTGCAACTTCATCAGCCCAAAACATTGCGACTAACTCACTTTCTTCTACCTTATACTGAAATGTAAAGTTTGGCACATACAACTTTCTGTTTTCCATTTTATTTATAAGCATTTGTGCGTCACTTTCGCCTTTGAAAATATTAATATCCCGCTGATGATTCTTAAAATCATCAGATGTCCCATGAACATATTCATATCCACCTTTCATACTCGTTAACAAGTTGTGAGCCCGTATTACACCTATTTTGTTTGTTGCCGCTTTAACAACAAACATTTTTTCTGCTTCGGTCATTTTTCTTTGCTTTTTTGTAAAATGTTTATACTCTTTTGGTATAAGCATATGATTGTGTTTTGCAATAAACTTAATTAGCTTGTATTTTCCAGAAACGATATCCAATTCTAACCTTATACGAGCTTGACAACCTGTTACATGCAGAGTTGTATTTCTTTTTTGTTTCTCGCTGTGCTTAGGATCCAAAGTGTCAACATTAATATGTCTCGGAGCTCCTTCTTTGTTACACATGATGTATTTGGCTTGTACAATTCCAGATTTTGTTAATCGTTGTCCTGCTTTTTTAATTTGAAACCCTCCCACTTCAGAGTAGGTACTATACATATTTATAGCTTCCTCTATAGTATCATAGTATTTCCCCACTTGTGGTGCAACAATTCCTTCCACATGAGGCTCCCAATATATTGATCCACCCGGTGTCTCGGTTTGTTCATATAAAGTTGGTCTTGGTGATCTCATAGAATCTGCATATAAAAAGAATAATATTAAGGGATTAAGATAACAAAAAATGTGAATCCAATGGGATTCCACTGAGAATCCCATGGGATTCACAATGAAGACCTTTATATTTTCATGCTGAATCCCATGTGATTTAAAACAGAATCCCTTGAGATTGAGGTAACTAAGACCCTGTGATTTACACTTTTCTCATAGCATTACACAGCTAAAACATAAATGCCAAGTGATTTCCTAATCTCATGTGTTTCATTGAAGACCATTATATTTTCATGCTGAGTTCCATATGATTTAAAACAAAATCCCTTGAGATTGAGGTAACTAAGACCTTGTGATTTACACATTTCTCATAGCATTACACAGCTAAAACCTAAATGCCAAGTGATTTCCTAATCTCTTGTGTTTCATTGTGAATCCCATGGGATTCACTGGGAATCCCATGGGAATCACAATGAAGACCATTATATTTTCATGCTAAATTCCATATGATTTAAAACATAATCCCTTGAGATTGAGGTAACTAAGACCCTGTGATTTACACTTTTCTCATAGCATTACACAGCTAAAACCTAAATGCCAAGTGATTTCCTAATCTCATGTGTTTCATTGTGAATCCCATGGGATTCACTGAGAATCCCATGGGATTCACTGAGAATCCCATGGGATTCACTGAGAAACTCATGGGATTCACAATAAAGACCTTTATATTTTCATGCTGAATCCCATGTGATTTAAAACAGAATCCCTTGAGATTGAGGTAACTAAGACCCTGTGATTTACACTTTTCTCATTGCATTACATAGCTAAAACCTAAATGCCAAGTGATTTCCTAATCTCATGTGTTTCATTGTGAATCCCATTCACTGAGAATCCCATGGGATTCACAATGAAGACCTTTATATTTTCATGTTGAATCCCATGTGATTTAATACAGAATCCTTTGAGATTGAGGTAACTAAAATCCTGTGATTTATATTTTTCTCATAGCATTACACAGCTAAAAACTAAATGCCAAGTGAATTCCTAATCTCATGTGTTTCATTGCGAATCCCATAGGATTCACTGTGAATCCCATGGGATTCACAATGAAGACCTTTATATTTTCATGATGAATCCCATGTGATTTAATACATAATCCCTTGAGATTGAGGTAACTAAGACCCTGTGATTTACACTTTTCTCATAACATTGCACAACTAAAAACTAAATGCCAAGTGATTTCCTAATCTCATGTGTTTCATTGCGAATCCCATGGGATTCACTGGGAATCCCATGGGATTTGCATTTTTACAACAAGAATTGAATCTAAACACATGTAAACCACTGGAATCCCATGGGATTTGCATTTTTACAACAAGAATTGAATCTAAACACATATAAACCACTGGAATCCCATGGGATTTGCATTTTTACAACAACAATTGAATCTCAAGGAATTTACCAGTAATTTCATTCACAACATCATCTTTATCTTGACTTTCATCTATTGGAACTTCAATTAAATCACTTTCATCTACTGGCGGCAGTATTTCCCGGTTAATCGGTGGTGGTTCCATGGTGATTGCTACGGTTTGATGTGATGATGATGGATCCGAAGGTGGTTTCATGGTTACAGCCGTGGTTTGATGTGATGGTGATGGATCCGACGGTTGTTTCATGGTGAGGGTGGTGGTTTGATGTGATTTCGGCGGTGGTTTCATTTATTCCTGCGGTTGATTGACTTATTCCGGTGGTGGTTTTGGGGATCTGATCGGTTGTGGATTTGGGATTTTTTGATGAGAGAGAAAGTGGAATGTTAAATGAGAGGATTTGGGATTATTTTTTCTTTTTATTGTAACATGTGATTTTACTAATATGCCCATATTTGTTTTTTTCAGATGAAATCTGGACCATGGGATGAAAGAAGATTGGATTGTTGAGATTATCTCATTTGTTCTTTGAATAAGATGGGTTTTGCATGGATCTCACCTCTATATTCTATAAATATTGTTCTTAAGTTTCTATAAAGCAGGGACGGAGCCACTTTATGGCTTGGATGGGCCATGGCCAACCCAAGATGTGAGTTAACTACAAGCAATATGTGTATATTTTATGTATTTTCAAAACTAAATTGTTTTAGCCCACCCAAAATATTATACTTAGCCCACCTAAAATATAAAGCCAGCCACAGTAGTAGTTTATGCGCAATTGAAAATTTGAACTAACAGAGTTTGATAGTAAACAAAATTACCATACCACTTTTTTTGCTATTAGTTTTTGTATTTGTTTTGGCCTACCCGAAAACAAAATCCTAGCTCCATCTCTGCTATAAAGTACTTTAGTTACAGGGCTTATTACTCCGAGGCTTGTTGGTCCGGAATGAGTGTACGTTATATGTTGTACCTTGGAAATGAAGATCACTTACCTGTGTTTATGAGCCTAAACTTTTATGTTAAACCTTGTGAAAACTCAGGACAAAGGATATTTTTGGTAATTATGGCACTTTCTAGGAGAAATTTGGATCACTCGTTATCTTAATCCTGTTCTGCAAATCTGTAGGTAGATTTCATGTATCATAAATTGGGAAACACCTTCAGTTGATCTTTGTATGTTATATTAAGGACCGAAAATTATCATATGTTCATAGACGTTTCTTGTTGTTTGGCTTCTTATTGAGCATGGAAGATTTGTTCAACTGATTACTCGTGGTATAGTTGAACATGTTACATTTATATATTCAAAGTTTATCATACTCGATGATGTCTGACTTTGTGCTTTTTACATCAGTTACACTGCAAACGCGAAAGTCAGCAACATCAGCTTCTACTTCTGCTGGTGGCAAGTGTATGGTCAAGATTGAGAAGCGAACAATTGATTATCTGGATTTTATCAAAGGTGATCATCTATTATGGCTAGTGGCAGCAATCAACATGTTATTTTTTTAAGCTCATTAACATATCCTATCTTAACATACGATAGCTGGATTTATCTTTTTGATTCACCGTGATACTATTACAGGGCTATAATCTTGCCAAACAACTTGGAGATTCTATAATTGAACCGGTATCGAGCTTATTTATATTAAAAACTGATGATATCCAGTTGGCAGAATTAGTTGGGGTAAAGATTTCATACTATAGTTATATTCAGAACAGTTTCATCATTTCTGTGTAATTATATCAAAGTTTGATTTTATCTTTCAGATTACATTCCCAAAAGTCAGGGCAAGTATAAAACTTGAATATTTGCAGAAGAGCATTCCCGAACTTACCTAGGCAAGTTTGTTTATTCACAAGTCTTACATGATGTAAATTATTTGCTTAAAACTTAAGTCGGTTGTTGGATTGGCCCAATGTTGATCACACATTGGGGACTTTGAATTTGGTTGCATATCGTTTTTAAGCCACACTTGTGGATTTTTCTCCTGATCTTTATTTGAAGCCTTCAAGATGAATATTATTTGTTATGATATCTACCAAGCAACTCGTCTGGAAAATATGTTACAGGCATGTATTACTCCGTCATGTATTACTCCGTCTTGTACATAGATTAATCTACATCTGTTATCATTTCAGGACTAATGGCTCTCACTTGAACTCATTATGCAGGGCAAATAATGCACTATGGCATATTTACAGTCTCATTACTTTTATACTTTATTTTTTATATATATATTCTTTCTACTGGTAAGTTGCATTATATCACTATTATTTGGGAATTTGAAAACGTGTTTATTGAATTCAGATAACTGAGACCCTAAAGAAAGAATCGGTTTAGAAGCCAGGTTCAGAACACCTCGAGCTTTTTTTATGATATGTGTCATATCGATATGTGTATTTAGTGATATTGTGTTGATATTATTAGCGACGTGCTTGTATTGATTGCATCAAAGAAAATGAAAGTTATTTTATGTTTCTATTATTACAGTATTTTAAGTTTGTTCATGTCGAGTTTTGTATGTTGTCACTAATATAATTTGCGACAAAGCTATAGCGACGACTAGTGGCGACTCTAACTTTTGTCACTAAACAACTTAGTGATGACTTATTGACTGTTAGTGACAAAATCTTGTTGTCACTAAAGGATTTTTTTTAGTGGAATTATTTCAAAATCCTCCAAGTGTGAAGAATTAAAAGCTCACACTTAAAAGTGTGAAGATTTGTTTTATAATCATCACACTTAGAAGTGTGAAGAATTAAAAGCTCACACTTAAAAGTGTAAAAATTTGTTTTATAATCATCACACTTTAAAGTGTGAAGAATTGTTTCAAAATCATCACACTTGAAAATGTGAACTTTTTATAAATCTTCACATTTAAAAGTGTGAAATTATTTGCTACACACATATGGTTCACACACAAGCTAAGTGTGAACTTTTTAGCTCCACACACTTTAAAGAGCGATAATATGCTTTAAAAAGTGTGAAAAACTAGCTATTTTGTTGTAGTGGTTGTATTTGATAGAGCTTTGAGAGAGTGCTTGCAGTAGGTTGTACAATACTTTTTTTTTAAACAACATATGTTGCAACCATAAATCATTAAGATACGAAAAATACACCATCATGACAAGAATATTTTCATCAATTAGTAGATGGGCACTTTGATATATTTTCGACCATTTTTTAGTCTTAAAATTTTCGTCCAGAAAAATCACACGTGACTTGTAAAATCATTTGCGATTTGTTATTTTAAAAAATCATGTTTGATTTCATAAATCATATGTGATTTCACAATTCACATGTGATTTTTAAAGTAATAAATCCCATAATATTTTTCTGAGCAAAAATTTTGAAATAGAAAAAGGTCGTCGAAATTATATATAAGTGTTTATTAATAAAAGGATCACTTATTTTTTGTTGCAATGGTGTAAATAATTTTACGTAACGGTTAACGGTTGCGAGATATTTTAATTTAAAAAAATAAAATGAAAGTAAGTTTTTTTAGCTAATTAACTAATTTAAATTAATAATTAATCTAAAGTATTAGATGTAAAAATGATGGATGATGAAGATTAAATAATAGAGAAAAAATTATTCGTATTAAACTTTTGTCATCCAAAAGAAAAAACAAAAGTGCAAAAAAGTCAATAACTTTGATATGTGTAGGGCAGCAAACAAAAAGTCGACTGACTTGGAATTGGCAGCAAGCGAAAAAGAAAAGAAAAGTCCAAAAAGTCGACCAGTAAGATGAATATCGACTATATGTTTAGGGTAATTTTAGGGACAAAAACTAATATTATTTAATTACTCCGTAATACATAAGCTAGATGAAGATCGCATCAAAAGTTTTGGATCACTTGTTACTTACCTCTAAAAAACTTATGGTCTTATTAGAATAGTTTCATACGGAACAAGTTTTATCTAAAAAAACAAATAATTAGATCTTGACCATCCATCCATTTGAATCCAACGGATTAGATTAATTTACATTTTAAACTAAAATTATATTTAGGGGGTCATTTTTGTAAATTCACATTATCATTATACATTTACGCATCCGTTGAAAACACACACAATTCACTCACACGCTCTCAATTTTCAGATCCCCAAAACCATCTGAAACCCTAAACCATCTCAAATCCACCCCCAAACCGCCCCCAAACCACCCCCAAAACCACCGCGAAATTGTAATTATTCATTTAAAATGGATATTCGAGATGAATTAGCCCTATCTAAAGGCGATTCAATGGCAAAATCTGCTTCATCTAACGTTTCTGATAAAAGTAAGCTTCGCAATCCATTTTTTAATTATTTTTTGATTAATTAACATCAGTAGCTTATTTTTTGATTGAAGTTTTGTGATTGAAATTTGTGATGGATTAAAGTTTGTGTTATAGGAATCAGTAGCTAGGTTAATTTGCTTTATCTTGTTGTTAGGACAGCCATAATAATCAGTTTTCAGCTTATATGCCCATTGGGATGTGATTAGATTGCTTATTTTAGAGCTTGATTTTTCAGCTTATTTTAGAGTTTATGAGGAGACTGCTAAGAGAGGGGTGTTTGATCAGGTTAATTTATGTTTTTTTTGCTTTCTTGAATTTGTGGATATATGTTATGAAGTTAATGTTATGTTTGCCGAAACTAGCACCAGTTAGCGGTATTTGGTAGCGTAGTTGTAGCTTTTGATTTATTGTGCAAAATGACATAAAAGTAGCGTTAGAAAAAATGAGGTTTAAAAACTTTGCAAATGCAAGCCGCTTGTTGCCAAATAAGCTCCAAAACGCTCTCTTACAACACACCTGACACCCTATTAATGTTGGTTTTAAATTTGTAATAAGTTTTGTAAGATAATTTGTATTTTTGGAAAATGACTGGTATGGCTTAAAATGAAATGTAGCTTTCCTTAGTTAGGTGTTTTGAGCTTATTTCATGAGCTTCAGGTGGTTTCTTCTTACACATTTGACGTTCATTAGTTTAGGTTCTTACACATTAGCATAAGTGTGCATTTGTTTAGGTTTTTACCTTGGGTTAATGATCCCTGCTGCAAGCAGCAGAAACAATACATGTTGTTATCAACATTTCATGTGCTTATTAGAACAAAAAAAGAGCAAATTGCACACAATGAAATTCAGAGTGTTTTATAGTTAGAGAGTTATAACTCAAATTCTAAACCTCAAAGACATAAACATCATCAAGAAGTTCATTGCAACTGTTCCAGAAATGACAAAATGCACTTAATGGTATCTCGATTAAGAGATTTGCAACCCAAATTCTCAAACTTAAAGACATAGGACGCACAATTGAAGCCTAGGGGGTAAAGGAACCCTTTTTTGTTATTAGCACATGAAATGTTGATAACAGCAGGTATGGTTTCTGCTGCTTGCAGCAGGGATCATTAACCCTTTTACTTTTGATGTTTGTTGTTGTGTTTATGTTTATTCATGTTTCGATACATTTTGATGGTGTGAGAATGTTATTACTAGAATGTTAGTTAACGAGAATGTTATTACTAGCGGTATTCTGAATGATATTGCTAGATTCTTCTGATTATTCCCATGAGATTCATTCTGAATCCCATGAGATTCATACCGAATCCCATGAGATTCATACTCAATCCTATGAGATTCAATATGAATCTCATGGGATTCAGTAAGAATCTCAAGAGATTCTTAATGCGCAGTTATTGTATATCTAATGTTTTTTTGTTTTTTTTTATTTTTTATGTTAGGTGTTGTCAGTGGTTCCCCACGGAAGAAGTGGGTTACAAAATCTGATATCCTTCAAGAGAAGTCATCAGCTGAAAAAGAGAAGTTGTCGGCTGAAAATGAGAAGGTGTCGGCTGAAAAAGAGAAGGTGCCGGCTGAAAAAGAGAAGATGGCTAAAAAAGAGAAGGCGTCGGCTAAGAAGGTGTCGGAGAAGGCACCTGTTGAAAAGGAGAAGGTGCCGGATAAGGTGGTGTCGGAGAAGGTGGCGGCTGAAAAAGAAAAGGTGTCGGATAAGAATGTAAAGGCACACGCACAGGGTAAGGAGGCAGAGGATAAGGATCAAGAAGGCAGTTGGTACGGAGCGAGGGGTAAGAATGTAAAGGAACAGGCAAAAGGTAATGAGACAGATGTTAAGGAGACAGAGAGTAAGAAGATTAAAGAGTCAGTGGGTAATGAGCAAGAGGAGAGAGAGGTTGAAGAGGCAGTGGGTAAGAAAGTTAAGGCACATGCAAAGGGAAAGGAGAGAGAGGTTAAGGAGCCAGTTGGTAAGAGGAGTAAGGTTAAGGATACCACTAATGTTAAGTTGTCTAGTCTTATAAAGAAGCCAACGGATAAGTCTGCTAAGGTTGATAAGTCGGATAAGACGGCTAAGGATAAGCAAAAGGATAAACCAGTTGAGACTGAAGATAAACAGAAGAGTTCAATAAAACTGAAGGTCTATCAGAAAAAACTGCAAAAAGGTATATTTTTTATCTCATGGGATTTATTATGAATCCCATGAGATTTTGCATGCTCCCTTTTTAGTTGTTAAACAGTTCTATATCAGCTAATGAATCCCATGGGATTCCATACAATCCCATGAGATTTTTTTTATCAATATATTTATATTATGTCTTTTTTTATGTAGATTCCGCGGTTAAATTGGATAAACTGGAGTATGCTAAACCAATTCATTCCAAAGATGAAATGAAGCGTAAAAGAATTTTGTCTTTATCTAAATTAGAAGAGAGTAGACAAAAAGTGAAGGTCAAGCAACAAAAAGGTATAGTTTTTAGAAATTTGTCTTTTTTATGTTTTTTCTATGTTTTTGATCTCATGTGATTCATATTGAATTCCATGGGATTTGGTATAGAATCCCATGGGATTCATTGTGATCCATACAGATTATGCATACAAGTTTTTGAAATAGAATATAAGTATGGGATTTTGTTGACCAACATATTTATAATGTATTTTTTTTTTACGTATATTCTGAGGACATTGAAGATAAGAAAAAGGATTTGAAGGGAAAGGGTTTGTTTAAGAGAAAGAGGGAGAATTCTGATGACAAGAAGCAGTTGACGCCTGTAAAAAAAGGAAGAATTTGATGAAGAGGCAAAGTTGAAGAAGAAAGGTAAGAAGGAGTTGACGGCTGCAGAGGAAGAGCATGAAAAGTATGTTGCCATGTTTCCAATTCTTCATGCACGGACAACACCTACAACTCTTTTTTCTGCCATCAGTGACTCTAAGGTTGATATGAGGAGTTTTTTGGCTGACATCAGATTTAATTCGTTACACAATGTTGACATAGATCGCATTCCTTCAAGGTTGGGAAGGTATGTAGTTTCTAGATTTAATTCAGAAAGTTGTGAGTTGATTTTGGAGAATGGCAACTCAATCAAGGCCACTAGTTCCAAAATTCATGAGATATTAGGTGTTCCGTTTGGTGGTCGATCTCTTTTTTCTTTAGATCCTAGATCAGAAAATGATGAGTTTGTGAGGCGTTGGATTGGTCAGTTTCATCCTAAAGCACTCAAGGATATCTGTATGAATGACATTGCTTTTAAATTGATTGAGTCTCGGGAAGCTGACTTTCTTTTTAAAGTCAACTTTTGTACCCTTTTTGCAAACATGATGGGTATGGTTGATGGGTTAGAGGGGCAGATATGTTTGGATGTTGTGTTAAGATTGCATGAAGATATTAATGTTAAGGATATTGATTGGTGTGACTTTATTTTTTCCTACCTTAAATGCCATAAAGTCCCAACAACGCTATCTAATCATTATACTGGTCCATATACCTTCCTCGTTGTAAGTTTCTAAGTTTTGAACTCTATTTTTTTTAAACGTGTTTGTGTGACAGATTTGTTATAACCTTCTTTACACTTTTTTGTTTTTTGTTTTTGTATCTAGATTCAACAAAGCATGAAAAGATTCCTGTTGTCCGGACACGTCCTGCTGTCAGAAGTTGGCCTTCATATTTAATGTCCCAACGACAGGATCTAGAACTTAAAGAAGAATGTTTTGGTTTGCTACAACTTCAACCAGAATGGACTGAATCCGAGGTCCAACAGACAGAAGGGTTTATTTGTGGTGGTTCGGAAGATTCTTTTTTGAAAGAGGTTCCTTTAAATTTTTGTTATTTGTTTTTCATTTATTGTTATTAAATGATATCATTGTGAATCCCATGAGATTATCTGTTAATCTCATGGGATTCACAATGATATCATTTAATAACAATAAATGAAAAACAAATAACAAAAATTTAAAGGAACTTCTTTTAAAAAAGAATCTTCCGGACCACCACAAATAAACCCTTCAGCCTGTTGGACCTCGAATTCAGTCCATTCTGGTTGAAGTTGTAGCAAACCAAAACATTCTTCTTTAAGTTCTAGATCCTGTCGTTGGGACATTAAATATGAAGGCCAACTTCTTATAGCAGAACGTGTCCGGACAACAAAAATCTGTTCATGCTTTGTTGAATCTAGATACAAAAGCTGAAAAACAAAAAACAAAAAAGTGTAAAAAAGGTTATAACAAATCTGTCACACAAACACGTTTAAAAAAAATAGAGTTCAAAACTTAGAAACTTACAACAAGTAAGGTATATGGACCATAATGATTAGATAGCGTTGTTGGGACTTTATGGCGTTTAAGGCAGGAAAAAATAAAGTCACACCAATCAATATCCTTAACATTAATATCTTCACGCAATCTTAACACAACATCCAAACATATCTGCCCCTTTAACCCATCAACCATACCTATCATGTTTGCAAAAATGGTACAAAAGTTGACTTTAAAAAGAAAGTCAGCTTCCCGAGACTCAATCAATTTAAAAGCAATGTCATTCGCACGGATATCCTTGAGTGCTTTAGGATGAAACTGACCAATCCAATGCCTCACAAACTCATCATTTTCTGATCTAGGATCTAAAAAAAAAGATATCGACCACCATACGGAACACCTATTATCTCATGAATTTTGGAACTAGCGGCCTTGATTGAGTTGCCATTCTCCAGAATCAACTCACAACTTTCTGAATTAAATCTAAAAACTACATACCTTCCCAACCTTGAAGGAATGCGATCTATGTTAACATTGTGTAACGAACTAAATCCGATGTCAGCCAAAAAACTTCTCATATCAACCTTAGAGTCACGGATGGCAGAAAAAAGAGTTGTAGGTGTTGTCCGTGCATGAAGAATCGGAAACATGGCAACATACTTTTCATGCGCTTCCTCTGCAGCCGTCAACTCCTTCTTACCTTTCTTCTTCAACTTTCCCTCTTCATCAAATTCTTCCTTTTTTAGAGGCGTCAACTGCTTCTTATCATCAATGTCATCAGAATTCTCCCTCTTTCTCTTAAACAAACCCTTTCCCTTCAAATCCTTTTTCTTATCTTCAATGTCATCAGAATCTACGTAAAAAAAAGACATTATAAATATGTTGGTCAACAAAATCCCATTGGATTCACAATGAATCCCATGGGATTCACAATGAATCCCATACTTATATTCTATTTTAAAAACTTGTATGCATAATCTATATGGATCACAATGAATCCCATACTGAATCCCATGGGATTCTAAACCAAATCCCATGGAATTCATTATGAATCCCATGAGATCAAAAACACAGAAAAAACATAAAAAAGACAAATTTCTAAAAACTATACCTTTTTGTTGCTTGACCTTCACTTTTTTTTCTACTCCCTTCTAATTTAGATAAAAGACAAAATCCTTATACGCTTCACTTCATCTTTGGACTGAACTGGTTCTACAGACTCAAGTTTATCCAACTTAACAGCGGAATCTACATAAAAAAAGACATAATATAAATATATTGATCAAAAAAATCCCATGATACAATCCCATGGGATTGTATGGAATCCCATGGGATTCATTAGCTGATTTAGAACTGTTTAAAAACTAAAAAGGTAGCATGCAAAATCCCATAGGATTCATAATAAATCACATGAGATCAAAAATATACCTTTTTGCAGTTTTTTCTGATAGACCTTCAGTTTTATTGAACTCTTCTGTTTATCTTCAGTCTCAACTGGTTTATCCTTTCACTTATCCTTAGCCGTCTTATCCGAGTTATCAACCTTAGCAGACTTATCCGTTGGCTTCTTTATAAGACTAGACAGCTTAACATTAGTGGTATCCTTAACCTTACTCCTCTTACCAACTGGCTCCTTAACCTCTCTCTCCTTTCCCTTTGCATGTGCCGTAACTTTCTTACCCACTGCCTCTTCAACCTCTCTCTCCTCTTGCTCATTACCCACCGACTATTTAATCTTCTTACTCTTTGTCTCCTTAACATCTGTCTCATTACCTTTTGCCTGTTCCTTTACATTCTTACCCCCTTGCTCCTTACCAACTGCCTTCTTACCCTTCTTATCCTCTTGCTCCTTAGCCTCTGCCTCCTTACCCTGTGCGTGTGCCTGTACATTCTTATCCGGCACCTTCTCTTTTTCAGCCGCCACCTTCTCCGGCACCTTCTCCTTTTCAACAGGTGCCTTCTCCGACACCTTCTTAGCCGGCACCTTCTCTTTTTGAGCCGGCAACTTCTCTTTTTCAGCCAATGACTTCTCTTGAAGGATATCAGATTTTGTAACCCACTTCTTCCGTGGGGAACCACTGACAACACCTAACATAAAAAATAAAAAAACATTAGACATACAATAACTGAGCATTAAGAATCTCATGAGATTCATACTGAATCCCATAGGATTGAGTATGAATCTCATGGGATTCAGTATGAATCTCATGGGATTCAGAAGAATCTAGCAATATCATTCACAATACCGCTAGTAATAACATTCTAGTAATAACATTCTCACACCATCAAAATGTATCGAAACATGAATAAACACAAACACAACAAACATCAAAAGTAAAACCCTAAACAAATGCACACTTATGCTAATGTGTAAGAACCTAAACTAATGAACGTCAAATGTGTAAGAAGAAACCACCTGAAGCTCATGAAATAAGCTCAAAACACCTAAGGAAAGCTACATTTCATTTTAAGCCATACCAGTCATTTTCCAAAAATACAAACCATCTTACAAAACTTATTACAAATTTAAAACCAACATTAATAGGGTGTCAGGTGTGTTGCAACAAAGCGTTTTGGAGCTTATTTGGCAACAAGCGGCTTGCATTTTCAAAGTTTTTAAACCTCATTTTTTCTAACGCTACTTTTATGTCATTTTGCACATTAAATCAAAAGCTACAACTACGCTACCAAATACCGCTAACTGGTGCTAGTTTCGCCAAACATAGCATTAACTTCATAAAATATATCCACAAATTCAAGAAAGCAAAAAAAACATAAATTAACCTGATCAAACACCCCTCTCTTAGCAGTCTCCTCATAAACTCTAAAATAAGCTAAAAAATTAAGCTCTAAATTAAGCAATCTAATCACATCCCAATGGGCATATAAGCTGAAAACTGATTATTATGGCTGTCCTAACAACAAGAAAAAGCAAATTAACCTAGCTACTGATTCCTATAACACAAACTTTAATCCATCACAAATTTCAATCACAAAACTTCAATCAAAAAATAAGCTACTGATGTTAATTGATCAAAAAATAATTAAAAAATGGATTTCAAAGCTTACTTTTATCAGAAACGTTAGATGAAGCAGGTTTTGCCACTGAATCGCCTTTAGATAGGGCTAATTCATCTCGAATATCCATTTTAAAGGAATAATTATGATTTCGCGGTGGTTTTGGGGGTGGTTTGGGGGCAGTTTGGGGGTGGATTTGGTGGATTTGCGATGGTTTAGGGTTTCAGATGGTTTTGGGGATCTGAAGATTGAGAGCGTGTAAGTAAAGTGTGTGTGTTTTCACCGGATGCGTAAAATGTATAATGATAATGTGAATTTACAAAAATGACCCCCTAAGTATAATTTTAGTTTAAAATGTAAATTAATTTAATCCGTTGGATTCAAATGGATGGATGGTTGAGATCTAATTATTTGTTCTTTAGATAAAACTTGTTCCGTATGAAACTTTTCTCATAGAATATATATATATATATATACATAAGTAAGTTTGTAATCTGGTGATAGTACAATTTCATCATAGCTTATCACAACATCTTGAATAATCTAAAAAGCTCAAGTTGTTTTAGTCCATTCAAAGTCCAAACACTCAAATGGCTAACTTCGTTTTGGTAGCACAATAAGCTGATAAGTTACTATTCCAAAACACCCCCTAATTCATATATCTAAAGTACTTTTTCGAAACTTATGTAACAAAGCAATAAAATTCATAGTCCTGGACATCACATAATCCACAACACATATAAGTAAGTTCAGCTAGCAAGATCATCAAAATTAAGAAGCTTTGCAATCCTTAAAATGACCAATATAGACTAACACTTCCAATTGACCACAAGATCAAAGACTAAAGCTGTAAATATTCATGAACATTAGCAAAATAAGCTAAAAGCTAGTGGGAGGAGCTTATTAAAAACAGGCATAAAAGCCTAAGATGTTTGGCTTTATGCAAACACTCAACACAACTTTTACTGCGTTCTGATAACGCAATAAGCTTATTAGCTACTCATACCCGGACACCCCGAGAGTCATATATCTAAAGTACAGTTTAGGAACTTACGAAGCAAAAGCAAAAAAAATTTAAACCCCATAGATCACATAACACATAAGTAAGCTCACCTAATAAAATCTAACAACATTAAGAAACTTCACAATCTTTATCATCACCTTAAGCGGTGATTTCCGTTATGCATCCCGAACTAGCCACCAAGCATACAAGTAACAGAGACTGTTAAAATACTTCACCTCAAAATTATAAATTATACAACTTTCTCCCACATATAGCTAAACACCCTCTTAAGTCCTATATCCAAAGAACTTTTCCAGAACATTGAAAGCAAAAGAAATCATATTTATAGCCCTAGAGATCACAGTGCACATAAGAGCATTCAACTAATAAGTCTACAGCAATTAAGAAACACAGCAATCCTTATCATCTCAAGCGGTGTATACTTTATTCATCCCGACACAGCAGGCGGACTTACAAGTCACATAAATATTAAATTTCAGTATAAAATAATAAATTACACAATTTAAGAAATATATCTTTCTTAGTTTAACCGGTGGCTTAACTGGTTCATTGTACTGCCCTTCCCTCGTATCCCATGCGCCTATAAACCGTGATTTACATATGCTAGTTATTGTGCTCGTAACATATAAAAAAATTGGCTAAAAGTACTGCTAACAGAGTAACGTGAGTCATACTCTCATACCCTTCCTCAATCATCCATGAAAAACACTAGTAGCTAGGGATACACACTCTACTTTTTATAATAAGCAAAGGTAAGTAATAAGTATAATTTAGAATGAACATGTTACTAATCTTGGTAAAGAGAATGTGCTTTTTTCGATAGCATTTTTATTGTCACATCACATATTATCTTGGTATCGTCTTTATCACATCACATATGATCTTTTATCAAGAGTGAATTCATGAATGCAAGCATTCTCAACAACAACAAAAAAACACACATATCTCACCCCAAGCATTTCGTCGAACACTTGGCCTACCACAACAATTAAAAAAAGCATGACTTAGTTAAGCGTTTCGTCGAACACTTGGTCTACACTTACAATCAACAACATTTCAGCTCATTCAAACACTATAGTCAAATTCATATCCACAACACGATTTCAATAACAAGACAAAATCATTATTAACTCAATCAAGCATTTCATCGAACACTTGGCCTACATCACCAAAATTAGTGATCAAACACTCTATTACACGTCCAAGTCACTAACTCAAGTTCAGATCATACCTTAGGGTTTCGTATTTAATCAAGTTCAGATATCGTTTAGTGGTCAAACATATATTAACATCTGATTCAATATATCATCAGGAGACATATAGTCCAATTTTGCACATCGTGAACTTGTAAGACCACTAATTTACATAACTAACACCTAATTAGCATAATAGATCTTCAAACAACCGCAAATTAAACTGTGTATGAGATTCGATCAACTAATCACCAAAATTAACAACAATTTCAACAAATTTCAATAAAAATATTGATAAACTAACAATGATTGCAACTTAAGTTAACTAATAATTTGCAACAATATAAATTTATCACAGTAAGGTATATTTATCACAAAATAAACTGAAACAATAGATTAAAATCACACTTACCTGAGAGTGACGAATATACATTTATCAACCGAATAAATTGAATCTATTAGCAATGACCACACCTAGCTACATAAGTTTCTTCAGCTCAGAGTAAATTTTAAAACTAATTGATTGATTGAAAGTTTTAAAGAATAAAAAGAGATGAAAAATGAATGAGTAGTTGGATCGGTTTTTTTCGTCATTTATTTTTAAGTTAATTTTTTTTATATATAAAGAAAACATCAAAGTAAAGGTAAATGTAAGTTTTTTTTTCTTTTTCTTTTTTTTTAGTAATAACATTTTTAAGTTATCACATTTTAAAGTGTCACAAAATGTATATTTTTTTCACATTTAAAAGTGTGAAGTTTTCATTTTACTTCTTCACACTAAGGGTGCGTTTGTTTTTATAAAAAAAAAATCTTACTAGCCCTCTTACTCTTACCAGTAAGAGATGGGTAGACGTTTTTCTTGTTTGTTTTTATCTTTTGAGTAAGACCCAGTTAGACATATAACATCTTACTCAGTAAGACGTGGGGACTTGTCTTACTGCCTCTTACTCGTTTTGTAAACTTTATATAATATATTTGATTGTTTATTAACTATGTTATATTTATGATAAAAAGTCTTGTTTCATATTTACATAAGTTACTTATTATCGCATTGTGTTGGTTTAATAAACAAATTGCAAAAACGAGCATTTAAAATCATTCGGACACTTATACAAAAACAAACAACATTATTTCGTTCAGATTTAGACTTTCTAGCCACCTCTTACCAGTAAGATGTGGTAGTCAGATTCAAACCCAAAACATCTTAATGAAACAAACATACCCTAAAAGATGTGAAGAAAAAAAATTAAATTACCTCACATTTGCAAGTGTGAGCTTTTGTTTTTCACAATTAAAAATATAAAGTTTTTTATAATGCTTTATGTTTATCACACTTATTAGTGTGAACAATGTTTGCACACTTATAAGTGTGAAAATCATGAAATAAAAGTTCACAATATATAAAGTGTGAAGTAAAAAGCGTGTACACATGCCAATTTTGTTGTAGTGAACCGAGCCTTCAATTCATTCAATTGAACTCAAACATGGTGTTACAGAAGACAAAGGGGTTGCAGATTTTCAACCTCAAAAAATACAAACCATCTGGTAGTTACAGCAATCATAAATCAAGGCTGTATAAATGAGACATAAATTTCTTTACCTAACCATACATCTACATGTTTTCAATACATATGTGCATAAGTGACAGTTAAACCCACGTGATGTCTGCAGAAGATGAAAACGCCAAGTCCCAGTTGTTCCTGGACGAGCTAAAGTTGGATGCCACCGGCACCATTATGGTGATGTTGTATAGGATGTGGGATGTGAACATCGTCACTGGCCGCTACTTGAGCACTGACTTTTTGGTCTCTGATGCTAAGGTGAGTTCTAAATACTTTACCCGTTTTTGTTATATCCGTTTTTAACAGCTTTTTGATGCAGGGTAATGCCATCCATTGGCATTGCACCGCTAAGGGAACCATAGCACACAATTTCTTGAGATTAAAAGAAGGGAGTGTATACTTAGTTAAAAATTTTGTGGTGCTCCGTAATAAGGATGAGCATCGGAATAGAAAAGACGATACCTTTATGCTTGAGTTTAAGGTGCAACAACGATAAGGAAATCTTTGGTCAAGTCAGAAGGTTTTGTTAGGTATCCTTTCCAGCTGGTGGAGTTTGACAACCTTGAACCTACATGCAGCAAGTACCTTATTGGTAAGTTTGTATTGGTTTTATGTGTATACTGTTTTCCCCGTTAAATGGTATTCTTGTACTGAGGTTGAAATTATTACCTTCCAGATGTAGCCGGCTACGTGACAAATATTGGCAGGACAAACCACACTAAAACCGGGTCCAAAAATATTGATTTCTACCTGGCAAATCAGAGGTTAGTACCATTATATATATGGTTATTATGCTTTTAAGTAAAATCCAGGATAACAATTACTACTTTGCGATTATCAGTTGAGAGGTAGCTTACCATTTATCTTGATTTCATGTACTATGCAACAGGGGACAGTCAATAAGAGTAACGCTATGGGGAGGATTTTGTGATGTGCTGATTGAGAAGAAAGCAAAACATGTAGGCCTGTGTCATGTGGTGTTAACCTCGAAAATTGCAAAACATTACAACAATAAGTGCCTATGAATTCTGAAACTTATTCGTATATAGCGGGTTGGACAAGTTAATTTAAAATTTAATGTTACGTTCCATATAAGCTTTATTTATCCAGTAGTTCATCCGCCACGATTCTAGATGATTTTGAGATACCTGCAATCAAGGAATTGAGATCAGAAACCAAGTAAGCAGTTATACGTCTTTTCGATACATTTTTTGAAAAGTGAATATTGCCCACAATCTTTTAATTACCATGTATCTGGCTATTAGCGGTGTCAGGATGACAAAGGTAGTTGGGCGTGGGCTCACAACCGTAAGAACGATGTAATCATTAACCTGCCATGTTTGTATTATCAGCACATTGCACATCATTTAAAAATTGTTTTCCTTTCTAATCTGCAACCTTTAACTGTAAGGTGATAATCGACAGTGTTAGACCTAAGAAGGGCTGGAATTTTCCATCGTGTGGCGGTGAAAATTGTAAGAAATGTGTCACCAGAAAGGAAGGCGGGTTCTGGTGTAATGCATGTGACAAACCAGTTCCTTATCCGGTTATGAGGTAATGTCATGTTTGTTAATTATGGTGTGTATATTGGAATACAATAAATAAGATTAGTGACGTACCGCATGCAACATACCCTTGGCAGGTATAGGATTGAGCTTGGTGTCTCGGACGACACTGCTGACACTGTGGTTGTCCTTTTTGATTACGCTACCACAAAATTGGTGAAGTCACCTGTTGCATCAATATTACAGGATGAAGATGAGGTATGTTTATAAATTGTGTACCCCTTACCGTTCTCCTTTTGCTAACACCTAGATTTGCAGTCTTCAGATGACCACGCAAGCTTGCCACCCATGATAGCCAATATCATTGGCACATCACACGTTTTTAAACTCAAGTCTCATACCTAATATGAGTATGAAAGCTTTAAAAGCTTCACGTGTTGGAAGGTGAACCCAAATGAGGTGGTCGTGGAAAGTGCGGGTTCCATCACCGTTGTCGCTCAACCTGGAACCTCAAGCCCTTCGTTAAAGAGATTGCAGCAGGACCCATCTGTCGCCACACCTTCTAAGCCTACATAGGACAAGAAAAAAAGAGGTGGGTTACCAATATAACCTTTGCCAACCATAAAGAATAAACAGATCAATGTTCCTTACCTTGGCCCTTGTTATCGCCATCCTAAACATGTAATATACGATGCCATTATTTTCAAAGAGGAGTTTGAAGATTCTGATGCAGAAATAGTATCGGTCAATTCAAATGAAGGGCAGGAGGATGAGGCGAGCAGCCAGTTTGATAAGAGGAAAAAGAAGAGGTGAGCACACGGTGATCACAACCTAAAATCACCAATCGACTTACACTGGGTCACATATTAACAAGTTTTTATTTCTATCTTATGTGTTTAGATATATTGTAGAAGATTCTGAGTGAGGCTGGAGAGGCTGTACACGGCAGCTTACAAGGACGCATCGCCAAAAAAAGCACCGACAAATAAGAGCTTCATAAATAAGCATTTAGGAAGAAAATAGTAGTTTTGTTTCTGATAAACTTTTCATAATAGTCATTGCAAAAAAACTCTATTGATTTACTACAATGGAAAGGATACTCTTATTTGTGTTATTTTATTTCTATCTGAGGTTTGATTTACTGCTTCATTTTTGCCTACCCTAAAGGTGTCTGCCTTAAGACGAGGGTTAATGTTGTCACCATCAACGAAGCCCGCGTAATGTGCTTCAACTATTAATTATAATTTATTTGTAGTATTATACTATACCAACTTATTTGCCTTATTCTAATGTCATCTACCTAGCCGATACGGATCTTACCAGTCACAATAATGAGCCTACCTAGGACTATTACAGATTAGTTTCGCTAGGCCAGAACCGATTGGTGTCAAACATTCAATTATTATAATACGGATCTAAGGTTTATAATTCACTTAACTGGTTAAAGTTACAGAATTTTATTCTATATTCAAAATATCTAGTTACAAGATGACAAAGAACAAGCAAATAAACGAGTAATTGCAATAAACATAAATAATATCCAACAAAGTTAACTAGTAATTGACATAAAACAAATTAATAACACATAATATTCATAAACTTGGCTAACACTTAAGGGTGTTAGCCCATAATCTCAGTAACAATCATAACAAAGATAATCAAAAAGTATAGAGTATAAAACATAGTGAATACGATATGCTAACCGAATGATTATATGATAAAACTACGTTACAAAGAGTTCTCCTAATCAATGGTTGAGTTTACATAACCTTCTTGCCTTCAAAAATCGTCTGGGAACTGAGTCTTGTGATATAAAGTCGTGTAGATTTCGTAAATAAGGTTTTCTTTATATAGTCTCTGAAATAGTCGATACGGCGTATTGATCTCCTTCAATACGGCATATCGGGCAATAAACGTAGGCCCCCACGATTAAAATTTTCTAGAATTTGTACAACCGCTAGTGAATACGGCGTATTATGCATTCTGGATACGCCGTATTGGTGCCTTTCATGATATGTTGATTTGATGAAATCTTGAAATGAATACGCCGTACCCTTGGTGATGAATACGGCGTATTGGCTCTTTGTATTATGAGCTTAGCTTGATTTCTTCGTTTTAGCTCCAAATCACGCCCTTTTCCTTAACTTTCTTCAATTGCTCAGTTATTTACTGTAATTAACAAAAGTAGGCAATTAAGTATCATATCTTACATAAATAACATTAAACGAGCAATAATTATGGGATAAATAATACATAATATTAGTCCTTATTCGATGGCATCAAATATCCTCCCACTTGAATACTACTTGTCCTCAAGTAGACCTTAGATTTTACTTATAAACCCATATCCCAAGCAAAAGTATAGGAATCATCTTTTAAGTTTATTACTCAATCAAAAGTACACAACCAAACACATGACGAAATAGGAAAATGAAAACACTCAAATAACTCAACTAATTTATGTGAATTCTACTTGTCCTCAAGTAGACCTTAGATTTTACTTATAAACCCATATCCCAAGCAAAAGTATAGGAATAATCTTTTAAGTTTATTACTCAATCAAAAGTGCACAACCAAACACCTCACGAAATAGGAAAATGAAAACACTCAAATCACTCAACTAATTTATGTGGTAACATTTTAGTAATTCGCTCAATTGCTCAGTCGTGACGAGTATTCTATCATAAGCTTGGCAAAGATACGCATCTCCACCACTAAAGTCTAGGAGTAAAAAATCTAAAGAGGTAAATTGGGTTAAAATGATGAATGCTTAAGGGTTAATCATTCTTTTCAATCTCTATCGACCTCATATTCCAGAAAAGGCGGCAAAATCATGAATACATGATCGTAAAGACGACCACGATACAAGATTGCTCGACTCTTAACTCGAATAAGCTAAAGATAGGGCCAAGTAATCTTTCACCAATAATATTATATTAAAAAGGGCGACAAAATCATGAACACACAATCGTAACGACGACTGCGATATCCGAGATTGCTCAATTCCCTAATCTCAATAAGTTAAAGGTTAAGATGAAGAATGATATATGACAAGGATTAGGCATGAGAAACATTTATAATTGGTGTAAAAATAAAAATATAACAAAACGAGTAGATTAAGTCCACACAAACAATGCTACTGGTTACTTATCAATCCATGAACCTTGAAAAAGACACAAATCATAGACTAACTCACGCTTTAACACGGGATATGCACGCTTTGTTTGGTAGACACGAATTAAATTCAAGAATGTCTTAGACAAGAACAATCCCTAGTTGGCGTTCCCAATAACAACCAACTCTCACTCATTCCATAAAAATACAACAATAGTGGCAATATTTAACACTTACACATAGTTGGTTAAAATGAATCGGTTAAGTTTTAACGAACCGATTATCACACATTCCTCTCCCCTTTTCTTCTCTCTCACAATTATTTTTTTTGTATTTTTCAATTTTTTCACTTTTTTAACACATAATAACTACTACGGGTGTAAAATCTCACTACCTCACGATCATAATAAATCTAGAAGATATTCTTTAACGTAAGGATCTCAGAAAACACACGAAAATAGAAAATGACTACTTTCACATTCCCTTTGCAATGTGCCATTCCCGACCTCACCAAAGATAAGAAAAACGCACACGAACAAAAATAATAATTCCACTAACTACAAGCTCCCATAAGCTCCTTTCAATGGGCTTGGGCTTGAGCTTATATAAAAGCTTCCACAAGCTTGTATGACAAATAAAACTTATTTTATAAACTAGTTTATTTTAAAAGTTTAAGCCCCTGTAAGCCTTTATAAACCCCGCGTCGAACATAGTCCAGAAACATATAAAAGATCATCCTAGATTTTGAATAATAAAATAAAGTAATACTGCTTTTAGAGTTGAAAGTCGTCCCAAATTATAGAATTTGTTCTAATCTTGTACAGCTTTTTATTAACTCTAAATATTTTCATGATGTTGTTCAAACCGCTTTAGAACGATCCTTAATAGGTTGTCGTTCGAAAGTATAAGAAAAATGTTGGTGTGACAGGCAACCACAACCCGAGTTCCAATTTGGACCCGATGCAACCCTTCCCCAAAGACCGCATGTCAGGTGTAGTTGAAGAGCATGATTTTCTCTTAATAACATGCTCTAATATGGCATTACTTTATTTTAACGAACGGGTTTATGCTTTTGAGCACCCTGATTTGAGATGTATATCTCATATAAGATACTGCAATGTTAAAATATGTATGGATCCAAACAAACTGTGCATCATGATTTTACATATAAATTTGTCGACTTGACATGTATGTTATTAATATTCTTCTCAACTGAAACAATACAACGACAATAGTAATAATAATGTGGGTTTATGCATGATAAAGTATACCATGTTTGTATACATGACCATTTGAAGGGTGAGAAACAGGAGAAAAGCATTCTAAGTGGCCTTGTGAGCGTGCCCTTTACTTTGGCAGGCAGCAGACATTATGCGTAATTGATTAGTTATCTCAGTGAATGACGGCCTCACTGCAGGATCTGGGGACCAACATAGCTCCATTAGTCTTCTCCACTCAGGATCACAATCGCCTGGAATTGTGGGTCTAAGTGTGTTATTCACAATGCCCCCTGCAACACAAGGAAACATATAAGAATTAAGTGTAGCATAAGCAAACACACTCCTGTAAGTAAAGATGTATGAAGGAGTGTTTCAGGTTGTGTCTTAGAAATGATGATATGATTACTACGACTGATAAGTCGCAATAACCAGTTTATGATAATTGGTTACTCCGTTTTATATCAACTCCAACAAAATTCATTATCTATGGTTAAACATTTACCTATATACATCCTTCTGTTAAACAAAATTACGAATTCCGTTAATTTCTAAAAATTTCATAAGTTGTGAAACACTCGTACATTTGATTATCTAGTGACTACATGTTTAAAAGCAAAAGAAGTATATTGTTCATTTTTAGTACACGTAAATATCTGATTCTGATTATTTGATATCACCAAAATATTTCAAAACTAAAATAGCTCAAATTTGGAAGCCATTGTAATCACATTACATGGTTCGCCCTTGAGATTTTCATCTTCTACTTATTTCCTTTTCTCTGGAGACATCAGCTAATTTACAGCTAAGTGATTTTATCATCAAAATAATTAAGCTAATGCTAAAAGAACGACAACAAATCCAAAACGCTCACCTATGATTGCACCATAGTGCATATTTGCATAGGGCTCCTCGCGAGTAAGAATCTCCCATAACACAATCCCAAAGGAGAAAACATCAACCTATAACATCAAAATAGGTAAAAAGAATATTAAAACCAAAAATAAAGAAATATGTGCTACATAAAATACGCAAACAAAGCTGTAGAGGGTCATGCTTACCTTCTCAGAAACTTTATTGCTGCCACCGTTCAGAAGCTCCGGAGCCATCCATGGTAGGGTTCCCCTAACTCCACCCGAAACCAAAGTGTTACGCTTGATCTTAGACAGTCCAAAATCCCCTACCTACACAAGTATGGAGTGCAAATGTTATTATAGAGTACATGGGATAGAATTGGGTAAGAAATAAATAATAATAGATCCTGTGATAACCTTGCAAATAGGGCGTGACGAATCCTTCATGTTAACCAGAAGATTGTCGCATTTCAGATCGAAATGGACAATGTTCTTGGAATGTAGATATTCCATTCCGAAGGCTGCATCCATTGCAATTAGAAGCCTTTTGCGGTGATCAAGATGCCTGTAAATCACAGAGAAGAAACAGATAAGTTATTAACCAATTCTGCCAATACTTAAGTTGATAATACACCTATGTGAGATCTTTATGTTTGAAAAAGAAAAAGAAGGGGCTGAAAAACTCTGCTCCAATTTCTATTTCATGTAAGAAGCTCTGTTTAGCCCATAAATTCAATATGAGTCAAGCTTCTCAGCACCAAGTAAAAACGGTCAGCATGGTCAAAGTTATCAAACACATCATTTTGACCTGTAACATGTAAGGTTACCCTAAATCGAAATTTTTAAAAGCAAATATATTTTTATCAAAATTCTCTGAACATCATTTGTGGTGCAAAAGATGTTGCTCTGTACCTTTTGTGCAATTAGCCTGATAAAGATATATAAAACTTACAGAACTAAAAGATGAAATTATAATTTTGTATTGGTATTATAGAAGAGTAAAGTTGGTTGAATGAGGAGCTGTTACCTATCTTTGCGGAGTAGGACATGCCTTAGCGAGCTATCAGCCATGAACTCTGTGACAGTAGCTAACGTGCCATCAGGCCCATCTGGTACTATACCATAAAATACCATTACATTGGGATGATGGAGCTTTGAGAGAATACCAGCTTCACAACAAAACTCTATGGTCTAGTATAAGAGAAAGATGATGTAAGATGACAAATCAAGAACTGTGATAAATGAATGGTGAGAATTGATCAAGGTTAGATGATAATAGTGATGCTTACTAATCTTTCTTGGCTCTTCTTGATGCGCTTAATTGCGACATCTGTTCCCCTCCATTTCCCATGGTACATGGTTCCAAAGGTACCGGAACCAAGTTCCCTTAATTCTTCAAGATCTTCATTTCTTATAATCTGTAACAAGAATCACATAAAGGTACGTTATACCTTCATAATCTATAATAGCCTATATTATGATCATAATGCACAAGAAAAAGGTCAGCATGCAATATAGCATGTTCTATGTGCCTATACATAGATAGCACTCATAGGATTCATACCAAAAGCTTGACAGTATTGTTATACCTGCAACGAACTGATATCTAAATCGCCAAGAGAAGGATCAACAGAAGGTAGCCCGTCATTCCTTGTTGAAACCTACAGACATCAATTTGAGCAATGAAGGACCATTCTAGTTCAGTAAACAGTCAAAGATATTAGCTGATCAGATTTTATGCAACAAATCAATCTCTAACAGATATTATGTACCAAATCAAATCAGAATGAAAAGATGCATTGGAATTTTAAGCAAATAACCCATGAACAAAATAAATACCTCATATTCTGAGTCCAGCATCCTGGTGTTTTCTGATGGATCATCAAAGTGCATGCCCTCAATGCTTTTATGTGAAGGATTGTAGTGAGGTTGCATAGATGTGGATTCTGATCCATGAATTTCTTTTCCTTCATCTTCAATGAAAGTGTTTCGGGAATCAACGTCATCTGGAAACTGGGAAGCATTATAGCCCACAGAGACCTCTTCTTGAGCGTTCTGAGGTCTCGATAAATATGCAAGATGATCCTGGTCAATAAGAGAAACATCCTGCTGCCTAAATCCATCCCCTGCTCAGTTCTGGAAAAACGACCAATGCTTAGGTTCGTGATTTGCAATGTTCATGCTCATTCCCACTCCATTTTGTGGAATTATTTCAGAATGATAAACACGTGGAGGAGGCTCGAGATAATTCAAATCAATAAGATCAGAAAGAAAATCACCGGAGAACCGGTCATTGATATCAATAAGAATCTCTTCTTGCACCTTAACACCACTCCAGTTAATACCAGTAGCCATCTGACTGTTTGGCGCAAGATAAGGGTATTGCATCTTTTGTGATCCAGTTTCTAATTGTTTATCAAACTTAACTTTCTTATCAGTCTTCATTTTAACATCTGGAACCTGATCGTTGTTGGCAGCTGGACGATCCTCCACGGGTAACTCTTTGGTATGCAAACTTCCAACTGATTCTGAGACAAAATTATGTGGCTGAACATCAGACTGTAAATGAGTAGCATGTTGGTCCCTAACGTGTGATTTGAGTGAGTCGATATGAAATATGCAAACAATAACAATAAGAACTTTTGAATAACTAATCGTCTAACTATTGAAATGATTCATTACATCGTCTATAAATACTAATCGAATGGACATGAATCCAAACGACACATCGGTTCAAGAAGTAACCGTTTTTGGCGGTTACAACCGTTTTCCATAACTGTTTTTCTATAACTACTTGGCGGTTAATTAAATGCTCTCAACCGCTATTCGGTTGTAGAGATTCTTTTGAGCAAGTTTGGTCCTTCGAGTTAGAAGCAATGGCGAGATTATTAGTTTACAATCTCCTCCTTAATCTTGATCGTTGCTTCGTCCTAAGTCTTGAACTCCAAGCATTTGTCGCATAGTCACGAACTTGAGTCTTGGTAAAACTTTCGTTAAGATATCTGCTCTTTGTAGTTCTCCACTTACGTGTTCCACTTTGATATGACCATTCTCTACACATTCACAAATGAAATGATAGCGAATGTCTATGTGCTTGCTCCTTCCATGAAAAACTGGGTTCTTTACGAGCTGTATAGCTGATATATTGTCAACTTTAAGCGTTATCTTCTTTTCTTCTAATCCAGTTAATTCCCCGAGTAATCGTTTTAGCCATAAGGCTTGACATGCTGCTGCTGTAGCTGCCATGAATTCTGATTCACATGATGAGAGCGCTACTGTCGGTTGCTTCTGAGTACACCAAGTAATAGGTGACTCTCCAAAGTAAAATACTATTCCAGTAGTTCCTTTTCCTTGATCTGTATTGATTCCATAACTACTGTCGCTGTATCCTATAATCTTGCAGCCGCCTTCTTTCTTGTATATTATTCCATGGTCTTTCGTGCCTTTGATGTATCGGATTACTTGTTTCACTGCCTTCAGGTGATGATCCTTCGGGTCTTGCATAAATCTGCTGAGTAGTCCGACTGGGTAACTAAGATCTGGTCTTGTATGTAGTAAGTATCTGAGACTTCCAATTAGGCTTCGGTAATAAGTTGCGTCAACTGGGTTTCCATCTTCCGCCTTGACCAACTTAGTGCCGGGATCCATTGGTGTCTTCGTATCATTATTGTCTGTCATTCTTGTTTCTTTTAAGATCTTGTTAATGTATCCTGTTTGCTTGATCGTAATCTCTCCTCCTGTCTGTGTGACTTCTATCCCAAGGTAATATGCTAGCAACCCTAAGTCGCTCATTTCAAATTTATCTTCCATCTGGGATTTGAACAAGTCTACTTCCTTCTTTGGAGTGCCCGTGATTATCAAATCATCTACATATACTCCAACGATAAGTGTAGAAGTCTTGCTTCTCTTTGTGTAGACTGCTTGTTCGAGATTACATTTCTTAAAGTCTAGGGACTTCAAGGTCTGGTCAAGCTTCACGTTCCAAGCTCTAGGTGCTTGTCTTAAGCCATACAAAGCTTTAGTTAGCTTGTAGACTTTTCCAAGGTTTCCTTGTTGAATGAAACTGTTGGGAATTACGGTAAACTACTGGATCTGCTGAAGTATCTGCCGAAGAGTTTCTGCCGAAGAAGAATGGATTCTGCTGAAGGTATACTTCAGCAGAAGTGTTAAAGCAGAAATCGTGATTCTGCTGAAAGTGCGAATCCACGTAGGAGAGATAAGCGCCGTATGTAGGAAAAGTCAGCGCCGTATGAAAGATAGGTTGGCGCCGTATTGTGTAGTGTTTACTCAGAATGTGTTTGAGGCAAAACATTATGATTAGTAAAACAATATGATTAGTTGCATGCTTGTGTAGATGCATGCTTAGTCTATGTTTGTATTAGGAGCGTACGTTGTAAACGCTCGTGAGTCATTAGGGTTTCTTGTCTATAAAAGAAACCATAATAGTTGGTATTAGAGAAGTTTTTCGAAGTCTTTCAAGTCTAGTAAAATATCAGAAACATAGAGTTTCTATAATCAAAAGATCCATAGAGGATCTAAGAGTTCTTAGTTATTATAACTTGTATTTACATTCTGCTAAAGAATACGAGTTGTAGAGATCTTCTATTAGTTTGCTTGTGATTACATAGGCAACACTAACGATCTCCGAGTGCTTAAGATCTATCAGGGTCTTTGTGTATTCAACAAGTGGTATCAGAGCCTCGGGAAAGTCTCTACGATACTAAGAACCATTCTCTCCCCCATACAACCAAACATACCCTCACCATGCCTGGATCTGATAATGAAACTGAAGTCACCAACACAAACAACACCAACACCACTTCCATGCAACAGCTTAGTCTTTCAAACAGTAATGGTAAATTTCCTTATTTAAAAAGGGAAGAGTATGATCTTTGGACTATGAAGATGGAAAACTGGATTTCCAATATTGATTGGAATCTGTGGGAGGTAGTGAAGAAAGGAAACAGTCTAAAGAAAATGATTCCAGACAGGGATGGGAAGTTTATCATGGCTCCTCCCAAAACTGCTGAAGAGGTGCTGGCTATGCAGAGAGAGCACAAAGTAAAAACTATTCTGCTTCAAGCCATTCCTGAAGATCACCTGTGTGATTTTCACCATATGGATGATGCAAAGGACATATGGATGGCTCTCAAAGCAAGGTTCGGTGGAAATGAAGAATCGAAGAGAATGAGGAAGTCCATGCTGAGACAACAATTTCAAGACTTTAATATCTCCGGAGAAGAAGGTATCCACAAGGGATACGACAGGTTCCATAGGATTTTGAGTCAGCTAAACCAGCTGAATGCAAAACCTGATAATGATGATTGCAATTCAAATTTCCTACGATCCTTGCCTCCATCATGGTTACATGTAAGTATAGCCCTCAAGGCTAAAGGTGGGTTGGACATGCTCACCTTTGATGAGCTGTACAACAGACTCAGAACTCTTGAACCTGATGTCAGAACTCCCTACCGTACATCTTCTTCTGGCCATGCAGCTTTTGTTGGGACATCTCACTCCAACATGATGGTACATGCTCCTAGTTCAAACTACTTTCCATCATCATCTTGTACTCCCGCTCCACCACATAACACTCGTCCCACTCCACCATGTTCTCAAACTAAGCCTAGTAGTGTGATGGAGGATGTTCTTCATTCATTTGTTGCTGATTATGATACTCAGCAGTATCTTGCATATGAAGACTTTGATCAGTTGGACCCACTTGAAATGGAGGAGATGAAACTGAAAATGCAGGTGGCATTGCTGTCAGTGGACATCAAAAGGTTTGAAGAGAAGTCTGGAAGGAAGTTTGCTTTCAAGGGAAAGGAACCAGCTCGCTTTGACAGGAGAAAAGTCAAGTGTTTCACTTGCCACCAGCCGGGGCATTTCTCAAGGGAATACAAAGACAGGAAGAGTGGAGATGGAGCTAACTACATTTCCTATCAGCAGAAACAGCAGGAAGCTGGAGCTTCAGCAGCTCTTCTCACCATGGATGAACAGGTCAACTGGACTGCACATGAACCTGTGAATGAGGAAGCTCATGATACTGATAAGCTTGGATTGCTGGCAAGGTGCACTTCGGATGAAAGGCATGATCAGTTTGCCTTGATGGGACTATCTCAGGTACACAACTGTATATTTGGTTGTAGTCTAAGATACAACGAACTTAAAGAAGAATATGATGCTATGAAACCTAAATTCGATGAATGCTATGTTGAAAATGAAGCTCATAAACTAGCATTAAAAACAGTAGAAAGACAAAAGGTATGGTTTCAAAAGAATCAAATAGCTTATGAAGAAAAGATAAAGGTGTTACAGTTTGATCTAGAAGTTGCAAATAATTACTTAAAACTGTCTGAGAAAGCAAAGGCTGAAGCTGTGTCTGAAAACCTAGAGCTCAAAGTAAAACTAGCTGAGGAAATAGCTAGGCATAAGGAATGGTTAATTTCAGGTGATAATCTGGCTAGAGAAATCTATAACAGTCAATCAGTAACCTCTGGCTTAGGATTAGGCTTTCAAAAGTATGTAGGATTGGAAGCTAGGTATGATAGTCGTAAATCCACACCAGCAAAGTTAGCTAACTTTGTAAAAGAAGGTGAAATGCATGCTGTCCCTGGACCTATTAGAGGTGAATTTATGCCCATTGACCTATCCATCACTGTTGACTTTGATGGATCACATCATCTATATGGCAAAAAGTCAAAAGACTTGCCAGATCCTGATACCTCATCTAATGACTTTGTCTCTTGCTCTGACAGTGACAATTCATCAGATCAAGGGTCTACCTCCTATGAAAGTTGTGATTCAAATGAGAAGTCTGACCTTCCCAAGCCCTCACCTGAGCCTACACCCAGGCCTGCACCCCATTCTACTTACAAGCCTTCTAGGGAAGCTGCTGAGGAATCAACTTCCAAGACAGTTTCTTCTGAAGATTTATCTTTTAAATCTTTGCATAATAAGTCTGTTAAAAACAATTCCTTGAATGTTTCTGATTTAAGTACTTCTGCATGTAATCAAACATCTCCCTATTTGAATAAATCTTCCAAGAAGAAGACATGTTTTGTGTGTGGAAGTAAATTTCATTTAATTAAGAATTGTGATTTTTATGAGCAAAGATTGGGTGTATGTGCTACTCAGCAGAAACATAAATCTAAGTGGACCAATGTTAATAATATTCCACCGTATGTCCCACAAGCAGCTAATACTGACTCTCATTGGAGAGGTTCAGTTGCCAGACCTTATGTGCAACCAACTAGCCCATACTTTAATCATGGTTATTGGCCTACATATGTTGACTCTATGTATGCTGGGATGGGATATGGGAGTACTGCTGTGAAGCCCTCAGCAGGTTGTTCTTGGACTATCAAGGGACCCAATCATCAATGGAGGACCAAGGACAATGGTGGATCCTCTAGATCTTCATGGCCTAAACCTGTGATCCACAAGGCAGGTTCAAGTCAGTAATGACTTGAACCTTCTTTGGTTGCTAACTGTATGTATATATTTTTTGTTGTTGTTTGTAGGATCATCCCCTTAAGCATAAAGATATTGGTATTGTTGATAGTGGCTGTTCCAGAAGCATGTCTGGGAACAGAGATATGATGCACAATTTTGTTCCCATAGAAGGAGGAGGCAATGTGACTTTTGGAGGAAGTGATGGAAGTATCACAGGGAAAGGCACCATAAAGACACCTCATCTGGATTTTGAAAATGTGTACTATGTTAAGGAACTTCAGCATTTCAACTTGTTCTCCGTTTCACAAATCTGTGACACCAAGAACAAAGTACTCTTCTCTGGGAACTGAGTCTTGTGATATAAAGTCGTGTAGATTTCGTAAATAAGGTTTTCTTTATATAGTCTCTGAAATAGTCGATACGGCGTATTGATCTCCTTCAATACGGCATATCGGGCAATAAACGTAGGCCCCCACGATTAAAATTTTCTAGAATTTGTACAACCGCTAGTGAATACGGCGTATTATGCATTCTGGATACGCCGTATTGGTGCCTTTCATGATATGTTGATTTGATGAAATCTTGAAATGAATACGCCGTACCCTTGGTGATGAATACGGCGTATTGGCTCTTTGTATTATGAGCTTAGCTTGATTTCTTCGTTTTAGCTCCAAATCACGCCCTTTTCCTTAACTTTCTTCAATTGCTCAGTTATTTACTGTAATTAACAAAAGTAGGCAATTAAGTATCATATCTTACATAAATAACATTAAACGAGCAATAATTATGGGATAAATAATACATAATATTAGTCCTTATTCGATGGCATCAAATATCCTCCCACTTGAATACTACTTGTCCTCAAGTAGACCTTAGATTTTACTTATAAACCCATATCCCAAGCAAAAGTATAGGAATCATCTTTTAAGTTTATTACTCAATCAAAAGTACACAACCAAACACATGACGAAATAGGAAAATGAAAACACTCAAATCACTCAACTAATTTATGTGAATTCTACTTGTCCTCAAGTAGACCTTAGATTTTACTTATAAACCCATATCCCAAGCAAAAGTATAGGAATAATCTTTTAAGTTTATTACTCAATCAAAAGTGCACAACCAAACACCTCACGAAATAGGAAAATGAAAACACTCAAATCACTCAACTAATTTATGTGGTAACATTTTAGTAATTCGCTCAATTGCTCAGTCGTGACGAGTATTCTATCATAAGCTTGGCAAAGATACGCATCTCCACCACTAAAGTCTAGGAGTAAAAAATCTAAAGAGGTAAATTGGGTTAAAATGATGAATGCTTAAGGGTTAATCATTCTTTTCAATCTCTATCGACCTCATATTCCAGAAAAGGCGGCAAAATCATGAATACATGATCGTAAAGACGACCACGATACAAGATTGCTCGACTCTTAACTCGAATAAGCTAAAGATAGGGCCAAGTAATCTTTCACCAATAATATTATATTAAAAAGGGCGACAAAATCATGAACACACAATCGTAACGACGACTGCGATATCCGAGATTGCTCAATTCCCTAATCTCAATAAGTTAAAGGTTAAGATGAAGAATGATATATGACAAGGATTAGGCATGAGAAACATTTATAATTGGTGTAAAAATAAAAATATAACAAAACGAGTAGATTAAGTCCACACAAACAATGCTACTGGTTACTTATCAATCCATGAACCTTGAAAAAGACACAAATCATAGACTAACTCACGCTTTAACACGGGATATGCACGCTTTGTTTGGTAGACACGAATTAAATTCAAGAATGTCTTAGACAAGAACAATCCCTAGTTGGCGTTCCCAATAACAACCAACTCTCACTCATTCCATAAAAATACAACAATAGTGGCAATATTTAACACTTACACATAGTTGGTTAAAATGAATCGGTTAAGTTTTAACGAACCGATTATCACACATTCCTCTCCTTTTCTTCTCTCTCACAATTATTTTTTTTGTATTTTTCAATTTTTTCACTTTTTTAACACATAATAACTACTACGGGTGTAAAATCTCACTACCTCACGATCATAATAAATCTAGAAGATATTCTTTAACGTAAGGATCTCAGAAAACACACGAAAATAGAAAATGACTACTTTCACATTCCCTTTGCAATGTGCCATTCCCGACCTCACCAAAGATAAGAAAAACGCACACGAACAAAAATAATAATTCCACTAACTACAAGCTCCCATAAGCTCCTTTCAATGGGCTTGGGCTTGAGCTTATATAAAAGCTTCCACAAGCTTGTATGACAAATAAAACTTATTTTATAAACTAGTTTATTTTAAAAGTTTAAGCCCCTGTAAGCCTTTATAAACCCCGCGTCGAACATAGTCCAGAAACATATAAAAGATCATCCTAGATTTTGAATAATAAAATAAAGTAATACTGCTTTTAGAGTTGAAAGTCGTCCCAAATTATAGAATTTGTTCTAATCTTGTACAGCTTTTTATTAACTCTAAATATTTTCATGATGTTGTTCAAACCGCTTTAGAACGATCCTTAATAGGTTGTCGTTCGAAAGTATAAGAAAAATGTTGGTGTGACAGGCAACCACAACCCGAGTTCCAATTTGGACCCGATGCAACCCTTCCCCAAAGACCGCATGTCAGGTGTAGTTGAAGAGCATGATTTTCTCTTAATAACATGCTCTAATATGGCATTACTTTATTTTAACGAACGGGTTTATGCTTTTGAGCACCCTGATTTGAGATGTATATCTCATATAAGATACTGCAATGTTAAAATATGTATGGATCCAAACAAACTGTGCATCATGATTTTACATATAAATTTGTCGACTTGACATGTATGTTATTAATATTCTTCTCAACTGAAACAATACAACGACAATAGTAATAATAATGTGGGTTTATGCATGATAAAGTATACCATGTTTGTATACATGACCATTTGAAGGGTGAGAAACAGGAGAAAAGCATTCTAAGTGGCCTTGTGAGCGTGCCCTTTACTTTGGCAGGCAGCAGACATTATGCGTAATTGATTAGTTATCTCAGTGAATGACGGCCTCACTGCAGGATCTGGGGACCAACATAGCTCCATTAGTCTTCTCCACTCAGGATCACAATCGCCTGGAATTGTGGGTCTAAGTGTGTTATTCACAATGCCCCCTGCAACACAAGGAAACATATAAGAATTAAGTGTAGCATAAGCAAACACACTCCTGTAAGTAAAGATGTATGAAGGAGTGTTTCAGGTTGTGTCTTAGAAATGATGATATGATTACTACGACTGATAAGTCGCAATAACCAGTTTATGATAATTGGTTACTCCGTTTTATATCAACTCCAACAAAATTCATTATCTATGGTTAAACATTTACCTATATACATCCTTCTGTTAAACAAAATTACGAATTCCGTTAATTTCTAAAAATTTCATAAGTTGTGAAACACTCGTACATTTGATTATCTAGTGACTACATGTTTAAAAGCAAAAGAAGTATATTGTTCATTTTTAGTACACGTAAATATCTGATTCTGATTATTTGATATCACCAAAATATTTCAAAACTAAAATAGCTCAAATTTGGAAGCCATTGTAATCACATTACATGGTTCGCCCTTGAGATTTTCATCTTCTACTTATTTCCTTTTCTCTGGAGACATCAGCTAATTTACAGCTAAGTGATTTTATCATCAAAATAATTAAGCTAATGCTAAAAGAACGACAACAAATCCAAAACGCTCACCTATGATTGCACCATAGTGCATATTTGCATAGGGCTCCTCGCGAGTAAGAATCTCCCATAACACAATCCCAAAGGAGAAAACATCAACCTATAACATCAAAATAGGTAAAAAGAATATTAAAACCAAAAATAAAGAAATATGTGCTACATAAAATACGCAAACAAAGCTGTAGAGGGTCATGCTTACCTTCTCAGAAACTTTATTGCTGCCACCGTTCAGAAGCTCCGGAGCCATCCATGGTAGGGTTCCCCTAACTCCACCCGAAACCAAAGTGTTACGCTTGATCTTAGACAGTCCAAAATCCCCTACCTACACAAGTATGGAGTGCAAATGTTATTATAGAGTACATGGGATAGAATTGGGTAAGAAATAAATAATAATAGATCCTGTGATAACCTTGCAAATAGGGCGTGACGAATCCTTCATGTTAACCAGAAGATTGTCGCATTTCAGATCGAAATGGACAATGTTCTTGGAATGTAGATATTCCATTCCGAAGGCTGCATCCATTGCAATTAGAAGCCTTTTGCGGTGATCAAGATGCCTGTAAATCACAGAGAAGAAACAGATAAGTTATTAACCAATTCTGCCAATACTTAAGTTGATAATACACCTATGTGAGATCTTTATGTTTGAAAAAGAAAAAGAAGGGGCTGAAAAACTCTGCTCCAATTTCTATTTCATGTAAGAAGCTCTGTTTAGCCCATAAATTCAATATGAGTCAAGCTTCTCAGCACCAAGTAAAAACGGTCAGCATGGTCAAAGTTATCAAACACATCATTTTGACCTGTAACATGTAAGGTTACCCTAAATCGAAATTTTTAAAAGCAAATATATTTTTATCAAAATTCTCTGAACATCATTTGTGGTGCAAAAGATGTTGCTCTGTACCTTTTGTGCAATTAGCCTGATAAAGATATATAAAACTTACAGAACTAAAAGATGAAATTATAATTTTGTATTGGTATTATAGAAGAGTAAAGTTGGTTGAATGAGGAGCTGTTACCTATCTTTGCGGAGTAGGACATGCCTTAGCGAGCTATCAGCCATGAACTCTGTGACAGTAGCTAACGTGCCATCAGGCCCATCTGGTACTATACCATAAAATACCATTACATTGGGATGATGGAGCTTTGAGAGAATACCAGCTTCACAACAAAACTCTATGGTCTAGTATAAGAGAAAGATGATGTAAGATGACAAATCAAGAACTGTGATAAATGAATGGTGAGAATTGATCAAGGTTAGATGATAATAGTGATGCTTACTAATCTTTCTTGGCTCTTCTTGATGCGCTTAATTGCGACATCTGTTCCCCTCCATTTCCCATGGTACATGGTTCCAAAGGTACCGGAACCAAGTTCCCTTAATTCTTCAAGATCTTCATTTCTTATAATCTGTAACAAGAATCACATAAAGGTACGTTATACCTTCATAATCTATAATAGCCTATATTATGATCATAATGCACAAGAAAAAGGTCAGCATGCAATATAGCATGTTCTATGTGCCTATACATAGATAGCACTCATAGGATTCATACCAAAAGCTTGACAGTATTGTTATACCTGCAACGAACTGATATCTAAATCGCCAAGAGAAGGATCAACAGAAGGTAGCCCGTCATTCCTTGTTGAAACCTACAGACATCAATTTGAGCAATGAAGGACCATTCTAGTTCAGTAAACAGTCAAAGATATTAGCTGATCAGATTTTATGCAACAAATCAATCTCTAACAGATATTATGTACCAAATCAAATCAGAATGAAAAGATGCATTGGAATTTTAAGCAAATAACCCATGAACAAAATAAATACCTCATATTCTGAGTCCAGCATCCTGGTGTTTTCTGATGGATCATCAAAGTGCATGCCCTCAATGCTTTTATGTGAAGGATTGTAGTGAGGTTGCATAGATGTGGATTCTGATCCATGAATTTCTTTTCCTTCATCTTCAATGAAAGTGTTTCGGGAATCAACGTCATCTGGAAACTGGGAAGCATTATAGCCCACAGAGACCTCTTCTTGAGCGTTCTGAGGTCTCGATAAATATGCAAGATGATCCTGGTCAATAAGAGAAACATCCTGCTGCCTAAATCCATCCCCTGCTCAGTTCTGGAAAAACGACCAATGCTTAGGTTCGTGATTTGCAATGTTCATGCTCATTCCCACTCCATTTTGTGGAATTATTTCAGAATGATAAACACGTGGAGGAGGCTCGAGATAATTCAAATCAATAAGATCAGAAAGAAAATCACCGGAGAACCGGTCATTGATATCAATAAGAATCTCTTCTTGCACCTTAACACCACTCCAGTTAATACCAGTAGCCATCTGACTGTTTGGCGCAAGATAAGGGTATTGCATCTTTTGTGATCCAGTTTCTAATTGTTTATCAAACTTAACTTTCTTATCAGTCTTCATTTTAACATCTGGAACCTGATCGTTGTTGGCAGCTGGACGATCCTCCACGGGTAACTCTTTGGTATGCAAACTTCCAACTGATTCTGAGACAAAATTATGTGGCTGAACATCAGACTGTAAATGAGTAGCATGTTGGTCCCTAACGTGTGATTTGAGTGAGTCGATATGAAATATGCAAACAATAACAATAAGAACTTTTGAATAACTAATCGTCTAACTATTGAAATGATTCATTACATCGTCTATAAATACTAATCGAATGGACATGAATCCAAACGACACATCGGTTCAAGAAGTAACCGTTTTTGGCGGTTACAACCGTTTTCCATAACTGTTTTTCTATAACTACTTGGCGGTTAATTAAATGCTCTCAACCGCTATTCGGTTGTAGAGATTCTTTTGAGCAAGTTTGGTCCTTCGAGTTAGAAGCAATGGCGAGATTATTAGTTTACAATCTCCTCCTTAATCTTGATCGTTGCTTCGTCCTAAGTCTTGAACTCCAAGCATTTGTCGCATAGTCACGAACTTGAGTCTTGGTAAAACTTTCGTTAAGATATCTGCTCTTTGTAGTTCTCCACTTACGTGTTCCACTTTGATATGACCATTCTCTACACATTCACAAATGAAATGATAGCGAATGTCTATGTGCTTGCTCCTTCCATGAAAAACTGGGTTCTTTACGAGCTGTATAGCTGATATATTGTCAACTTTAAGCGTTATCTTCTTTTCTTCTAATCCAGTTAATTCCCCGAGTAATCGTTTTAGCCATAAGGCTTGACATGCTGCTGCTGTAGCTGCCATGAATTCTGATTCACATGATGAGAGCGCTACTGTCGGTTGCTTCTGAGTACACCAAGTAATAGGTGACTCTCCAAAGTAAAATACTATTCCAGTAGTTCCTTTTCCTTGATCTGTATTGATTCCATAACTACTGTCGCTGTATCCTATAATCTTGCAGCCGCCTTCTTTCTTGTATATTATTCCATGGTCTTTCGTGCCTTTGATGTATCGGATTACTTGTTTCACTGCCTTCAGGTGATGATCCTTCGGGTCTTGCATAAATCTGCTGAGTAGTCCGACTGGGTAACTAAGATCTGGTCTTGTATGTAGTAAGTATCTGAGACTTCCAATTAGGCTTCGGTAATAAGTTGCGTCAACTGGGTTTCCATCTTCCGCCTTGACCAACTTAGTGCCGGGATCCATTGGTGTCTTCGTATCATTATTGTCTGTCATTCTTGTTTCTTTTAAGATCTTGTTAATGTATCCTGTTTGCTTGATCGTAATCTCTCCTCCTGTCTGTGTGACTTCTATCCCAAGGTAATATGCTAGCAACCCTAAGTCGCTCATTTCAAATTTATCTTCCATCTGGGATTTGAACAAGTCTACTTCCTTCTTTGGAGTGCCCGTGATTATCAAATCATCTACATATACTCCAACGATAAGTGTAGAAGTCTTGCTTCTCTTTGTGTAGACTGCTTGTTCGAGATTACATTTCTTAAAGTCTAGGGACTTCAAGGTCTGGTCAAGCTTCACGTTCCAAGCTCTAGGTGCTTGTCTTAAGCCATACAAAGCTTTAGTTAGCTTGTAGACTTTTCCAAGGTTTCCTTGTTGAATGAAACTGTTGGGAATTACGGTAAACTACTGGATCTGCTGAAGTATCTGCCGAAGAGTTTCTGCCGAAGAAGAATGGATTCTGCTGAAGGTATACTTCAGCAGAAGTGTTAAAGCAGAAATCGTGATTCTGCTGAAAGTGCGAATCCACGTAGGAGAGATAAGCGCCGTATGTAGGAAAAGTCAGCGCCGTATGAAAGATAGGTTGGCGCCGTATTGTGTAGTGTTTACTCAGAATGTGTTTGAGGCAAAACATTATGATTAGTAAAACAATATGATTAGTTTCATGCTTGTGTAGATGCATGCTTAGTCTATGTTTGTATTAGGAGCGTACGTTGTAAACGCTCGTGAGTCATTAGGGTTTCTTGTCTATAAAAGAAACCATAATAGTTGGTATTAGAGAAGTTTTTCGAAGTCTTTCAAGTCTAGTAAAATATCAGAAACATAGAGTTTCTATAATCAAAAGATCCATAGAGGATCTAAGAGTTCTTAGTTATTATAACTTGTATTTACATTCCGCTAAAGAATACGAGTTGTAGAGATCTTCTATTAGTTTGCTTGTGATTACATAGGCAACACTAACGATCTCCGAGTGCTTAAGATCTATCAGGGTCTTTGTGTATTCAACAAGTGGTATCAGAGCCTCGGGAAAGTCTCTACGATACTAAGAACCATTCTCTCCCCCATACAACCAAACATACCCTCACCATGCCTGGATCTGATAATGAAACTGAAGTCACCAACACAAACAACACCAACACCACTTCCATGCAACAGCTTAGTCTTTCAAACAGTAATGGTAAATTTCCTTATTTAAAAAGGGAAGAGTATGATCTTTGGACTATGAAGATGGAAAACTGGATTTCCAATATTGATTGGAATCTGTGGGAGGTAGTGAAGAAAGGAAACAGTCTAAAGAAAATGATTCCAGACAGGGATGGGAAGTTTATCATGGCTCCTCCCAAAACTGCTGAAGAGGTGCTGGCTATGCAGAGAGAGCACAAAGTAAAAACTATTCTGCTTCAAGCCATTCCTGAAGATCACCTGTGTGATTTTCACCATATGGATGATGCAAAGGACATATGGATGGCTCTCAAAGCAAGGTTCGGTGGAAATGAAGAATCGAAGAGAATGAGGAAGTCCATGCTGAGACAACAATTTCAAGACTTTAATATCTCCGAAGAAGAAGGTATCCACAAGGGATACGACAGGTTCCATAGGATTTTGAGTCAGCTAAACCAGCTGAATGCAAAACCTGATAATGATGATTGCAATTCAAATTTCCTACGATCCTTGCCTCCATCATGGTTACATGTAAGTATAGCCCTCAAGGCTAAAGGTGGGTTGGACATGCTCACCTTTGATGAGCTGTACAACAGACTCAGAACTCTTGAACCTGATGTCAGAACTCCCTACCGTACATCTTCTTCTGGCCATGCAGCTTTTGTTGGGACATCTCACTCCAACATGATGGTACATGCTCCTAGTTCAAACTACTTTCCATCATCATCTTGTACTCCCGCTCCACCACATAACACTCGTCCCACTCCACCATGTTCTCAAACTAAGCCTAGTAGTGTGATGGAGGATGTTCTTCATTCATTTGTTGCTGATTATGATACTCAGCAGTATCTTGCATATGAAGACTTTGATCAGTTGGACCCACTTGAAATGGAGGAGATGAAACTGAAAATGCAGGTGGCATTGCTGTCAGTGGACATCAAAAGGTTTGAAGAGAAGTCTGGAAGGAAGTTTGCTTTCAAGGGAAAGGAACCAGCTCGCTTTGACAGGAGAAAAGTCAAGTGTTTCACTTGCCACCAGCCGGGGCATTTCTCAAGGGAATACAAAGACAGGAAGAGTGGAGATGGAGCTAACTACATTTCCTATCAGCAGAAACAGCAGGAAGCTGGAGCTTCAGCAGCTCTTCTCACCATGGATGAACAGGTCAACTGGACTGCACATGAACCTGTGAATGAGGAAGCTCATGATACTGATAAGCTTGGATTGCTGGCAAGGTGCACTTCGGATGAAAGGCATGATCAGTTTGCCTTGATGGGACTATCTCAGGTACACAACTGTATATTTGGTTGTAGTCTAAGATACAACGAACTTAAAGAAGAATATGATGCTATGAAACCTAAATTCGATGAATGCTATGTTGAAAATGAAGCTCATAAACTAGCATTAAAAACAGTAGAAAGACAAAAGGTATGGTTTCAAAAGAATCAAATAGCTTATGAAAAAAAGATAAAGGTGTTACAGTTTGATCTAGAAGTTGCAAATAATTACTTAAAACTGTCTGAGAAAGCAAAGGCTGAAGCTGTGTCTGAAAACCTAGAGCTCAAAGTAAAACTAGCTGAGGAAATAGCTAGGCATAAGGAATGGTTAATTTCAGGTGATAATCTGGCTAGAGAAATCTATAACAGTCAATCAGTAACCTCTGGCTTAGGATTAGGCTTTCAAAAGTATGTAGGATTGGAAGCTAGGTATGATAGTCGTAAATCCACACCAGCAAAGTTAGCTAACTTTGTAAAAGAAGGTGAAATGCATGCTGTCCCTGGACCTATTAGAGGTGAATTTATGCCCATTGACCTATCCATCACTGTTGACTTTGATGGATCACATCATCTATATGGCAAAAAGTCAAAAGACTTGCCAGATCCTGATACCTCATCTAATGACTTTGTCTCTTGCTCTGACAGTGACAATTCACCAGATCAAGGGTCTACCTCCTATGAAAGTTGTGATTCAAATGAGAAGTCTGACCTTCCCAAGCCCTCACCTGAGCCTACACCCAGGCCTGCACCCCATTCTACTTACAAGCCTTCTAGGGAAGCTGCTGAGGAATCAACTTCCAAGACAGTTTCTTCTGAAGATTTATCTTTTAAATCTTTGCATAATAAGTCTGTTAAAAACAATTCCTTGAATGTTTCTGATTTAAGTACTTCTGCATGTAATCAAACATCTCCCTATTTGAATAAATCTTCCAAGAAGAAGACATGTTTTGTGTGTGGAAGTAAATTTCATTTAATTAAGAATTGTGATTTTTATGAGCAAAGATTGGGTGTATGTGCTACTCAGCAGAAACATAAATCTAAGTGGACCAATGTTAATAATATTCCACCGTATGTCCCACAAGCAGCTAATACTGACTCTCATTGGAGAGGTTCAGTTGCCAGACCTTATGTGCAACCAACTAGCCCATACTTTAATCATGGTTATTGGCCTACATATGTTGACTCTATGTATGCTGGGATGGGATATGGGAGTACTGCTGTGAAGCCCTCAGCAGGTTGTTCTTGGACTATCAAGGGACCCAATCATCAATGGAGGACCAAGGACAATGGTGGATCCTCTAGATCTTCATGGCCTAAACCTGTGATCCACAAGGCAGGTTCAAGTCAGTAATGACTTGAACCTTCTTTGGTTGCTAACTGTATGTATATATTTTTTGTTGTTGTTTGTAGGATCATCCCCTTAAGCATAAAGATATTGGTATTGTTGATAGTGGCTGTTCCAGAAGCATGTCTGGGAACAGAGATATGATGCACAATTTTGTTCCCATAGAAGGAGGAGGCAATGTGACTTTTGGAGGAAGTGATGAAAGTATCACAGGGAAAGGCACCATAAAGACACCTCATATGGATTTTGAAAATGTGTACTATGTTAAGGAACTTCAGCATTTCAACTTGTTCTCCGTTTCACAAATCTGTGACACCAAGAACAAAGTACTCTTCTCTGAGAATGAATGTCTTGTGCTGTCTAAAGACTTCAAACTCCCAGAAGATACTTCAATTCTGCTGAAAGTTCCTCGAACTCACAATTTATACACATTCAACCTTAATGAAGTTCAACCTGGTGGTGACCTCACTTGTTTGGTGGCTAAAGCATCCCTTGATGAGTCTACTAAATGGCATAGGAGGATGGCTCATGTGAATTTCAAGACCATAAACAAACTCTCTAAAATGGGTCTTGTTGAAGGTCTTCCCTCCAAAGTTTTCACCAATGATCATAATTGTGTCGCATGCAACAAAGGAAAACAACACAGAGCCTCGTACAAAGCTATCAATGCTATGAGCATCATTTCTGAACCTCTTCAGTTGCTCCACATGGATCTGTTTGGTCCAACTCAAGTCAGAAGCATTGATCATAAGTACTTCTGTTTGGTTATCACTGATGGCTATAGCAGATTTTGTTGGGTTTTCTTTCTAAGAACCAAAGATGAAACATCTCAAGTGCTGACTGAATTCATCACCCTCGTTGAAAATCAGTTGAACAAAAAGGTTAAGGGAATTCGGTGTGATAATGGGACAGAGTTCAAGAATGCTATTCTTATAGAACTCTGTGGGTCAAAAGGTATAAAAAGGGACTATAGTAATCCAAGAACCCCACAACAAAATGGGGTGGCTGAAAGAAAGAATAGGACCTTAATAGAGGCTGCAAGATCAATGCTTGCAGACTCTAAACTGCCCACTATGTTCTAGACTGAAGCTGTTGGCACAGCGTGCTATGTGCTAAACAGAGTCTCCATTACTAGACCTCAACTCAAAACACCATATGAACTTCTCTTTGGGAAGGTTCCTGTCATTCACTACCTAAAACCTTTTGGTTGTCAAGTGACCATTCTAAACACCAGTGATCCGTTGGGAAAGTTTGATAAGAAGGCTGATGATGGTTATATTGTGGGTTATTCAGCTCATAGTAAGGCATACAGAGTGTACAATTTGCAAGCCAAGAAGATAGAGGAGACTTTGAACCTGAGATTCTTGGAAGATAAGCCTAATGTTCAAGGACAGGGTCATACGTGGTCTTTTGACCTTGACTACTTAACTGATTATTTGGGTTACACTAGACATCTAGCTAACCAAAATGCAGGTCCTCAAGAGTCTCCCACTAACAATGCAGGTACCTTGGATGATGACTCTGAAGATGAGTTTGAAGATGGTGAACAACCTATACTTGTGCCTTCTTTCTCCCCTAACAATATTGCAGGTGCCACCTCCACGGATATTGTTGATAAGAGTGAGGATGATGAATCACATTATGCTGAGGACCTTGCTAGGCTTCAGACTCAAGAATTTGCAGCTAAGCTTGAAGCAGAGAAACTGAATGGAGAGGTTGCTAATGAAGGAGTCAGTAGAAACCATGTTTCTGCTGAAGTTGATTCTGTCACACCTACCATCCTCAAATCCGCTGAAGGCTATGCTGTCTCTTCTCATGTTCCTTCTCAAGTGTCTTCAGACTTTGGAGAACCTTATACACGCTTTCCAAGACCCTCAGATCTTGGAAATCATCAACCCAAAGCTGGCATCTTCACCTCACCCTCTTATGATGCTGAGTTTGAACCAACTATCACTAATCTTGATTCATCCATTGAAGTCAGCCCCACTGCTACTCAGAGGATCAATATTGCTCATCCTCAATCCAATATTATCGGTGATCTTCTGGCACCTGTTAGAACTCGAAGGGCTATAACAAGTCCTCAATTTGGACAGATTGCTTTTCTCTCTTATGTCTCCAACCAGCAAAGAGACAATCACACAGACTTCAAGCATTGTCTGTTTGCTTGTTTTCTTTCTCAAGTGGAACCAACAAGTGTTTCTCAAGCTCTTAATGATTGAAGCTGGCTAGAAGCAATGCAAGAAGAGATGCAACAATTTCACAATCAGCAGGTTTGGATCTTGGTTCCACTCCCTGATGGCAAATATGCCATTGGGACAAAGTGGATTTTGAAGAATAAGAGAGATGCTCGGGGTGTTGTGATCAAAAACAAAGCAAGATTAGTGGCTCAAGGCTTCAGACAAGAGGAGGGGATTGATTATGATGAAGTATTTGCACCTGTTGCTAGAGTTGAAGCCATTCGAATTTTCTTGGCTTATGCTTCTTACATGGGTTTCATGGTGTATCAGATGGATGTCAAAGGTGCTTTTCTGTATGGTGAGATTGAAGAGGAGGTTTATGTCACTCAACCTAAGGGATTTGAAGACCCAGATAACCCAAATCATGTTTACAAGGTTGTTAAAGCTCTCTATGGCTTACATCAGGCACCTAGAGCTTGGTATGCTAGGCTTTCATCCTTTCTGCTGAAGCATGGCTATAGGAGAGGTGCTATTGATAAAACTCTGTTCCTAAAGAAGAATTACTCAGACATCATCCTTGTGCAAGTTTATGTGGATGACATTATTTTTGGCTCCACAAACGAAGCTTGGTGCAGGGAATTTGAGGAACTAATGAAGGGAGAATTCCAGATGAGTGCTATGGGAGAGCTTACTTTCTTTTTGGGTCTCCAAGTTCAGCAGAAACAAGATGGCATCTTTATCTGTCAAGATAAATATGTAAGGGACATTTTGAGGAAATTTGGTATGGAAGGTGTTAGGACTGCCACAACACCTTATGAAGCTCCAAAGACAAAAGCAAATAATGAACCAGATCTACCTGTGAATGTTCATCTGTACAGGTCCATGATTGGTTCATTGATGTATCTAACAGCTTCAAGACCTGATATTACTTTTGCTGTGAGTGTTTGTTCTCGACATCAAGTCACTCCACTTACTTCCCATCTCAATGCTGTCAAGAAGATCTTTAAGTACCTCAAAGGCCAACCTCTTTTAGGCCTTTGGTACCCAAAAGAGTCTCCTTTCAAGTTGGAAGCATATAGTGACAGTGATTATGCTGGTGCAAATTTGGACAGAAGATCCACAACTGGCGGCTGCCAATTTCTTGGAAAGAGGTTGATTTCTTGGCAATGCAAGAAACAAACCACTGTGGCTGCCTCAACTACTGAAGCAGAGTATGTTGCTGCTGCAAATTGCTGTGGACAGGTCCTTTGGATTCAAAACCAATTGCTGGACTATGGGTACAACTTCATGAACACAACAATTTTTATTGATAATCAAAGTACCATCTGCATAGTCAAAAATCCAGTTTTTCACAGTCGAAAAAAACACATTGAAATCAGGCACCACTTTATAAGAGATGCATATGAAAAACATTTGATAAAAGTGGCTAAAATTCATACTGATGATAATGTGGCAGACTTGTTAACGAAAGCTTTTGATGGACCAAGGTTTCAACACCTTGTGGTCAATATTGGAATGCTAAACCCTTGACTGCAAAGTTTAAGGGGAGGCATAGGCCTCAGGGGAGGCATATGCCTCAGGGGAGGATTTGTGCAAACTCTGCATATTTTTGTGTGTTATTTTGTTTACTAACACTAACTTTCTAATAATTCTTTAGTTTGTTTGTCTTTGTGTTGTTCTTGTGTGTTTTTGTGTCTGTTTTGCAGTTGTCTGGATTGCATTTTGTCTATTCCTTGTCTGTATTGCAGTTTGTCTATTCCATGATCAAGATCAAATTCATCAAGTGTGGTTCATTGGTATATGGTCAAGATAGCTAAAAGATTGTTGCTTGTTTCTTCTGAAATTAAAAGTACTGAAGCAAACAATTTGATTCACTGAAGTTATAAGACTGAAGAAAAGAAATTGAAGTCAAATTGTTCTTTCATTCATTCAAGAAACAGTTTACAGCTTACAAAAGTCAACCTACTACAAATGCATCTTCAAGATACGAGCTATACAATTACGCTAATCCTAATCTAGTACATATCATCTATTCCAACATCTAAGTGAATGTTGGATATGCATTAGATGCTGGATATGCGTTTGAAGATGCTAAGGACCAAAATGGAGAGGATGGATTGATGCAAACGTTGATTATGACGATGACCACACATGATGATGGAGAAAAATAACGTCTCCTGTGTGCTTCATCTATGTATTTCAACCAAAATGCAATTCATCCACCCTCCTTAAGCCCTTCTCTTATACGATGTGTGTTGATGCACCAAAAGCTGGCGCAGTGAGACCAAGAACCACCTCTCTATCTTTGGGGAGTGGCGGATTCCTGGCACGAGGCCTTTGTTGAGGCCGAGGTGCTGGAGGTTGGGAGTATGATGTTCCCTCCTTATAGGAGTCATCAGAATCATCAGCAGATTCACTTGGATTCACTACACTATCATCTTCTGAAGAGGGGAGAAAGGGTGATTTATTTGGTCGTGGATAGGGTTGAGGAAAGTAATGTAGCCATGGGTTTGACTCACCACTTGATGATGATGAAGAGGATGATGAAGATGATGTTGTGAGATCTATGATCTCAGGTTTGGTATTCATGGTACAATTTGGTGAATTGGGGTTTGTTTTTGAATCTAGGGTTTGTGGTAAATATTTGGGGATCTTTGGTGAAGAGATAAGTATACATTGGGATCATTTTATAGACGGGTTCGAGGTTCAATGAGAATTAATGCGAGTGGGTGGCACAGTAATTCTAGAAACTTACCGAAGATATTCTTATCTTTGATGGTTTCTGCTGAAGTGTATAACTTCAGCAGATTGACCGTATGTTTCTGCTGAAGTGTTATTTTGGGTTTGGTCAAAGTTGAAATACACGTCAGTGACGGTCAACCAAACGGTCTATTTTCTTTGTCTACATTTTGGGCAAAAACCACCACTCCACCATCACTCAATTTTTGTTTCCTTCAGAACAAACCGACTCCCTCTCATCCTGCATCCACAAACACTCACCATTACGAGAAACATAACCCTAAAAACTCATATCCCTCATGGCTCTTGAATTTAAAAATGATCACAACAAAGTTGCATTTCTGGGAAAAGGTAAGGGATATGAATTGTACGAACCAATGGTGGAATTCTTGAAAAGGTCCAAGATTTGTTATGCTCTAACACATTCTCCGAATGAGATATATGAATCACTGGTTACTCAGTTTTGGGAATCTGCTGAGAAGAGGAATGATACAGAGATTAGGGCTATGATTGATGGAACAGAGCACATAGTGACAGAGGACCTAATAAGGAGGAAGCTTCGCTTGGAAGATGCTGATGGAGAATTTCACTCTAATCAGGAAGATGTGCTTACTGGGCTAAGAGCAATTGGCTATCGAGGTACAAGGACTGATATGTGGCTGAAGAAGGAACTTTGCCCGAAGTGGAGGTTCCTGGTTCACACGTTGCTTCAATGCATAAGCAACAAGTCAGGAGGATGGGACCAGTTCTCTACCCAACTAGGATGTGGTATTGTGTGTCTTTCCCAAGGGATAACCTTCAATTTTTCTAAGTATATTTTTGAAAACATGGTTGAAAATCTTCAAAAGAAAAAGGCTAAGTTTTTAATGTACCCAAGGTTTCTGCAAATGATTTTAGACACCACTACCCTAGCCCAATCCTTTTATCCCATAGGTGCTTTAACTGCTAAATTGTTTGCAACCATGAGAACTCACTTTCAGGGGGAACATCATCCCTTGCTTGCAGCCATGTTGCCCCAAGGCAATGAGGCTGCTGATGAGGAGAATGTGACTAATAATCCTCCTTCTACACCTGTTGCTACTGATGGTAATCCATTAGTTAACATTGATGAGGGCCCCTCATCAACTGTTGAAGCAACTCATGTTGCTCCAGACCAGCCACCTTGTCCCAGTCCACCACCCACACAAGTTACTCATAATGAGTCTGATCTTGATAGACTGCCCACACCAAGTCCTGTTAGGGATCCTCTCAATGAAGATCTTCCTCACTTTGAGCATGACCATGTTACTACTGAAAGGTCCAATGAAGCTCCCTGTACCACAGAGCAATCTGCTGGTGGAGCTGAGGACCCTATTACACTCTCATCTGTTTATGCTCTTGTCAATAGGTATGCTGCTGAGGTGTCTAGTCTGAAAAAGGAGCTTTCAGAGACCAAGTCTTCTCTTGGTAGTAAGATTGAAGAACTGGAGAATAAAGTCAAGGAATTAGAGGAAAAACTTAAAGGGGGCTCCAAAAGAAAGCTTATGGTTTCTTCTGATGAAGAACAAGAAGTACCTCAGTTTGGGTCTCTTGATATGTTGGCTGATGTGTCTCTTAATGATCCTTCATCAGTAGTTGCTGCTTCCTCAAAGAAGAAGGAACCTGTTCTTTACAAAAGAAGAAAGAGATCTTATTTCCATAAGGTTTCTTCTGAAGCTTCAAAGGAACCTGGTGTTGACAAGGCTGCATCTGCTGATGTGCAAATGGAGGATGTATCTTCGGATCATGGTCAATCTTCATCTGTTCAAGAACCAACAGGTCCTTCACCTTCAGCAGATCTTTCTGATGTTGTTGGCATGACCACTCCAGTTGATAATCTGCATCAACATGTTTCTCCTACAGTTGTCCTGGGTATTGCTACTGAGGTTCCTGTCATTGATATAACTAAAGATGAATGTGCTAAGAAGCCTGATGATAAAGGGAAAGATGTAATACCTGAAGATGAGCTTGGTCCAGACCTGGTAAGTGAGGAGGAAAGACTAGGACAAGCAAGTAGATTGGCTGAGTTTGAAAAGTCAAAGCAAAGTGAATTATTGGCTCGACAACATGAAACAGAGGATTTTTCATCTTTACCTCCTGAGAGAAGAAGAGAACTGGATGCACTGCGTGTTCAGATGCCTGCTGAATACTGGGATGATCTAACTGAGCAAGTTATTTCAAGACCTTCTCTTGCTCAAAGTATACTAGGTGGAGATTTCAACAGTGAGAGTTATGTGGATCAAATGATGGCTCAGGGAAGACAAAGGAAGCAAGAAGCTATTGCACAAAAGCGAGCCATCAAAGCTCAAAAGAACAAAGAGAAACCTCCTACTAAATCTGAAATGAGAATGGTGGTGAAAAATCAATGCTCAATGTACAACTCAGGCTTAACAATGAAACAAGTCAAGGCTTTTCCTGATCATGTCCTGGTTCGCAAATATAAACAGATCATGGGGGACAAGTCATCATCTTCAGCACCTACTACCAACTTGAAAAGAATTGTTGGGAATGAAGTTGCTCAAGAAGCCAAAAGACTCAAGTCTGATGATGCTCCACCCAAGGCGACTTCTCCAGTCATTTCTACTGAAGCAACTACTGAAGTTGCTTCCTCTACTGACAAGGGTCCATCTGCTGAACCACCTACAAATTCTCCTGGAGCACCTGATGTATCAGCTCCCACTCCATCTGTGGCAACCGTTGACACACAAGAAGATTCTAAAGTTAAGGAAGCTGATCTCGCTGAAATAAAAACAAAAAGGGCGATAAAGATGATTCACAGGATGAATGCACTACGTGAAGGTGTTCCAACTAAGTCTCCCTCTACCTCTTCAAGTCTTACCACAAATGTTCAAACTGAAAATGCTCCCTCTGAGGACATCTATAAGCCTGGTAGGAGGAAGAAGAGAATGGCCAAAAGATCTCCCTTGGATCTTGAAGCTGATGACTCAACTTTCATTATAGAGGGTTCTGCTGCTGATTTTACTGAGGGAGATCAAAATGTGTTGGTCGATTGGAATCTGAAGGATGATGAGATGAATGTCATTCATCGAAAGGACTCTACTTCAATGGAATTCACCTTTCTGAAGGAAATTCTACACTTGGTAGACAGGGCAGATTTACTTTCTCTGTACACTCGTGTTACCACCCATTACTGCAACAAGGAACCACAAGGTTCTGGGATGTTCTTACCGGGAGATCTTCAAGTCTTGTTAAACTCTCATTCTCCCAATAGTAAAGCACATTCCATTTGGGAGAACTCACATCTGTGGAAGGTTGCGTCCTGGAGATTCTATCCTCTACCTCGTGTGCATGTGCTTGAGACTAAGGGTGGAATCACTGTCTGCATGTTTGCTGAAAGAAAGTATCCATTGCCCAAGAGACTTATGGAAAGGATGGTTAGTCAGAAATTGGAGATTCCTCCAGAACCAGTGGGCAATGAAAGACTGTCTGCTTTAACATTGGTGGGTTTGATCAAGACTCAACTTCAACAACAGCAATAGGCCTCATCCTCATCCTTATCATGGTACTTGGTACTCTCTGCATTACCTTGTTTTGTTACATATAGTTTGTGTTATTTGTGTTATTTGTCAATTCTGTGTTATTTTTCATTTCTTAGTTAAAAAAAAAAAAAAAAAAAAAAAAAAAAAAAAAAAAAAATTAACTTTTATGCAGGTTTGTTTGTTGTACAATTCTGGTGGTTTTTAACTCACCTGATGTACCTTGTGTATGTCAAAGAGTTGGCTAGTCCAAAGGGTACAGCTTTGGTAAAGACACAACAAATCTGTTGATAGCTGTAATGGTTTGCTCAAAATCATAGGGTCTACAACCACCCATGCTTAACTGTTGAGGGTTGTATGGTCATCAATTCACCATGGTCTATTCCTTTTTGGAATCCAAGAATTGGCTAGCCCACATGTATATGGCATGTGGTAAAGGCAACTGAATCCATAATTGGTTCTCAATTCACCAATTCTAAGAATTGACTAGTCCTAAGCAAACGGCTACAGGTAAAGACAAGTCAAATCCGTTTATATGGTTGCTGGTTTGCCAATAAATCAGATGGTTCTCAATGTACCATAGTTTTCGAACTAAAACATATGGCTACTCCAGTAGTGATGGCTATTGGTAAAGAGACATCAAACCCATTATTTTCAATGATTCACCTCTCACAGGAGTTAACACACCTGGAAGTGATGAGAATAGTATGAAACTTATATGTTTTGATGTACATGATGTCATATGTTGCTGCAAAGATCTGGTGTATCACAGTTCAGTCATCATAGAGATGTTCTTCTTCTGAATCTTGCTGCGGATGTTTGAATGCAATCCTCTTAATGTGAAGTCTTTGTGCTCAAGAAACTGGACCTTCCTAGCTGAGAAGTGTTTACGAAATGGGGAGGATATTGTTTGGAAATTTTCTCATAAGATGGTACAATCCTCAACAGTATTAACGATCTATCAAGGAAACTGGAACTTAACCTAGTCAAATTCCAGTTTAGGGGAGGATTGTTGGGAATTACGGTAAACTACTGGATCTGCTGAAGTATCTGCCGAAGAGTTTCTGCCGAAGAAGAATGGATTCTGCTGAAGGTGTACTTCAGCAGAAGTGTTAAAGCAGAAATCGTGATTCTGCTGAAAGTGCGAATCCACGTAGGAGAGATAAGCGCCGTATGTAGGAAAAGTCAGCGCCGTATGAAAGATAGGTTGGCGCCGTATTGTGTAGTGTTTACTCAGAATGTGTTTGAGGCAAAACATTATGATTAGTAAAACAATATGATTAGTTGCATGCTTGTGTAGATGCATGCTTAGTCTATGTTTGTATTAGGAGCGTACGTTGTAAACGCTCGTGAGTCATTAGGGTTTCTTGTCTATAAAAGAAACCATAATAGTTGGTATTAGAGAAGTTTTTCGAAGTATTTCAAGTCTAGTAAAATATCCGAAACATAGAGTTTCTATAATCAAAAGATCCATAGAGGATCTAAGAGTTCTTAGTTATTATAACTTGTATTTACATTCCGCTAAAGAATACGAGTTGTAGAGATCTTCTATTAGTTTGCTTGTGATTACATAGGCAACACTAACGATCTCCGAGTGCTTAAGATCTATCAAGGTCTTTGTGTATTCAACAGAAACCTTCAGGTTATGTAACATAGAATTCTTCCTTCAATTCTCCATGTAAAAATGCTGATTTTACATCTAAGTGGTGTACTTGCCATCCAAGATATGCTGCTAGTGCTAATATCAATCGAACTGTCTCTATCCTAGCAACTGGTGCAAACACTTCATCGAAGTCTATTCCTTGTTCTTGTACATAACCTTTTGCTACTAATCTTGCTTTATACTTTATGATCCTTCCTTGTGCATCTCTTTTGGTTTTATAAACCCATTTGAGTCCTATTGCCTTCTGATTTTCGGGCAATGTGGTGAGGGTCCATGTGTTGTTTTTGTTATTTGAATCTAATTCAATTTCCATGGCCTCAATCCACTTCTCATCTTTTGATGCTTCCTTGTAATTACGGGGTTCTTCTTCTGTGAAAAATAAGCTTGGTGCTTCTACTTCACGTGCAGTTTGGTAAATTTCCGTAATATTCTTTAAACCTTGTATAGGTCTATGATCAAATCTAGGATCTGAGCTCTCTAATGAACTTATAGTAGCTCTTTCTTCATCTTCTGAGTTAGGGTTGTAAGTGTATGATGGTGGTGTGATTGGTGAGGGTGGATCTGGTATAGGTTCTTGTTCTTGATACGTGTTATTAGTGTTTTCTATGTTGACTGGTGTAGGATTATCATAGTCAACTCCATCTATTACAAAGCTAGTCCAAAACGTATCTTCTGTGTTTGTATCCTCCTCATTGTTGTTCCAATCTCACGGTTTCGTTTCCATAAACTTCACATCCCTACTAACATGTTTCTTCTTTCCTACTGGATCAGATAGCCTACATGCTTTTGATCCTTCTTCAACTCCTAAGTAAATCATTGGAATGCTTTTATCATCCAGCTTCTTCAAGTGAGTTATGGTTATCTTAGCATAAGTTGTGCATCCGAATATTCTTAGGTATTCTAAGTTTGGTTTTGTGTTGTAGAGGGCTTCATATGGTGTTTTATCTACCAGGGCTTTCGTAGGTACCCTGTTGAGTATGTAAATGGCGTGCCTGACTGCTTCCGCCCAAAAAGTTAAGGGTAACTTCATCGCTTTCATCATACTCCTAGTAGTCGATAACACTGTCCTATTTCTCCTCTCTACTACACCATTCTGCTGCGGTGAGTATGGTGTTGTCAATTGTCTTTCTATTCCATTCTCCTTACAGTATTTGGTGAATTCATGTGATGTAAATTCACCTCCTCTATCAGTTCTTAGCATCTTAATTTTCAACTTCAACTTTGATTCAATCTGCTGCCTAAATTCCTTGAATGTGTTGAATGCTTGATCTTTCGAGTTTAGAAAGTAAGCCCACATGAAACGTGTGCTGTCATCTACTAATAAGAAGATGAGCTTCTTTCCAGAGTGTGTGGCTAGACTTATGGGACCACAAAGATCTCCATATACTAAGTCCAACGGGTTCTTTGATCTGAATTTAGCTTGGTTTGGAAAAGGTGTTCTGATGTGTTTTCCTATTAAACATGCATCACAGATTTGTCCTTCATGGTTTATTCTAGGTATTCCGTCTACTAGACCTTTTCTTGTCATCTTGTCTATCGCATCAAAGTTCAGGTGACCTAATCTAGCATGCCATAACCATGCTTGGTCATCTACGTTTGCTAAGAGACATATAGGTGCTACTATATGTAATCTAATACTGTAAAGTCGATTCTTAGATCGTTCTACTTTCATCAACAACTTCTTGTTCTTATCATACAAAGTCAGTAAATTTCCATCCATGATGATCTTGCAACCTATTTCTGTAAGTTTTCCTAGACTAAGTATGTTGCTTTTGAGGTTTGGAATGTAGTAAACATCTGAAATCATCTTCTGTTGTAAGTTTCTACATCCTAATAGTATTGAACCTCTACCCTTTATCTCCACATACGATCCATCTCCAAAACGAACGCGTCCAGTGATGCTTTCGTCAATATCCTTAAAATGGCCTTTGGTGCCCGTCATATGGTTACTTGCACCATTATCTAAATACCATATGCTAGTGTCTGTTGTAGCATATTTTCGGGGGTGTACTTGTTCTTCATTTAACAAGATTTCTTCAGTTTCTTGTGTTGCCATTAGTAATGATGGTTCATCGTCTTCTAAGATAAGGTTTGATTGTTCCTGAGTTGTTGGTGGACTTTTACAATTTCTCTTGAAATGTCCGGGTTTCCCGCAATTGTAACATTTCAAGTTCCTTTTATCCCACTCACCTTTATTCTTATTGTGAGGTGAGTTTCCTCCATTTGAGTTATCTCTATTTCCCTTATTCTGCCAATTACCTCGTGAATTGTTTGATCTACCCCTATATTTGGTAAATCGTTTCTTATTTCTAGAGTGTTCGCCTTGTGCGAATAATAGGTTATCTTGGCTTTCTACTTGTCCTCCCTTTCGGAGTTTTATTCTCTCCTCGAATGCCTTAAGTTTTCCAGCGATCTCATCTAACGTAATGTCATCGAGATCATTCGTCTGTTCTATGGATGCTACTATTTGAATGAACCTATCGGGTGTGGAATCTAATAGTTTTCGAACTAAAAGTGATTCATCCAATGCTTTTCCTAATTCTTTTACCTTTGTGGCATAGCTGTTCAGTTTGGCTGTAAATGCATCCACCGTTTCATCCTCCTTCATTTGAAGGGTCTGAAATCCAATCATCAATGATTGTAACCGTGCTTGTTGCACTTTCTCTTCTCCAACGTGTCTCTTTCTTAATGAATCCCATAATTCCTTTGCTGTTTTGCAACTTGCTACTTGTAAGATCACATCTTCGGTCAATGCTTGATATAGGAAGGCAGTTGTTGCCTTATCCTTCTTAACATCTACTTGTGTATCAGCCTTAGGTTCTATTGCTTCCCATAAACCTTGTGCTTCTAGTATCACCTTAACTTGTATAGTCCAAACTGTGTAGTTTGTGGCTTTGAGTTTTGGGCATTGATACTGTTTCATAGGGGTTTTGGTGCAGTGTTACTGCCACTCGCATCGTCACCAGGCATATTGATGGTGCTTATGATCTTCACTTTCTATGGGGATTCTAACTAAATATGGTATTCTTAATACTACAGGAACAGAAATAGTTATCCGGGAATCTAATAGTACGGGATCAATATATAGTTCTCGGGATTTCCTAGTAATGTAAAATAACGATCTATACTATTTAAAGTATAAGAGAAATCCAAAGTTTGAATTTGTGACCTCGTTGTTGTGTTTTAAACACAGTCGTATTCCCACTTGTGTCGGTATTTGAGTATGATACCAACTACTTTCTTTCTTTCCCACTTTCACTAAACCAATTCGCGTACACCTTTGATGTAGTCGAATTGCCTTCAGTCTATCTTTTCTTTCACTACGCTGTCTCTCTCCTTTCTTTGTGTATCGATGTATTAATGTTTTGCCTTCGAACTCTTGGTCTTGGCTATTTTCCGAACACAAATCTTCAAAATACCTTTCGGTATTTTCCAGAGAAACAAGTCAAATACTTGTTATTTCCTTTACCACTTTGAATGGTAAAATTCTACGTTTTCTTGCCGCGTTCCACAACACTCTCTCTTTATTTGTTCCACACCGAATGTGCTTCACCCAAAATACCTTTCGGTATTTTCCAACAAAAAACCCACAAGTGATCAAGTTGTGTCCTTTTGTTAATAGTCTTATATCGCTAGCGTCTCTTCTTTCAAAAACAATACTTGATTGTTTTTCTAACCGGTTGTGTTTTCTTCTATCTCCAAGCAACGTTTCATCTTCTCTTCTTGTATATGCGGTATTATACAAGGTATCCTTCTCCTGTTGCTGCGTTTGATGGCCTACAACAGAAATCCGACACCACAATGGAATGGGTATCCTTCCGTTTGCAATTTCGACACAAAGATAAGTCGTATACTACTTATCTTATGTCCTAGTTATCCAAGTAACGTCTTCCTTCTCCTGAAACAATGTTTCAGCGTGTATTCTTCTTCCAGAAACAATAGTTTCTGTTTCCTTCTTCCTGAACCAAAAGACCAGCACTTGTTTTCTGGTTTTGGTTCTCTTCTACCTACGTTGAGGTTTTTCTGGTTTGGTATGTATCTCGTTAACAAGAATCTGGTTTGATTTTGTCTCGTTTAACAAGGTCTGGTAAATGTTGCCTCGTTAACAAGAAATCTGGGTGATGAATATGTGATTGTAACAAGATGTAAACAGGCTCTTGATGCCAAATGTTGGTCCCTAACGTGTGATTTGAGTGAGTCGATATGAAATATGCAAACAATAACAATAAGAAATTTTGAATAACTAATCGTCTAACTATTGAAATGATTCATTACATCGTCTATAAATACTAATCGAATGGACATGAATCCAAACGACACATCGGTTCAAGAAGTAACCGTTTTTTGCGGTTACAACCGTTTTCCATAATTTTTTTTCTATAACTACTTGGCGGTTAATTAACTGCCATTAACTGCTCTCAACCGCTATTCGGTTGTAGAGATTCTTTTGAGCAAGTTTGGTCCTTCGAGTTAGAAGCAATGGCGAGATTATTAGTTTACATAGCAAGCAATTGACAATGAAGTGCAACTTTTAGTTGTGTTACTATCTCGCCTGCTAGTGGACGTTCTTTGCGATTTCTGTGTAGACATTGATATGCAATATCTGTGAATTTATGTGAACAATCTTGTGAAATCTTCTCTTTTATACAATCAAGCACAATTGTGCCTATTTTCTTTTCTTCGTAGCAACTTTGTGTCCATCTTGACAGAAATCGACGACTATCTCCATAATTAACTACACTAAGTCTGCCACACAAGACTTCGAATAGCGCTACCCCAAAAGAATAGACATCAGATTCTTTTGACAAGAAACTAGTATCCATATAAAGTGGATCACAATACCCATACGTGCCTGCTGCATAGGAGATAAAAAATGTGAATTCTTGGTTAGCTGGTCCGAATTTGGAGAGGCCAAAATCTGAAATCTTGGCATTCCAATTTTCATCCAGCAAAATGTTGGAGCTCTTGATATCACGATGCAGCAGTCTTTGTGTGGTACCACCAGGGTTGTGAACATATTCTAGCCCAGAAGCTGCCCCAATACATATGTGAAGGCGTTGGATCCATGAGAGATGAGAACTACTAAGATACATATCAAGGCTTTTGTTAGGTAAATACTCATATACAAGAAGATTCTCACGATCCTCGTCAGAAAAGCCCAAGAGAGAGACAATATTCTCATGTCTGTAACGAGAAAGCATCATGATCTCTTTCCAAAACTCAGGAGTTCCTTGTCCAAGTGATGGATCTAAGCGCTTTACATCAACCATAATCTGCTCACCCAAGAAAACAAGTTCTCCTCTGTAAACTGAAAGGTTATGTATATATTTTAATATGCGTATGACCGGATTCGAACTCGAGACTTCGGGATTGCACACATTACGTATGAGAATCAATGTAAATAATAATTAATATATTAAATGTAATATTTAATTATTTGATCACGAATAAAACACTTAACGAGAGTTGGTATTTAACAGAGTTTGGTTAATGGTCGTTAAATGTAACATTAAAGGACTAAGGATAATAATAGAAGACGAGAAGGATCTAGAACCCCTTTTGGGAGTCATAGGCCGGTCGTGGGTCTCAAAAGCCCAAGGGGATGCTTTGCTTGTTCACCAAGTTTAGATATGTATAAATACAAACCCCTTGTATTCATTAAATCTAATCTTGGATCACCAAAGAACCCTAACTTCTTCTCCTCTCCTCCTCTTGTGCTTTGGCCGATCGTCCCACATCCCTAACCCCTAGGGATTCGATTTTCCATAGCTCAAGTATTAGTGCTTGGTTTATTTGTGATTCAAGAACCTAGCTTTTCTCATTCATTCGCTACTAATACGTGTGTACAAGAACGAAGGGCCAATGCACTTGTGTTGGTAACTTGGGTGTTCGACTTTTAGTGTAGTCGAATGTATTAAACCCTAATTTATTAGGGTTTAACGTTTCTTGGTACTTGATCTTAATTTGGGGTTTTCATAAACCCTAATTGTATTGATTCGCAAAAGGTACGCATATTCTTTTAATTCGGTTAATTAATTTATAAGTATTATTCCTATTACTTCCGCTGCATGCTTTGATGATGTTTACTTGTTTTCTATAATTGTTATGATTAGTAAAACCCAACAGTGGTATCAGAGAGCCGTTAATATGTTGTAATTAAATACCGAAACACATAAAAAATGAATCTTTATGATTTTTACATGCTTTTATTGGTTTCTAGGGTTTTAAAATTGAAACCCTAATTTTTTAATTTGGGTCGATTACCCTTAATTGATTTAATTAGGTTTTAATTTTTTGTAAAACTTGTAGAAACCCTAGGATTGCATGTATATTTTATGTGGTTTTAATGAATAATTGTTATGTGCCATGTATTATGCGTATCTTGGGATTATAATTGTTATGAGGAATCCATAGTGGAACATGCATGTTTTGCCATGGATTATTGTTTTATTAATTGTTAAGTGATATACACATGTTTATTAGTTTGATAATTATTGAATTGGGAAAGACCTCAATATATCTAATAAAAATTCATTATGTGCTAATTGGTATATTATTGACTTTGGCTTACGCAATCGACTTGTCGATGCATGTGGCTCACTTACCTTGTAGGTGAAAGCCCTAGTTTATGTATGCATTTTTTACGCCTATAATTGTTTATTAGCTTTTATCGAAATAATTATGCATGTGGCTAATTGTTTTACGTATGTTAAATTGTTAAGTTATATGTATATATTATTTGAGTTTGTTTAATTTTTATTAAAGTGTCTTTTTGTTTATATTGTATGGCATGTTAGTAAGCAAAAAGGGTTTTTATGAATAGAAAATTAAATAGACTAAATAATGGCGAAATTTGATTTGTTTTCTAAGTATTAAATCTTGAACTTTTAATCGATTGATGCGACTGTACTAAATGGTTAGAACGGCTCACTCACTAGAACAAACTCAAAAGGGGGTTCAAAGAAGTGCACACAGTCACACTGAAAGGATGTCTAAGGTTATGCTTCAGCGCTTACCTGGTCCTCTGCCCCCCTGTGCGTTCGATTGGAGCTACCTAGTATAACTATTCTATGTACGAAGCATCTTAGTGCAAAGTTGTACGTTTCTCAACGCATCGATTAAAACTTTGTAGAATTTAATCTTAGCAATTTAAAACTATGAGTAAGGTTTTGAAAATTTTTATGTTATGAAGATGTATGCATGCTTCTTCATACATAAGTTTTGATTACACATCAAAAATTGTACCCTTGAAATTTAAGTTTATGCCATCTAATGATATGAAACACTTGAAGTTGTAATTTTGTTATGTGAGACTTTGAGCTAGATTACAATAACAAGGTGAATCTTTATGTTGTGTGAGATCTCAGCTTAAATAATTTGCAGTTTCTAAATTAGACATCTTAATTAAGTTAGTTAGTGAGACCTATAACTTAAGGCATAAGATGGGATAAAACATGCTTACATTTTGCATAATTGTTTGGCAAAATTGTAAATCCCAAATTTTCTAGGAATTGAAAACTTGTTTGTCAATTATTGTTCTTCGACAATTACCTATTCTATACTTTCATCACTAGCAGATCAACTGATGTGGTGAAACTATGATAATGAGGGTCCTAGATTCAAGGAAAATTCTATGGTTAATATGAATATTGACCAAGGGTATTTTATTTTCTTGAAAGATTTGATTATCGAAAATACTAAAATTGAATTTTGTTAATTCTTTTGATTGTATTAATGCAACATTAAACCGTAAACGTGGTTTGGGCTTTGGTAAATTGATCTAGTTCTGTTTTCAAACAAATGTTTGATCAATAAAAATTTACTAAAAGACAAACATAAACTCTTTTCCATGGAAGAAGAGTGAGACTCAATCCTATTCCTTTTCATGATTGAGAAAGGTATGTTAGGAACATTAGAATTGTCTAAATTCTAATATAACTCATAGCAACTTTAATAGTTAAGAAAATTGCACACCATGTTTTTCTTAAGAGATTTCATTACCCTTTGTTGGTGATTGAGTTCTTATATGACATTTTGGTCAACTATAAAACATGTTTGACATTTTATGAGTTACTCCCTCCGTCCCATATTAAGTGTCCACTTTCAAAGTGCACAAAGTTTTAGAAAATTCCACTAACTACACTCTCCACCAATCAAATATTATTTTTACCCACTAAAGTCTTATCTCATTGGTTGAAATAGATTCTGGACACTTAATTTAGGACATCCCAAGATTCCATTGTGTACACTTAATATGGGACGGAGGAAGTATTAAATTAGAAGCTAGACTAATTACCGCAAAATTGGTAAAAGACAAACTAGTAAGTTTATCTAGTTGTTTTGCTTTGATAAATTAAAAGTGCTACACACCATTGTGGGGATAGTAGACCTATTAAGGAAGAAATTGCATGCTCAATTTTTCAAGTTAATAGCATTGATGGATGATCCATCTACAGAGTAGAATACACTCTTTTAGTACCTAAGTAATTGTTACGAATGGTCTTTGAAAGTGGTAACAACGTAATAGCACGCTATTTTCATTGGTTAATAAAACACTTACAATGTTGTCAAATCCAGTGGGAGTATGGTGTATTACTGAATAAGACATTATTGTAACGTTGTCTAATTCAGTGGGAGTTACAAGATTTATTATCTTGGTAGTAACTCAGATTATTTCTAGATTTTCTTGAAATAATACATTACGTTCAAAAATGTAGACATTCATATTCTCAAGGATAGTCATGAACATTTCCTTGATAATTAAGTGGTCCTACATCTACTTGTAATGCTTATATATCTATGACACTATCATATTGCTCACATAAACAAATGAATGTCATGGTGTTTATCTACTATATGATGTTGTTCTATGCACAAGTGGGAGAAGTATTTATTGTGTGCAAAGGAACAACACATACACATATGATTAATGCATTCTCTTGATCGTAAGGTAAGAGATTAACGTTCTAATAAGATTGACTTGTTTAGAACATGTGTCAAGATTATAGCATAGACTACTTTTATGTCTTATGTCATTCAAATTATAGAAACACTTGAAGTTACATTTTAGGTTAAGTGAGATCTTGGCTAGATTGTAATCTCAAGGTAAATCTCCACTTGTTGTGAGATCGAGTGTGGTTGCTTTTACAGTTTCTTAAGTTGGACACTTCATGGAATGACATAAATAAATAAAGTAATTTAATATTATCTTAAATTTTTATGTATTTTTAGAATGACATAAATAGATGGAGAAGTATATTAACTTGAAAATTAATTAATTGAAACCATGGCGTGGTGTTCATGATAACTTTAAATTATACATGGTTATGTGTTTATGTATAAACTCACAAACATGAAGTCTTTTAAAGACTTATAATATAAAGTAAAATATTATAACTGTTATGTCTTTTGACTTAGTCAAAGAATACTTATGTTATAAAGCATGCAATTGGCTTGGAATTCTATTATACCATTAACTTGACTTAGTTGGTAAATAGGTAGGCCAAAAGGAATAAGTTTATCTTACATATTGTTAGATTGTCTTACAATATTAATTTTAATGAAATACTGTATGTATATGGTATGTTCAGTTAGAAGAATCAAACATTTGTTATATTGTTTTATTCAAGATAACTATATCTTCTTTTCTTCCAAAAGTTACCAAGGTTAGAAAATTGAGTATTGATTGGATATACTTAATAAAACTCAAACCTAGAAGATTATTAAGACACCGTTTTAGTATGGAATGTGATGAATCACATTAAGTCTTATATTGAAGTTTTGATTTGTTAAAACTACTTATGAAGTAGGTTATTAATGAACAAGATTTACGAACTGTTAATGTGATTTGTAATATCCCAAAAGAAAACAATTTGGTGTTGTTCTAATTGCTAAAGTATTTATAGATAGTCTTTAAATTACAAAAGCAAGTGAGAGTTTTGTTTAGATCTTGAAGAGATTAAAATTACAATTACAAACACATAATCTTCTGAAACACACTAGTGAATAACATCATGAGGCTAAACATGTAAATGATAGACCTCAAGATGGTGGAATTCTCATTCATAGATCCGTAAGGATTCTCAGATAATTGATTGATGTGCTGAGATATATGAGTTGCAGGATTATGGTAAACCTGTTAATCATGATGATGCATTTACCTAATATTGAATTGTGGTAAATTATTCATACTATGAATGTTAAGATGATGTCCAAAAAGGTGATCAACTTTGGAAACTTTGTTTATCTTAATGAAGATGAGTTTCTTCAAAGGAAGGAAAACCCTAGTGGTTTAAATCTTTGTGTAGAAATCATATGGACAATATTATACATGTGTTTAATGCATGACTTGTGACAAGATTATTAATCACACTTAAGCAATTAACTGTGATTGAATATTCTTTCCTTGGCACATTAAATATATAATGATTATAATTGTCATACTTATTTTCATTGATATGAAAAATGACAATGGAATATTAAAACTATTTCTTTTGTGATTGCTTTTGCGAGGACGATAAGCAATCGAAAGGAGTTTTATGAATTCACATAATCTTTGAAAATGTACAAACTGCAAAAATCCGTGAATGGATATATGCATGCATCTAGGAGATGATTCTTATGTTTAACTATTAAATCCAAGTTTTGGTTTAAAATTAAAATAAGATAATTTCTAAGTATTCCTGAAAGCTAGTAGGAATATTATGTTTATTTTCTTTAAATCTTATATGTTGTGCGTAGTAACATTCCATCTAAGCTAAATGTTAAGTTTTAGTTTGGAATGAAACTTCACTTGAAAGATTATGAAAATAAGACATACAACCTTGGAGTATATGTTTATTGTTAGTAAACATGGCGGTATTAAATAAATGAGTCTAATAGAACATGATATATCATTTGGGAAATAGATATGTAGAACATGAATGAAATCTTTGTTTGACACAAGGATTTTTCATGTACATCATGTTATTGTTGTATTATGCTTGAATGCAAGATGATTTGACAATATTGATATCTAATGAAGTCATTAGATAATTAGTGTAATGAATATTCTAATGGAATATGTTTGAATTTAGAATTACATTCCTCAGCCTGGAATTGCTCTCAAAATTCTATAGATGAGCAATACAGCAATTGTTGTGTAATTGTTATAGCCAACAAACTTAAAAGTTTGAAGGCATCAAAACATTACACTGTAGATATTGAAGTTTACGAAGATTATTTTAAAGAGCATATTGTTGTTTGTATGCAATGATGCTGGTTCAATTGAGATGACACTCAATACTAGTCATGGGAGGATTTCATCCTTGTAAATGGCCATGTGAACTAGTTGTGCTCAACTAAGAGCATAGTTGCATTATACAATAAAGAATAAGAATACTTTAAACTTTAAAATGTTTGAAAGTTTGATTGTCATAAATTGGTGGTTGAGGATGTCACACACTTTATAAAATATTATGTGGCAATATCAAGATATTTTGAATGCACACATACAAGAGCTTCACTAGTTGAATTCTTGAAATAAGTTTTCTCAAAATTCCGATAGATCAAAGTTAGTTGAAATTATGCCTTGTCAACAAGTATGATTGTCATTACTTGAGACATAATTCATTAACCAGTATTATCATGCATTGATCTATTTAGTATTTGGATAAGAGATGTTATGAACAAATATTATTTAAATGAAATAAAATATTGGTTATGTTTATTTTTCATTTTCTTAATATTATATCCTATATTTGCATGTTTAATCCGTGAATAACTTATGTTATTCTAAAAGTACGTTGTCGATCAATGATGTAGGAATGTCATTGAATTAAGACAAATCTGAGTTTTGGTATAATATACTTTAAAGTATATTGATGCGTGGGACATGCCAAATTCACATGATATTCAATGAATTGAATATAGGACAGATCCCAACTTAACATGATTGTACTTTATGGATCTTTGTCATTAAGTAAATCATGTATATTTATCCTCAGACTTGAGATACCAGATAACTGTTATGAATGTAGTACACTTGTGTAAAATAGTTTAACGCTATCCGTAAAAGGTGGTTATAAGGGCTATTTTCAGAAGTGTTGCAAAGTTCATGAGTTTTGCTTGTAGTCAAGAGAATTTGCTCCTTTGAATCTGTTTCAAAGCATAATACTGTTTGGGCCCCTCGTAGGATTGGCAAGATGTTTGTAAGGCCTTACCCAAGATCTATCTGGAGTACGTTCAGATGATTTGGTAATCTTGTTCAATCAGATATAACGAGAAACAAAATATTAACTTGTGAAATGACTTGATCCATATTCACAGTTAATGAAGTATTAGAAGTAAAAGGATAAGTATTAATGATGAATCATTAAAATGGTTTTTCCAGGGAAACCACACTCGGTTCGATCTGGGGGCATTGGCGTGTTAGGCTAGAGTAAACCAATGTCATTACTATATTAAGATATATCCAAGTGGGAGCTGAAAGGTTATGTATATATTTTAATATGCGTATGAACGGATTCGAACTCGAGACTTCGGGATTGCACACATTACGTATGAGAATCAATGTAAATAATAATTAACATATTAAATGTAATATTTAATTATTTGATCACGAATAAAACACTTAACGAGAGTTGGTATTTAACGGAGTTTGGTTAACGGTTGTTAAATGTAACATTAAAGGACTAAGGATAATAATAGAAGACGAGAAGGATCTAGAACCTCTTTTGGGAGTCATAGGCCGGTCGTGGGTCTCAAAAGCCCAAGGGGATGCTTTGCTTGTTCACCAAGTTTAGATATGTATAAATACAAACCCCTTGTATTCATTAAATCTAATCTTGGATTACCAAAGAACCCTAACTTCTTCTCCTCTCCTCCTCTTGTGCTTTGGCCGATCGTCCCACATCCCTAACCCCTAGGGATTCGATTTTCCATAGCTCAAGTATTAGTGTTTGGTTTATTTGTGATTCAAGAACCTAGCTTTTCTCATTCATTCGCTGCTAATACGTGTGTGCAAGAACGAATGGCCAATGCACTTGTGTTGGTAACTCGGGTGTTCGACTTTTAGTGTAGTCGAATGTATTAAACCCTAATTTATTAGGGTTTAAGGTTTCTTGGTACTTGATCTTAATTTGGGGTTTTCATAAACCCTAATTGTATTGATTCGCAAAAGGTACGCATATTCTTTTAATTCGGTTAATTAATTTACAAGTATTATTCATATTACTTCCGCTGCATGCTTTGATGATGTTTACTTGTTTTCTATAATTGTTATGATTAGTAAAACCCAACATAAACCTTCCCAAATCCACCTCGACTGATGTAGTTTTCTTCACCAAAGTTGTTGGTGGCCCGTTTTATAGCTTCAAGTGGAACTCTAAGGTGATCAAAAACTTCTATGGAAGACATTTTATTGTTTTGGCAAATATATCAAGGAAAATGAGATCAAATAGATAATCTCCAAGTTGCGATTGATGAATTGGATAGGCGACCAGGGAGTCAACTGATAGATTCTTATTCTTTGTAGGCAACTAGCAAGTGTGAAATGTATTTGATACGGACAAGGTAGTCATGGTCAGTTGCAGCCTTGATAAAGTAAAATAATTTGTGACAGAGAAAGTAATAAATAAATAAACAAAAAACATTTTAATGAAAATTAGTAGGAAAAGAGAGCACCATTCTACGGGTAAAGTCTAAAAAATTATGACCAATTGCGTTTTAAATGCGTGAATCATCATGTTAACAATTCATAGTTGACTTGGCATACTAAATGAAGAAAACATCATTCTACGGGTTAAGTCTAAAAATGTATGAACTTATTAAGGTAATTACCACTATGAATACTCAACGTTCAAATTCGTACCAATGTGAACCATCTTATGACCAATTACGTTCAAATTCGTACCAATGTAAACCATCTTAGTGACCCACATCTACTCCGCCGGCCGCCGTTTTCCCGTGCAACAAACATATTTCAGTTATTCAAAAACCAAAAACGGAGTGTATAGTAGTCAGATCTGATCATCGTCATCCTCATTGTTCTCAGGGCTGCCCCACTATATGTGCATCATAAAATAAATCCATTTGAATTGTTTACATGCAATGAAAAATGTGGTTTGACGTATGTAAATAAATCATGTCATCTATAAATATGGATCAAATTTTGTTACCTGATAAGAATTTATAAAAACACAAACGAATTGACAGTTTGACACGATTAGTATATGTTCCACATCCAATATGATCAACAACTAAAATTTAACTACTAAACAGTAATGAATAACGATGGTGATTCATTAATGTTTTATACTAACCACTCCAATGATAACTAATAACCACCCTTCAGTATGTACTGCTACCTGATGAAGACAAGATCTTACCTCCGTATTTCTGTTAAAAAAAACCAGTTTCATTTTATCTCCAAAACAACTTCTTACAGCAAGAAAATGGAATGATTTACTCACCTGTTTACCAATGCTGAACGGGACATATTTTTATTTCTTCATATATCCGATAGTACGGTTCACTGTCATGATGTATAACAAGATAACAATTACCAGAGGCCCCGTCAGGAAGGGAAAAAGGAATATCTCGAAGAAGGTCATCAGAATCGCTATAATGAAGGCCTTTGTAACGGTATACCTTTTATGTTCACTAGAATTAGCATAATGGTAGTAAAAGAACTTGATGCAACACTATACTCCGTATTACATAACAGAGCATTCCACTAAAAAGAGGAATTGTTAACAATTAGGATTAAAAAAAATTAGGGGGTAAACAGCCAAATGGGTGGAAGTGTAAAATAATTTACCAGAAAGTAAATTCAGATATAGCCGCCGAATGAATGGTCTGAACTCATCAGAGCTTTTCATAGGTAGCAACGAACCATCAGTAGCATTAATTTTAGGATGAACCAATGGCGACAAAAAAACAGCCCAATAATATAAGTGTGAAGGACCACAGCAAATAGATAATAAAGTACCCCCTTTGAAGGTAAATAACACGCAGTGCAAGAATAAAGGCTAAGGTTGCTGTTCCGAGCCACCTATTACGTACGTGTTCATCACCATCTATTTCAAAGAGGTACCTCATATATATAGTGTTAACTGGTAAATCCTGATAAACAAAAATTGTAGAAACTTGCCATATAAAAAATAACAAAAAGAGAAAAACTATACAATTATAGACACTTTACCTTATCTATATGGTATTAGTTGCCGATTTCGAAAGTTTTTTATTATCTTTTATTTATTTGGAAATAGTGGATATATATTATAACTCCAATGGATACAACATATGCAACTTCAATGGTGCTAAGTGCTAACACATGCCCAAAGCTAGTCATTGAAGAGCAAAACAAATTACATAAGGAAACAAAACATACTATTAAACAACATTCTAAACACCAATTCACCAAAACAGGACTACATTTCCCCTGCTTATTAAGAGCAACTACAGCCAGTGTATAGATGCCATCCTCACACACAAGCCATAGCCCACTTAATAAACGAGGCCTCATCCCTCCTAAGCAAAACCAACCATCCTCCTGTTAGCATTGATATCTTTATGAGACTACATTTCCTTATTCATATTACCACACCATAACTGTTATGTAGATTTCATCCTCACATAGCGAGTTCAAGTAGCAATATATACAAGGAATTGATTAATGCCACTAAGCTAACTATAGCTGTACTGACAACATTTCATATCCTAAGTTTTCTCCCTTTCATCCAAAACTGCAGCTTCATCCTCACAGAAATGGATAAAAGTTTGAACACTAAAAAAGGCATCATCGGGATAGAATAGAAAACCTTGGGAACTAATACTCACATAATCAATCCTAAGGTGGTCCCGTCTTTCATGACTCACAAGAGGATTATTATTGAGATTTCTAACCAAAACAGCATAACCAAGAGCATCCATCTTAAAGGCTTTCTTAACCGTCTTAGCAATGCAGTTTTCCATACTCCATTCCCAAACACCATTCAATAAAACATGGTAGTCCAATCTTTCATTAGTCACCCTTTTTAGTAACATGGCTAAAACAGAATTGGGTAGTATTCCCATGAGCATACATCTTAAATTTCAAATCCTAAACACATTCAGCTTCCTACACTGCTGCAGAATCTTTACTTTGATAGACATCAATCTCGTCCTAATATGTGTTTAATTATTACTTTGAATAGATCTTCCTCTATCTTTCATTACTTCTAAACAATCACCGATTTCTTTCATGCCGTAAGTAGTAGATTGCAGCAGCTAAACCGAATTCAAAAGTTAATTACTAATGGATCTCATTTCAATGAATAACTATTAAGACTAGTGCAGTAAATAATTAACATAGATATTGAAGGGAATAGGGTGTATGTTGTCGCAGTAGATGAATGTAACTGCTATCAAATAATCTTGTGATAATTCACATAACCTCCTTATGAGAGGTTTAAGGTTCAAACATTAAGTGCACATCTGGTGGTAACCTGATACACCTCTATTGAACTATTCGGCAGCGAACATGTAAAAGTTAAATTGCATATCTCCACGATTACATAGCATGGTGACAAAATAATAAAAAGATAAGGATGTACTTTATAGAAATGACAGTAAATTTAAATGAAAAGTCTACTGATACACAATAAAGAGTTTGATCGGAATGCATACGAATAACAACGGCAATGGAAGTGAGCCGTGAGCCTAATGATCGATGTGAATCTATTCTTAGACAAACAAACAAGTCAGTGACCATTTAGAACCATGCATAATTTTCTTATGAACGAGTGTTCATACGTTTCCATGTTTCTGAGATACTCATTTTTTTGGTTCACATAGCTTGACCAAACTATTAATCACCACCATATCTAAGTCTTCATCACCTTGTTTCCTAATGATCTCGCCCAACTCCTTAACCTTTTCTCGCATATGCCCACCATCAACCACCATATTCCTCACCACATTTGCAATTTCCTCCCTCTTAAGCCTCCCGTCTGCATCTCTACCAACATCGACCCCAACTCCAATTGCCTCCACAAGCCTTGCATTGTACGGCTGGTCATATTGCATTGGCATTGCTATTATTGGAATGCCAAAACGAATGCTTTCCATAAGTGAACCCCATCCACAATGACTCACAAATCCACCAATGCTCGCATGACTCAAAATTTGGGCCTGTGGTGCCCATTTCTCGATAACCATACCCCTCTCTCCTATCCTTTCAAGGAACCCAAAAGGAAGTACTTGTACAACACTAGTTTTGGTGCCCTCAGGAAACCTTATGACCCATATGAAACTCTCATTACTAAGCTCCAAACCACAGGCTATGTCTTCTATCTCGTTATCAGATAAGAAACATTCACTACCAAAAGATATGTAAATAACCGAAGATTCTTTCTTCATATCTAGCCACTGAAAGATGTGAGCATGCTCATGGTTATCTTCTTTTGGGGATTCTTGAGTTAATGGACCAATAGGCAACACTTTCTTATCGAAAATTTGAGACATGTAGTGTATATACTTCCCCTCTAGTTCGCTCATAGATTTAATCAAGATGATGCCACAAGATCTTTGTATGGATTCAAAATATTGTGCAGTAGCCTTGGAATCTTCATATGGAACCATACCAAAAGCTTGTATCATGCGTCTACGTTCATGATCTTTAAGAGAGATTTCAGGAAAAGGGTATTGTTCAGATGAAGGTTTGGTAGAGAAATGAAGCACCACAGAAGAGAATGCTGCAGAAAAAGTAAGGAACAAAACACTAGGGATGTTGAAAGACAAAGCAACGTTCGCTGCCCACCAAGCATTGAAATCATAAATAAGGAGATGAGGTTGAAGGTTTCCTACTATGGTAGTGAAATAGGGAGTAGATTTTTCATAACTAGCCCTTAGTGTGCTGAGGAGGTGTGGAGGGAGACCATTTGTGGTGTGATGGTGAGGAGGGAGATCAGCCGAGGACGGCAGATCAAGTTCAACAAACTCGATTGACTGCGAGTACTTTTGGGCAAGATTCTTCTTGATGTAGTGAAGATTGATTGAGGTTGAACAAAAGTATATATGAAAGTTGCTAGTTGCGAGTCTTTTGGCTAGTTCAAGGTAAGGTGATATGTGACCATGGGCTAACCATGGAAGCATTACCACACGATATCTTGAATTCTCGTTTTTTGAATCCATTGATCAGTTCGGAGTTTGAGTTACTTTGTATATCGGATGACTTCGACTTCATATGTAGTACTCCCTCCGTCTCATATTGACTGTCCACTTTGAATTTCCTAGGTCTTTCATTTCTAACTTTGACCTTAAATATTTTTAATTGTGTTATATAATATTTGATGCAAAATATATTAATAGATTGAGTTTTAAATGTATTTTTTATTGGTATAATTTTATTAAATATTATATAACACAAATAAAAATATTTAAGGTCAAAGTTAAGAAAGAAAGACTTAAAAAGTCAAAACAGTACAATTAATATGAGACGGAGGTAGTAATAATTAAGGTTTATTATATTAGCCTAGCCCAGTTTGTGTCCTAAAATACCAGTTGACATCTTCATCTTATCCGCAAAAGATGATTTCGGGTGTCTTTTAACACCAGCCATTGTTCATCCAATAAGGAATAGCTCCGACAACTTTTGATCCAGTGAGGTACCAATTAAAGTGAACAAAAGCCGAGACTCGAACCCTTGACCTTTTATTCACAAAATTTCTCTGACGCTGATGTGACATACGAATAACATGTTATCAGGTCACACCATACCTTATGCTCTTAGCCAAAACCTTTTGGTGACATCTTCATCTTATGTGTCACAGAGTAATTAAATAAAATCATTTTGTGTCCCTAAAAATACTCTAAACATATAGTCGACATCTTCATCTTACTGGTCGACCTTTTGGACTTATCTTTTCTTTTTCGCTTGCTGCCAATTCCAAGTCAGTCGACTTTTTGTTTGCTGCCCTACACATCAAAGTCATTGACTTTTTGCACTTTTATTTTTTTCTTTTGATGACAAAAGTTTAATACGAATCATTTTTTCTCTATTATTTAATCTTCATCAATCCATCACTTTTACATTTAATAGTCTAGATTTATTAATTTAAATTAATTAATTAGCTAAAATACTCACTTTCATTTTTTTTTTAATTTAAAATATCTCGCAAACCGTTAATCGTTACGTGAAATTAATTACACTACAAGCAACAACAATTAAATTATTTTTTTATAGATAAGCACTTATATATAATTTCGACGAAAAAAAATCACATGGTTATTACTTTAAAAATTACATGTGAATTGTGAAATCACGAGTGATTTATAAAATCAAACATGATTTTTTAAAATAACAAATCGCAATGATTTTACAGATCACGTGTGATTTTTTTTAGCTAAAATTTCAACACTAAAAAATGATCGAAAATATATCAAAGTGTCCGTCTACTGAAAGATATCTATATGAATATATTTGAAGGTATTTGTAAATACAAGTTTAATGGTTCCGTATACTCGTATAAAAAGTAAGATTAGATCACTATGTAGGATTGATTCAGGCGGTTGATTAAGAAATGTTAAGAACACCACGGTTCTAGTACTAATACAATGAGATATTAAATTATCAAGAACAAATATGTGATCTTATTTAATAGTGCTCACATTTGGAGAATTTCTACTAGAGCGGGCGACCGGGCAATGGTAGTGGGGTTTACTACCTTCCCGTCCTCACCGTTTTTTTACCGTCTTTTTGCTTTTTTTTTAATCTTGTGAGCCATCACAAAAAACAGAGAATAGATTGAGACTTTAGATCCATCTCTTTTCTTGCAGACATGCTTTTGCAGATAAGATGTAAAACATCAAAAATACAAAAGAGTCATCACTTTTTTTTTACCATTTAATTATATTCACTCAAACAAAAGCATACAAAAAAAAAAAAAAAAAAAAAAAAAAAAAACCTTAAGGGTCGTTTAGTTGGTGAAAAATTTTATTGTTTATTCCGTTTCTAAATTCCTAGAGAAGGAATTGGTTTTTGTTCTCTAGAAAAGAATTGATAATTTTGAAACCCGTTTAGATAGAATTATATTTTTCTATTTTTAAAAAATGAAAAGATGTTTAGATGAAGCTATTTTCAAACACTTTTTTTCTTTTTTGAACCAACTTTTTTTTCCTTATTAGATCTTTGTACGTTTTTATCCATTTTATACGTTTTTGTATAGTTTTATACGTTTTCAACCGTTTTTTCCGTTTTTCTACCTTATCATTCGTTTTTATACGTTTCATCCGATTTTATTACGTTTTACACGCTTTTAAACTTTTTTCATCCATTCTCGGCCCCGTTTCTTCTATTGTTACGTTTTCGTCCGTTTTCATCTGTTTTTGTCTGTTTGTATACGTTTTCGACCGTTTTTTTAATGTTTTCGTTTGTTTTTTTACATTTTTGTCTGTTTTATACGTTTTCGTCTGTTTTTTACGTTTTCGTCCATATTTTTACGTTTTAGTCCATATTCTTACGTTTTTTACCTTTTCGTCAGTTTTTTTACGTTTTCGACTGTTTTTTACGCTTTGGTGCATTTTTTACGTTTTCTTCCGTTTTCTTACATAAGATAGCATAAGAAAACGTAGAAAACATACGAAATCATATGAAAACAAACGAAAACGTAAGAAAACGTAAAAAAGAATACGAAAACGTAAATAAATGGATGAAAACGTAAATAAACGGATGAAAACGTAAAAAAACGAACGAAAACATAAAAAACGGATGAAAACGTAAAAATCATATGAAAACGTAAAATAACAAACGAAAAATGTAAAAAAAAAAAACGAAAATGTAAAATGTAAAAAACAGACGAAAACGTAAAAAAAAAAAGACAAAAACGTAAAAAAAACAGACAAAACATAAATAAATAAACAAAAAAAAAACAGACGAAAACGTAAAAAAAACGGACGAAAACGTAAAATAACAGATGAAAACGTAAAATAGCATACGAAAACGTAAAAAACGGACGAAAAGGTATAAATCAGATGAAAACGTAAAATAACAGACGAAAACATAAAAAAAAAACGAAAACGTAAAAAAAACAGATGAAAACGTAAAATAACAGACGAAAACGTAAAATAACGGACGAAAACTTTAAAAAATGGACGAAAACATAAAAAAGCGGACTAAAGCGTAAAAAAACGGACGAAACGTAAAAAACGGATGAAAAAGTAAAAAAATTGTCAAAAACGTAAAAAAACGGATGCAAACGTAAAAAAGGACAAAAACATAAAAGAACGGACGAAACGTAAGAAAACGGACGACAACGTTAGGAAACGTAAAAAAACGGATGAATACGGTTAAAAACGTATGAAAACGTATTAAAAGAGACGTATAAAAATGAGATTGAAAAAAGTGAGAAGAGTAGAATGGGATTTTCAAATTTGTAGTTAAAATTTAGAGAATGATAATTTCACATTTTTTGAAAATTATTGGAAAAAAAATGTAACTAAACAAATTTTCATTTTTCTCTTTTCATGTAAAAAATTTCTCTAAAAAAATGAGAAATTCTTTATTAACTAAACGGCCCATTAACCACTTTCATTTCTCAGTGATGATCACCACCATCTATTCACTCACTATTTTACCCTATGACTCCTCGTCTAGCGGGACTTCATGCATGATTGTGCCATACCCCATGAACCTCCCTATACCCCTAAGGTTATAAATAGCGCGAGGCGTGGCGTGGCGGCATGATCAAGCCTCACGTCATTACGGTCAAGGCGAAGCTTTTACGTTTATAAACGTAGCATAAGGCGGCACAAAATATGAAAATATTTATATATTTATATCATATTTCATATATACCGAGTTTACGAAAAGATGTGGCATAAGCCGACGTGACGGCATGACCAAAGCTCACGCTTTTGCGAAGCCTTTGCGAGGTCTTTGCGAGCCTTTTAGAATCATGCCCCTGTCTCACTTCATTTCATTATCTTTCAAATTTTGTTTGTTGATTATATTAACCAACATCCAAATAGTTTCAAAATATAATTTATAATCATTTTATACTTGAGGCAATTTCATATCTCCCCTCTTTTTAGTTGGAAATTTCATATATACCCAAACATGCATAAAAAACATTGTACATTATGCATTCAATACTTGTATATTGGGTATATATGAAATTAATCATGAAAGTAGGGTGCAATAAACCATTGTGTATATAACGCTTAAAACATTTATTTATGAAGCTATGCAAATTGGAATAGTTTGGCTACAATTTTTGATAGTCAATTGTATGCAATCTTTTAACAAAAATACATAAGAAAATACTCAAAACCCACAAAAAAAACTTTGAGACCCACAAAAGAACTCTGATTTATAGCACAAAATTGTAGCAAATTTGCTAAAAAAATATAACAAATATATTCTCTCTTTTTTTTATTGGATAAAGATCTTTTAAAGTTTATTTGAACATAACCTATCATGTTGACCAATGAAGTTAAAAATAAACAAAAAGATAACCCACTTTTATACAAGATCAAAAACCTACTATTTTAATCCACTCACAATATTTGAAAAGATGACATATCATGTTGATATGAACTTTAGAGGATTTTTACCCTTTTTTATTTATCAAATTAATAAATTCGAATAGGTGTTAAATTTGTTTAAGTAATTTACTTAAGTTGTGTGCATTTAGGGGTATGTTTGACGAAATGTGCCGAAGTTGGGGCTGACTGTGACTGGAGTTTATATTATAAGCCGAAGGCTGCAGCTTATACTTTTATAAAGTTGTTTGCTGAATTAATTGGAGCTAAAGTTTATTAATGTAAAATTGCATAAAAATACATCAAATTAATTCAGATATATTTCCAACTATTGCGTAATAATTCATTATATGTTGAAAGATATTTAAGTAATTTAACTAGCTATAATCTTTTTTTAATAGGCTTGGGCTTATGAATAAGCTTATAAAAACTTTCACAAACCTATGTAACAAACAAAGCTTATTTTATAGCCTGCTTATTTTAAAAGCTTAAGCATCATAAGCCTCACGTCAAAGTGTCAAACATAATCTAGAAACAAGATCATCCTAGATTTTGAAAAATAAAATAAAGCAATACTGCTTTTATAGTAGTTTTCAAAGTCGTCCCTAATAAAGAAGTAATTATAGAATTTGTTCTAATCTTTTACAGCTTTTATTAACTCTCAATATTTTCATGATGTTGTTCAAACTACTTTAGAACGATTCTTAATAGCTTGTCGTTTGAAAGTATGACAAAAATGTTGGTTTCAACCAACGGGTTTATGCTTTTGAGCACCCTAATTTGAGATGTATATCTCATATAAGATACTGCAATGTTAAAATATGTATGGATCCAAACAAGCTGTGCATCATGATTTTACATATAAATTTGTCGACTTGACGCGTATGTTATTAATATTCTTCTCAACCGGAAACAATACAATAACAATAGTAGTAATAATGTGGGTTTATGCATGATAAAGTATACCATGTTTGTATATATGACCATTTGAAGGGTGAGAAACAGGAGAAAAGCATTCTAAGTGGCCTTGTGAGCATGCCCTTTACTTTGGCAGGCAGCAGACATTACGCGTAATTGATTAGTTATCTCAGTGAATGACGGCCTCGCCGCAGGATCTGGGGACCAACATAGCTCCATTAGTCTTCTCCACTCAGGATCACAATCGTTTGGAATTGTGGGTCTAAGTGTGTTATTCACAATGCCCCCTGCAACACAAGGAAACATATAAGAATTAAGGGTTTGTGTAGCATAAGCAAACACACTCCTGTAAGTAAAGATGTATGAAGGAGTGTTTCAGGTTGTGTCTTAGAAATGATGATATGATTATTACGACTGATAAGTCGCAATAACCAGTTTATGATAATTGGTTGCTCCGTTTTATATGAACACCAACAAAATTCATTATCTATGGTTAGTAAAAATTTACCTATATACATCCTGCTGTTGAGCAAAATTACGAATTACGTTAATTTCTAATATTTTCATAAGTTGTGAAATACTCGTACATTTGATTATCTAGCGACCACATGTTTAGAAAGCAAAAGAACTTCCGAACACCATCTTCTATTGTTCATTTGTAGTACACGTAAATATCTGATTCTGATTATTTGATATCACCAAAATATTTCTAAACTAAAATAGCTCAAATTTGGAAGCCATTGTAATCACATTACATGGTTCGCCCTTGAGATTTTCATCTTCTACTTATCTCCTTTTCTCAGGAGACATCAGCTAATTTACGGCTAAGTGACTTTATCATCAAAAATTCAAAATAACTAAGCTAATGGATATTATCTAAACTAAAACAATAGACAACTCAAGCTCAAAATGCTAAAAGGACGACAATAAATCCAAAACGCTCACCTATGATTGCACCATAGTGCATATTTGCATAGGGCTCCTCGCGAGTAAGAATCTCCCATAACACAATCCCAAAGGAGAAAACATCAACCTATAACATCAAAATAGGTAAAAAGAATATTAAAACCAAAATAAAATACGCGAACAAAGCTGTAGAGGGTCATGCTTACCTTCTCAGAAACTTTATTGCTGCCACCGTTCAGAAGCTCCGGAGCCATCCATGGTAGGGTTCCTCTAACTCCACCCGAAACCAAAGTGTTACGCTTGATCTTAGACAGTCCAAAATCACCCACCTACACAAGTATGGGGTGCAAATGTTATTATAGAGTACATGGGATAGAATTGGGTAAGAAATAAATAATAATAGATCCTGTGATAACCTTGCAAATAGGACGTGAAGAATCCTTCATGTTGACCAGAAGATTGTCGCATTTCAGATCGAAATGAACAATGTTCTTGGAATGTAGATATTCCATTCCGAAGGCTGCATCCATTGCAATTATAAGCCTTTTGCGGTGATCAAGATGCCTGTAAATCACAGAGAAGAAACAGATAAGTTATCAACCAATTCTGCCAATACTTAAGTTGATAATACACCTATGTGAGATCTTTATTTTTGAAAAAGAAAAAGAAGGGGCTGAAAAACTCTGCTCCAATTTCTATTTCATGTAACAAGCTCTGTTTAGCCCAGAAATTCAATATGAGTCAAGCTTCTCAGCACCAAGTAAAAACAGTCAGAATGGTCAAAGTTATCAAACACATCATTTTGACCTGTAACATGTAAGGTTACCCTAAATCGAAATTTTTTAAAAGTAAATATATTTTTATCAAAATTCTCTGAACATCATTTGTGGTGCAAAAAATGTTGCTCTGTAGCTTTTTGTGCAATTAGCCTGATAAAGATATATAAAACATACAGAACTAAAAGATGAAATTATAACTTTGTATTGGTATTATAGAAGAGTAAAGTTGGTTGAATGACGTGGAATGAGGAACTATTACCTATCTTTGCGGAGTAGGACATGCCTTAGCGAGCCATCAACCATGAACTCTGTGACAGTAGCTAACGTGCCATCAGGCCCATCTTGTACTACACCATAAAATGCCATTACATTGGGATGATGGAGCTTTGAGAGAATATCAGCTTCACGCCAAAACTCTATGGTCTAGTATAAGATGATGTAAGATGACAAATCAAGAACTGTGATAAATGAATGGTGAGAAATGATCAAGGTTAGATGATAATAGTGATGCTTACTAATCTTTCTTGCTCAGACGATCGGCCTGCAAAGCAGCTCTTCTTGATACGCTTAATTGCGACATCTGTTCCCCTCCATTTCCCATGGTACACGGTCCCAAAGGTACCGGAACCAAGTTCCCTTAATTCTTCAAGATCTTCGTTTCTTATAATCTGTAACAAGAATCACATAAAGGTACATTATACCTTCATAACCTATAATAGCCTATACTATGATCATAATGCACAAGAAAAGGTCAGCATGCAATATAGCATGCCTATACATAGACTCATAGGTATCATACCAAAAGCTTGATAGTATTGTTATATACCTGCAACGAACTGATATCTACATCGCCAAGAGAAAGATCAACAGAAGGTAGCCCGTCGTTCCTTGTTGAAACCTACAGACATTAATTTGAGCAATGAAGGACCATTCTCGTTCAGTAAACAGTCAAAGATATTAGCTGATCAGATTTTATGCAACAAATCGATCTCTAACAGATTTTATGTATCAAATCAAATCAGTAATGTCAAAGATATCATCATTTATCATTATTTGTATATATGACGCTTTCCTAGATTAGGATATTTAAGCTGTTATATGGGTTACCCAAATCAGTATAAAATGAGAACCCTTCTCAAAGGGAAGATGTATCTTTTCCCAAAAATATCCAAGTTTGACAAAAACAGGTACAACCTACACTAGCAATAAAAAAGGTTTTTTTTTTGCATGAACTACCATCATACTTATTCATTTGTTATATTTAAGTGGCTCTGTGGCTGTATCTTTTTTTGTACATGCGAGTCATTAAAGTTTGGCTTTGTATCCCTTTGGCTCATTTTGCAACCCGTAATCTTAACATTTATATTAAAAAAAAATATTTTACGTTATATATAAATATGAATTTTTATACAAATATTTAACATTGTCGTATAAATATGATTATCTTCACGAAAGTAGCTTAGGTGGTATTTCCCTCGTACCCAAAAAAAAGGTTTTTGACTGTTATGTACTTGCAAAATGACCCAAACAAAGGCGTCATTAGTGACTTAGATGTAAAATAAATACATTGACTAAAATGGGATAGATGAAAAGGTACATTGACTACATTCTCATTTTAAGCAAATAACCCATGAACAAAATAAATACCTCATATTCTGAGTCCGGCATCCTGGTGTTTTCTGACGGATCATCAAACTGCATGCCCTCAATGCTTTTATGTGAAGGATTGTAGTGAGGTTGCATAGATGTGGATTCTGATCCAGGAATTTCTTTTCCTTCATCTTCAATGAAAGCGTTTCGGGAATCAACATCATCTGGAAACTGGGAAGCATTATAGCCCACAGAGACTTCTTCTTGAACGTTCTGAGGTCTCGATAAATATGCAAGATGATCCTGGTCAATAAGAGAAACATCCTTCTGCCTAAACTCATCCCCTGCTAATTTCTGGAAAAATGACCAATGTTTAGGTTCGTGATTTGCAATGTTCATGCTCATTCCCACTCCATCTTGTGGTAAAACACCCATACCAGGCCCATCTTCGGCCATTGCTCTTGTGAATACATCAGAAAGAAAATTGCTGGGGAATCGGTCATTGATATCGATAAGAATCTCTTCTTGCACCTTAACACCGCTACCGGTAACACCAGTAGCCGTCTGACTGTTTGGTGCAGGATAAGGGTGGTGTATCTTTTGTGATCCAGTTTCTGCTGATTTATCAAACTTAACTTTCTTATCATTCTTCATCTTAACATCTGAAGTATTAGCAGCTTCTGGAACCTGATCGTTCTTGACAGCTGTACGATCTTCCACAGGTAAATTTTCGTTTTGCAAATTTCCAACTGATTCTGAAAAATAATCATGTGGCTCAGCCTCAGACTGTAAATGACTAGCAAGCAATTGAGATCCAAGTGAATCATCTGACTTGGTCAGCCTATTCTTTTCCACCTGGCCACGTGGAATTATTTCAGAATGATAAACACGTGGAGGAGGCTCAAGATAACTCAAATCAATAAGATCAGACCCTGAGTTATCGGGACCCGCGGCACTGCTAGATGTAACTGAATCATTGTCATTAGATGCAACAACTTTTGACTGAATATGTTCCTGATGCCTTTCTTCATTCATTTTAGGCTTTGGAGGAAGCTTACCTTCTGAAGGTAGGGTACTTGATGCCACGTCATCTCTTGGAGACCTTATATTGGTTTGTTTAACTTCTTGCTGAGCAGAGTTATCACCCTTCGGTTTGTCCTCCTTTTGTGGCTGCCGGTTTTGCATGACTGGAGCACGAGATGGATGCCCTTCGGTAAAATCTCCTTGACGATCCACAAGACCATTTGGATTCTGCGGCTGTCGGTTTTGCATGACTGGAGCTCGAGATGGCTGCCCTTCAGTAAACTCTCCTTGCCGATCCACGAGCCCATTAGGATTCTGTGGGTGTCGGTTTTGCATGACTGGAGCTCGAGACGGATGCACTTCAGTAAACTCTCCTTGCCGATCCACAAGCCCATTGGGATTCTGTGGCTGTCGGTTTTGCATGAATGGAGCTCGAGATGGATGCCCTTCAGTAAAATCTCCTTGCCGATCCACGAGCCCGTTGGGATTCTGTGGCTGTCGGTTTTGCATGACTGGAGCTCGATATTGATGCCCTTCAGTAAACTCTCCTTGCCGATCCACAAAGCCATTAGGATTCAGTGGAACAGAAGTTTCAGGAGCCAAATGCTGCTGAATATTATAACTGGGTTCTATATGATGCATCTGGTTAGGATTTTCATAAGCATTAGATAATTCTGGCATCGATATTGAAGAATTGAGGTCGCTCAAATTTAATGGTGGTGTGTTGCTTCCAACAAATTCAGTTGCAGCTCGGCTGATGTTCCTCTCAACATTTTGTCCATCAAGCTCACTTAGATTATTACCTGAAGATCTCATCAAACCATGCATGCTTGACTCCCGTCTTGAACCCATATCCATCCCATTTACAGCAACTACAAACTGAAATTCATTATCACCACCAGAATTTGAGTGGGTGAGATTTGTATCTTCTAAGTCACTCAGAGAGAATAGAAACAATCTAAGCTTTTGTGACCCTTCTCCTATGCCTAATACATTACATTCCTCCATCATATTCTGCAAATCTTCATCGGAAGAAACAGAGACCAAAGCATCAAGATCTTCTCCTGGAAGTTGATACTTAACTGCATAAGTTTCTATATAAATTTCTAGCATCTTTTGGCGTAATTCTTGCCAAAAAATATCCCTTCTTATGCGTATGATTCGTGTATTTCCTCCGACGTATCTAAGCTTTCCGTCACTTGGGCGTGGTAATATTTTACCACCAAAACTACAGAGGATCTTAATCTTTGACGCACTATCAGATGCACCAGAAGATGCATATTCTAGAACCCGTGAGCTGTTACTAGTAGTTTCATATAGAGAAGAATTATGATTCTCAAGACCCGACGGACCTCTTTCTACAATATTAACCATGGAAATATCCGACCCACTTTCGGATCCTGTATGACTGATGCCTAAAATTCCTTTGAGTTCCATGTAACCAGATGCACGGCTAGGATCGCCTGCAGGATATTGGACAAATGGCATCCTAGGGTTAACACGGTCACGCATAAATTCTAGCGCAAACTCTTCACCTGTACGGATTGAATAATTCAACACAGGTTTTACTGAGGGAGGCCCAGGGTTTACATTTTGGAAGCTCTGAGATGAAGGTAGAGAATCGGTACTTTCAGGCTGAACTGAGTTGTACTGTACATGATTGTACTGAACATGGTTGTCGTTTTTTGATGGATCCATCGCACAAACTATCTATTTATACCTCTCTCTCAGAAGGGAAATTTACGGGTGACAAATTTTCATTTTCAGGATACCTATGGGAATAACTCATTCTCAAACATACAAGATCAAAGCAGATAGGGTCCGCTACAGATAACCATATACAATTTATACACGAGCATAAATTGTAATGAACCAGATGGGGCGTTTTCCAGGTAGAGTATAATGAGCTTGGAACCTTGAAAAATGAAAACAAATTGTTATCAAACTAACATAAAGGCATACACATGACTGAATAAGAACAGGCAACACAGTTTAAGGGAGTGTTTGTGATTGCTCATTAGTTTCCTTATGATTTACGGAGTATAAGATGATCATATAAGCAGTTGGAAAATGTAATCTCAAACGTGCCCAAAATAAGTTATATATCAAATGAAATAAACAATCCCGCACACCCCGCTATATTGACTAAATTATATCTATATCTACTATAAGAGTATGCATATGTGGAGTCTTAAGGACTTTGCCCACGAAAATATAGTCTTCAAAAACGAGAAAACACCCTTACAATGGAGCTTCAAGGCAACAAAAAGCATGTAAGTTTTTTTTTTTTTTTTTTTATTCCATTGTTTCACATAACATATTTCCAGCTGCATTCAAACATCGATTTCCCTTTTTCCCCTTTCTACCGAAAACAATACAATTTATTGCATCAAAACGTAACATACTCTCACCTTTTTCGTCATTGTATACAACATACGTCGTCTTTTTCCATTGTATGTAACATACTTGCATTTCGATGCAATTGTATGTAACCCCGTTACATCAATAGCACAAAAATGCAAGCCACTAGCATTTTCGTCCAATTAATCGAACATTTTCACATACAATAGCTCCGAAAAAATAAGTACATTACACACAATGGAAAAAAGACAAAATGGTGAAGGTATGTTACATTTTGATAGAAAGGGGAAAATATGTCGTATACAACGACCAAAAACCACGAAATACGTTACATTTCTGTACAACTAACCCACAACACTAGATACAAAAATCATCAAAACCCATCTCAGTTTCACCAATTTTCACTCATTTAGCATAACTACCATCAAGATTATAACCTAAAATCAAAAACCCACAAAAATAAAACCCCAAATTTCACATATTTAGCATTAAAAATCAAAATTTTAACTCAATAAACCAAATAAAGACAAGCAAATCAAGAACCCTAAAAACCCTAGATCTAAAACTGATAAAAAGAGAGTAAACTGATGATGATATACCTTTAGAAGATGGGTTAGTTAAAAGCAGTTAATAAGTGGTTTTAATTTCGGGAAAGATTAAAATTGGGGATTTTGGGGGTGTTTATTTGTTCATCTATTATTAAGTCAAAGGATCAAGTCATCTGTATAATAATATTGTTCCTTTCGTTGGTGATGTTATCAAACACTTTTTAAATCTTATTGTACTTATTATAGATATTATTAGGATTATAAAAAGATATTTTGTTGGAAATTATTTGGATGGAGTTAGTCAGTTAGATGCTCCTATACATGCAACAAGGAGTAGTGTTTATTACTCCTCTTTCCTATTCGAAAATAAATTCAAACAAGGAGAGAGAGCTCGCGCATTGCGGCGGGTCTTAAACCACATATTTTATACTCACTTGATTATTAAGCAATTTTTGTTCAACTATTTGGTTACAATTCAAATTCAAATATACACGTCGTTCATATAATGTACAAATCATCTAATCCGAAGTCGTCCTAGAAACATAAGTCAAACGAATCCGGGCAGTACTATTTACGTTGGATATAATTTATCTCTATGTGCAACCCGTTACATCAACATACTTCGTCTTATTTTCATTGTATGTAACATACTTGCATTTCGATGCAATTATATGTAACCCCGTTACACCAAACATTTTCACATACAATAGCTTCAAAAAAAGAAGTACTTTATACACAACGAAAAAAGACAAACATATGCCGTATACAATGACAAAAATGTGAAAGTATGTTACACTTTGATGCCATGAATTGTATTTTTTTGACAAAAAAAAACCCGAAATACGCTACATTTCCGCGCAACTAACCCACAACACTACATACTAAAATCATCAAAACCCATCTCAGTTTCACCAATTTCCACCCATTTAACATAACTACCATCAAGATTACAACCTAAAATCACAAACCCACAAAAATAAAAGCCCAAATTTCACATATTTAGCATTAAAAATCAAAACTTGAACTTAATAAAGCAAATCAAGAACCCTAAAAACCCTAGATCTAAAACTGATTCAGATAGAGTAAATAGATGATGATATACCTTTAGAAGAAGAGTTAGTTACAAGCAGTTAATTTTGGGGAAGATTGAAATTTGAGGATGATGTTGAGCATCTATCTAACAAGTCAAAGGATCAAGTCTTGTTTTAATATGCTGCAAAATACAGTTTTTGGTTTCTTTCATTGCTGATGTTACTACTTTTTTAATCGGTTTGAAAGTGAATATTGTGTAGATTACTATAATTATAAAAATGAGTTTTGTTGGATTTTATTTGTTTTGGTGTACTATAAAAAATAAAAAATAAATAAAAATTCTCAATGTGGTCACTTTCATGTGCCTTTTCTCATTTTGGTCATGCTCGACTGCTCAACTCCACTAGTTTTCTGCCACATGTCCATCCACTTGTACCTTTTATTAAAATTACGTGGCCCACCAAATCTGCACCAAATATTTGTTACTGTACACCCCTTTTGTCTTTTAATAAAAGTCAACGCTCGACTGACGGCGCTCGACTTGCGGCTGCTCAACTTCGTAAGTACTTTTGCATGGGAAACGTAAAAAGAAGCTTGAGAAAATAACACACAATCTTTTGCTTAGATTGTGTGTACTTTAATTTTAAATTATTAAAATTACGTGGCCGAGTCTTGATAACTTCTTGATCATCCTTCCCCCGTTCTCAGATATGGTGAGTTCTTAAGTTCGTATTTGGGTATTTTCGTAATTAAGTGCTTATGTGATTATGTAAGTTATTTTTCTTATGTTCAAGGGTATTTGTATGTTAATTTTTGGGGGTTTTCACGGTTTTTCAGTTTTTAATCAAAATAAGTGTGTATATATATTGTTTTTAGGGTTTTTCAGCTTATTTGTATCTTCATTTTTATGTTCATTAGGTTTCTTGAGTTTATTTAATTGTTTTCATGATTTCTCAGTTTTTTATTAAATTAAGTGCGTAGAGATTTTGTTTTTAGGGTTTTTCTTGTGTTACTATAGATTATGTGTAATTGCGTTTTAGGGTTTTCAGGTTTCTTATGTTTCTTGATCGATCATTTAATTCCTTATTAGGGTTTTTACTTGTGTTAAGTGCTTATTATGGTTTTTACTGCTTATTGTTAGGTCCTAACTGCTTATATGCCTATTTATAACTGATAAATATAAGTGTGTAAGTACCTAACAATAAGCAGTAAAAACCATTGAAATGTTGGTGTGTGATCTTAAGTCTAAATGTTATATGCTTCACAAGTCGGATCAACTGTTAATTTTTTCATTCTGTTGTTACTTCTTTTTTGTAGGACTATGATGCGAAAGTTATTGTAAGAAGTAAATTGCATTATTTGTTACTTCTGAAAGATAGATTAGACCAACCGCGTCGTACAATGTTCAAGGCCTCATGTTTCGGACCTTGGCTGGATCTGACTTATCTAGATAATGAGGAAGAGCTGGTGCGTTGTATGCTTCAGAAACAACTCCGCCAATATGATGACAGCTATGATCTTCCATTGGTTTACTGTGTGAATGGACATACTTTTGCCTTTGGTCGACGTGAATTTTGTCTGCTAACTGGGTTCACATTTGGTATGCTAAGCTTTAGGAAATGGAGAAGTGGTGATATCCCTTTCCGTGATCGTGTTTTTCCAGATAAGATAGGGCAGTATGTTAAAAACATTGATCTTTTATCGGTTATTGAGGATGAAGATATTTTCTTAAATCTGTCGGATGAAGATGCTTTACGGGTTTGTCTGTTGCTAACATTGGAGGTTATTTTCATGGGTAAAGAGTTGTCTTCTATCATTGATGATATGTGCTTAGGATGGTTGAGGATCTTGATGAATTCAATGCATTTCCATGGGGAGAGCATGTTTGGAGGCAGTTGTATGCGTCAATCAGAAATGTCGCTTCTGAGCATCAACCGGGTTACAGTAAAACATTGGGTTGTAAAAAATCCAAGGATGTTCCTACCTTCTGCTTGTCAAGATTCATTTGTGCTTTCAAGGTTAGTAATAATACAATTTCCTAATGTTTATTTAAATGCTTATTTATTATCTTCCTGGACCCTGTAACTTATAAGGGTTTCGTTTTACTGTTTTCAAGATATGGATTATAGAGCTTTCGGATAAAAGTAATCAGTGGTGGAACAAGGATCCAGGGGTTATCCTAAGAGCACTTGCATGGTCTAAACACAAATCATTTGGAAAATCTGATAATTTCGACCAGCTTTTTGCTAAGGTAAAAACTTATAATGTTCAAGTGTTTATTTATTATATTTCTGGTCCTTGTAAGTTATAATGTTTTTTTATTTGATTGGTCCTTAGTAAAAACTAATATCTATATTTTTGTTAGGGCTCGACACCAAACTTCACTGTCTTCCCAACTAGAGTTGAGGCTGAGTCTCGATGGTATACAGAAAGTAACGAATTTTTTAGGTGATATACCCCTAGAGCGTCGCCTGTTGTAAAAGGGGGACTTTATGAAGAGTATTTTCAGAAAGCAAAGGCTGCCGCTGCACGCACGCCTAAGCAAATAACCAGTCTAGAGGATTGTGAAGTGGAGAGTACTCGTCAAGAGGTAGATGTTGTTGCTCTTCAGGCTGTTCTTAAGTCTTTGGATGCTCGCACATCGAAACTTGAGACTATAGTTGAGGTTAATGTTTTACCTTTTGTGATTTTTGTCCAATATATTTTCTTTTTAAACAGTTATCATGGTATACACTAATAGGCATGTTTTGTTCCAAATTACTTTCATTTGCAGATCATTTCAAAAAGAAGAGACCAAGTCAACAAAGATACTTATGAAAAGGTTATTTATTCATTTTATAAATGTATTTGTAATTTAATTAATTTTTGTATAATAATATTTGGTAAACAAATTTGTTATGCAGTTTTACACTTCTAAAAGAGAACACGAGGAGAAAGTCAACAGCCAGACTTATGAAAAGGTAATTAAATCAGTATTATACTTGTAACTTTGCATTTTCGATCCTATAATATGTGGTATATTCTTTGTGTATATCTTTTAGGACTGTCTACTAATACTTGGTAAATTCTTTTGTGTGCAGTTTTATACTTATAAACCCGAACAACAAGACAAAGTTATCCCATCCGGTGTTGAAAAGGTAAATTTGCTTGTAGATTCTATGTATTCTTGATAAGATTTCAACTTTTCAGTTGACACATTATAGGTTCTAAGTTCTAATCATAATGCAATTGTGGCATTTCATTGACAGGGCCTTGATCTTGCTGACGAGTATTGCAGTGAAGTTAATGATTTTATGAATTTGTTTGATTCCCAATTGCTTAATCTTCCATCATCACAGGAAGATTTTGACAAATCACCACAGAACGATGGTGTTTTTCATCCTATGGAAGAGCCTAGGGAAAAGAGGTTGAGAATGTCCCAATCTCACATGAAAATTGCTCTGGAGCGTTGTGGAACAAAGAAGAAGATGTTTGAAGATGTTAGTAGGTCGCCTTTTGTGCAAGCCCAAGAAACTAGAAAAGTTTCTAGTGTTGATGAATTGAGAAATCGAAGGAATCTTCTTGATCCTCTTATGGTTGAAAGGTTAAAATTAGTCAGACCTTGGATCGAGGTACAATGTTTTTAAATCTGTCATGTTTTTTTTATATAACTGTAATCATTTTATAATGGTCACTTATGTTTATTTTGTTTTGTCTATAGGTTCTTGATCGACCATTTCAAAACACCGATCGAATTTTCCTTGGATACGAAATTGAGCGGTTTCTGTGTACGGATGGGTGGCGGAATTGTAAGTTTCCTTGGTGTGCTGAAATAACTGTGGATCGTTATTTTTGGGATGCTATAATTGGCCTTGACGATAAGCGCAAAGGATGGTTGCTTGATGAGGTAAAGTAAATATATCTTTTATTTACTTTACTCATAATTATATAATATTTTGGTTTTGATTGTCTGTAGCTGATAATCGATATCAAGTAAATTTTATACGAGAAAAACTGCATATTTTTAAACAGAAACACTGCATACTTTCTCAATTATCATGGCAGGGTGTATCTAATTTTCTAGATGGGTTCCATTGCATAATTTGAACCCCGTCCCTAGTACAATTTATGTGCTTGATCTTTATCACAAGTTTTGGCTCTTTCAAGAACGGAAGCTCGTTGTCTAGAAAATATTATATAAACTCGACAACCATCTTCCGTTCTTGTAAGAGCCAAAACTTGTGATAAAGATCAAGCACACAAATGGTTGTAGGGACGGGGTTCAAATTAGGCAATGAAACCCATCTACATCCTTATATATATATATCTGCTATGATAATTGAGACATGTTGTTTGCGATAATGATATAGTGTGTATTGTTCATGACAGGCCACACTACATTATCCCATTCAACACGATTATATAAACTCTATATGTCTTGTATAAAACACATTTGAAATCGATTTGTAGGTAGTGAAAATGAAAATCTCAAATTTATATAAATTATTGATTATATTTGTATTTTCTTTTTCTTTTTTTTTGTTTATTGTTCTTACAGCACATTGATTTGTGGATCAGTTACATGTGGCATACTAGACTAGATGATATGGATTGGTCAATGGTTAGATGCTTTTTTCTTCCACTATTGATGCGAGGAGGATCATTGCCTGTGTTCTACACCAACAAAGAAAAATACCCTCTTGGTTGGGCTGATGTTGAACGTGTTTTTATCCCAATAAATGAACCTGAGGTTCATTGGTCTCTTGTTGTGTTTCACATCCATACTGGTAATGTCACATTCTATGATAGTGGCGTTGTGTTTGATAATGAATCGCGTCCTTTTTATCTGGATATGAGGAATACTTTATAGACAAGGCTTCCGGAAGTGCTAAAAGAAGTAGGGGTCTTTGAGTAGAAGGGAATCGATCCTAAGTCCTATATGATCACGTTCAAGCATGCTGAAAATGTTCCCAAGCAGGGTGGTTTGTTCGATGATTGTGGTGTGTGGCTATGCATCTTCTTATTCAGGTTAGTCATTTAACATTGCAGATTAATAGCTTATAATATATCAATTTGTTTCTTACTTATAATATATCAATCGGCCACCCGTGACACTTGCACATCCCAATCAACTTAAGCATAGCCCGTTCCAATGTTAGTCTCAAAACGGCACCTTACCCTTTAGCTTATCGATAAACTCATCAATCTCAGTACACCTATACTCTATCTCCTTAGCCAAAACCTCCAACTCCCTCATTTTCATGTCATCCTTTGCTTGAAGCTCCTTGAGAAACTCTGCTGTCTTCTGAGGCACAATTTTCCCAACCACGGTCTCCAACTCGTCACTGAAAGAACCCATATCATGAATCGCAACAGACACTTTCATGCAGAACCCATTGATCTCTCTCGATAGCTTAAAATACTCTAGTGATTTCTGTCGGCAATAGAAAATCATCATTTCATCCCACTCAACGGTATTTGAAGATTGTTGCAGCTCAGCACACCTAAGACGTCTAGCCATTATGTTTGTTTGTTTTTTATATATTATGAACTAAAAATGTGAAAATAGTATAGCATTACCCCTCTATTAAATACTAAAAGTATTACCCCAAAATATCTCACATGCTAGTGGTTTTGAATGACACTTGATTCCTGACCTACATCACATGTCTATAGTTTTCCTTTGGTAACTTTCTTATTTTGGTATGTATAAACTTTATTTTGTTCACAAGTATCTTATTTTAGTCGAACTATTTTGATAGAATATATGCAGGGACATTTGTGTTCAAGAGGCTGTGATGATAAGTATCTTAATAAATCATGCTAATGATGTTATTTTCCGTGTCTTGGCGTGGAAATTCTATATTTTATACTATTGCAGCCATGGCGGTTATATCCTGATGTTTTTGAAACTATTAATTTATACAGATCTGAGCCTCAATATTATGTACAAAAAAATTAGTCAAAATGTGTTTGATTGTGTCATTTGGTTGTTGGATACACTCTTATGGGAAAAGGGCACATGAAGTGACCATGTAAAGGACCATGGTTGAGTTTTTGGCCTATTTAGTGAATTTTCTCCAACCTTTATTTGAAGCGTTACTTAAGTAGGATATTATACAAATAACTATCTTTTAGAAAACAAACACATTAGCACAACCGACGACACAAACCTAGATTGGGCAAGGAAATGCCACAACCTTTATTTGAAAAGATCCTAGACAATTACGGCCCCTTAGAAACAGATCCTTGTTGGTTTGGTACATCATTATTGGTTGACTTGCCTTTCTTGCAATGTGGTACCTTGGTGTTAACACTACCACATGGTTTACCACCTTCTACTTGTTCATTGCTGTAAACTTGTTGTCTTAGGTCTTCTAGAATTTTAGCGGGTAATTGGTCCCTTGGTTCAACAGTTGGGCCATATCTCTCAGGAAATATGACCTCTCTTAGTGCCTTGATTGACCATTCCCTATCATCAGCATTATGCTTGAATGTAACTTTTTTAGCATTTGACATATTTAGAATAAAGTGAAGTAGGTTAATGATGAATTAAGTGTGTCCACTCTTTAATAGGAAAAACCACACCTACAAAAGGCAGTCACATGCTAACAGTTCACATTGTGTACCCTCTTTAGTAGATAAACACAGTCTACATATTTAGTCATTAAACGTATGTGGCTATTGACATCTCAGTTTATTCTAGTGATGTTTATATTATTCAAGTTTTTAAAATTATTTTCACATTTGAGTCTTTATATAACATAAACGGTCAGTTTTATTGAAACGGGTAGCTTACAACCCGTTGAGATAGACTATCGACAAATATTACAAAAACACTAGTTCCCATGAAACCACATACGTAAATCACACATAGGTCGATACTTATAACTCCAACAAGCCTTAAACCCTCTGAACAAAGACATCGTTATTACGAGCATTAAGCTCCAATTCAGCTGCCATTATCCTCATCTGCTGAACCTTCATATCATCTCTCGCCTGTACTTCTCTTAGATACTTTGCAGTTTTCTGCGCATAGTTATTTCCAACAGTTTCTAGATCCTGAATGAAACTATGCCTTTGGCGTGTAATACCAACCAATCGTTCACAAAGCAAATTCATTTGTTGAGCCATTTGAAGGTCTTCAATTGAAGCTTTATTGCAGTACAGAGCTAATATCTCCGACCAGTTGTTGGAATTAGCCTCGGTTCTGAGGCGATCACACATTGGCTGTCTTGACATTCTATTTTCTTAAATATTTTGTCCCAAAGGAAATAAGTTGTGAAGATGAGCCTCCAACTATATTGTCTTAAATAGCAAAACCAAAGGATGTCTAGTGCCTATCTTTTGCACATGTAAATGAACAAAATAATCAATAATTTGATGTTGAAAAATTTGTAGCCTCATCTATATCAAAACAATAATAGTATATACACTATTGTTTCTGTGGGATCACTTTAGATATTTGTCACAGAATCAATACTGTTTGGCACTATATGACACTTGATTCCTGACCTATATTATTTGGTTTTCACTGACAATTGATTCCTAACCTATATTATTGACAAAACTCACATTTGAAAATCTGAAAATCACATGCAAACAATTGCTGGATGACAAAATATTCCTGATCTACAATACCTAATTTGTAGATGTTATCATTTTAAATAGACTAAAAAAAGACTTTTGACTGGCAACAGTGTTGTGATATGTAAGAGGCTGTGATGACGAACTATCTTATTTGATGACACAAATGATGTGATTTACCATATCCTGGCATGGCAATTTTATAGCATGATTTTGCAGCCATGTGTGGTTACATCCTGATGTTGTTTTACAGATCTGAGCCTTGCTAATGCATATCACATTACTTACCGCGCGAACCCATGGTCCTTTACAGATCTGAGAAAATTCCCTTAATAGGCCAAAAACTCAAACCTGGTCCTTTACATGGTCACTTTCATGTGTTGTCATTTTTTTGTGCCTTTTCCCGTTTTGCTCATGCTCGACTGCTCCACTGCTCAACTGCTCAATTGAGCGACATACTAATTTAATGCCAATTGTCCACCCCTCTGTACCTTTTTAGAAAAAGTACAACGGCCCACCAAATATGAACCAAATCTAAGTCACTGTACACACCTTTTGTCTTTCAATAAAAGTCGATGCTCGACTGACGAGGCTCGAATGTGGCTACTGAATATGATATAGTTGTGCATTCAATATGTAAGAGGCTGTGATGACGATTATCTTATTTGATGAATCAAATGATGTGATTTACCGTATCTTGGCATCGCAATTTTATAGGATTATTTTGCAGCCATGGCGATTATATCCTGATGTTTGTTTTACATATATGAGCCTTGCTAATGCATATCACAATACTGCTTGTAGATTGTTGCTAAATGTGAAACTTAGCAACAAATTATTGTTTATATATGTTAAAGAGTTAGTTAAGAAAGTTAAGGATCAATATGTTATACGTGTGGAATCTATAAAAGTGTTTCAATTAGAAGTTGAAAGTAACAAGGTGCACACATTACTTTGTGGATGAGGGTGGAATTTCAACATAGTTACCCATTCTAAATTCCCAAACAGTGCCTTTTGTTTTTTCAACAATCTAGCAATTCGCCTGGTGCAGGCCTTTGCTCAAAGGGCGTTAAAACGACAAAAGGTACTGTAGGGGAATTTAGAAGGGTTAACTATGCTTCTTTTTGACGAAAAAACTTTTTTTATGATCTTACAAACATAGTTAACCTTTCTCAGTTCCCATACAGTGCCTTTTATTTTTTCAACAATCTAGCAAATCGCCTGGTGAAGGCCTTTACTTAAAGGGAGTTGAAACCACAAAAGGTACTGTAGGGGGACTCAAAAGGGTTAACTATGCCTCTTTTTGAGGAAAAAACTTTTTTTATGATCTTAAAAACATAATTAACCCTTTTGAGTTCCCATGCAGTGTCTTTTGTTTTTTCAACAATCTAGCAATTCGCCTGGTGAAGGCCTTTGCTCAAAAAGAGTTGAAACGACAAAAGGCACTGTAGGGGGACTCAGAAGGGCTTTTTTAGGAAAAAACTTTTTTTATTATCTTAAAAAACATAATTAACCCTTCTGAGTTCCCATATTGTTCCTTTTGTTTTTTCAACAATCTAGCAATTTGCCTGGTGCAGGCAATTGCACAAAGGGAGTTGAAACGACAAAAGAAACAGTAGGGGGACTCAGAAGGGTTAACTATGTTTCTTTTTGATGAAAAAACTTTTTTTTTATGATCTTAAAAAACATAATTAACCCTTCTGAGGTCCAATACTGTTCCTTTTGTTTTTTCAACAATCTAGCAATTTTCCTGGTGCAGGCAATTGCACAAAGGGAGTTGAAACGACAAAAGGACCAGTAGGGGATCTCATAAAGGGTTAACTATGTTTCTTTTTGATGAAAAAACTTTTTTACGGACTTAAACCACCCATCTACGAAGTAATGTGTCCATACACTGCTTGCTACATTGAACTTCACCTTGAAAACCTCAATTATCAAGGCACGTCTTTCTAACGATGTAGATGCGTTCGGTTGCTTATTTTGACCGAGTTCCCTAACACCGTTTGTGTGCTTGATCTTGATCCCAATTTTTGGTTCTTTTTGTGCCGAAAATGCTTTATCAATATCAAGCACACCAATGGTTTTAGGGAACTCGGTGTGACTAAACAATCGAACCCATATACATCGTTAGAAAGATGCGCCGTGATAATTGAGGTGTGTTGATTGCGATAATGATATAGTGTGTATTGTTCATGACAAACCGCACTCCTTCATTATCCCATTCAACACATACACTTTTATAGAATTGATGGCATACCTGATTCGGCACACCTTGGTACTTTGAGCTTCCCCTCGCCATTCCTATGTCACTGTCATAGCAATAGGTTTGGTGCAAATCTTTGCAGCCATGTCGTAGACATGGCAATGGGATTTCGAGTGAACGCTCAAACTACTAAGCTGTCTCCACTTGCTTATGTACGACTCGTTGACTCGAGATAACTTGCTTATAACATATTGACATTTAACTTTTTTGACCAACTCCTTTACATGTATAAACTCTATTTTGTTCATAAGTGTCTTACTTTGATAGAGGCTGTGATGATATATCTTAATAAATCAAGCAAATGATGTGATTTTCCGTGTCTTGGCGTGGCAATTCTATATTTTATACTATTGCAGCCATGGCGGTTATATTCTGATGTTTTTGAAACTATTGATTTATACAGATCTGAGCCTCACTATTATGTGCCAAAAATTAGTCAAAATGTGTTTGATTGTATGGTAGATGGGTTGCCTGTATAGGCTGACTTGTTCATTGTTGTAAAATTATTTGATTTTTTGTTATATAGTTTTCCTTTGTTAACTTTTTGTACATTTACAGGTTAGGAAATGGAAAGCTGTTGGATGTTGAAAATCCCATTCAAACTGCCTTAGCATATCGCGAGAGGATGCTCAAGTTTTATTTCAAGCATAAGATACATGTTGCTTGAATCTTGTAAGGCGTGTTCCACAAAACAATTCGTTGTCTAAACATTTGGTTAATTGTCTGTTGGTTGGTTATCTAGACAAAGTAAACATTCGTATGTGATCTTGGAAAACAATTTGTAAGCAGTAACGGTTGATGGAATCACCTGGAAAACAGCTTCACTAGCGGGTTATGTATACCCAACATTTTTGTAGTTCCTCCCGGTTAATTTTGGGTTTATGTATACCCACTTTGTAACCACTAATGGGGGATGGAATTGTCTGTTAAGTAGCATGTAGTTGCGGGTTATGTATACCCAAACATTTTGTATTTCCTCCTGGATAACTTTTGGGTTTATGTATACCCACTTTTATTTCTAGTGAATGTAGGTTCATAGTTTCCTTCCTTACCATGCTTTTTGCTACTAACAGTCCAGAATCACAACATACTTAGTTCATAAAAACATAACATTTAATTTCAGTTGCAAAGTAGCAGTCCTGAAGGTTTTTCGTACATAGTTTATTACAACAAAACATTTCATTCAGTAGCAAGGTAGCAGTCCAGAATCAAAACATACATAGTATTGTCACTACTTTTCATCAATTATGGTTCATCCAAGTTGTATGGTTCCATGCTCCAATCCATTTCATCGTCTTCAGCTGTACCAACAGAGGTTTCGTTATCAGATAAATTATGTTCGGTTTCGTTATTAGACAAATCTGGATGATATTGAAACGCCTTTGATGGTTGTCCGCTAATTGAGCTTCCCACGTATTCCTGTAAATTTAAATCAAAGTTAACAAGATTATAGATTTTGGATAGTTAACTAGATTATACATTTCAATGCAAATATTATTCAATATATGACCTTTTTCTTTGGTAATGGTTCCATGCATGATCGTCGCGTGTGTCCAAAAATGTGGCACCTTGAGCATCTTACAGGGCTTGGTTCCTCTCCTTGAGATTTTATATGATCTTTGTTTTTTGGTCTTCCCGATTGGGTCTTAACTGCTCTAGGTGGCTTCACTTTTTGCAGGCCATGAGGTTTCTCCTAACTCGAGGGTTCCCCTATAGGATAAACCAATCCTTGGTATGTAGCTTTGAGCGTCATTTTCTTAAACCAATCCCAAGCCAAATGATTACAATCCGACAATTTAAGAAATCTAGCAACAGCTAACGCATGACCACACAGTAAACCTGAAAATTGCCATTTACAACAACTACATGTCCCATTGGTTAGATTCACTATATGTTGTCTTCGACCATCATCCACCTGATAAAGTTTTGCTGCTTCAATGCCTCTTACAATCCAAGTTGCGCTTTTTAACATCCTATCTTTTACTTTTGCACCAGACCAATCACTAAGTTCCCCCGCGGGTGCATCTGAAAAGCAAATGCCGGTATAATTTTAAAAAAAAAGTATAAACTCTATAAAAAATAAATAAATACATACTAAAAGTAATCTTTACCTTCATATTTTTCTCGTTTATCACAATACCACTTTTGTAAAAGCTCTCGATACCACTCCATTAGCATTGTAATCGGTACTTTTCTGACATCTCTTGTAAGTGAATTTACCGACTCTGCACTGTTGGACGTCATATAGTTGTACCGTCTAGCAGGACAGTATGCCCTAGACCATCTCTCAAAGCCATCTTCACGAAGTTTCTTCTCAACACCTGGTCTAAACGCATCAATAACATAAAGTGTCGCATGAAAATCCTCCTTAGTGTAAGCTTTGCATGTCTTCCAATACAAACTCCTGAGCTTTCTACTATTGTTTAAACCGCAATTCATCATTATATCTCTACAACAATACCCATGAAATGAATTTGGGAAGACTATTTTACACGCTAGTCCAATTGCATAATGTCTATCAGATATGATATCCAAATCTGGAACTTCCCCTATGCATTCTTTCAACTTCGACAAAAACCATGACCACGATTCCCCCGTCTCACCTTGAGAAACACCCGTAGCAATTGGTACAATCTGATTATTACCATCCATTCCATCGGCAAGAAATTTGTTCCAAGGTACTTCCCTTTAAGATGTGCTCCATCAATTATTAGCAATGGTCGCAAGTGGTTTAAGAAACTTTGAATCTGTTTGATTTTACAAAATATTAGTTGTACATTAATAGAATACCACAAATATCTATAAAAACTGTGCTTTAACGCATAAACAATATACACGTACTTACCGCAACACCAAAGGTGATAAAACACATCTTAAAGTGTCCTTCATTATCGGTGTCAATATGAGTCTCCGTACCGTCATTTGCCAACTTTAGATTATGACATTAATACGGCAATTGGTCAAACGATTCCGTAGGATCACCACTGAGCATCTCCAATGCTCGGTTTTTTCCACCCCATGCTTTTTTATAAGAAATGTCTATTTTGAATTCATGAGCAATATCTTCTTGTATGTCCTTTGGAGTGTAGATTCGACTCGTATCTCTCATTTTCGAAGCGAGTAAACGTCCCAAAAAAAATTCGTTGCATTACGGTGATTAGGAAAAAATTGTGTTTTGGGACAAGTGTGGACATCGTAAACTTTGCCTAATTGCCATTTAACACAATTTTTCATCTTAGATGTCACACCCCGCTAAGAGCGGAAACACGAGGTGCAACGAAATGTAACATCGCATAAGATAGTAGAACAACACCATATATGATTTAAGAAATGGGTTTACAATGTTACATAAAGATTTTATACAATACTGAATAATGAAAACATAAGTCTTAATATTATCAAAGTTAAGTCTTTAGAAAAAGGTCTTGGCCAAGTCACTCGGTCTTTGATATGAGAACATTGTATGACTTCGAGTGCATGCCTTCAAAATAAAACTATCAATCACCTGAAAATAATACTCGAAAACGTCAACATAATGTTGGTGAGCTCGCAGGTTTAAAATAAACAAGATTGGGTTGTTGTGCATATAATACATGTAGGACAAATGTGAAAATAGTAATAACGTAGGGCAAGTAGTAACAAATGATATCCAACCACAAATGAATCATGCAAACAATATGAAATCACCATGAAGCCTACCAGCTGGAGCTAAAATGTGTGTACTTTCACGGCTATATGGGATTCTACCACGCCGTAAGAACCACGAAGTAAGTACCACACAATGATTGAACTAAAACGTGCGTACTTTCACGGCTATGTGGGATTCTACCACGCCGTAAGAACCACGAAGTAAGTACCACGCAAAGCTTGTACCACACAATGAACCACAAATGCACCTAACGCAATTATAATTACACATAATTTGTCCAAAGAAAAAAATGTTGAGCACAACATGAAAACATTTGAAATATATTTTGAGTATTATTTTCCCCCGATAAAATATGAAAAAGGGGCTATGAGAACTCACCTTGAAGTGGATGAGATAAACTGCACAAGTCCAAGAAAATAATCTTATGAAATCAACGCGCACTCGATAATAGGATCAACGTACTGCTCCTTCAAATAATCTCGACAGAAGATCGGATTGGAACCAGAATACAAGTGAAAGTCACGAACATAGAATCAAAAGAGTAGGGTTGAATCCCACACTCAATCGTACCCCATCTCGACCCAGAACTTCCCAAGAATCGGGACCGAACCTTAACCCTTGATGAACTGATCTTGAACAAACCTTAACAGGATAAATCTCCTGCTCGTATGTCTTTGCAGAAAGGAATAGTTTGGAAGTTGTTTAGAGTTATGGAGGAGCGTGTTTATCGATAGGTTCAAATCCTTGCATTGAAACATATGAATAGAAGTAACAAAGGAATGTTATAAATGTGAATAGAATATGGCTGAATTTGCCTAAATTTGAGAGTAAAAAATTGAGGTTACCAACTTAGAAGCAAGATTAACGTGTGATGGTCTAATAGCATTTTAGGAGGTTTATTTATTTTTATTAACTTGCAACAAGTAATTATTTAGGAAAATAACTTAGGTTAGTTTTATTATTTTGAATTATTATTTGTAATGTATAGATTGAAATGTAAATTAACTTGGTATAGTTTCGAATTAATTATACATGTACCACTAGAGCTTAGCGTTTTAAAAGCTTTATATTTAGAAAGCAGAAGTCGGGTCAATGGTCATCGATGACTAACCTGATTTGGTGAGGGTTCTCACAGTATCACCCCGTTAGAAAGAATTTCGTCCCGAAATTCAATCGATACTACTTCTGAAAATTTTGTTACCGACTGGGTGTAGGGTATTTTGGTTTCGTATAATCAGTGTGTTCTCACGTATACTCATGTCTACTGTTCGAACTTCAACAACTTCTATAATCAAAATCTTAGTGCGTATAGATTATTTAATTTCCTGAATGAGTATTTTGGTTGGTTCCCCAGATTGAAGTCAGTCATCAAACACATAATCTTATGAACTGATAATCAGTTAATCATTGGTATGCATTTCTTAAGGGTCAACATATTTTAACCACCAGGATTTGGAGGGTATTCTAACAGGGAAAAGGTGTTCTTGATTTAGGTTGAAAAATTCGCTAATGAAGCTGCTAGCCCAGATCTAATGTCCTAGTTAGTCTTTTTTTTAATCGAGCGAACTACTCTAGTTGCTCTTAATGCAATTGAGTCAATGTTGACTGAAGAACCCAATTAAGGTCAAAGTTATAAAGAAAAGACTAGAAATCGAACGAGCATACCAATGTGTGACAAAACTTATACACCACAGTAATTACTATTAATGGAATATGATATCCAATTGCAACTATCGAGCGATTAGATTTGATGGTGTAAGCATTTCCAATCCTTGTGCAAATTTATCAAAAACCTTGAGCTAGGTAACAACTCAACTCCAACTCCAAGAACAAATAGGTTTCAAGAGCTTAGATTGGTGAGATTGGTGAGGAAAGTTATGGGTACTTAAAGTAAGTGAATCGTATTGAGAAAAGTTGGCAAGGGCGTTGAGGAAGAAGTAGTTGTGCACGAGGTTACATTGACAAGCCTTAAAAATGATTTTCTAAACTTGGAATTAAGGAGTAATTAAACTGCAAGGGCATGGAAGGAAATACATTGAACTGTCCCATTATTTAGATAGCCAATTAGCCACAGAAAGAAGAAGAATCATTCGCTCTCTATCTGGTCTCTATCAAAATCCAAAATGGTTTGTAAGAATTGCGACACCAGTAGTTCTGCACAAGCAGTAGAGATGGGTAGTGTTGTTGGTATGATTGGAAAAACAACGAGTCGCTTGAAATTGGACTAAATGAATACAAAATACTGGGAAGGTATTAGTAGCCGATCTAAAAAAAATGAAAAATTTGGTTTACACCAGACAATGCAGGATGATATAACTTTTAATCATAGCCGCACAAATAAAGCAGAGTGACGTTAATTGGGCATGAATACTTGCTACCAGTGCAGGAGATCAAATATTTCCTTGCTTGAGGTTGCACCATATAATTAACTGGTGAATATTGTGGTTCTTGTGGGCACATTAAGGTCTATTAATCCGAACACTTTTGTAGAACTGAAAAATGAATACCGGACAGATTTGTTCATCGATATGAATAAGGCAATCAAAGTTGATTGTGAAGAAAAATTAAGGAATGTTGGTATCTTCAAGAAAGGATTCCTTAATGACACGACCTTCATAGATACGGCATTTTTGAAGCATTTCGAAGATTTTTCGATCATCAGACGAGTGACCATCTTTACGATGATATCTAGGAATATAGTGAATGGTGTCATGATGATCTTGTTGAGTTGATTTAGGAATTATTGAACATAGAATACAATGATATATAATTTTAACAAAACAAGATGCGAGATCAAAATTGAGTGGTGTGTGAATGTGTTAGGGTTAGAAAGACTCTAGAAAAATGAATGTCTTGGTTAGAGATGCCCCATACATTTCTTATCAAAAGTAGATCAAATGAGGTTTTAAGAATATTATCACAAGATAGTTGGTAATTTTATTATTACGAGTTTTTAACATTACGTTTTTACTTATATTAACAATGCAAACACTCTTTTAAATCATTTTTGCTCATTAATCCAAAATCATTCATATGAGGTTTTTGTAAAAAATCAATTTAGGTTTTTTGGAAGATGCAAACCCTAAAGGAAATCATATATATATATATATATATATATATATATATATATATATATATATATATATATATATATATATATATATATATATATATATATATATATATAATTTACATACTAAAATCGCATGAATGATTTAATTAAACCTAAACCCATTTGAATCAATTTTTGATAAAGAACAAAACTCTAGAATTAAATTAGGAGAAATAAGAAGTTATAATTACTTATAGAGATGATTAGAAGATTGAGATGAATGATGTTTAAGCCCTAGATTGAGAGTATGTGAGTTTTATGTTGTTTGGATGAAGAGAGGGAAAATGGAGTTGAGTGTGATGTTTGAAAAACATAAAATGATATATGTTTTGCCGGTTTCGCTGGATCCTTTAGAAAAGGGATCCAATACTCTATAGCTGAGGGATCTGGCTGATCAGCAGGGATAAAAACTTGTTTGCTTTGTTTTAGTGTAGTGTTTGTTACTAACACTTTTAAGAGTTAAATGTCTATTAAAAAAAGTTTATTTGTTTTAAGAAGGTGGTATACTATGATAAAGACGAGGATTTGAATGTACGGGAGTTGTTAATGTTACGAGAAGGATAAACGAGAACCAATCTAAACTAGAAGTTAATTATATCATATTATCTTCAGTGCACAAGGCAATACTTATAATTGGGTAAATAAGCAAAAAATAAAGATACATAAGAAAAACTAATTTGTCGCGAGGGAGTAAGAAAATAGGATAGTTGAGCACCACAAGTGTGATTATGATGAAGAACAATACATAGTAAACCATTTTTGTGTCGACTTCACTTTTTCATTTGGAGATGAGTGATAATTTAAAAACAGGTAAATGAAATTTTGAATGAAGAGAATTAGAGGAAATAAAAGGATGAACAGATTGATTACTAATCCTAACTGCTTGAATTGATGTGGGAGTACATGAAGAAAGCTTTTTAAAATTTGTTATTTGGTGCTACAAATACTTTATGTTAGTACGACACTAATGATCATAAACAATAAATTATTATAGACAAAATAAAAAGTCTAGTAAAGGAATCATATAGATACTAACATAGATAATAAAAAAAAGTATCATATAAACCAACATTTTAACCAGAAGCAAGCAACACATGTTATGACACCAACTATTAATGAGAAAACATGCCTTTGATATATTTCTTGGGTGGTTTTTGAGACCATAAACGCGAAATACTTCATGAGCTTTTAAAACACCTGTAAGCTTTTTGGTAAGAAGGTTTACAGCTTTTTTGATTTATTTTTTGTGTGTTAACTTCATTTTTTCTTTAATAGAACATAGTTTACAAAGTTTCCTAGCATGAAGATTTCTTGAAAATAGTTTATTACTATTTAATAATTAAATAATGGAAAAATTAGAAAATATAATAGATATTATCAAAACTATCATTATCCCAAATAAAGGTTTTATCATATTTGTAAAAATGAGTTTGATATCAGTTTTTACAAAGGTTTTCCTTTTTGTAGTTTTCAAAACATTCATTGATCATTTAAAGTTTTTAAAGTACAATATACTTTAAGAAACTTGGTAACGTAGTTCTGATGCCAATTCTAGAAAACTAGAAGAGGAGGTTAAATAGTTTTACCAATTAAAACTACGTTTTAAAAAATATTTAGATTGACTTATGCCAATCCATTTGATATTATGATATTGATAGATAGATATATGAAAATATTGAGTATGAGATAAAGTAAAGAGAGATAAAACCGTGACACAAGTATTTATAGTGCTCGGCTACAAGGTCACCTTCCTTGCCCTACTCCACTCCCCGAGTACCCAACTTAAGAGTTTGTAAACACTACACCCACAAGATCCTTATCTTTGCGGAGAAGCCTTCACAACGTCGCTTACACTTTATCCGGTACAAAGCTAGATACCGAGTTCTTGTTCGACGTAGAACCAACCTAACGTCACTTACACTTTATCTGGTATAAATCTAGATACCGAGTTTCTTTAAAATCAAGGAACTAAAACCCTGCTACACTAACTAACACAACACGTCTATGACATACTAAGATGAATCAACTACAGGAGTCACTTTAGTGATCTTGTGTTGATGACGAAGCCTTGCAACACATCTCTCGAGCTTGCAAATCTTCTATGGAAAGTATCGTGATCTCACCTTTAAGAGGAACCTAGAGAATCACTAAAAGAAAAGCTACATGGATGATCCTTTAATTTGAAGTCAGAGAGGTAAGAATATAGAGAGAATTTATGTATTCAAAAGGGTTGAGTGAAATGGAGAAATGACTCACTATTTATAGGCCAAACAATTCTCTGAGGCGCCGGATCCGCCAGATCCTTCTCAAAAGGATTCGGACAGTGTAATAGAAGGGATCGACATACTGGGTTAACTAATCTGGATTTTGGGTTACAATTCCGGGTTTTGGGTCATGAATTATGAACTATGGGTCATGGGTACTCAATATTATGTCATGCTTTACATAATGCATATATTGGGTCATGGGTTTTGGGTTATGGGTCATGACTACCCATTTCATTTACTTACATATTTATTTATCTAGTTTTAACTTAACTATGTATATATCAAAATGTAAGTAACAAGTGTTACTTATAAGTGTTTTATAAAAATGGTTTTGACTTATATGTTTGATGATTTATTTATTTAATAAAATGAGTTAGGAAACTATTGGCTTGAAAACTTACATATTTTATTTATCTCGTTAAAATAATTTTACGATTGTTATCAACAAAGTATAGAAAAATCGTAAGATATCAATAAACTTTTTTACGATTTATTTGTATTAACAAAATATACCATCTTCCATTTGTTTTATTTGTAGAACAAGGAATAAATTTAATTCACCAATCATTGATCTGTGCTGAACTAGTCAAGTCTAATCACACAAGCTAGCCACTTGTGAATGGCTAACCGTAACAGACTTAAAACTGCTCAGAACACAAATACAATGAAGATCTGGAGAATACAATGAATTCCCGGGTCGTTAAGTCCCACGGAGACTCAATGGTGTGCAAACACTTGATCAGACGATAGAATGATCACTAAGGATAGTGATCAGTAAAGGACTTTGATGGATAATTACACTACTGAAAAAGTTTATAAAATAAAGCGACTTAAATGCAAATTAAGAAAATTAAAAAAATTAAAATATATTAAATAAATGCTATCACTATTTTTACAATGATGTTTTTGTGATTAATAAAATAAAATGACTTAAATAAACTATTTTAACTAAAACGTAAACTTAAATTATCTAAAAACGCAACTTAAAATGAAAACGTAAGTTATTTATAAAAATTACGCTGGAGCGCAAGACAAAACGCAAAATTTATGAAATAAAAGTCCTACGAATGTAAAAACAATTTTCTTACGTACTATATAATAAAAGAAAATTTTAAAAAAAAGATTTATATTTTTTAGACTTTTATATTTTTTATTATGAATTAATTAAGATTTTACACTAATTAAATGTTTAAAAATACTAAAACTATTTAGAAAAATATGAAACTTTTTTATAAAATACTTTATAACAATACTAAGCTAAGAAAATTGAAAAAGATGAAAAAGCTTGTTTCAATAAGCTGCAAATAAGCTAATAATACGTTTAAGCTAAAATGGAACAAAAGGGGTTAAGTGATTAATTGTGCAAACCATGACAAGAAAGACCCAAGGGCGCAGTCTATCCAGGTACACACACTAACACTCTCATAAGGCTGGAGGTCTCAGGTTCGAGCCTGCCTCCACCCTTTTTGCAAAATATTTTTTTTTTCAAATTTTCTTTTACCAACTTATTAAACACAATGAGATAAGCACTTTTTCTAACTATCACTTTTTCTAAAAACCAATAATAAGCTCTGTAATAGCTTATTAATCTCAACAGTTAGCAAGAATGAAAATAAGCACAAGAAATTAAACCAAGTGGCTAATAAGCTATTTAATAAGCAAAAGTAAACTAAGAACAAGCTGACCAACTATTAATAAGCTAATTAAACAACTGAATAAGCACAATGAATAATAAATAAGCACTGATTTATCTCTAAATAAGCACAAGCTTTAGACTGTTTACACAGTTAACTATTTGGTTTTATAGCTACTTATAAGCAAGTATTTAAGCACTTTAATAAGCTAATAAATGAAAAAGGGCAACTGAACTAGCAAGTACACCAGCTAAGCTTTCCAAAAAGCTAAATTGCAATGGCTTGGGAGTGCTAGAGAGCTTTTAACAAGCTTGTGAAAAAGCTTGTGAAACCTGTGCACAGGGCATGTTTACAGAAAATGGTCTCAAAAGAAAGCTGAAAATAAGCAGTTTATAAGCTAATAAGATACAAGCTAGTATTTTTCTAATTTTATTAAGCAGGTAAATATTACTATCCCAAAAGGATTTAAGCTAAAACTTAGTATTAAACACACAATAAAATTCTAAGTTTTATTCAAAAACGGGTATTTGGAAAATTTGACTTTTTGACAGATTTTGATACTTTGACTAAAATGAACCTTGAACCTAATTTATGGACTGAGCTTGATGTTATATGATGAAAGGAGACTAATGCAAGCTAATTCTAAGATATTTAAACATAAAACAAGATTTTGTTTTTATAAAAATCCATCAGATAGCTAATTAAGACAGATAAGGATGGATTTTTGACTTTTGAGCTTAGCAGATGCATATAATGACTGATATGAGCTCAATTGAGCTAAATAAGCATGAAACAACAGGTTACATCCTCTGAACAAACCTAAGACACAGATTACTCAACTAATCCAAACAACTTTTCTATAATTGTTTTGCAATGAAAACTACTCAAACTACTGAACCAACTAGCATTAATGATCAAACTTAGTTAAGACATCCTAAATACAACTAAATAAACACATAAAAACCAATGGTGACCACAGATACATATACAAGCAAATTATGCAAAATGGCTTGAAAATGAAAAGTGAAACAGATGCTTACAACTGTCCAGCTGGAGTTGCAGGCTAAACCAAACCCAAAACTAACCTAATCTGGTCTAATCCACCCCATATCCATCCTCTACAACAACTATTATCATCACCATTCCAAATTCTAGCTCAGTTTGACTTTTGTTGACTATGGACCAAACTTGCTTCAAAATGATTTTTAAACTTACAAAAAGCTGTAAATAGCTTATAGAAGCTTAGTTGAGTTTAGAAATATGCTTCTAAGAGCTTATGCATAAGAGTTGTAAACTGAAAATTTGAACAGTTAGCTTAAAACTTAAAACTTATAATAGAACTTGGAATTACTTATTCAAAACACATTACACTGAAAGTTTTACTTAAATGGGATACATAGAAACTGAAATTACATCATTTTAATTAAACTACAACATTTATTTAAAAAAACGACATTAAGAAAAAACAAAAAACTAACTACTCCCCTTCTCCTTGCATTTCTGCTTCCTTTTATATTCCAAACACCTTTTCCACTTGTTCTGATCAATTCCCACTTCTATTTTTGACCTTTGGATGAGTTTAAGCAATCTTGGCCCTCCATTGCATTTTGGCGGGAAAGATGTATTTGACAGCTGTGGGCTTGAGTGAGGGGGAGGAGATACATTAAATGTATTTTGTTGTTTAGGTGAGGTGGAGGGGACAAGGGGAGTAATATGTTGAGCTGGGGGGATGGATATGTGGAGTGTATGCAGAGAGCAGTTGAGAAGATGAAGACTTTGGCGCCAATGGGGTGGTTTGACCATTTGGTTGACTGGCTTAATAATACAAGGGGGTCAAAAGTGGTAAGGGTCCAAAGGTTGGCAGGGGGTCACAATGTTTTGACAAGGGACCAAAGGTGCTAAAGGTTTAATAAATCACAAGGACTTATGATGTAAATTCTGAAAACACAAGGACCTAAGCTGCCATTTAAGCAAAGAGGTTTCAAGGGACCAAAAGTGACAATCTCACAAAGTATAAGGACCAAACTTGCCATTCTCCAATTTCCAAGGACCATTTTTGCCACTTTTCAAAGTTGAAGGACCTTTTCCGCCATTTGACTAAAGATTCATTCAAGGACCATTTTTGACAATTTAAAATATTTCAGGGACCTTGAATGATATTTTTCTTTATTTTGATATACCAGGGACTGTTTTTGACAACTTTTGAAACTTGGGGGACTAAAACTGCCAATTTTGCAAACTTGATACGTTTTTCATCTGATTTTGATATTTTTGCATTTAAAACACATAAAACACTGATTTGTGATATTTTCATCATTTTGATTCATTTTTGAGTGTTTTCAGATGATTTTGCAGTTTATATTGTACAAAAATTATGAGTATTTAGACACTCATCAATCATGCTCATCTCAAACTCTTCATGCATGATTTTTGCAAAATCATCACATAACTCTTGACAAGTTGAGCCGAATATAATGTCGTCCATATATACTCGAGCAATTATGAAATGTGAATTTCTTTTCTTCGTGAAAAGTGTATTATCTACCATCCCTATGGTATATTCATGTTTAAGTAAGAAAGCTTTTAATCTATCGTACCAAGCTTTAGAAGATTGTTTAAGGCCATAAAGTGATTTATTGAGTTTATAAACATGATTCGGTTTCTCAAAATCAATGAATTTCGGAGGTTGTGCAACGTACACCTCCTAATTGCTGGAAACATTTAAAAATTCACTTTTCACGTCCATTTGATATAACTTAAAATCTAGTGTGCAAACATAAGCAAGAAGTATCCTAATAGACTCTAATCTAGCTACCGGAGCATATGTTGCATCGTAGTCTATTCCTTCTTATTGATTATAGCCTTATGCCACTAATCTAGCCTTATTCCTAGAGACAATGCCATTTTCATCAAGTTTGTTCCTAAACACCCACTGAGTTCCTATGATGGTATGATTCCTAGGTGGAGGTACTAAATCACAAACTTGATTTGCGGTGAATTGATTTAATTCTTCTTGCATGGAAACTACCCAGCTTTCATCCTTAATCGCTTCACCGACATTTTTAGTTTCTATAGTTGATATAAAACAAAAGAAATTACTTTTGTTTTGGGCTTGTGATCTAAGAGTTCTTTGGTTTAAGTTTCCTATGACATTTTCTAGCGGATGATTTCTGGACTCCTTAATATTGACTTCTTCGTCAACTTCTACTATTTTATCATCCATGTCATTTTCTAAGTTTTGCTTGCCATTTTCCTTTATGGCTTCTTCTTCGTCTAAGTAATCATACACCAAGGGTTATGTCTTAGTCGGAGGAGGACTTTCATCGAATGTCATGTTAAGTGATTCTTCGACTTTCGTTGTTTCCATATTGAGAACTACATAGGCTTTACTATTTTGGGAATATCTTAGGAAGGCACATTCGTAAGACTTTGAGTCAAACTTGGTGAGGTAATCTTTCTTGTTTAAAATGAAGCATTTCCTTCCAAATACTTTGAAGTAATCTAGAGTAGGTTTCCTACCTCTCAAGATTTCGTATGGTGTTTCGCCGAAGATTGGGCTAATCAAAATCCTATTGAGTATGTAAGTTGAGGTGTCTACGACATTGCACCAAAACTTTTGTGGTATAGATTGTTGATTCAACATCGTTATACTCATCTCTTGTAGAGTACTATTTTTCCTTTCAACTACAACATTTGATTGTGGAGTGCGTGAAGCCGAGAAATTATTTGTAATACCATTAGCATCACAATATACTCCAATTTGCACTTCGTTATCAAATTCCCGATCATGATCTGTCCTAATAGAAACTATTGATCATCCTAGTTGATTTTGGACTTTCTTACTGAATATTTCGAATTACTCGAAAGCTTCCGTTTTATTCTTAAAAAATCTTGTCCAAGTGTACATAGAATAATCGTCTATTATTACTAAGGTGTAGATATTTCATCTGTAACTCCGTATGGCGGATGGACCGAATAGATCCATGTGAAGTAGTTTTAGGCATCTAGAGGTCAAGACCATATTCTTAGATTTGTGACTAGTATAGGCTTGTTTTCAAATTTTACAAGCATCGCAAAAGTGTTTATCAAACTTAAGCTTAGGTAAGTTTCTAACTAAACTCTTAGACGCTAAAGATTGTATGTTGTTCCCATTAACTTGGTTAGTTTTAACTACAAAGTTAATCTATCCAAGTTCCATGACTAAGTATGGGGGGTCTTCAATGATCTTCAAAAATATGTGTTCTATGTAGGCGTGATTCCCGAATCTCTCTACCCAAACCTCAAACTTAGGCAAACGCTGACTTCCCAATCATAAACCAAGACTGCACGGTAGGCTAAGGCGAATAGGTGTAATGAAACAATACATGAAATGGGTCAAGAAATGAAAAGATTGGCTCAAAAGGGTGTATCTAGGGTTATCTTGCACTAAAGGTGAGTGCAACAAAAGGGTTTAACACGGGGGTCAAAAAGTTGAGGTGACTCATCGATAAACACACATAATAAAACACATATTGGCTATTTGGTGTAAATCCTAAAATATTGCCTTCTCGAACTATCCCTCCCAAATGTATCAAGTAACTCGACACACTACTCGTCTATGGTCTCAAAATGTTGTAAATGCCAAGTTCTAAAGTTTATAATACCATCGGCACACTCAATATATGGTGGAATTGAGTAATATGGGGAAAATGAAAGGTTAAACCTCACCAATGAAATCAAGGGGTATAGTGTGCTCGGCTAAAGTCTATTCTAGTTTGGTAAAGAAATACATGTAAAAAAAATTCAAAATGGCATGATTTTTCAAAATAAACTAGAAAAACGAGCAAATAAACTTCAAGTTATAATTCTACTCCCCCCTCCCACGTGAAATGTACAAAGTCCATTTTGTACGCAAAAATTTAATAATAAAGAAGAGAAAAGTAGAATTCGAACGAGAACTCCCCTGAAATTTGCTTCAAAAATGGTAGAAGGATCACATTGAAAAGACGTGCCTTTATTTTTCCACCATGAGCAAACTTCAAATCCCTGAAATCACGACACTACCAACAAGCATAAATTTAAAAATAAAAAGGGAAAAAAATAGAAAAACCTAACTCACTTTCGTAGGAATCACGGTTGCATTTAGCGAATGAAACAAGACTTTTAAACCACTCGGTGTCCCGAGTAGACGAGTAAGTCTCGTGAAGGTTTACAGGGAACACACCCACAAAGTTCCTTTTAAACTAATACAAGGATATGGAATGCAAGTTTTTTGAAATTAAAATTTTTTTGGTACAGGAGAATAATACGCCGTACACTCATGAATTGAGTTACGCCATGAGTTTACGCCGTAAGTAATAAGACCTTACAAAATTGTAGATGTCTGAGGATGGTTACGGCGTAACCATTGTTGGAAACGCTCCTAAACATTATTATCAGGTGTTAGTCATTTATATGTAGGGCACATTTATGGCTTTTATGTTAGTAATTAAGGCTAGGCTTATGTAGAAATCCCATGAGCCTATGCAAAGGCCCAAAAGGCCAAGGAAGGGACTAGATGTGTTGCCCTAGCTCCCTTCCCCTATAAATATCTTGTTAGCTCTCATTTGAGAGGTGTTTTTCACCTTATCAATATTACGCATAACATTTCCATATTCATACGTGTGATTTGTGTTCAACCATCTATCTACATCTCATTTCTATCATCTACATACTTGTGTTAACTTATGGTGACCTAACAGTGGTATCAATCGCCATTTAGTTGGGTGAAACACTATTGTTTTTGAAGTTTTTGGTCGTACGCGTAAGTTTATCATGTTACACATTTTTCTCTTGCATAAAGCTTTGATTTTTTCACTTGTAAACTCAAGATTCTTATGGGTTAAGGTTTATTTAGTGTTAAAGTTTCTGTTTTTTGCAAAAAGTTTCAAACTTTACGTGTTTTAGATAGTTTTTGAACTTGTTTTTATTTCGTGTACACATTTTACGCATAAGCCTAAAATTCATCTTAGTATCAAGTTTTAAACTTTATTGTTATTTTGGTGATTTGAAGCTTTTCCATCATTAAAAACAAGTTTCCAAAAAGTTTTAGTGCTTAAAAATAAGTTTGGTGAATTTTGTCAAAGTTACGCATAAGGAAACCCTACTTTTACGCCTAAGCCTCTACGCCTAAGTCAGCAGTTACGCCTAACAGTTTTACGCGTAAGGAATTTTCTTCAAAGATCTTCAAAGCTATTGGTAACTCAGTGATTTCCTTGCTTGAATAATCCTAAAAACACTTCGACCTGTGGATATCTTTTACACTTGGACAAGTGTAAAGGATTTTGGGTAAAACCCTAAGTCTACGCCTAAGCATAAAAGCTTACGAGTAACATCTTAAGCCTAAGTTAAATCTTATGCCTAAGGTTTCTTACTTCTAAGCATTTAGTTTACGCCTAAGCTTACGTTTAACCTAAAGCTTACGTGTAAGAAAGATTTACGCCTAAGCCTCTTGTTTACGCGTAACTGGACTTTATGCGTAACATCATGAGTTTACGCCTAAGCTTGTTTACGCCTAAAATACTTCATCAACAACATCAAGTTTCATTCGACTACAAAGATCCATCACTTACACAAGTTTCGAGATGTCTCAACCACCATACTCCAACTACTTTCTTCATGAATATCCTCAACAACAACAACAACTACAACAATATCCTCCACAACAACAGTTTCAACAACCACAACAAGTTGGAATATACTTTCCTCAATTTGCACAACCTCTTCCACAACAAATCCCTCAATCAAACCCTTGTCAACAATATTAGTATGCTAACTACTTCCAATATCAGTTTCCAGCAAAGTATGCTATGAATATCACAACACAAAAGGAACCCACTTGGTTTGCAAAGATGTGTGAAGCTATAAGTAGCCAACAATCCATTCATGAAGCTGGATCCCTTGATAGACCTCCAATGCTCACTCCCGGAAACTATGATCAATGGGTGATGCGGTTCTTTAGGTTCTGTGATCTCAAGAAACCACATGGTAAGTTTTTGAAGAAGGTCATCCTTGAAGGTCCTTTTCAAATGCCTACTACAACAGTGCCCGGAGATCCAACTACCACTCCACCAAGAAATGATGTTACTTCCACTCTCAGAATATATCAACTCACTGCTGAACAACTACTTCACTTGGAAGCAGATGAAATTGCAATGCAATATATCCTTTTGGGTCTACCCAATCTGATTCTTCACAGTGTTGATGCTCAGAAAACTGCTAAAGCAATGTGGGATCACATCCATCTTCTAATGGAAGGCACATAACTCAATCAAGAAGACATGAAATCAAAACTTTACTTATCATATGAGAATTTCATGATTGAACAACGAGAATCATTAGAGTCATACTATAATCGGTTTACAGACATCATCAATGACTTGGACAAACACAACATCATTATGCCAAGGATTGCAATCAACACAAAGTTCCTAAGTTGTCTTGGTTCTGATTGGGAAAAGTATGTTACATTCATCCATCAAGCTAAAAACCTTCACCAAGCAAAATACGGATTGTTGTATGACTACTTGAAGTACCATAAAAAAGAAGTAGACAAACATAGAGGTCTTTGTGGAGTAACTACAACTTTACAGGATAATCAAACTCTTGCTCTATTTACTCAAGCTTGTTATCCTCAATTTCCAAATCTACCAACTGTCTTCACAAATCCACCACAACCAGCCCAGAGTATACCATATGATCCTTCACGTCAATCACAAAAAACTCAACTGGTTCCTTACAACAACAACACTGATTCAGCACTCTACAGTGAGACACCAAATGAGGATGCAGAAGCCTTTGATACATTGAATCAAGGATTTTCGTTAATTGCTAGAGCCTTCGGGAGATTTGCTAACAAATCCAACAATCGTATTCGTACCTCATCTAACACAAGGAATCAAGCATTTGTTAACAATGGAAGGGTTGAGGTTCAGAACCGAGGAAATGGTCGTTAGATGGGTAGTGGTCAAGGATTTAATGCTAATGGAAGGAATAACATGGGTGCTCCACAGCAACGGGTTCAAATGGTTGATCAGGGAAATGTTCAGACTGGGATTAATGGTCTCCGATGCTACAATTGCAATGAAAAGGGTCATTTGGCGAATGCTTGCCCAAATCCGAGAACAAGAGGCAGCACTTATTACAAGGAGGCTTTACTCTTGGCTCTCAAGGATGAAGCTTGTGTAACACTTACCAACAAGGAACGGAGCTTCATGGCTAATGCAGATTCTGATGATGACATGGAGGACTTGCAAGCTAATGCAGTTGTTATGTTGATGGCCAACATGCAAGAGCTCCACATGAGTGACACAGGCCCAATGTATGACACTGATGGCTTGTCTCAGGTACTGGATCCTAACATGTATTATACATGATCTGATATCTCCACCTGCATTTGCATCTGACGAGGCACAAAGTGTTCAACATGAGCCTTCTACATCTCATCACGAAGAAAATCAAATGGATCCCATAGTTACATTTGACGATCAATATGACCTTACGGTACCATTGATAATCAAGTTGACCCCGTGATTACATTTGAGGATCAAAATGATGAATATATTGAGACTCAAGTTGAACAAAATGAGCCTTTGTCTAATCCAGATCCAAAGCTCATGACCTTATTTCAGACCACCCAATCTCAATTGGAGAAGTGCAATGAGATTAATAAGAATCTTCATGATAAAGTTGCACTATTGACTAAGGATATTGAATGCTATAAGTTACAACTCAATAATTTTGAAACTAAAGAGAAACGTGAATATAGTTTTGAAGTCGCTTTTGCTAAGTCGTACCAAAATGAAAAATCTTTAGAAATACATATACGTGATCTAGTTGCATCCAAGAATGAATTGTTTTCTCAAATAGAACAACAAAAATTTGATCATCAAAAACAAGTTAACACTCTCACTTCGAAAAATCAAAAAGCCAAGTCTGAGTTGTTATCGTGTCAAAAAGAGTTTTCTGAGTATAAAAAACATTCAAGGAGACGAATAGATTAGTGTCTTGATGAAATTGTCGACTTCGAAAACAAAATCAAAGAGTTTTGAAATGTTGTCTATAAACATAGTGAGTCAATCACAACAATTCAAAAGTTCACTTTTAAGCCAAATCCAGATGGATATGGGCCAATTCTTGCTGATTACAAACCACGTTTTTTACATAGAGCATTCAAGCCAAATCCTCAAGTGTATAGTGCAGAACATAGAATTAATGATTCCATTATGAGTGTTGTTGAATATAATCGTGAAGAGGAATTAGATGTAGAAGAAGAGAGTTGATTGAAAATGGAAAATTTTGAATATAACAAACCATTTGATTATTCAAAAGGTCGTCTTATAACTTTTTTAAACAACAAGATAATACAAATACACCTTGGGTTATCACAGCAGTCCCTGAGTCCTCTTCTAATGTTGGTCCCGTCCAACAAGTTGCACAAATAAATGGTCAATTACCTTCTTTGCGTAAAATCACACCATCACCCGAAAGATGTCAAATCCTTAAATATTTTGATACATTCATGTCTGACATCGATCTTCTGGAACACGAAATTGAACTTAATTCGGAAATAAAAGTTGAAACTTTTCAATCGCCTTATGCGCAAAAACAAAGAGATATTTTTCAAAAGCAACTTTTACCCCATGTTCGAAATCTTCGTATGTGTGAAAAATATTGGGAAGGGGATCTTCAGAAGGAGATTGGGCACTTGAAAACAATTTTCAATGCAACAGAGGCATGGACTTTGAAAACTAAAAAGAAAAGCAAAATTTTTCGAAACCATGTCAATCGACTCTTGGAAGATGTTATCTATGCTGGTACCATATCACTTATTTTGTATCATTCTGCTACTCTGTTTCTGAGAATTTTGCTGATAATTTTGTTGATATTGTTGATAATGTTGAGATTGTTGATAATGTGTCTCAAATCAATTCTTTGAAGGCTAAAAACGAGCGTTTGTTAAATGAACTTTCAATTGTAAAACATCGTCTTCAATGGTGTCAAAAAGATTGTAATGATCGAGAACTTGCTTTGCAAAACAAAATCAAACAGTCGAGTGCTCAAACCTTTGAACCAAAACTCGAACGACTGGATGAGGAAAATGTGTCTTTAAAGTGTCAAATTTTCAAATATGAACAAGAAATTGCCAAAGTCAAAACAGAATATGGTGTCATATTTAATTTGCTCAAAAAGACTCGTGCTAAAGCGTCACAAGAACTTGATAATCATCTTGCATACACTAAAGAGGTCTTAAACGTTAATGGAAACATTCACTCTGAAAACCAAGATTTGTTACACACTATCATAGAGTTGAAAGAGGAGTTGGTGAAACTTAGGAAAGATAAGTCTAGTAACACAAATGTCCTTGCACCTGGAATGTTTAAAATTGACACTAGGATGCCTAATGACAAACCACAAGATACTAATGTGCTTCCTTCCACTTCTACAGGAGTAGTTGCCTCTAATCCTAGCATTAGCACTTCACAGCTTAAGAACACAAATAGGAAGAATAGGAAGTTGCAACGTAAGAGAAGATCAGTAAAGACCCCTGAAGTAGAAGAACACACTAGGACTTTGAATAAAACACATGTTGCACCTACTTTAGACATTACGTTAGAGAAATGTAATAGACAAAGTGATGTAATGAATGTTGAATCTTTAAGTACTTTGAATGTTTTGTTTGAAGCATCTTGTATTGGTTGTCGTAAAAGCATATTTTCTGGTTGTCATGATAAATGTGTTGCTAAATCTATCTTATCTCGTAAGTGGAAACATAGAAATCGAATTACCTCTAGGCCCACTAATGCTTCTAAGTCAATACTAGGTAAACCGCCTTCTAGTGTTTCTGCAGTTATCATTGATGTACCCATAGAACCCACTTCACCTCCTAGGAAGAGAATATCACCTAGTTCATTCACTAAGACCAAAGCACAAAGTAGTTGGACTTGGCAGAGATGGTTACAAAATACACCTTGATTTAAATGGATTCATAAAATCATAGACATGTGTGTTTCAACTATAACTGTAACGGAACCCTCTAACTCTTCGGGTTCCACTTCTACTTCTATTCCACCTGTGTCGTCTTGTGTAATTCAGGTGATACAGATCATCCAAGGTTTAGTTATTCAAAAGATCACTTATGCTCAGCTTGTGAACAGGGGAAAAGCACTCGTGCTCATTTTCCTTCAAAGGTGGAAAATAGCTCTCAACATGTTCTTCATCTTCTTCACATGGATTTGTGTAGCCCGATGCGTGTGCAGACGATTAATGGAAAACGCTACATTCTCGTAATCGTTGATGACTACTCCAGATGGACTTGGGTTTATTTTCTTCGAAGTAAAGATCAAGCTCCACAAATGATCATTACCTTTCTCACTAAAATTCAAGTTCAGCTTCGTAACACGGTTAGACAAGTCAGAACAGATAGAGGAACTGAATTTGTGAACCAAACTCTTCAAGAATACTATGAGAAAGTGGGAATAAAGCATCAGACATTCATTGCACGGACACCATAACAAAATGGAGTTGTCGAAAGACGAAACCGTACGTTAGTGGAAGCTGCAAGAACGATGTTGATAAACACAAAACTTCCAGATTACTTATGGGCAGGAGCCGTGTCAACTGCATGCTACACTCAGAACCATTCTATGATAACCAAATGCCACAACAAAACACCTTATGAGCTTATCCATAACAGAAAACCAAATCTAAAACACTTGCACGTATTTGGTGCTCTATGCTACCCAAACAATGATCGTGATGACTTTGGAAAGCTCAAGGCCAAAGCTGACATTGGAGTCTTCGTTGGATACTGTGACAACTCAAAGGGATACCGGATCTGGAATCATCTTACAAAGGAAATTATGGAAACCATTCACGCAAATTTTGATGAATTTACATAAATGGCTTATGAGCAAAACAGCTTGGAACCCGGACATAACCGTCTCAACTTCCCCCAATCATTAGCTGATCAATCATTTCAACTCACTCTTCGTCAGATGGAAACGTTGTTTGCTCCATTGTTTAGTGACGATCTTGATCAACGTGTTCCAGATGTATCAAATGTTTCCGTTGCTCAACCTAATACTAATCCTTTATCTGATACACCTGAAACAACAACAACTGTTGTTGATGCACCTCCGATTGAATCTCCAACAACAGCCAAACAAACCGCTTCTAATGACAATGACCAAGCTGATGATATTCTTAATCAAGATGTACCTGCACCCGCGGATTATGATGGAAATGCATTCTTTAACCCTTTCGCTACTCAAACTGCAAATTCAGATGTTGCTGAATCTTCTACCAGCCATCTGAATCCACCAAATCTGCATAATGTATACCAACATCAACCCTCCACACACCGATGGACTAAAGACCATCCTCTTGTTAACATCATTGGCAACCCGAACCAACCAGTCGTAACTAGACAACGCCTTCAGATTGACGGAGAACATTGCATTTATGCACTCACCGTTTGTGAAACTGAACCCAAAAACATTAAAGATGCAATGAATCACGACAACTGGATCGAATCCATGCAAGAAGAGCTGAACCAATTTAAACGTTTAGAAGTATGGGAATTGGTTGAAATACCAACAGGGGTCTACTTCATTGGTCTCAAATAGATTTGGAAGAATAAATTAGATGTTGAATGTACGGTTATCCGAAACAAGTCACGTATGGTGGCTAAAGGTTATAGACAGGAAGAGGGTATTGACTTCGAAGAATCATTTGTACCGGTAGCTAGACTTGAGGCTGTACGGAGTTTTCTGGAATTTGCGGCTCACATGAACATTATTGTCTATCATATGTATGTCAAAACTGCTTTTCTGAGTGGTAAAATGAAGGAAACAGTATATGTTTGTCAGCCAGAAGGATTTGTTGATCAAGAGTTCCCTAATAACATGTACACACTGAACAAGGCTCTCTACGGTCTCAAACAAGCCCCTCGGGCGTGGTATGATAAGTTGTCATCCTTTCTCCTTGCTAATCATTTTATCAAAGGATTGGTCAACCCAACACTGTTTATTCAATATCATGTGGCACACATTTTAATTGTTTAGATTTATGTGGATGACATCATTTTTGGTTCAACCCACAAAAAGTACTCAAACGCTTTTTCACATCTAATGAAGACAAATTTTGAAATGTCAATGATGGGTGAACTTATGTTCTTCCTACGACTGCAAGTTCATCAATCACCCCGTGGTATTTTCTTAAGTCAGTCCAAATATGCTCTTGAGATATTGAATAAACATGGAATGCAAAGTTGTGACACCTATGCAACACCAATGGCACATACCAACAAACTGGATGCTGATTTACATGGGAAATTGGTTGACCCTACCAAATACCGAAGTATTATTGGGTCTCTCATGTATCTAACAGCCAGTAGACCTGACATTGTATTTTCTGTATATCTTTGCTCCCGTTATCAGTCAAGGTCAACTGAAAGACGCCTCTCTGAGGCTAAAAGAATCATCCGATACGTCAAGAGAACCATTAACTTGGGGATTTGGTATCCGAAGGATTATGGTTTCGAACTAATAGCTTTTTCAGACGCTGACCATGCAGGATGCTTATATTCACGGAAAAGTACTTCAGGAGGTTTACAATTCCTTGGTGATAAATTGGTGTCATGGCAATCGAAGAAACAGGATTGTACATCGCTGTCATCAACTGAAGCTGAATATGTAGCCATGTCTGCGTGTTGTGATCAAGTCATTTGGATGAGAACACAACTCAAAGATTATGGTTATGTATTTGACAGAATTTTGGTGTACTGCGACAACAGAAGTGCTATTGCGATCTCGTGCAACATTGTTCAACACTCAAAGTCAAAGCACATCGATCTTCGATATCATTTTATCAAATAGCGTGTGGAAAAGGGTACAGTTGAATTATACTTTGTAGGTACAGAACACCAATTGGCGGATCTTCTCACTAAAGCCTTGCCTCCCGCAAGATTTACTGATTTGATTCACCGTATTGGTACGAGGTGTTTGACTCTAGAAGAACTGGACGAACTTTTAAAACATTCTTGAAAAGTCAAACACCAAAACCTCTTTTGTAAATATTTTTCAAAATCAAAACACAAAAATATAAAATCTTATAAAATCCAAAAATATTATTCTTTTCTAAATTCTATCTGAAAAACAAACATCGCAAGTACAAAACTTCCATCAACACAGTGTTCCATCAAATATTTCACCATTTTTTCCGAACAAGTGTTGAGGGGGAGAAAGTAAATATTTTTCAGTTTCATAAAACCTTGTACTTGCATGTTACCAAAAATACGTTGTTTCTTCTAAATGGTGGATATTTATCTTGTTATATACCCTCCTCAGACTCAAATGTTTACAAATTTCACTATTTCAAAAGTCGAGGGGGAGTATCGTTAAGTTTCTTGCCTAAAATGGTTTTTTTGTCTAACCAAAATGGAAGTTAATGGGTCTTGGTTGAAAATGTTTGAGGTTGAGGGACTGATTTTGTCATTTTTGAAAAGTAATTTTAAACAAAAACTACAATCTACCTCATTCAATGCATTTACTCTAAGCATTTATTTCAAAACTTCCAAGATCCAACGGCTCCTAATCAATCTTCAAATCCGTTCACTCAAATCAAAATCTGTAAGTGCTAAAAGTTTTTGATCATGATTTTAAGCTAAGGTTTTGAAAATCTTTGAAATCTAACGGTTAAATCTTCCAAAATTTTGATGCTAAGTTTACGCGTATCCGTAGGATTGGGAGATTACGCCTAAGGGTGTTTGTGATGTAATGGGTTGGATTAAAACCTTTCTAAACTTGTTTTGAACCTTTTACAATCTTTCGATCTTACCCAGAAACATCAATTGACCGTTTTTAAAAATTAGGGTTTATGTTCATAATTGGGGTTTTTCGTGTTATTGAGTTCTGCTATGATTAGATGTGTTGGATAGTGTTAGAATATGATTACAAACATAAATTGTGCCTTCAATCTTACCCAGAAACAACAAAAAGTAAGAATCAAGGTTTTAGGGTTCTTAGGTTCGCATAATTTGAATCCTTTGATTTTGTGGGTTATTTGTGTTAAAATTTGTTCTAATCTACTCATTAGACATCTAGGAGTGTGCAAAAAACAATCTTGATTGATTTCCATGGTTTAATCTGTTATGCGTAAGATTCTAGGGTTTAGGGTTTTAGAACCTTTATGCCTAACTGTTCTTGGCTTAACTGATGTGACTGTGTGCTTGTTATGTGCTTCTGATAGTGTTAGGATTACTTTGTAATCAAGTTTTCTTGTTTGTGAAATCTCCGGTTGATTACTCGTAAAATTCAGACAAAAGGTGTTCATGATTTACGCATAAGGAAAACCTTTATGCGTAATGGTTACACATAAGAGTAATCTTACGCGTAACTCTTACTCATAAAGGGTCTACAGTGGGACTACGTGTATCCTGGAAGGATATGCGTAAACTAGGATGTTTACGCCTAAGCTTTACTCTTACGAGTAAAACTTACGCGTAACATTTTTTGCTAAAGCTTACGTGTAAGCACATAAGCCTATGGACTCATTTTACGCGTAGGAATATCTTACGCCTAAGACTTGCCCTTACGCTTAAGCTTACGCATACGCCTAAGCTCCTCTTTTACGCATAAATTCAAATGTTTACGCTTAAGCCAACTATCCACCTTGTTTTTGAACTGTTACGCGTAGATTTGCTTGTAAATTGTTACACTTAAGTCACAAAACCAAATGTTACTCATAAGCTCTCAAAAGTTAAAATGTTGTGTGTTTAAGTGAAATTTGGACATTAAAACTTCAAAATTAACATATTCACGTAACTTATCACTTCAACTTCATACAATTGGACTAAAAGTGACTTTGGGCTCGTAACATTCATAAACATGATAACTTCAAACAAGTAATTAGACAATAAATCAAACTAAGACTAACACAATGTGTTTCAATATGTTGGTTCTTTTGTCTAAATATCTTTCAGATCACGAAATGGCTGTCAATCAAGAGAACCTCAATGCCCCAAATATGCTCACAATGGTTGATATCTTCCCTGCCGGTGTGACAAAATCATCGGAAGAACAATCTCCGCGTCGACTTCAACAATTTCACGTGCTCTGAATCTTCATGCAAAGTTGTTGTTGACATTCTCAAGAATCATCCATTCAATCCAACACAGCCACTGTACCCAATATCTACATTCATCAGTTTTGGCATACTATGGACAAAATTGACGGACAAGATGCGATTAAAGTGACCCTTGGCACTAAGGAAGTCACGGTCACTGTGGCGGATCTTCGTGTCATTCTTCTTCTTCCGGTCATTCCTTCTACTGAATACGTTCCGATTCCAAATGAAGAGGAAGTATTGGATTTCTTTATTAACATTGGATACGACGAAGCTTCTGGCATCATCTAGAAGCATTCCAGAGTCGATCTAAAAAATATTCCACAACCCTGGAGGACCATCTATCTCATGATCGCCAAATCAGTCTCAGGCAGAGATAGTGGTCATGAACACCCGAAGCTCATGCATCTTCAAACCTTCTGGGGGATGGTTCATATGAACCACATTGATTATGCTAGTTTGATCTGGGAAGACATGATGCAACACTACAAGAATCCTGGTACCAAGATTCCCTTCATCGGATACACCAAGTTGCTAATCCATAATCTTCTCGGGAAGCACCAGGATATCCCTATGAGACTGAATGATCCCGACATGCACTCTGTGCTGAATGAGCCTACCTTAAACTCTGTTAGGTTCAAAGACACAACAACTAGAAAACAAGGTACGGAACTCCCTGCTTGCTTGATTACTAATGCAATCAAGTATCTTCCGACCTATAAACGATACAAGGAAGCTGTGCTTGCGGGAAAATTTGGCTTAATGGATGAGAAGACGACTCCAGCGGTTACTACAAGGGCTAAGAGAGCTGGAAGCACTGGAAGCACAACAAAATACAAGAAAAGGAATCCAAGCAGAAAGAGGAAAGTCCCAGCCAAAATCGTTCATCCTAAAGCAGAACCGGAACCACTTCAACAAGATGACGATTCTGAAACTGAGTCGGATGACCTTACTGTCTACTCCGAAGTACATACAGATGACACATCCATCAAGAAGACAGAGGACAAACCTGCTAGTCCTTCATCTGACAAAGGGAATAAACCTCTCGATGTAGAAGAAGAAGAAGAGTCTGATTGGGAGTATGATCCTAATGCTGTAGAGAAACAACTTCAGAAAACTCTGAAGCAACAAAGAATGGAAAAAGCTGCTGAAGAGTTTGCACTTCAAAAAATAAAAGGACCTGGAGGTTCCAGCGGGGGTGTTTTTTCTACCTCCGTTCCTGATTCGGTTAATCAACCCGGTAAAGGAACCGATGCCACCACCAAGGAACCTACAGAGGAAAAGCAGCAAGAGGATGAGGAAATGTTCGATCATGGAGATAACGAAGATACTAATGAGAGAATCACAAAGAAAGATGTTCTGGAAGCGGAAAAGGAGAGGGCTGCAGACGAAGCTGCTAAGAAGGCTGAAGAGGAACGCATAAGAATGGAAATAGATAACTATATTCTGGACAAACCTGAACACAAACCTGAGCAATCTTCAGAACCACCCCTTGACCCCTCCAAACCGAATCATCCTCTCACTCATCACCACCACCATCCAAAGAAACAACAACAAAACCATCTACCAAATCAATCAAGAAGAAAGCTGATACTTGGGCATCTCGCACCAAAGCCAAGATCCATAAAGCATTGCTACAATCTAGAAAACGCAAACAAAGTCTTCAGGAACAAATATTGAACATGATGGCTGACAAGGTCATCGAGCTTTCTCAGCAAATGGACCAGTTCGAGGGAGAAAGAGAACAGATCAAGGCATTTCTCACCAGAGATGTTCAAGGAGAAATGAACGAACAAATTCATAACTACACTCATCACTTTCTTCTCAACATGGTTCCTGGTGTCACAATAGATATGTTAAAGAATCAGTTCTACCCAACACTCAAGACACTAGTCAAGCAGGTGATTACAACAACACCGGTGGTCATGCAAACCCGACCAGTACAGCCTTCAGTCGTTAGTGAAGATGATCTGATCTCACAACTGGTACTTCAGATGTCACCACGGGTTTCATCTTTCACACATGATGAATCGAAGCTGTATGACGCACTTCTTGCACATCAACTGAAGCAATCATGCAAGGAAGTTGCTGGTTGGGACAAGCGACCAAGACATGATGATGACAAGGATCAAGACCCGAATGCTAAACGTCAAAATAAAACCGACGGGTCGTCATCATCCATGCCACCACCACCTCCTAAGACCACCACTACACCCACAAGACAAGCTTCTCAACGACCTTCCTCATCTTAGAAACCTTGGGATGCAGATTCTCCACCACCACTGAATAAAACCGGTGATCACTTCATTTATACCGGTGGTGAGGATCAAGACATTCCTGAGCCCCAGCAACAACCATCACCTTGACCATCACCGCAACCAGAATCATCCTCAAGAACCAAGAAGAAGAAACAAGGTTCTGTCGTCTCATGGTTGAATGAAGACGACACCGAGGAGTATGAATGGTTTAGCTAGTTGGTTGATGCTACACCCAGACTACCTGAAGGTCAAGAACCGGTAGATGGTCGAACAATGGAGCAGGTGAAGATTATCCAAGATGAGTTCAAAGTGATAAAGATGATGAAATGGGAGCTACGCAGGATAAAGAACGACGCATTCAACTTATTGAAAGACAGAGCCTGCAGCGCAGTTGAGGTCGAATACCATTTGGAAAACATTGCCCGTGCAATGTCCAACAACATCGACTGGCTAAATCCCGAATCGAACATCGACTTTACAAGAAAGGATAACACTCCCTACTACACTGATTGGACAAAGCCTCTACCAACAATTGGCCGGACCGAGCAATCGAAGATTCCTTACCGTTTCTACTTCAACAACGACCTAGAGTTTCTTCAACACGGCAATAGTGTAAGCAAGAAGTATGCTACCTCACTTACCTTCAACATTCCAGCTGCAGTTTTCTCCGATAATATTGACATTGAAGAAGATGCCACCAAACTGTACGTTGACAAGGTGGTGGAGTACGATATCGATGCTAAATACGGCATTCATCATTGGCCATCAAGGAGGAGATTGTACTACATAAGCTGCCAAGTACAAAGGTCAAACAAGGAGGTAAAGAATGAGAAGAGAATAGTTGTTGTAATGGGAGTTACACTGGAAACAAAGTGGGGCTATTCATTCTTATCCAAGATCAAAGTCAAATGACAAGATGAACAGGAATATGATTTCACTGAGGTCGATTTCTCGAGATTGTAACTCAACGACATCGAAGACATGTATCTCACAAAGGTACAAGGAAGGATGCGACAATTCTCAACAGAGATTCAACTTCAGTTCATCACTGCCCTGTTGATCTTCATTCGCAGCAAAGTCACTAAAGAACGTGTTGAAGATCTACAACTTGGGGTCGAATCTTACCAAAAGCAGATTAATCTTACAAAACCGCTGATGCACTTTCCCGAACTCAATCAACATGCTCAGTACACTATCATGCATAAACCGAAGTTTGGAGTCGTCTACCGCAGTGAAAATCATCACACATGTTTCATGGCATTTGACGAGATCCATAAGTTCTGTGATGCAACTTTGAAGATGGTTCGAGACGGGTTAGCTTATCGGTTAAAGGATTTTAAAGCTGGCATTGGTTCGAAGAAGAGATGGAATTCTGAAGAACGCAAGGAAGCTCACAGGTTTACTACCAGACTGGATGAAAGGTTGTTCCACCGGGATCAGATGAGAAGGTTGGAGAGCTATGTAGGAGGATGACAAAGTTTCTCTATCTTAACATTTCAACGTGAAGATAAAGTCCCGGGTCGTGTGTAATCGTTGGGTACTCTTTAAACACTCTTGATTGTATTTTGATATTTGATTCATTTATTCATGATGGTTTGTACATAAATAGCAGTGTACAACCCGATCTTGTAATGAAAGGGCCCTGTGGTACGCTTCATTGCCATAATCCTTATAAAAGGAGTGAAAGCTTCTTACTTTTGAGTAAAATTTATCAAACCATCAACATTTTTCAAAATTTTGCTCAAAAGAACAAGTACTCTCTCTCGTGTTTTCTAAACCTCAAAAGTTAATATCACTTGTTGAAGGGGAGTATTTGCAAAAAAAAATTTCTAACAATGTTTTTTGTGGAAATCTTCCTGTAAAACTCGAAACGGTCATATTCGATATCAAAAATTCATCAAAAATAACATTAATATGCCATTTTTTAGGGGGAGAGAAAATAATTGTGTGATACAAATATGTTGGATTGTGATTGAATCTAAGTGTGCATAGACTTAACCATTCAATTGACGAGCTCTAAAATGTCGTAAATCAAAAAGATTTGTCCGGGACGGGTAATAATTTCAAACTAGTTCGCTAGTGATGTAAACGTGTCTCACAAAGGACTAGTCTTAGTAGAATGTACCATCCGAGAAACTCTTGGTAGACATGAACCTTGACGGGTCTAACCTCCTCACCAAGGAGTGTTTACAACTTCAAGCTGACCTAGTCAGTTATGTAACCGTGTCTCGCGGGGAATTGTCTATCTCGAGTCGATCAATTCAAATGTGCGCGCTCTACCCTCATTGTGCAGATTTCAGTCAAAACTCATAAGCACATGTGGAGGGGGAGTATTTCTGAAATACAAAACTCTCGAAGTGTTACAAACATGTTTTCATTCATAAACACTTTGAGAGATTTTCATGAAAATGGTTTTATGGCAACATATGATAGTCATGGAGTTATAAGGTGACTAAGTTTAAGGATAAACGTCCTATGATCCGCCAGAGCCGGAGGGATCTACCCAAGGACATCACCAATAGTTAGTATTTAGAAGTCCTTAGGTATGATGGAAAAAGGAGAAAATGAGAATCGGAGAAAGAAAGAGCTGAAGAATTAAAAAGAAAAGTAAAGAAAAGGGTGAAAAGAAATAGCCCTCCAAATTATTCAACTTAGGGCAGACACCAGGTTCAATTCATATGCTACTGGTTGTCACAAGATGACACCGGTATTGAAGACAAAGTCTTCATGGACCCAGTGACGCAATGCACTAAACCTTCTTAACCACTCAAGTTCTCTTAATAGAGCTTGTTTCATTCTCACTGGGAACCCTACGTAATCTATCGGCTCTCTCTTAGAGATTGTTGGTATTGAAGAAGGAGACCCTCTCCCTAGTCTCCGCTTAGGAAAACCAAAGCGCACTATTGAGTCTAGAGCCACGAGATTCATCAAAAGATCTCTTAGGAACACTTGACTTTTCATCACTTGTCGTTCAACAAATAAGAACGCAAGTGAAACATTCTAGAGTCCTTCGCAGATCCTAGCAATTTGCCGAGAACATTTATGAGGGGATTCACAATTGTGATCCTCTGTGATTGAATGGAAACTCCTGCCATGGTCAACATCAAACAGCCCTGACAGCAGGTCACTTCGGTAATTCCTTGTGGGTTACGCCTAGTGTTCGCGGTGGTCTCAAACGGTCTACAGTTGTGGAGTGATACTTTGGTATACTCTAGCGACTCACAACGACAGAGTAATGATATTAAGTATGGGGACATCCCAATGACCATCCGCTTTAAGATTCGTCTAAAGCCACGCCAACAAATTGGGATATGCCTGTACAAAATATCCGAACTCTTACGTCGGGAACTTTATTGCTAACTGTCTACATGCAGGATTGGAGATCCAAAGTTCATGGGAGAAAATATCGTGCTGATTCTCCACATGCTCATACCAACAACAACACATATGAAGTTCTCACAAAAGGCAACTCAAAAGTCAAAATGATTCTTCATCAAAGCCAAAGAATCTACAAATTTTAAAGACTCGAGAACAACTTCACATCTGAAATCCAAAGTCAAAAGACGTGTGAGCATGGTGGAGAAAGACGTGGAGACACCTGAACGATGAAGCTGACCAATGGCAGACAACGACATACTATCACCACATCCACAAAAGAACAAAGAACAAAGAACACTACGACGTCAAAGCTGAAAATTTCAAAAGAAACAAGATCTTAAACAAGGGGAGATTTTTGGAACCTAAAGCATCTCTACTCACAAGAAAGAAGAATGCTAGAAGACGTCGAGCAACCGCTATTACATTATAACCATCACTTAGGGAGAGATTGTTGGAAACGCTCCTAAACAATATTATCAAGTGTTAGTCATTTATATGTAATAGGTTACATATTTATGGCTTTTATGTTAGTAATTAAGGCTATGCTTATGTAGAAAGCCCATGAGCCTATGCAAAGGCCCAAAGGCCAAGGAAGGGACTAGATGTGTTGCCCTAGCTCCCTTCCCCTATAAATACCTTGTTACCTCTCATTTGAGAGGTGTTGTTCACCTTATCAATATTACGCATAACATTTCCATATTCATACGTGTGATTTGTGTTCAACCATCTCTCTTCATCTCATTTCTATCATCTACATACAGCTGTCAAGTAACTCAGTTGTAACCTGTTTTTGCCCAAAATAACTAGATTCCATTCTATTGCATTTGTTAGAATTAAACTAATAATCATTATTTAAGCATAAAAGCAAATCATAAGAAAATAAATCAGTATCAATTCTTAATAGGTCAAAACGCTCCAATCATTAAACTAATAATCATTATTTAAGCCTTAGATGCCCCAATCATACGAATTTCCTTTGTAGAATAAGGAGAGGGGCGTAAGGATCCATTCATATTAAAGGTCATTCGGTCTTCCCATACTCCTAAAGAAATATGCTTTTCAAACACCTTAATACGGGCATGTGATGTTGCTAGAAGAGGTCTTCCTAGGATCATGTTATTATTTTGCTGTCCAACCATATCTGTAACCACAAAGTCGGCTGGGAAAAGAAATTTACCAATTTTAAGCATCACATTATCAATTGTCCCTAGGTACTTTTCTAGTCATATTTGTCATTTCAACCTTCATTGTTGTTTCCTTAAGGTTAATTACTTTTAACTGATTGAATAATGAAAATGACATCAAACTGACACCTGCTCCTAGATCAACTAAAGCAAACATATCAAAGTGACCAATAGTGAAAGGTAGCAAAAAGCTTTCCGGATTGGGCTCCTTTTTGGGCAGTTGACTAGGTATTCCTCCATCATGTCTATTTCCTTCATTTTCTGTAAATAATTGACTCCAAAAAATTCATTACTATAATTGGAAATAGGCTAATCCTCGTTTACCTCATCCTGTGTAAAGATGGCTTTGCACGCCCCTACCGCGGCTTCAGCTTTCTTTGCCTGGACATCTTTAGCAAGTTGCCCGATTTGAGTTCCTAGATTCTTAATGGCATCATCTTGATTACGCAAGTTCCGATCCGTGTCTTCTTTCAATTTGTTCATCCATTCTTGGAACTTATCATTCTTTTTAGAAGAATCTTCAATATATTTGTTGACGATTTCTTCAAGGCCAAGTCTCGGCTCCCCGTACGGAGGTCAGTTGTCAATTCTAGAATAATAACCTTGAGGCCTTACACGGTATTTTGCTCTATTACCGTTGTTCCCTTGAAAAGGTCTACCTTCACTATACTTAACCTCTTCAAATCTTTTATCATCTTTTTCTAATGGACAATCTTTAGCAAGGTGAGCTCCTTCACAAGTTTGGCATCCTACTTGAATAGCATGCACATTTTCCTTTAACTTTTTCATGTCCTTCCCAAGACTCCCATGCTTGTTAGTGATCACCGAAATACCATCCATGTTACTGTCCATACTTCTATTACTACCTCCATCATGCCATTTGTGTGAATGGTCTGCCATATCTTGGATAGCCTTAAGGGCTTGAATAATAGTCATCCCATGGATCAGTCCCTGGGAGTCAAGCATTTTCCTTGTGAGAATGTTTATACCCTTGTAGAAGATATTTGCCATTTGCTGCTTGTTGAAGTCATGGGTCGGGCACCTATAAAGGAGATCATTGTACCTACCTCATGCTTGGTACAATATCTCATCACAATCTTGCTTGAAGTTGTGGATCTCTTCTAGTTGTTTTGTCGTCTTAAAAGGAGGGCAATATCTTTGAATAAAAGCCCTCTTGAGGAGATCCCAAGTGTTGATTGTTCCTGTGTGCAACCTATCAATCCACCTCTTTGCTGCTCCAGTGAGTGTCAACGGAAACACTCGGAGCATAACCGCATCGTGAGAAACACCCGACGTGTTGAAAAGGCTCACGATAAACAAGACATTGTCGACATCTTTGGTCTTGCTTCCGGAAAAGGGGTCTTTTATTAACTCCTGCATAAACTAATTTTTTATCTCAAAATGTACATCTACTTCAATGAACGACCTAACAATACCTGGCCCTTGTTCCTCTCGCGTCAAAGCGAGGCATTCCTCGAGGGTAAGCGTATCAATGTCAACTTCACGCATGGTACCTGAAACTAATGAAAAAGAAACCATGAGATGAAAAACTTAAACAAAAATTTTTAAAACTCAAATAAAATCCTAAAATAGCTCCCCGGCAGCGACGCCAAAAACTTGATGCAGAATTTCTGATCAGGTTTTAATATTTATAATCTCGTCTACCTAAGGTCTATCTAATTCACTAAAGGGCAGTGTACTCGGTCGTGTGTAGTGTAGTAATCGGTAAAGGCGAGGTCGTCCAAAGAGCTATGAGTGCGGAACCTCATTTAAGTCTAATGTCACTTATTTTAAAGGGGTTTTTGAGTTTGATTAATAATAAACTAAATAAACAAAATGAAATGAAAGAAAATAAAATTTTTGAACAATCAATATAGAGAAATTTGCTAGCCTAATTACTAATCTTGTTACGCCATGATTAAATTCAGCATATGGTTACTTTACATAATCTATTATATCCATCATATAGTTTGTTATCATCTATCGAAGAATTATCATCACTATAATAAGAAAAATCATAATGTACCTCATTTGACGCTTGGGCCATAAGACATGTTTCGTCATTGGGGTTTTCCTCATCTTCCTCACCGTTGTCACTCCAATAACCGCCTACAAATGCCCTTTGGTTCTTGGTTCTTGTTGGCTTAGCACATTCTCCGATGAGATGATTTGATCTTCGCATCTAAACATTGTCTATCGCTTTTACCTTTCTTGTCATCCTGATTCTTTTGGAACGACTTCTTTTCATCCCCGGGTTGTCTTACAAATCTACCTCTTCTCCTAAAGAACTTTTTAAAATCTCTAACCGCTAAGGCATACTCTTCATCTTCACTATTGGAAGCCGAGCTCTCCTCATCACTAGACTCCTTAGCTTTTAAGGCTAAAGATCTTACTTTCTCTACTTTTCCTTTTACTATATCCAAGTCTTTCTTGATTATCATTTCATGAACTTTCAAGTTTCATATGAGTTCATCAAGTGATAATGTCGCCAAGTTTTTTAACTCTTCAATGGCGGTGACCTTTGCTCTTCATTTGGGATGTAAAGCCCTAAGAAACTTCCTAACATCAAGTGAAAATGTCGCCAGATTATTTTTAATTGGTTTAAAATCACCCTCGGTAATAACATGCCAAAGATCAATATCTTTTGATTTCACATATGTTTCGAATCTTGTTTTCCAATAGATAAAACTATTGGTTTCAAAAAATGGTGGTCTTTGCATAGATTGCCTTTTTTGGTATTTGTCGAAATCCATTGATCGATTCAAATTTTAAAATACAATATATTTTAAAATCTTGATTAACCTGACTCTAATACCAATTGTGGAAAACTAGAAGGGGGTTGAATAGTTTTACCGTTATTAATTCGTTACAAAACTTATTTTTTAAAAACTTTAATTCGAGTTTCAGTGAAATTAATTAATTGCAATATGAACAATATTGTAACAATTCTAAAGTAAATAACTAATAAATGTACAAGATATAAAAGTGATAGATGGAAAGATCAAACCGAGACACAAAGATTTATAGTGGTTCGGAAACGAAGCTCCTATTCGCCCTACTCCACTGCCCGAGTACCCAACTCGAGAGTTCTAAGCACTATGTCAACAAACTCACTTTAGGCGGAGAAAATTGTACAACGTTGCTTGTCACAATTTCCGATACTAAGCTAAATGTCGAGTACTAATCTAGCTAGTACCAATCTCACTCACGATCTAATTGATATTGTCACAAATCACTCAACCTAAAAGATCTACCCAATCTTCACACGATTAACTCGGTCTACACACAATTAACTCGGTCTGCATACGATCAACCAGATCTACACACTATTAACACAAGCTACACAAGATCTGGCTGATCTCTACAAGATCACAACGATCCACACAATCTAACTAAACAAGATGATGTATAACTTGATATATACCAATATACAACAAGTAAGCAACAAATGTTACGAGTGCACTATGCTAACTCTACAACACTTTGTATCTTCTCGATACGGTGTGTTCTTCTCTTGCACTAGTAGAGGAATGAAGGTGATCACTTGGTTTGATGATTGGATCACTCTTAAACAAAAACAAACTAACTAAATGATCAAAGAATCAATATTAGAAAGGGTGGATTTAGCTCAGAAGGTTCTGTATTAAAATTGGTGAGTTAGGAGTGAAATCTAATCCGCTATTTATAGGCAAGAAAAAACTTGCCGTTATAGACTGACGGTACCGTTAAACATCAGACGGTATTGTTAAATTTAACGGTACCATCCACTTTAGTGGTATCGTCCCAGACCAGAAAGCTCCAAATTTTGTTTTTGGTGGTGAATGTTTTTTGGGGATGTTTGGAGCTATTTTTTTTTGGGGGGGGGGGGGGGGAATAGCTGTTGAGATTTTTAAACTTATTTTTCCAAATAAAACATTTCTTTTTAATTCAAAAATAATTTGTAAAATGTATTTTTGAAAAAATATTTTGTCACATTAAAATTTTGAAGTTTAGAACATAAAATTTAATCCTTTGATCATTTGTCAAATTGTAACTTTGTTTGTTCTTAGCTAGAGTGATTTACGTCGAAACATAATATTACGACTAAAAGGTTGTTTACGTTAATTTTGACGTAAAGCGTTTTTACATTTTGTTATTAACAGAGATGTTGAAAAATAAAAATAATGTTTTTAGACATTATTTGTATTAACACATACCAACCACAGCTTCAGTAAAAAATGGGAGTTTGTGATGGGAGAAGATGGCATAGTGTTTGTGTGTCTCGAGAATGTTCCAACGCTATCAGTTGTACTTATCGAACCGGATTGAGCAAAAAACATGCCGGAGAAGCAGGGCCAAAAGACACGGGCCAAAATAAGCTCGAAAAAAAATGGGGAAAAGCCTGTTGTAAAACGGTATCGTTTTAACCTGTGTATTATATACATATATTAATTTTTGGCCGGCGATGTTAAGGTTGACTCATCGACGCACTCACGAGATTGTCTGCCCATTTTGATAATATATTAAGCTTCTTTGGCAAGTCTTATCCTCTAAAATTAAAAGTGTCAGTTTGTGCCAAAAAAAAAAAAAAAAAAAAAAAAAAAAAAAAAAAAACACTAATTTGGGTAAATTTGTAAAGGGCAAATAACCTATTTAAGCATCATACTTGTCACAAAAAGCAGTTTGACGTAGCGAATAAAAAAAATAGCCCTTTTGGCTACTAAACCCGACTAGTTTGTCCTTTATTGGTCATTTTACCTCCACCTCAACCGGTTAGTGCCACTTTGGCAGTTACTTGGCAACGTCATTGTCCACCTATTAAATATATTAACTTTTTTTTTTTTTTTTTTTTTTTTTCTCTTTCCGCTATACATATTCCACTTCATTGCAACAACCACATCTTTCCAGAAATTTATATACGAACGTTCAACACCCAAGGGTGAATGTATTAATTCAAAATTATCAAAAGCCAAGTATGTTTATTTTTTTCGTGGGTTTCAGCAGTTCGACAACAACAACAACATCAACTAATATCAGAAGTCGAGCGGGATGGGTGTTGAACGCAAAAACTCCAATTAGAAGAGGCTTGATTCAAATGAGAACAAATAAACCCTTGCAAACCTTCCTTATACTTCCCTTGATAAAACCCCTCAATCAATTTTGGAAAGCCTTTTATTTTGTGGAACCCTAATTTTTGATTATGTGAGAGATGTGTGTCGAAACTGTGAGAGAATCATCCTCGCATATAAAGAAACAGATGTAGAGCTTGGACTTCACTTTCTTGGCCTTGAATTCGTTGGAGGATATGTTGTAGGCTACAGAGGAGTGGTACTAACCAAGGATGCCAGTTGTGATGAAGGTTTTTTAATGGTTTTTTAAAGAATGATCTTCGAATGATCTTCAAATGCTTGATGAAGGTTTTTTTTCTTTCTCATATCGAAAGGAATGCATCTCTAACCTGTGATGAAGCTTTTTTAATGGTTCAAGCTGATCCAATTGGCATGCCAGTTGAATAAATATAATACAAACTAGTAAGTGGAATGAAGTGGAATATGTATAGTGGAAAGAGAGAAAAAAAAAAAAAAAAAAAAAAAAAAAAAAAGTTAATATATTAATAGGTGGAACAATGACGTGGCCAAGTAACTGCCAAAGTGGCACTAACCGGTTGAGGTGGAGGTAAAATGACCAATAAAGGACAAACTAGTCGGGTTTAATAGCCAAAAGGGCTATTTTTTTATTCGCTACGTCAAACTGCTTTTTGTGACAAGTATGATGCTTAAATAGGTTATTTGCCCATTTGTAAAAGAATAAAAGATTATGGCACATTTGCCTCTTTTTTTAAATAGGCGTGTATTGCCCATTTAAAAGTTAAATAGGCATTAGCGGACACATATTTTATAGCAATCGGAAAACATTATGATTGTTTTTAAAGAAAAACTTATAAATAAAATATATTTAATTTTTTAAAATATACTGTAAATTAGGTGTTACATTTGATGAATTCATTTCGTTGTTTTTGATCTTTTCTAAAAAAATTCGTATAATATGAGCTCGTTTAAGTTCGTGCAAGAGCCCGTTTAATCCGTGGCCCGTGCCCGCCCAGTTCGCCCAGTTTGCCACCTCGACCAAAACAAACTATGAGTTTTTACATTTGAAAGCTTAACGTGCAGATGGTTTCACAGGTGTTTAGCGATGTCGACATGATTTATTTGTACATGAAATCTTGATCATAAAGTGCTCACGTGATAGGGACCGGATGGCATGCCAGCAACCATGTGACAAATTATTGGACATATACATGAACGTACCACCCTCATCGTAGCGTAAAAAACGAATGTACATTTTTATATGTTTTTTTCTTTTAATGATGGACGAGGTAGTTCAGGGCCCTCAAGTTTGAAATTTTGCCTCATCTATAATAGTTTACACACCTTTTTGTTTATAAAGAAAGCTATTAGGTGAAAATATATTTTAAAATTTGACATTAGACATTATATAATGTGGGGGTCATGACAATCTTTAACTAAACCAACAACTAAAAAACTAACTAGAACCTCAACCATTATTTTATTGTTCATCGTCTATTCATCTCGTTCATTAAATTTAGCTTAATCATAGCTTTTTTATTATTACTGTGGAGTGGTATTGGTAAACAAATCGTATTTATGTTTATCATCTTAGCTCTTATATGTGTTGGATTTACTACGAAGATTCCATTGAGGAATTTTCATAAAAAGTGTATTGTATCTTACAAAATAGCGACATATTTTACATAACGCCAATCATGAGAGTCTTATTTTGTGTTTTCACCCAGGACCTCCGATAACTCGAGTACGACCCTCTTTTTTTTTTTTTTTTTTTTTTTTTTTTTTTATGTTTTATAATCTTCTGGTAACGAGGCTATAACATTATAAGTTTCTCTTACGAGTTTAACGCTATAGGTGTTAAAAATTATAGGTATGTGTATGGACGGAGTCGTAAACTTAAAATTACCATACATATTTCACTCTTGCATAACGAACAACAGTGTATTCGAAAAAAATATATTGAAGCACCATAATCTCGAAGTTAAATTCACAACGAATTTTATCGTTGATACAAATAATTTAGGGCATCTGGTATGACCGACCTTTTAAAGGTTTATACCATTATTACGTAATCAGTTTATAAACTTTTCATATTATAAACTTGTTATCACAATAAATAAATCTATTTTTAAATCTTTTCATGTCATAAATCATAATTAATACTTTTAAATGAGCTTATTATTTAGCCAAAGAGAAAATTAAAAGAAAATAAAAAATGTTTTAGACATCTTCAAAAATCTAAGCCTATTCATTCAATATAAGTTTAAAGTGAGTGATCACTATAATTTTAATTCTTTGACATCTTTATCATTTTATAGACTTTTTCACAAGAGAGTTGATTGATACACATTCATTTTTTATTTGGACATTTCAATGTTCAAACTGAAACAACATCGTATAGCAAATTTACAACTAATTATAACATAAAAGGGAAAATACTAGCTACAATTTATTGTAGCCAATTGGCTACAATTTTGTGATATATAATTTGGGTCTCTGATATTTTTTGTGAGTCCTGATTCTTTTCTGTGGGTCCCTAATTTATCGTTAGTGTATTTTTTATGAAGGATTGTAGCCAATTGGCTACAAAAATTGTAGCCAATCTATCCCCAACATAAAATGATGTGTGTGCAAAAAAGAGATAAGAATTTGCAAATCAGCTATCTTTTCATAAATAATCATGGATGCTTTTTAATGATTCTATTACAGAAACTGATGACAAAGTGAAGAAAGACTAATGATGACAATGATCAGGAAAAAGAGATGTTGATGGCTGGGCCGATTAGTGATACAGTAATAAATATATTCAGTGTCTGGCCCATGGGCTAAGTGTTTGTTTCTACATTGGGCTGATTTGGGTGTAGCCCAACACCTTTGCGATTTTGTTTCTTTTACAAGTGAGTCAAAACTTTATTAATTTTTTGCTGAAAAATTGAATAACACAAAGTCGATGATTAAGATTACACACGAGTTAATACAATTTGAGATGAAAAAAAATTCTAACCAATGGTCACAAAACAAATTAACTCGCTTAAATAACTTAATAGTGATACCGACATTGGTTAAAATTGAAGTGATTACTTTTAAAAATAGAGAAACATTGGGTGGTAAACTTGAAGTTTGCATCAATCTTAATAAACGCAGATTGAAAACTCTACAGGATCGATCATCTTTGATAATAGATCGAGGCATTAATGCAACTAGCAATGTGGTTTTACATACTGAAAACACAACTTCATTGCCGGACTTGTTCTAAATGCAAAATATATGTTATGTAAGGTTATTTAGGTACACTTGTCATGTTTGATCGTACAAAATGTTTTAAGCGTTGTGTTAGGAAAAACATACGACTACGAGAAACATGCCTTAAGATGATCATATCAAACATGAGCCTCAATTTTACTTTCTTGTTTACAAATTGCATAAGAGTTCATCTTAAACTCTTACATCTACCCATTTTGTTTGGTTATCTGTTTTTGTTAATGTTTAAGTTAATGGTCTTGCTACTATTTTTGCTACACACAACCAAATATGGTTTGAGTTTGTCTTTTTTGTATGATAAACCAATTTAACTTTTGCTTCAATTTTTTAAACCGTAAAAAAGTGGGCGAGTATTACAAGGTTGAGAGTCATAGAATGGTTAGGTAACACTTGACAAAAACGACAATTTTGACATCATAAACAAAGCCCCACCTCTCTACAGCTACTCCCTATATTATGGGAATAAAGACAAACATAAGATCTTTTAAGGTTGTTTGGACAAATTTTTTATGAATAAACACTTGTATTACAAAGGGGTGATCTAATATTGCACCCCATGAAATCCTTCCTTTGCACCCCATAGTAGGCCAATCATTGGCCCAATGATTGGTTTTTTTTTTTTTTTTTTTTTTTTTTTTTTTTTTTTTTTTGTGTTTGTGTATAATTTATATTTGTGTAATGTATATATATAGTGTTTTTATTTGTAGAGTATATATAGTGTGTATTTATTTGTGTAGTGTTTTTATATGTATAGTGTATTTAATTGTGTAGTGTTTTTATATGATATTTATTTTACGTTATGCTTTTTAATTGTGTGTTTGTTTCCATTTAATTAATCAATAACAATAAAACATTAAACAAGTAAAACAACAATGTTTTCAATATTACAACGAAATCTACTCTACATGAAGATTATTAATGTCATCTATAAGCTCATAGAGTATTCCACTCGGCTGACATACGTGATCAACTGGATTTCTTGCCAATTCCAGTGATGCCTCCAACGCCTTTATTTTTGCCTGCAACAAATTGTTTTCAGCCAATAGCATGTTGATCGTTGTATCTTTAGTTTCGCAGTTTGAGCACTGCGTTGAAGAAGAGGCTTCACCAAAGTACTTTTGTTGAAATATTTCCTTCCACATGAAGTATCGACACCCATAGTCTTTAGTCCCTGGCTGTTACATGACGAAACAATTATAAGAAATGTATTCTAAACAAACAAGTTATTGATATATTTACGCAAATAAGCAAACGTTTAATTATTTACCTTTGAGAAAGGACATGCATAATACTTCAGACCACAAGTATGGGGCTGGTGGGATGTTCTTTCAATTATTAATCCACGTTGACAACGACACAAGTAAGGATTTTGTTGTTGCATCTGGCCAAAAGAATTTGTATAATTATTCACAACATAAATTATTAATATGATGGTTCACAAAATTAGAAGCTTCGAATACATAAATAACCAATCTTGTTATAGATTAATAGTTGATACATGGTTCACAAAATTACAATATAACTAGAAACTAAGATCAATCACGCCCGATGCGTAGTCGCTCCAATGATGCTGCCATCTGTCCCACACGAGACTCTAACTCTGAAATACGTCTCCTCAATCCGTCAATCTCTCGCTCGTACTCGTCAACGCGAGACGGCTGTATCAAAAGATGAGGAAGAACCGGATGACGGTGTATAAAAGTGTCCTCATTTGCTATAAATCAGTAATCGTCTATACATGTTGTTTCATTTACAATATAAATCAGTAATCGTCTATACATGTTTTGTCATTTACAATATAAATCAGTAATCGTCTATACATGTTTTGTCATTTACAATATAAATCAATAACTGTTTTCTACGTACGTCTAAACATCCCCTGTCGTTGAGCAAACACATGTTCCCATGGCGCGGCCTCGGCATTTCTATAATGTCTCCATTGTGGGTGATTATACGGGAGTGGTGAGTCTTCATCAAGAACCGCAAGAACGAAGTGAGCACAATCGTTGTTCCCCACACGAAGAATCACAATCGGAGACAATATTTCTGCTGAATCGGGAGAACCTCTCAGCGGAAGACACAAAATAGATTGTGAATTGGTTATACATACAATAGGACGGTTAAGAGCTGTAGCAATAACCACTCCCATTTCTGGCATACTCATCCAATAACGCCGGGGTGCTGCACCGTTAAACCAATTCATCGAGTTACGTGTAGATGTAAATAAATTACCCCACAATTCCCTGTAATCTTCCTCGTGATTGTCTACCTCTTCCCTGGCAAGAGCTCGAATTCTGGGCCACATTTCTTCATGAAGGCCAAGACCTATGGCAACAGCTCGAATGGACGGCAAAGTGAGATAACATCTCACTTTTGCAACCTTCGAACTGAGCCTCAAAAAATTTCCGACTACGTTTTTTTTAAGTTTTAAAACTGATTAATAAAAAAAAAATAAAACTTGTAAAAAAGTTATATACTTTATTCAGTAAAAAAGAAATAAAAAAGTAAAAAAAACCTTACTTTTATAAAAGAAATAAAAGAGTAAAAGTAAAAAAAAAAAAGACTTGTATAAAAAAAAGTGACAAAAAAAATAAAGAGTAAAAGTTAAAAAAAAAAAAAAACAAAAAAAAAAAAAAAAAAACAAAAAACAAAAAACTTGTACAAAAAAAAAGATCAATATCTCAATGATTGGCACGGAAACTTTAACACCCCCTAAAATTTTTTTAGGGGGTGCAAGATTAGTAGGACCCTTTACAAAAGTTTAAGCTTTTATAACAGCTCAACTCCTAATATAACTTTTGTTTGGTATACAAGTCTATCAAACTTTTTAAGCTATAAGCATCTAAAAGTTTACACTAATGAAAATTACTAGTAGCTTTTAAAAAAAAAAACTAATTATATACCATCGTGCATGTATATGCTTTAATATAAGTCTTACATAATATGTTTTAACATAATTTATAATATATTTAAAGTTTAATTGTTTGTGCATAAAACTTGCTGTATATTTTCTAATTCAAATAATAAAACTGGTTAAGAATATATATTTTATGTTAGAGTAAAGTCTAAAATGCATTTATGTGGTTTGTTTCGTATCTTACTTTACATCTTCGTAGTTTTTTTTAGCACAAAACCATCCATCCATTAGTAAAGTTGGCAGAAAATCATCCCTCCGTTAGTAAAGTTAAATCCGAGACCACGCTCCAATATGAGAATAAGTATATGCTTGGTATGATTTTAGTGAGACAAGGTCGAGAAAGTAAGTGAGTAGCGGAGTACGTGTGTTACTTACCGGGACAAACAACTCTATTTATACTAGCTAACCCGTGCTCCACGACACGAAGATTGTAGACGTATGATTGTCGTTATCGTGTAGCAAGAATCTCGCTAATGGCCACGAGCCTTTCCATTTCGGGGCTCGGGTTGTTGCTACTATGCAGCGTCTTCGACGATTATTGTGAAACATGCACTGTTCCATCCGTTCTTTATCGTACACAACCTTTTAGCGATTGTTTAGCGAGAAAAAACGAACGTCTTGATGTAACAATACCTCCGGAACTAGACCAACCTCCATTACTTTAGATACTCCGGAGGATTGTTCCAACAAAGGTCTATCGGGGTGGGCCAATTTTTTCCGTTTTGGCCGGTTTTGTCGTTTCAATTTAGTTTTGAACCATCCATGTTCAGCCCTAACGCTTTGTTCCTTAGTTTAGATAGGAAAGAAGAGAAGGTATAAAAGGGAAGGGGGGCCTGAACAGAAGAGGAAAGAAGTGATAATAGTTTTTTTTTGTGTTCCCGAGTTGGAAAGAAAGGAAACAAAAATATAATTTTTTTGTGTTCCCGAGTCGAAAAGAAAGGAAAAGAAAGTTAGTAATTTTACTATTATACCCTTCACTAGAAATATAAAAAACCAAATATAAACACATAACAATGAGTATATTACTGAAACTATTTTGCTAGTCAAATGGACCGCGGCTAATTGTCGAGCTCTAACTACATTTCGTATAGCGAGTATTCTCTCAATCAACATGTTATCCATTGTATCTCTTATATGTATGAATGATCTAATTGTTATATCTCAATGTTTAAATGATAAACAAGTCTACGAATAACATATACCATGAAAGTAAAAAAGCAAGTTACAACAAGTAAATTACATTGGTTTTTTTGTTAATGGCCCCATCAGAGTGCTTTCTTATATACTTATTTTAAAGGCTCCATCAATGGCTTCATCACAGTAGTTTCTTGAATTTCTTTATGAACATTGATTGTTTGTTTCTTTGTTAATGGCTCTATCACTTTTCCTTTGTTAAAAACTTACAGTGACATACTACAACATATTTATAGCAGAATTTACAACATTACAGTGGAAGTTGTATACAATGGCAATGATTTTTTTTTGTTGAAAACTTACAGTAGCATCCTAGTTACATCTAGGCATAAAAAACACATGATTAACAAGCATGTCAAAGAAAGTACGAGGATTGTTATCATGAATTTACCTGTTAAAAGAAAGATGATACGGGTAGTATGCAGGTGGGTCGTGACTGCTGCAATGATTTTAATAAAAAAAAAAAAAAGTCAACTTTATATATAGAGAAGCATGTATATTGGGCACGTTTGGTAGAGAGAATTTCAAAGAAATGAAATGAAGTAGAGAATAGAATCTTAGAGAATAGAAATCAGTAGAGAATTTTGTTCAATTCTAATGTTTGGTAACAACAGAGACTTGACCCGAGAAATGAATTTTTTTTTATTTAAATAACATTTTGTCATATAAGGCTCACATATATTTGTTTGTTGATTTTTTAATTTTTTTTTTTTAATTTTTCTAAATAACAATTCTTAAAAAATATTGAAAAAAAATTATTTAAAAAAAAATTATTTTAAAAAAATATATCTTTTTTTAAAATTTATTTTTTAAAAATTTATGAACTTTCTTTAAAAAAATTATTTTAAAAAAATATTTTTTTTTAAATGTATTTATTTAAAAAAAAACTTGTTTTTTTTAAAAAAATGTTTTTTAAAAATGTATTTATTTAAAAAAAAAAAAAAACTTATTTTTTTTTAAAATATTTTTTTAAAAATTATTTTTTAAAAATGTATTTATTTAAAAAAAACCTTATTTTTTTTAAAAATATATTTTTTTAAATTATTTTTAAAAAATGTATTTATTTAAAAAAAAAAACGATTTTAAGCATCTAATGTTGCACGTCCTAATTTGTTTACATATATATATTTTTTTAAAACAAAATCCATTATTTAAAAAAATTATAATTGTAAAAAAAAAAAAAAAAATAAAAAAAAAAAAAAAAAATCTATTTCTCCAATTTCTCCACCAAAATAAGGGAAATGGAGCTAGCCAAATTACACTACCCAATTCTCTCAATTTCTTTTCATTTCTCTACCAAATTCTCCGTTTTTTCAATTCTCTGTACCAAACAAGGGAAATAAGTCCAATTTCCATTTCTCTGATTTCTTTTCTCTCTACCAAACACACCCTAAGGGTATTTTGGTGATTAGAAAAAATTAAAGAGGCTTGTGATTTACTTCTCTCCAAATCATCCCAACTTTGGGAAGAAGATTAGGAGAGAGAATTATACATGATTTACATTCCATATCTCTTCTCTTCTCTTTTAAAAAAATCTCTGGAACACGAATTTTTACAATTTCTCTTCTTCTTCTTTCCACTTCTTTACCCTTCTCTCCAATAATAATCTCGGGAACAGAGTGTAAGAGTATAAAAAATTGTCAGTAAAAAAAAAAGTTATAAAATAAATAAGCATATAGAAACACAAGTGTAAACTATAAATAAACAGGTAAAGAAGTAGTAGTATGACAAACTCCGTCAAGTTAGAGCATTTAAATACTCAACAAAACCCCACACTTCCATCTTCCTCCTCCTCCCTAGAAGAAACCCTCTTTTCCTTGCAGGGGCATTTTGGTAATTAATTTGATCCACCAACCAATGGCATTTTCATCACTTGTTGGATCATCAGTCAACACATCAATTGTGATTGATTCACATCGTCAATCATTACCCACTTCTTCTTTTGTTAATAGATCACAATTTAAGGTTCAGTCCACTGCAGAATCTCCATGTTTAAGGTTTGGGTGTTTTTTTTTTTTGTTTTTTTATTTTTTTATTTTTTTTTATTGGGTGTTTATTTATTGTTATGACGTGATTAAGTTATTAAAAGTTCATTTGTAAAATAGGAAGAAAAGAAAAGTTTGGCTATTTAGAAATGATTATTTTCCCTTACTTATTATTTGTTGTGATGAATTGTATTTATTTGGATTGTGTAGGGTGAATAATGCGCGATGTGTGACTTCGATTAAAGCGACCGCTGCTACGCAGGTGCCACCAAGTGTTGCAAGTAAGAGCTTTTTAGTTTTTTCTTTTGAGTTTTTCAGGCCGGGCTTCACGGGATACTTATGGTTTTCATAAATGCACAAATATGATTATGTTTCTAATCAGTTTGTACGTGTACCTGTGATACGGCGCATTTAGGTGTTGATTATTAAATCACATTATACACCATCACACCTACAAGGTTGTCTAGTAATTCTTAAGCAGATAAGCAGTTTTGAGTGTGTGCTTTTAAGGGGAAAATAAGTTCATTTAAACATTGACAATAAGTTCATAAGCTAAAAAAATGGGCATATGTATGAAATATAAGCCGAAATCATATAAGCTCTTAAGCCCATATGTCTAAGCTTAAACAAACGCACCCTTATTTTAATCTTAAATAAGCACTTGAATATAAGCACTTAATTCCTAAACGCCCTCTTACAATGAGGTAGCTGGAACATTTTTGGGGAATTTTGGTTTATCTTTTCCAAGCTGCCCAATATTGAGTTTTTTTGAACACTTTATTGACTATATTGGACTAAATTAAAGTACAATGACTATAATGAAGCAAATTAAAAGGTTTGTTGCTGTTTTGACTTTTTTTCTTACTTCTCTTTGAATTTTTTACAGAGTCCGGTAGCGGAGGGAAGACCAAGGTTGGAATTAATGGTATGCTTTTTCAATATTATGACGCCTTTGATGTTTGAGTAATCTTTGTGCCAGTTATATCCACAGCTGGGAATGCATGAAAATCAAATTGATGCTTCATTTTATGATCCTAGATCCCACTTGTGAACAATAACTTCACTAGATAAATTGGATGTGTAAATTTTTGTTAAAATGATATTCTGATAATGATCTATAGTTATGTTTATTATGGCGCCAAGATTGAAGATTAACATTGTGTATATTTGAAATTTTCAGGTTTTGGAAGAATTGGGAGGTTGGTGTTGAGAATCGCATCATTTAGAGATGATATTGAGGTTGTTGCGGTCAACGACCCTTTTATTAACTCCGAATACATGGTAAGGATGAGCTTTAATTTAACCTCTTGGTTTGACTTGATGACTCATTTCAATTTGTATATATCAATACATGTGGACTTTTATGTCAAGATACCGTTCGTTGTTGCACCATCTCTGGCACTTTAATATTATGCAGCAAAACCAAATTTACCCTTATGTTCGTCACAACATTCCTGCTTTGCACAACGTGCGTATCTAGACCAATACCAATTAGTCAATTAGTGAACCATTTTTCTGGTTACATAATTTACATATATAAATATCCAAGTGATGATAGAAATAGAAAGAGCAAACAATAAACTTGGGTAGTGGGGTTTGCATGATTCTGTGGCGAATATACTTGACAAGGCATTCAAAGCTGTATATATTGCATGTGTTCTCAAGCATTTGTCTTTTCATTGTAATTTTATTTATTTATTATTTTTTTTAATTTTTGTGTGTGTGTGTGTGTTTTCTTCCAACCAATTATACTTGATGAGTTATTGAGTCTTGGTTGATATGACCTGTTTTTAATTTAGACCAATGTATTTAATAGATAAGATAAGCATGAGATGAATGCAATTTTTTTTCTTTCAGGAATGGTATTTTTAGGCATAAAATAGGCATGCAATTTTTACTCTAGGGGTGACCAAATGGACCTGCTGAGTAACATGTCAAAATGGGTTCGGGTCTAAAGGGAAATTTGGACAATGGTCAAAGAGTCATGGGTCATATGGGTTGGGTTCAGTGGCGGAGCTTGATCGTCTTGATTGGGGGGGCCCCAAAAATTTTCACGAAAAAAATATGACATTCTAATATAAAAGACTATCCTTGTCGTCAAACGTATAGATAACAAAGATAAGAAATAAAAAATTAAAACAATTAAAATATCATAAGTTCATAAAAAATTCAGCAGCCCACAACCATAAATATAAGCTAAAATCCATGCATCCATAAAAATCGCTAATTTTGACCAAAATTTTAGGGGGGGCCAGCACCCCTTCCTGCACCTTATATCCTTCGCCATTGGTTGGGTTGGCTCGTTAATTATTTGAATTTCTGAAGCAACAAATAAATTAACTTATTGTAAGAAGTGTCATTTGTTATACGATTATATGGACAGTTTTGTGTATTGAAAATATTAGTTATCAGTAATAAAAATTGTAATATGATTTATGGACAAATCTTATACGTCAGATTACAGAATTGAATATATGAATTTCTGTATATTTAAAAACAGAAACTGAAATATTGAAATATGGTTTTAGTATAACTTTTCAAAATTGACATTAAGTTGAAGATAAGAGGGCCCCCACTTTAGGCATATCCTCATCTAACTGGCCAATTGAACCCTTTTCTTATCCATTTGGACCAGTTTGATTTCATGTACTATTATAAGTGGGAGCCTATTTCAACCTGCAAGAATTTTTATATGGCCAAGCATTTATTTGATAAGGGTTACTTTGCTGTTTTTATTGTGTGTCGAGTTTACCAGTACTTTATATAGGAATATATGATAGATAACCCATGAGATGATTGCATTTTTCAGGCTTACATGTTGAAGTATGATTCTACTCATGGCCTATTCAAAGGAACCATCAATGTTGTTGATGAGTCTACTTTGGAAATCAACGGGAAACAAATCAAAGTGACCAACCAAAGGTATTCACTTGTTCGTCCATTGGCTAATAGAATTGATACTTATGTTATGTGTAGAACGAGTTTTCTTCATTTTCATCTCAACATCAACCTCATATGTGCTCAGAGACCCTGCAGCGATTCCTTGGGGTGCTTCTGGAGCTGACTATGTTGTTGAATCTTCTGGTGTTTTTACAACACTTGATTCGGCTTCAGCACACAAAAAGGTAAACCATGGATTCTGGTATACTTAAAAGTTTCAAAACTTTATTTGTTACCCTAGGCCCTCTGTTGATCTTTGTATGCTAACATGTGCAGGGTGGTGCGAAGAAGGTAGTGATCTCAGCTCCATCATCTGATGCGCCTATGTTTGTTGTAGGAGTAAATGAGACCACTTACAAATCAAACATGGATATTGTATCCAATGCGAGCTGCACGACTAACTGCTTGGCTCCTTTGGCCAAGGTATGGTTCTTTTTGGGCTTTTCTGCTATTGCCATCCTCATTTTTTTTTTTATTATTATTTTTTTATTTTTTCAAATAGAGCATTATGTTTTTTTATCACTATAGTATATTTCTTTAATTGCTTGGTATTTTTGCTGCCCAACTCTTGTAAAGGTGGTTCATGAGGAGTTTGGTATTGTTGAAGGTTTGATGACAACTGTTCATGCTACCACAGGTCTGTTTTCCTCTTTTTGTTTCGTATTTACCTTTTGTTTTCAGTTATTTCTAACGGCTGTTATGTTCATATCTCTTCAGCTACACAAAAAACTGTCGATGGACCTTCGATGAAGGATTGGCGTGGTGGTCGTGGTGCTGCACAAAACATCATCCCTAGCTCAACTGGTGCAGCCAAGGTACATGGAATCCTGTGTTATATGATCAGTGAAAATCAGCAATATTTTCTCTGATATTTGAAATAGTTTTGGGACTGCCTAAAGATGAGAAGTGATTGTCCACCTTGAAGACTTGGTTTCTATGTTAAAATTTCAGGCTGTAGGGAAGGTGTTACCGGAACTAAATGGAAAACTCACAGGCATGGCCTTTAGAGTCCCAACAGCAAATGTCTCCGTTGTGGATTTAACTTGTCGACTTGAGAAAAGTGCTTCTTATGAAGATGTTAAAGCTGCTATAAAGTATGGCCTCTGAGATCTTTTTCAGTTTTGAATTTTTCTACTTATTAAGTTGATCACAATTAGCATCAACGGTCCTTGTTATTGAAGGTATGCCTCTGAGGGTCCACTGCAAGGAATCCTTGGATACACTGATGAGGATGTTGTCTCCAATGACTTCGTTGGTGATTCCAGGTCATCTCACTTAATCCTTTTATTATTGAAATTTGTAGCAAATCAATGTCTCGTGATTCTTAGTTTTCTGATAGTTATTTTGGTTTCCGCAGGTCGAGTATATTTGATGCAAAGGCTGGGATAGGGCTAAGTGCGTCATTTGTGAAGTTGGTGTCCTGGTATGATAACGAGTGGGGTTACAGGTATATAGCACATCTGTCTATCTGATAAGTGTCTGATTCAATATCTAGAAAATTAGATTATTATTAATATATCTGAACACTAATCACTTAAGAAAAAAAACTAATTTTTTGGACAAAAGTGTTTTGGGTCAGCCTGGCCTTTTTGACCCGTTATATAACCGCCCATTTCATCTGGTTCTATGTGGGTTTTTAACTTGTAGTGGTGAAATTGATTATGTGCAGCAACCGAGTGTTGGACCTGATTGAGCATATGGCGTTGGTGGCAGCTTCCAACTAAAAACGTTGAAATTGATTGTCTAAAAGAAGACATGTTTCAGTTTTTTTCTTGCCATCTTACTCAAAATGAGTGTGTAGAATTAAACCGATGATTTGATGTTTGGACCAATTTATATGGCCATTAAAATCTTAATACAAACATGAGTAATAAGATTACCGAGTTGGCATATGCCATCAGATGATTGTTTTGGGATGGTCTGCATCAGATGTCTAACTCCAAAACTTTGTAGTGACCCTCAACATCAGATGCTAATAAGCTGGGATAGCGACCCATTTATATTTTTTCAATATATATATTTTTTTTCAATGGGTAAAATAAAAAAAATAAAAAAGGAAAAATGAAAAGAGTCAAATATGTACTTTTTAGAACCTCTCTTTGTATATACTAGCGCCACAACCATCTCTTTTTTATAGGTTTTGCGGACCGATGCCTGCTGCTTCAGTGCCCATGTGTATTGTTGTTTGTGTGTGGTCTTTGGGTTGCGTTTGTTTTGTCAGATCTACAAAACTATGTATGCGAGAGAAGACGTGGATATGAAGTCTTTAAGATACAAGAAGTGTTAGACAAAAAATTAATCTACAAAATTAAAGAAAAAAAGTAATTTTTGCCTCTTATGTCTAAAAATAAACGAATACATTTCTTTCATTTTCTCTTCCCGCTTGCTGAAATAAGAGGAAAAAACTAACACATTTTTTTCTCTTTTTTCTCGGTTGCAGACAAAAGTGAAAAAAAAGTTTTTTTTAAAAAAACCTTCTTAATATATTTTCATAAAACCGATTAATTATTAAAAGGGTTACTTTTTATATTATTATATTAACCATGATTTCAAACTATAAAACGTTGTTTGAATATCAGCACATCTATTTATAATATAAGTTGAACAATCTAAACCTAACCCTAAACCTAATGTCTAGGGCTTATATGGCCGCCCGACTTTATTAGGTCTAATACGCTCTCGCAAGCTAAGGACGAGTAATCATCAGAAAGCTTGAATCTTATTGAATGTTAAAAACAGTTTTTTTTCGTCTTCTTTTGCTATTCTCTTCTTTTGTCTCTCTATTGTTTGCACCATGTACGTGGATCAACTCGTGATCGACCCCACCATGTTAAACCTTTCCATTCTTGTTTGTTTGGTTCTCACATATTAGATGCGGTCTGCCTAATACTACTAATTCCGGCCAATATTACATGATGTTAAACAATCATGTTTGGGTCAAGAGTCAATTTCCTAGTTATAAACTACCTGAACTAAATTATTTGTCGCTAAACATGCTTATATAACATATATAAGCCTTCTTAACGGTGTTTGGGATAATGTATTGTAAGCTATGATCTAACTATTACTTTTGCAAAATATTTATAATTTTAAAATTACACTTATCAAATTATTACATTAAGGTAAATTGTTTGAAGTAAAATTGCAATATTGAAAAACATGCTTTGTTAAGGTAGAAGAACAAACCAACACACTCACACTATATGTACTCCAAATATTTATGGCAATTTGGAGATTGAATTCACAACCACTTATTTAAAGTATCCATAACGGATCTTGGTAAAATTGTGATTGGATTGTTCGGTCTCGTGGTCACCAATGTAGGTGGTTCGTGCTCAGGTCATGGTCAACCACCAACAAACTAATTATTTATTTATTTATTTTTCATTGGTAGTTGTTGTAGTGATTATATTTGGTAATTATTGTGAGATAGTGATAAGAGGGTAAGTTGATGCAACACATTCGTGCTAACAATGTTGGCAATCCGCAATGGTCACTATGACACAATCCTACTACCATAGAGCCACATCATATTACCATTTCATCACTTTTACTCGTAGTTGTCATCGCCTCCAGTAACTAATTAATTTATTTATTTGAAAAAGAAAAGAACAAAATGCTTTGTGTCACGACCATCTCTACCATATATGATCCCGACCAAGCCGTAACGATGAAGCCAATTGATAACGATCACAATTGGCTCCCATGTCAAGCAAAAGAGCTCCATTACACAAGTTCTGTAATCATCTCACAACTCTTCTCATAACTACCACAAGTATTAAAGGTATGTTCGGATATAAGCTTACGAGAGCTTATGTAAATTTAATTTGATGTCTTTATATAGAATTTTACAATAATACAAAGTAGGCTTCAGCCATAATTATTTCGTCAAACACCTAAAAATAAATTCTCCATATTTGAGCTTACAATGTAAGGAGGCGTTTGTTTCATGGGTTTTAGAATAAAAGAATCACAATGATAGTTATTATAAACGTTTGGTTGTAACTTTAGAAAATAAACTATCACACCACACCCATAAACTCAAACCATGGTAGTAAATGATGAGTGTCTAAATACTCATCATTTTTGTACCATTTAGAATGCCAAAAACATCTGAAAACACTCAGAAATGCATCAAAATGATGAAAATATCACAAATAAGTGTTTTATGTGTTTTAAATGCAAAAATATCAAAATCAGATGAAAAACGTATCAAGTTTGCAAAATTGGCAGTTTTAGTCCCCCAAGTTTCAAAAGTTGTCAAAAACAGTCCCTGGTAAATCAAAATAAAGAAAAATATCATTCAAGGTCCCTGAAATATTCTAAGTTGTCAAAAATGGTCCTTGAATGAATCTTTGGTCAAATGGCAGAAAAGGTCCCTCAACTTTGAAAAAATGGCAAAATTAGTCCTTGGATATTTTAAAATGGAAAATGATCAAATGTTATCCTTGTACTATTTAAGTTTGTCAAGTTTGGTCCTTTTGATAACATTGGAAAAAGTCAAGTTTGGTCCCTCATGTTTGGCCGAATTACAAAATTGGTCCTTGTGCTACTACTAAACCAAACCGGACCCCTTTTAATATCTAACCCAGCTGAGCCCATCTAGCAACCCAAGCCCTTGACCCCCTTGGTTGAACCTTGAACCTTGACCCCCTCTATTATTAAACCGGTCAAGAAAGTCAAAACCAGTTCACTGTTCATCCCTCACCTCAAAATCCCGCCAAACCAGATACCACCATAGTTTTCATCCCACTTGCTCCTACTCCCTTCCACCTGTCTTCCAAGTTGTATACCAACCCCCCTCCACCTTCACAAACACCCAAACTTCATTAATTGACTCAAACCTGCTTATAGACTTTTGGCGCCAAAAACTCCACATGGACGATTCTGATGATTTAGAGAGATCCAATGGCTGAAATCAAGTGGGAAACAATCAGAGGTCGACAAGAAGTCTCAAAAGTCTATAAAGAAGAGATGAGAAGCAATGTGGGATAATATCTAGAGTAAATTTAGTTTTCTTAAGTCGTTTTAGCTTAAATTTGAATTCCAGTGTATGTTTTAGCATTTGAACTTTGTATTTCAAGTTTACAGTGTACAATAACTCTTTTGAAGTCATCAATTTCAGTTTTAATGCAAGTTTTCAGTTTATGCTATTTTTCTTGTTCAAAATCTCATGATTAATCAAATGTTGTTGTTAGTTGTTGGTAAGGACTAAATAAGCCCATATAAGCTCCTAGAAAGCTTCTTCAAGATTTTAGAAACCTTAAAATTCAGTTTAGAAGAAAAAAACCAAAAAAATACCAAAAATACCAAAAAAATTAGTGAAAAATCAAAAATCACAAGAAATGGTGATGAAAGCTGGAGCAGGGTGAATATTGGATTGCCCTGGGTTAGAGGCTTAGTGGTAAGCCTATAGGAGTGGTCTTTTGTTCTTGGTTCTGTGTTTTCAGTTGGAAATCCTCTTGTAAGCTTTTAACTAAACTTTTGCATATTACTGTATAAGTAAGTTTATAGCTTAAATCTTTGTGTTTTTGTGTTTCTTAGTTATAGCTAAGTAAAGTTAAACATTAAAACAAGTTGTTTGTTCATTAAAATTTGTAGTTGTTAAAAATCATAGTTTAACAGTTAATATAGCATTAGTGTCATTCTAGAGTTTTATGTTGTTATTGTTGTTGTTTTACACTTATTTAGTCTTCATATATGATATTATAAGGTCTGTAATCAAGTGCATGGTTTAAATCTTTGAAAGTCTTTGAAAAGTCTCAAATCAGTCTTATAAAGGCTTGTTTGGTTTTGTTAGTTAAACTGTGTTATAGATTGTTTGTGTTGTTGCTTATTGTTGTTCTGTGTCTCATTGGTTCATAATAACTCATAGACACCAAGAAAACCAGTCCTTATTTAAGAAAAAGTCAAAATACCTTTTGATCTCATCTGGTTTCTTGTCTGTTTGATTTTCATGATCCATGATTATGATTTCTTGTTCATAAGTTGTTATAATTGCTCAATCTAGTCTTAATATAACTTAATATAACATAATCAGTAAGTAGTATCAAATTAAAGTTCACTTAAGTCAACTCATTTGGTTTTCTTAAAAAATCAAAATTTTTAGTTTGGTCGTTTTTGAATAAAATAGATTAATTTCTATAAGGTTTAACTTTGAGTTTCAAGATTTGAGCTCTTGGTATATCAATATTCAACTGCTTATCTCTGTCATAGTATTTTTTATATTTTCTAGTTCAGCTTGTTTAATAGCTTATTTTTCAGCTTCTTTTGAGTACCTCTTCAAAATAGTGCCCTGTGCACAGTTGAGTAGTCCAATTTGATAAGCTCCCACAGAGCTTATTAGTTAGCATAAGCTTGTGAGATTTGGTTCTTTGGAAAGCTAACCAAGCTGTCTTGAAGTCCCAAGCTTAATTTTCCATTTTGTAGCTTATTTGCTAGGGCTGCAAGTGACTTTTTCTTTGTCCCATAACTGTCTTTTAACAATAAGAAGCCAAGTGCTTATTTGCTTATTTCCAGCTTTTCAATATGGTTCTTTGTGTTTTCTAGCTTAATTTGAGTAGCTTTTATCTTGTTGTAGCTTATTTCAGCTTTTGTTCCAGCTTGTAAGCTTATTTGAGCTTAAATCTTCAAAATAAGCTCTTAACCTTAACTGTTGAGCTTTTAAGTTCTTAAAAAGCTTATTTTTAATTTGTAAAATTTTTGTTTTCATTAAAGTTTCATAATATCAGTAGTTAAATAGTTTTGAAAAATAAAAATCACAAAAACATTATTTTTAAAATAGTGATAGCATTTATTTAATAGAAATTAGCTTTTTAATTTTCTTTTCAGCTTATTATTAAGCACTTCTTGTTTTTATAATTTTCTTAGTTTTCTGTTACCATAGGATATTTTTAGAAAAAGTTTCATAATTTTCTTAGCTTGTTTAGTATTTATTATAATTTTAAATAGTTAAATAGTATTAAATAATTATTAATAAATAATTAAAAAGCATAAAAATATCTTTTCATTTTTAAAATTAGTTTTATAATATTCTAGATTTTTCTAAGTTAAAATTTTATTTTTCCAGGTTAATTTTATATTTTCTTGTATTTAAGTGTATTTTAAATAATAATTAATTAGTGATAAATAGATAAAAAGTGTAAAAAAATATATTTTTAGTTTTAAAATAAAGTTTATAATATTTTAGATTTTCTTAAGTCACAATTTCAATTTTTCTAGCTTTATTTCATATTTTATTATATTTTAGAGTATTATTAAATAGTCAAAAATAGTTTTTAATTAATAATAATTAAATAAATAGTTATAAAAATAATTTTCCTTTTCTAATAATTTTCTTTTATTTTTAGGATTCCAAAAATGTCATTTTCATATTTTTAGGCCTTTTATTTCTTAGAACTCACTTTTTATTTTGTACGTTTACGTATTTTTTAATCGTACGTATTTACGTTTGTCTTATCTGATTGTTGTGTTTTACAATTCTGTATCCAAATACATTCCAATCAATCAGTAGTGTAATTATCCATCAAAATCCTTACTGATCACTATCCTTAGTGATCATTCTATCATCTGAAAGTTTTGAAACACCATTCAGTCTCCGTGGGACTTAACGACCCAGGAATCCACTATATTCCTCTGATCTTAATTGCATTGGTTTCTGAACTGTTTTAAGTTTTTTACGGTTGACCATTCACAAGTGGTTAGCTTGTGTGATTAAACTTGACTGTCTGGAGATCAATCAAATTTTGGCGCCGCTGCCGGGGAGGCTGTAAGCGTGTTCTAAGCATTTCCAGATCCATTCTTGCACATATACCACCTTTTTGTAAATCAGTTTTTTGTAAAGTTATCATAAATCAAAAAGTTCATTAACACTTTTCCTAAAGTGTTAACAAAAAAAAAAAAAAAAAAAAAAAAAAACAAAACAAAAAAATCGTAACGTTTTCTAGTTTGTGTTTCCTTTAAGGTGATTCTTAAAGAGATACGATTTGGTTAAACGAGACGATACCAAAAATATTGTCCAAAAGTTTTTAAACCCTTTGCACAAATCTATACCTACGTCTTTTCAGTGGTACTTAATAAATATATAAAAATCAACCACCGCAAATCAAGGCAGTACACCTACTAACTGGGGGTGTGACCATTAATAAGTTCCCGAACAACAGATTTAAAACTTGCCTTTGTGTCCTTGTGATTTGGTGTACCTTTTTCAAAGAAGCCATTTCATTTGTGATTATTGGTTAAGTTCACTTGTCGTTTTGCCTCGCATTTGTTTTGAAAACTGATTTTTATACTTAGTGCATGCGCACTCGTTCTTCCAGTTCTACAAGTCCACTTTCTGAGCTTGCAAATATTCCTCGTAGACGTAGAGGACGTTCTGCTCCTTCAGCCGTGACTGAGGAACGTCTACCACCACCACCCCCTGTCGTAATGGCAGAAGATAAGCCTATGAATGAGCTTCTCCAAGCACCCATCGAGGGTTACGGAGATGCCATTATTGTCCCAGCCATCGTGGCTGATACCTTTGAGCTCAAAACCGGGTTGCTTAATCTTGTAACCCAAAGCCAATTTTATGGTTTTGAGCGGGACGACCCTCATGCACACATTCGATGGTTTAACAAGATTGCATCTACCATCAAATACAAGAATGTCCCACATGAAGCAATTAAGCTTCTTCTGTTCCCATTCTCTCTAGAGGGACAAGCCCGGAATTGGCTTGAGAAACAACCCCCTCGTTCCATTTAGACATGGGAGGATCTAGTCACCAAGTTCGTTAACGAATTCTATCCTCCATCCCGAACTACAAGTCTTAAGAATGAGATAATGAAATTTTCTCAAAGATTTGATGAATCATTCGGGGAGGCATGGGATCGTTACAAAGAGTTGCTCCGCAAGTGTCCGCATCATGGTTTTACCGAGTTAATGCAAATGGATACTTTCTACAATGGTCTGAACCAGACTAATCAAGACTCTTTAAATGCCTCCGCGGGAGGTAATTTCCTGAGCAAGACCACAAAAGAAGCCTTGCAAATCATTGAAAACAAGTCCCAGGTCCGCCCTTTCCGAGCAAAGACATATCAATCTCAGTCTAATGCTGGACCTTCTACTTCATCTTCCGTGAGTACATCTAGCACCTATGCTAAGATTGACAAACTCACGGATATTGTTCAGGCTTTGGTTCTTGCTAACCAAAAGAAAGTCACTTTCACTCAGACACCATCACATGGTGAAGTGAAGAAAGTTGAAGTTTGTGTTACTTGTGGTGGTCCTCATGCATACTACAACTGTACTGCCACCGATGGTAGTCCGTTTGAAGCCAATGCTCTAGCCGGTACTTCACATCAGGGAGGTAATCAATACCGTCCTCAAAATGAACCAAACTACCGTGCTAATACTTATCAGGCACCACCCGGTTTTAACCAGAATCCTAACCGGAATCAGAACCAACCTAGAATGAACCAAGGTTATCAAAACCAAGGTAATTTCTATCCCGGACCCAATCAAGGTTTCCAACATCAAGGAAACCTTAATCAAAACAATTTCAATCGAGGGAATCAATTTCATGGGAATATGAATCCTAATCAAGGAAATTTTCAAAATCAAGGCCCTATTCCTAACAATAGAGGCCAGAATTTTCCTAATCAAACTCAAGCCATTGTTCCAACTGGACCATCATCTGATGAGTTATTGAAGCAATTCATGAAATCCCAAGATGAAATGAACAGGTTGTTGGTCAGTCAGATCGCTGATCTTAAAAAGTCTTTAAATGATCAACCCTCGGGCTCAGGAAAACTTCCGAGCAACACGATCGCTAACTCGAGGGGCGATGCTAAGGCGATCACAACCAGAAGTGGTGTTTCATACAATGGACCCGCTATTCCTACTACCTCTTCTTCTTCTCTCCCGAAGGTAGTGGAAAGTGAACCTGAGGCAACAAAGGACAAGGAACTTCCTACTAATAATGGAGGTACCAACGATGTCCATCCTCAAGTTGTCCCGAAACCCAAATCCAATCCAGGAGTTGTTTTTGAACCTCCAGTAGCTCCCGTTGAAAACCACAAATCCAAAACTTCTATTCCTTACCCATCACGTTTGAATGAGCAAAAGCTCCGCGAAAAAGCCAGTCATCAAATGGACAAATTTTTTCAAATTTTCCAAGAATTACATTTTGACACAAGCTTTGCGGATGCTATCATGCTGATGCCCAAGTTTGCATCAACTCTCAAACACATGTTAAGCAACAAGGAAAAGCTGTTTGAGATGGCAAAAACTCCTCTGAACGAGAACTGCTCAGCAGTTATCTTGAAGAAGCTTCCAGAAAAGCTTGGAGATCCTGAAAAATTTCTCTTACCTTGTGTATTTCCAGGAATGGTTGAATGCTTTGCCTTAGCCGATCTTGGTGCAAGCATAAACCTGATGCCTTATTCAGTATGGAAGAAACTTTCTCTTCCGGACCTTACTCCTACATGCATGACTCTTGAGCTTGCAGATCGTACAATATCCCGTCCTCTTGGCATTGCCGAGGACGTATTTGTGAAAGTAGGAAAGTTCCATTTTCCAGCTGACTTTGTGGTTGTTGATTTCGATGCCGGTCATCGGGTTCCTCTCATTGTTGGACGAGGATTCCTGAGAACGGGTCGTGCTCTCATTGATGTATTTGAGCAAGAAATCACATTACGTGTTGGTAACGAAGCTGTCACCTTTAACCTTGATCAAACTTCGAGGTACTCCGCAAACTATGATTCTGAGTCGGTTAACCGAATAGATATCATTGATGTTGCTTCTGAAGAGTACTCTCAAGAAGTTCTTGGTTATTCTCATAATTCTGTGAGTGGGGATCCCACCACATCTTCTCAACCTATCATAGCCAATTCTACTCCTTCTCTCACTCCGTTTGAGGGAAGCGACTTCATCTTGGAAGAGATTGAAGCATACTTGGCTAGTGATTCTGTTCCATGGGAAATTGATCACGCTCCAATTGACATCGAGGGGGACATACTTCTCATTAAGAAGTTGCTTAATGATGATCCATCATCAACCCCTCACACTAGTGATTCAATTCCAGATGAGATTAATCACAATGAGATTAATCCGGAGGGAGATATTCTTCTTGAGAAATTGTTAAATCAGGACACTTCTCCTCCACTCCCTCCCGTCGAGCTTCATAACAAGGAAGTCAAGTCAGTTGAGAAAACTGAAGAATTTCCTGAAGTCGAACTTAAGGATTTACCGCCTCATCTCGAGTATTCATTCCTTGAGGGTGATGATAAATTACCCGTCATTATTGCTCGAGATTTGAGTAAAGATGAAAAAGTTGCTCTCATAAAGGTCTTGAAGTCACACAAGCAAGCAATTGCTTGGAAACTCTCCGACATTAAGGGTATCAACCCTGAATTTTGTACTCACAAAATCTTGATGGAGGATGACTTCAAACCAGCAGTCCAACATCAGAGAAGAGTAAATCCAAAAATCCATGATGTTATCAAACAGGAGGTTATCAAACTTCTTGATGCAGGATTAATTTACCCGATCTCAGATAGTCCTTGGGTTAGCCCAATTCATTGTGTTCCTAAAAAGGGTGGCATAACTGTTGTCACAAATGAAGATAACGAGTTAATTCCAACTCGATTGGTTACGGGATGGCGTGTGTGTATTGACTATCGTAAGTTGAATGACGCCACCCGTAAAGACCATTTTCCTCTCCCCTACATGGACCAAATGCTTGAGAGATTAGCAGGGAATGAATACTATTGTTTCCTTGATGGTTTCTCGGGTTACTTTCAGATTCCCATTGATCCACAGGATCAAGAAAAGACCACATTCACCTGCCCATACTGAACTTTTGCCTACAGACGTATGCCTTTTGGCCTATGTAATGCTCCTGGCACGTTCCAACGATGTATGATGGCCATTTTCCACAACATAATCGGGGAAACAATGGAGGTGTTTATGGATGACTTCTCGGTCATTGGGGACTCGTTTCAAACATGTCTCTCCCATTTAGATAAAATGCTAAAACGGTGTGAAGACACCAATCTTTGTCTAAATTGGGAGAAGAGCTACTTTATGGTCAAAGAAGGCATAGTCCTTGGCCATAAGATTTCAAAAAACGGGATTGAGGTCGATAGAGCAAAAGTCGATGTTATTGCTAAATTACCTCATCCTACTACCGTCAAAGGTATTAGGAGTTTTTTAGGTCATGCCGGTTTCTATCGCAGATTCATACAAGATTTTTCTAAAATCGCCCGGCCTATGACCCATCTTCTTGAAAAAGATGCTCCTTTTATCTTCTCACCCGAGTGCATCGAAGCTTTTGAAACATTAAAGAAAAAGCTTACTGAAGCACCCATTCTCGTTGCTCCCGACTGGGACTTGCCTTTTGAGCTCATGTGCGATGCAAGTGATTTTGCTATCGGTGCAGTCCTAGGGCAACGTAGATCTAAGCATTTTCAGCCTATCCACTACGCGAGTAAGACTATGACTGAAGCTCAAACCCATTACACCACCACAGAAAAAGAGCTACTAGCTGTGGTGTATGCGTTTGAGAAGTTTCGGCCATACTTAATCTTGACCGGTGTATACGGATCACTCGGCTCTCAAATATCTCTTTGCAAAACAAGATGCAAAGCTGAGATTGCTCCGTTGGGTTCTCCTCCTCCAAGAATTTGATATCATTATACGTGATAAAAAAGGAGCTGAGAACCTGGCTGCTGATCATCTGTCCCGTCTAGAAAACCCACACCAAGATGTTTTCGAGAAAAAGGAAATAAATGAAACATTTCCTCTCGAGACACTCAATGCGGTTTCTTTTCATGGAAACTCTACTACCCCTTGGTTTGCTGACTTCGCAAATTACCATGCGGGTAACTTCATAGTGAAAGGGATGTCGACCCAACAGAAGAACAAATTCTTCAAGGATGTTAAACATTACTTCTGGGACGACCCCTACTTATTCAAAATCTGTGCGGATCAAGTCATCCGACGGTGTGTTTATGAACAAGAAGCTCTTGACATTCTCCAAGCTTGCCATGCTGGACCCACCGGGGGCCATCATAGTCCAAATTACACCGCCAAAAAGGTGTTTGATTCCGGGTTTTATTGGCCCACGATTTACAAGGATGCCCATGAATTTGTCAAAACTTGTGACGCTTGTCAACGTCACGGAAATATCTCTCAAAGAAATGAAATGCCGCAAAACGCCATTCTAGTGTGTGAGATATTTGACATCTGGGGCATTGATTTTATGGGGCCATTTCCATCATCTCGAGGAAACAAATACATACTTGTGGCTGTTGACTATTTGTCAAAATGGGTTGAAGCGAAAGCTTTACCTACCAATGATGCCCGAGTTGTTGTGAAATTTTTAAAATCTCTTTTTGCCAGGTTTGGAACTCCACGAACTATAATCAGTGATCGTGGTACACATTTCTGCAATGACCAATTTGATCGTGTCATGCAAAAGTATGGTGTAACCCACCGTCTCTCTACTGCGTACCACCCACAAACAAGTGGGCAAGTGGAAGTCTCCAACCGTGGTATTAAAAGAATTTTAGAAAGGACAGTAGGCGAAAATCGTGCATCCTGGTCAGATAAACTGGATGACGCACTCTGGGCCTTCCGTACAGCTTACAAAACACCCATCGGGTGTACTCCATACAAACTAGTGTACGGAAAGGCATGTCATCTTCCGATTGAGCTTGAGCACAAGGCATACTGGGCCTTAAAACATGCAAACTTCGATATTCAGACAGCTGGTGATCACAGAAAAGTTCAAATGAATGAACTAAATGAACTCCGTGATCAAGCATACGAGAACTCTTTGATCTACAAACAAAAGACAAAGAAGATACATGACTCTAAAATCAAGAACCTCGTTTTCAACGTTGGTGATCGAGTCCTTCTTTTCAATTCAAGATTGAAGATATTCTCGGGAAAGCTCAAGTCCCGTTGGTCTGGTCCATTTACCATTGCTAAGGTTTATCCTTATGGTACCATTGAGTTATCTCAGCTTGATGGTCCAAATTTTAAAGTGAATGGTCATCGATTAAAGCACTACTTTGGAGAGGACATTCCACCCGTGGTTGTCCCGGATCTACAAACTTTCCCCATGAACCAATGAATGCGGGGATCGAGTCAAGCTAGAGACTCGGGAATCAAAAACGGTAGCACACACTATATGGGTTTTCACCCGTATTTCTGACTTCTTTCTATTTTCTACCACCCTAGTGTGGGGGAGTTGCCCCCCGCTGTATATAAAGTTCTTCAAAAAAAAAAAAAAAAAAAAAAAAAAAAAAAAAAAAAAAAAAATCTTTCAAAATAATGGCCGTAGTATTTCCCTTTTACGTTCTTTGTTTCGGAATAACCGCCGGTACTTTGAATATTGAGGGCAATATTCATTTCTAAGTGTGGGGGGAATTCTCACGAATTTTATCATGTAATTATACCACCCAATTCCCCCATTTTTGGCCAAATTTTTTTTTGGAGTAAGTGTTTTTCACTTACTCAGCAAATGGTAATCAGTCCGCCATGTCTAACACACATAAGGATTGGCTAATCCAGGAGCAAACGGCTCTTGGTAAAGATATCTCAAATCCGGTTATGGCTTGCAATTTGCCTAAAATTGTATGGTGTTCAGCTCACCATATCCTAAAAAGTGAAGAGTTGGCTAGCCCGCAAGTTTATGGCTTGTGGTAAAGGCAGTGGAAAAACCATAATTGGTAATCGACTCACCAAAGATAATACTGATAATTTATCTAAGAGTTGGCTAGTCCAGAAGCAAACGGCTTCTGGTAAAGACAAATCAAAACCGTTGAAAGCTGATGGTTTGCTCAAAATCATTTGGTTATCATTGTACCAAGGTTCTTACTTGAACTGAAAAAATTGGCTACTCCAGAAGTAATGGATTTTGGTAAAGAGATGAAATCCATTAATTTTTCTCAAAACATTGCTAGGGACTAGCAATATCTTAGTGTGGGGGATTGATGAGTGTCTAAATACTCATCATTTTTGTACCATTTAGAATGCCAAAAACATCTGAAAACACTCAGAAATGCATCAAAATGATGAAAATATCACAAATAAGTGTTTTATGTGTTTTAAATGAAAAAATATCAAAATCAGATGAAAAACGTATCAAGTTTGCAAAATTGGCAGTTTTAGTCCCCCAAGTTTCAAAAGTTGTCAAAAACAGTCCCTGGTAAATCAAAATAAAGAAAAATATCATTCAAGGTCCCTGAAATATTCTAAGTTGTCAAAAATGGTCCTTGAATGAATCTTTGGTCAAATGGCAGAAAAGGTCCCTCAACTTTGAAAAAATGGCAAAATTAGTCCTTGGATATTTTAAAATGGAAAATGATCAAATGTTATCCTTGTACTATTTAAGTTTGTCAAGTTTGGTCCTTTTGATAACATTGGAAAAAGTCAAGTTTGGTCCCTCATGTTTGGCCGAATTACAAAATTGGTCCTTGTGCTACTACTAAACCAAACCGGACCCCTTTTAATATCTAACCCAGCTGAGCCCATCTAGCAACCCAAGCCCTTGACCCCCTTGGTTGAACCTTGAACCTTGACCCCCTCTATTATTAAACCGGTCAAGAAAGTCAAAACCAGTTCACTGTTCATCCCTCACCTCAAAATCCCGCCAAACCAGATACCACCATAGTTTTCATCCCACTTGCTCCTACTCCCTTCCACCTGTCTTCCAAGTTGTATACCAACCCCCCTCCACCTTCACAAACACCCAAACTTCATTAATTGACTCAAACCTGCTTATAGACTTTTGGCGCCAAAAACTCCACATGGACGATTCTGATGATTTAGAGAGATCCAATGGCTGAAATCAAGTGGGAAACAATCAGAGGTCGACAAGAAGTCTCAAAAGTCTATAAAGAAGAGATGAGAAGCAATGTGGGATAATATCTAGAGTAAATTTAGTTTTCTTAAGTCGTTTTAGCTTAAATTTGAATTCCAGTGTATGTTTTAGCATTTGAACTTTGTATTTCAAGTTTACAGTGTACAATAACTCTTTTGAAGTCATCAATTTCAGTTTTAATGCAAGTTTTCAGTTTATGCTATTTTTCTTGTTCAAAATCTCATGATTAATCAAATGTTGTTGTTAGTTGTTGGTAAGGACTAAATAAGCCCATATAAGCTCCTAGAAAGCTTCTTCAAGATTTTAGAAACCTTAAAATTCAGTTTAGAAGAAAAAAACCAAAAAAATACCAAAAATACCAAAAAAAATTAGTGAAAAATCAAAAATCACAAGAAATGGTGATGAAAGCTGGAGCAGGGTGAATATTGGATTGCCCTGGGTTAGAGGCTTAGTGGTAAGCCTATAGGAGTGGTCTTTTGTTCTTGGTTCTGTGTTTTCAGTTGGAAATCCTCTTGTAAGCTTTTAACTAAACTTTTGCATATTACTGTATAAGTAAGTTTATAGCTTAAATCTTTGTGTTTTTGTGTTTCTTAGTTATAGCTAAGTAAAGTTAAACATTAAAACAAGTTGTTTGTTCATTAAAATTTGTAGTTGTTAAAAATCATAGTTTAACAGTTAATATAGCATTAGTGTCATTCTAGAGTTTTATGTTGTTATTGTTGTTGTTTTACACTTATTTAGTCTTCATATATGATATTATAAGGTCTGTAATCAAGTGCATGGTTTAAATCTTTGAAAGTCTTTGAAAAGTCTCAAATCAGTCTTATAAAGGCTTGTTTGGTTTTGTTAGTTAAACTGTGTTATAGATTGTTTGTGTTGTTGCTTATTGTTGTTCTGTGTCTCATTGGTTCATAATAACTCATAGACACCAAGAAAACCAGTCCTTATTTAAGAAAAAGTCAAAATACCTTTTGATCTCATCTGGTTTCTTGTCTGCTTGATTTTCATGATCCATGATTATGATTTCTTGTTCATAAGTTGTTATAATTGCTCAATCTAGTCTTAATATAACTTAATATAACATAATCAGTAAGTAGTATCAAATTAAAGTTCACTTAAGTCAACTCATTTGGTTTTCTTAAAAAGTCAAAAATTTTAGTTTGGTCGTTTTTGAATAAAATAGATTAATTTCTATAAGGTTTAACTTTGAGTTTCAAGATTTGAGCTCTTGGTATATCAATATTCAACTGCTTATCTCTGTCATAGTATTTTTTATATTTTCTAGTTCAGCTTTTTTAATAGCTTATTTTTCAGCTTCTTTTGAGTACCTCTTCAAAATAGTGCCCTGTGCACAGTTGAGTAGTCCAATTTGATAAGCTCCCACAGAGCTTATTAGTTAGCATAAGCTTGTGAGATTTGGTTCTTTGGTAAGCTAACCAAGCTGTCTTGAAGTCCCAAGCTTAATTTTCCATTTTGTAGCTTATTTGCTAGGGCTGCAAGTGACTTTTTCTTTGTCCCATAACTGTCTTTTAACAATAAGAAGCCAAGTGCTTATTTGCTTATTTCCAGCTTTCCAATATGGTTCTTTGTGTTTTCTAGCTTAATTTGAGTAGCTTTTATCTTGTTGTAGCTTATTTCAGCTTTTGTTCCAGCTTGTAAGCTTATTTGAGCTTAAATCTTCAAAATAAGCTCTTAACCTTAACTGTTGAGCTTTTAAGTTCTTAAACAGCTTATTTTTAATTTGTAAAATTTTTGTTTTCATTAAAGTTTCATAATATCAGTAGTTAAATAGTTTTGAAAAATAAAAATCACAAAAACATCATTTTTTAAAATAGTGATAGCATTTATTTAATAGAAATTAGCTTTTTAATTTTCTTTTCAGCTTATTATTAAGCACTTCTTGTTTTTATAATTTTCTTAGTTTTCTGTTACCATAGGATATTTTTAGAAAAAGTTTCATAATTTTCTTAGCTTGTTTAATATTTATTATAATTTTAAATAGTTAAATAGTATTAAATAATTAGTAATAAATAATTAAAAAGCATAAAAATATCTTTTCATTTTTAAAATTAGTTTTATAACATTCTAGATTTTTCTAAGTTAAAATTTTATTTTTCCAGGTTAATTTTATATTTTCTTGTATTTAAGTGTATTTTAAATAATAATTAATTAGTGATAAATAGATAAAAAGTGTAAAAAAATATATTTTTAGTTTTAAAATAAGTTTTATAATATTTTAGACTTTCTTAAGTCATAATTTCAATTTTTCTAGCTTTATTTCATATTTTATTATATTTTAGAGTATTATTAAATAGTCAAAAATAGTTTTTAATTAATAATAATTAAATAAATAGTTATAAAAATAATTTTCCTTTTCTAATAATTTTCTTTTATTTTTAGGATTCCAAAAATGTCATTTTCATATTTTTAGGCCTTTTATTTCTTAGAACTCACTTTTTATTTTGTACGTACGTATTTTTTAATCGTACGTATTTACGTTTGTCTTATCTGATTGTTGTGTTTTACAATTCTGTATCCAAATACATTCCAATCAATCAATAGTGTAATTATCCATCAAAATCCTTACTGATCACTATCCTTAGTGATCATTCTATCATCTGAAAATTTTGAAACACCATTCAGTCTCCGTGGGACTTAACGACCCAGGAATCCACTATATTCCTCTGATCTTAATTGCATTGGTTTCTGAACTGTTTTAAGTTTTTTACGGTTGACCATTCACAAGTGGTTAGCTTGTGTGATTAAACTTGACTGTCTGAAGATCAATCAGTAAGGGTGGTGGCAGTCGACTCGGTATGTGATGCGGTTTGCTCCATACCGAGCGGTTTGAGCAATGCTTGTTAATCGGTTTGGAGCGGCATGCAAGAGAGGAACACCAATTCGGCAAAGTTTCCCGAATCGACATGGAAGAAAAATGTGTACGTTGGAGGTATTTAATGGGTCAATATATCCGTTTGAAGCTATTAAACCAAAATTTAATTCCCTTTTTTTTTCATCCCTATTTAAATTCAATACATTTCTTATTTTTTTCAAACAATATCATTTGTATTTCACAACAAAATGTATTCATCTTCATCTTCATCTTCTTCATCCGATGAAGAGTTAGATTTTTTATCCGACTCTTCATCCGACATATTTTCTACCGGTTCTACCATAGAAACCTATTTAGCCGTGTGCGATAGCATTGAAGACACGGCTAGCTCTACCCGAAGATATGTTACCCGTTATCGTGAAAAAGCGCTAGAAACTCTAATGAATGACTATTTTGTAGAAGACCCAAAGTTTCGCTCTAATATTTTTCGTGAAAGATTTCGTATGGATAAGAGTTTGTTTCTAAAAATTGTAGGTGATATTGAAGCGAATTTCGAATGGTTTCAAGAGGGTGTAGACGCTAGGGGGAAAAAAAGTTTCACGGCGTTGCAAAAATGTACATCGGCTATTCGTCAACTCGGTACGGGTGGACTTCCGGATAGATACGATGATTACTTAAACATGGCACGAAGAACATCAGGTTATTATTAGTTTTATATAATTCGTATTTTAAATTTTATATAATTCGGTATTATTTTTTTTTTATATAATTCGGTATTCTTATTATTTTTGTATACTTTGTAGGTGAATGCCTTGATCATTTTTGTGAGGAGGTAATCCAATTATATACGCAAGAGTTCTTACGTAGGCCAACAACCCACGACGTTGCACGCTTATACGAGGCACATGAAGAGCAACATCACATTCCTGGAATGCTTGGTAGCATTGATTGTACACATTTCGTTTGGCGAAATTGTCCTAGGTATTTGAGAGGGCAATATAAAAGAGGTGATCACCAATACCCGACTATTATGCTTGAAGTCGTTGCTTCAAATGATATGTGGTTTTGGCATTCATTTTTTGGTCCTCCCGGTGCAAATAACGACATCAATGTTTTGAATCAATCACCGCTGTATCTTACTCATCGTAATGGAACGGCACCCAATAGTTCATTTACTCTAAATGAACGGCTTTACAAACGTGGGTATTATCTTACCGATGAAATCTATCCCACGTATTCAACGTTTGTTTCAGCATATCGTTATCCAACTGACCCAAAAGAAAAGAAATTCAAGAAGCTACAAGAGTCTGCACGAAAGGATGTCGAAAGAGCTTTTGGTCGTCTTAAAGCAAAATGGATTATTCTCAGTCATCCTCTACGGGCTATGACCGTCGCAAAGATTCGAAAAATAGTTCATACGTGTGTTATATTACACAATATGATTTTAAAAGACGACGGGATGCAATATCACCAGTTCATATAATGGATCCGCCGGTCACGCCAGTTTATGACCCGAATGTACTACCGGAGTTACAAGATGAAAATATCCATCACCGTCTCCGTTTTGATCTTACGGAGTATGTGGACGCTCAAGACTTACCATACCTTGATGACTAGTGTTTTTATTTAATAAGTACTATGTAATTTTCTTTCAAGTCTTATGTAATTCTCTTTTAAGTATTAATAAAAAATTATGTTTTTATTAAATTGTTTAATAAAATTATTAAAAAAAAAAAAAAAGGGTAATGAGTTAGGCATGGTTGCCACTAAAAATCTATTGTTAGGTATGAGATTGGTATGAGGTGAGTTGGCGAGATATTATTGGTAGATGACTAGGCATGAAAAAAAATGGTAGGCATGACTGCCACCACCCTAAGGTAGGTTTCCATACATTCCTGCGGGGACCACAAAATTTTTATAGGCAATTTCTCCACCACATAAAAGCCACTAATCCATGTATTAAATTTCAAATATTTCCAAATCACATTTCGTAAAACAAACAACATTTTATACTATTATTTATTTTCTCTCTCATACTTTTCTTTCAAATCATTACAAAATCCAAATCCGATTCTAAGAGCATTAGGTGTCACGACAAGGCCTCCCCTCTTCATCAGTGCCACATCAGCATCCCACTTCTCTACAACTAACCACAACAAACCCCCTCCTCACTCATAACAAACCTCAACTTATTCATTTGGGGCCCACCACTACCACTTTATTTTTTTTATTCGATTTTCATTTCCAAATAAACTAAATTCATTTTATTCAAAATAAAAATACAATACATAACTTAATAATAAGGAAAAAAACAACACTTACTAATAAAAACGATACGAAAAAAAAAAAAACGACACGGGTAAAAAAAAATACAACACATACTAATAATACGTAACCTAGTCATCTCTTTGCTAATATTTCTTGATTAGACGTTCCTGCCTCTTGCGGATGATTTCTGCTTTTACCGGGTCAGGATTCAAACTCGGATCTATCATCAGAAAATCCATCTCTATCTTCTCTTGGAGAGTTTTTTCCTTCTCCCGCCTCGCCTCGTAACAAGCCCTTTGAGCGTCGGCTTTTTGAGCATATATTTCGGATATATGTCCCGAAAAACTACTCGATTGACTTCCACCGGAGCTTGCAGCGCTCTACGTTGAAGTCGACTTCTGTTTCTTTGCGGCTCGTTTGCCTCCATCTCTTTCAGGCCGAGGTCGTCTGTCCGGCCCGAATATATCCTCGAGACATGTAATGTCAATAGGATCTTCGGCATCCCACTTGGGATAATTTTTCAAAACACCCCAACAATTTTCATACGCAAACTCTTTCCCACCAAAACGCTGCGCAAAGTTAACTTTGGCATTCTCGACATGATCCTGGTCATTTTCACCACTTCGACGCTGAAGATGTTTGTAAATAGCGTTGAACTTCTGGCAATCACCGTTAATCCTCGACCATTTACCAGTTATCATATTCTTGCCACGCTGGTTATCGGTGGTCTTAGAATTGAACATGTCGAGAATGTCGTTCCAAAAGAACTCCTCAGGACGGTCATTTCCCATATCTCTATCTTAGGAAATTTCTATCCAACATTGCGCAAGTAACATTTCTTCAGACTTGCTCCACTTCCTTCTGTCTGCTTGTGCTATGACTTCAACATCTTCGTCGTCGTCTGCGTCCAAATCTACAACATGTTTTTTTGCCTTCGTCTTTTTGCCGGTTCACATGCTTTTGGAACGTTGAATTGTGAACCGGACGGTTGTGATTCCATTTGGGGCAATTGTGGAGGCTGTGACGGGTTAAAAAACTGTGGAGGTTGTGACGAGTTAAAAAACTGTGGTGATTGAAATCGGGCGGGGTAACATGCGAATCCTTGTTGAAACTGATATTGTTGGTTAAGCATTATTTCTTGTGGAGACAGGTTGGAATTGGTCGAGGAGGGGGTAGACGGGTTTGAAGAACCCCCGTATTGTGGTGGGTTTGAGTTAAGTAAGTTTGTGAAGTACCCTCCGTCATTTGGGTTTTGAGACATTGTGAGATATTTTTTTTTGGGTTAAGTAAGAATGGAAGATGTAGGAGATGGAGATGATAAAAATGGTGAAGATGAAGATGATATAAATAAGGGTGGTGGGTTTTTTTTAAAAAAAAAAAATTAAACTTTTAATATATATCCGTTTAATAACTGATATATATCCGTTGCATACACTTTTTGTCAGAAAACTTGCTCGTCGTCAGAACGAAGAGGTAACTGACGGCGCCCGACGGCGAGGGAGGTCGGTGTCACGGCGGGGGACGGCGAGGCGCCATCGTGGACGGCGAGCCCCCACGACAAGCCGATACCGTCCGCTCTAAACCCCTTTACAAACCAAACGCACCCTAAACTCTTAACTAATTTTGAAAAAGAAAAAAAAAAAAAAAAAAAAAAAAAAAAAAAAAGATTTCGGCAAGATCTTTTTCTTTGAAAAGTACTACTATCCAAACACTGGTGAAGTATCTGGTGAAGTATGTAGTTGGTCAAAGTAGGTCCATCAAATAACAAATATTGCAAGTATTAAACACACCTTTCTCATTTGACATTCATCAAAACAAAACAGTGACAATATATAGTTGAGTTGAGTTGAAGGTCTTCCATCATCAGCCGCCTACCCTTTCGCCATTAAAAAATTAAGAACCTTCTCTCCAACTCCAAAAGCCACCTTTTTCACCCTTTTTATACCCATTTTTAGGGTTTAACAACAACAATCTTGATTCACCAACCCACATTCATTTACTCAAAAATGGCTTTGAGCTCTGTTATCAGATCCACAAACACATCACTTGCTCTTCAAAATCAGCCATCTTTTTCAAAACCATCTAGATTGCAGGTTCACATTCATCTTTACCACCTTTTTTTTACATCTTTTTTGTGTTAAAATACAATCTTTTTTGCTTTAATGCTATCTTTTTACATAAAAGTTAATATTTTGATTTTTTTTTTTAATTTCTTAAGTATCTTGTTTAAAAAAATTTGATTTTTTTAATCTTTGCATTATTTTTTTAAATAATATTTTTAATCTTTATACTATATTTTTACATAAAAATCTAATCTTTTTTGTTTTTACTCTGTTTTAACCTTTGTATGTGTAAAAACTGATATTTTTTTTGTATACAGGTGTCATCTGTGAAGTTTCAATCTGGGTTATTTGATGGTGCTTTGAACAAGGAATCTTTGTCTTTAAAGTGAGTTTTTTTTTTTTTTTTTTTTTTTTTTTTTTTTTTTTTTTTTTAGGGTTTATGATTTTCATGGTGATTTAGGGTTTAAGAAATGATTTAATTGGTTTTGTAGGAAGTCGAATGGTAATGGTAATGGATGTGGTGTGCATTTGATTAAAGCTACCGCCACAGCGACACCAACTAGTGCTCCAAGTAAGATGGTGTCTTAATCTTAGTAGCATGCGCTTAAATGGGTGTTTGGGATTGCATGCTTTTAATCAATGCTAATGAACTTGTAAGCTGCTTAACATTAAGCAGTTTGTTGGAATATTGTTTGCATTTGCTTATTTTGTAAAAAGAATGCAATACTTAGGGGGTGTTAGTTTTTAGGCTTCAGGCTTATTTGATTTTGGAATAGCAGCTAAGCGAGCCACCCACTTTTTTCAGCTTATGAGCTTATTAAGTTGAGCTTATGGACATAAATAAGCAATCCTGACGAGCTTTTGCTAAAATCAAATAAGCCCATAAGATGCAAATATAAGATCATTCAAACACTCCTAAGTGTTTATAGTATGCACTTCAACTGCTTGTTGAATAGCTTTTTTATCCTCATGAACATATAAGCTGGTTAAAAATAAGCACTTTCAAGAAATAAGGTTTGCTAATTTGTAAAAAGAACGTAATACTATCAAATAAAAATTGGAATAGAAAATTATTAATCATCCATTTTCATTGAGTTTTAGATTAGACATGATGGTAAAAAATGTAAATCTAGTTTCATCTTAAATAAGCACTTTAAGATAAGCAAGCAGTTTGTATGATTCAAATATATAAGCAAATAAGTAGAAATAATAAGCAATTCCAAACACCATCTAAGCCAGTGTTGATTTTTTTTACTGATAAGTTGTGCACTTGTGCTTATTTTATTTTATTTTTTGTTTGTAGAGTCGAGTACTGGTGGGAAGACCAGAGTTGGAATCAATGGTAAGTTTTCTCAATCTCTTGTTGCTCTTGTAATCTTTTGGCAAATATATGCTAATTTTTTCTGAATTTTTATGGATATACTTCGAATAATTACCTTATGACGTGAAAAACTGAATTTGATGATTTAGCTGATTTATGTGGTTGAATGTGTAGAGTTTGATTCTGTTGTTTTGAATTTTGCAGGGTTTGGAAGAATCGGAAGGTTGGTATTGAGAATAGCAACATCTAGAGATGATATTGAGGTTGTTGCGGTTAACGACCCTTTTATTGATGCCAAGTACATGGTAAGGAAAAGATTTTGTGTTGATTGTTAACGACCCATTTTTGTAAGTTACTAAGTTAGTACTTACTACTTAGTACTACCTATGTAATGATGAGTAGTAAAATCAATGTTGAATCTTACTTTGTAAACATTATATTCAGCCCAGTAGATAACAATGTTGATTTTCGTTTCTTTCAAAGTGATCCACTGTTTTAATAGTGGGACATTCTAGCTTTTATTTTCATCTTATTATTATGAACATGCACCAAAACGAGTTATGGATATAACATGCAATCTGCCCTAGCGTTTTGGCTGTATTTGAATGTGCATCTTCAAGATTTTTTTTGTGACATGGAAACGTTTATCAAAATGTTCAATTTATCCACAGCAACTCCACACGCGCTTGTAGAAGATATCATTCATTATGACTTAAAAAGAATCAGTAAATGGGATTATACTTCTTTTCTTGGTTGTTTATTGAACATACTTGAACGATAACCATGAACTGAACATATTTTTTCAGGCTTACATGCTAAAGTATGATTCTACTCATGGCGTGTTCAAAGGAACCATCAAGGTTGTTGATGAGTCCACTTTGGAAATCAATGGGAAGCCAATTAAAGTAACTAGCCAAAGGTATTCAGTCGGCTTTTTGACTTTTTGTTGTTAAATAGCATTATACTTGTAAAATGCGATTTTGTATGATTGACTTTGAAACTTGCCATCTGTGCTCAGAGATCCAGCCGCAATTCCATGGGGTGATTTTGGAGCCGACTATGTCGTAGAATCTTCTGGGGTTTTTACAACACTTGATAAGGCTGCCGCACACAAGAAGGTAAACTATGGATGTTGGTGCACTTAAAATTAATCTAATGGGTCCATTAAGGTTGTATATAAATGATAATGGGTTAAAAGGGCAAATATAAGAAGAAGAAAAAAAACACTAAAATTGCAATAGTTCAAAAGGGTTAAACAGTCTCTAAGTCTAGTCAACCTCTCAAATGGTCTATTATACTTCTTTTAACCATGCTGAACGCACTTCAACTATTCACAGAAATTTTAAATGCGGACAACAAAATGTTGATGGGGACACAAATCGACCCAACCAGTTTTGACTGGCACATAAACATTACCAGTTTTTATGCAAACCATTTTGACATGTTATCCAATCTGATTGTCCTGCCTGTTTTGCTACTATGCTTAACTTTATGAGACATTTGGGTTGATCTTTGTTGGCTTTAATATGCAGGGTGGTGCCAAGAAGGTGGTGATCTCAGCTCCATCAGCTGATGCACCTATGTTCGTTGTAGGAGTAAATGAGACCACATACAAGCCAAACATGGATGTTGTATCCAACGCAAGTTGCACCACTAACTGTTTGGCTCCTTTGGCCAAGGTATGGCTCTGAGATTTAGTTTTGATCATTTATATATAGAGCAACATTTCCATATTAACAAAGGATATTTTTTTAATGGTTGGGAAGATATGAAGTCTGTGTAGTTCGTTCCCTCATAATTGACGAAAGTAGCAATGAGGAAAAAATTTAAGAGAATATAAAAGCATCTCTTTTATGTAGCATCTATCTTTACTGTCCAACTCTTATTGAAATGCTATATTTCTGCACAGGTGGTTCACGAAGAGTTTGGTATTGTTGAAGGTTTGATGACAACTGTGCATGCAACAACAGGTATGTCTGCCTCTTCATGTTTCTTCATATGAGTGTGTGCATCGTTAGACTTGAAAACACACATTTTTCATCCTTTAAGATCTGTTCTAATTGTATTGTTGTGTCTATAATCATTCAGCTACCCAAAAAACTGTTGATGGACCGTCAATGAAGGATTGGCGTGGTGGCCGTGGTGCCGCACAAAACATTATCCCTAGCTCAACTGGCGCTGCCAAGGTAAAAGGCTCTTCAGACTCTTGTGTAATAATTATATGTCCTGCGAAAAATTTTGAGCTTCTTCCGCACATTTTACATTTTCTGAAACTTGCAATGATTTTGGGGTTGCTTAAAGATGAAGAAATTATCTGCATGGAAAGTTCATTGTTTGTGTTTTAACTTTTCAGGCAGTAGGGAAGGTGCTACCAGAACTTAACGGGAAACTTACGGGTATGGCCTTTAGAGTCCCAACAGCAAATGTTTCCGTTGTGGATTTAACTTGTCGACTTGACAAGAAGGCTACTTATGAAGATGTTAAAGCTGCCATAAAGTATGACATCCGATATAGTTCCCCTCTGTTTCTACTCTTTAGGTAAATTGTAATTGCTATGAATAAATGTTTGTTCTTTTTAAGGTATGCCTCTGAGGGTCCCCTGCAAGGAATTCTTGGATACACTGATGAAGATGTCGTCTCCAGTGATTTTGTTGGTGATTCTAGGTATACATCTTGTTTGTTTTTGTGTTTCATATTTTTAATCTTTTTCTTAAGAAATAACATCTCAAGCTAATCTGGTTTTTTCTTAGGTCGAGTATTTTCGATGCAAAAGCGGGAATAGGGCTAAGTGCATCTTTTGTGAAGCTGGTGTCGTGGTATGACAACGAGTGGGGATACAGGTACAAAACATATCTTCTCTATGTCATTTTCGGTCCCCCTTACAAAGTGTTAAACTTTTGACCCATTATGCCCTTTCCATTTTAGCCAAGTTTAAAATTTATACTAAAGTCCAAATGCTCTATTAAACAATATGATAATTATTTCGAGCATGTAATTTTTTTTTCAGTCTATCTTACTGGATACATTGATAATCATATAAATTAGAGTGGAAAACTAGTTTTTTCAGGCCACACCAACCCCGTATCAAAAGTTGCTACTTTTGATCACTACCCAACCCATCCGTTTTTGTACCGCTAGTGTGGGTCACTAAATAGTGTTTAATCAATTTTGTGCAGCAACCGTGTTTTGGATCTGATAGAGCATATGGCGTTGGTGGCGGCTACCAACTGAGGAATTTTTTTGTCTTATTTTTCCCATGAAAAGGGATGTGATAGGATCTTGTTTTGACCTGACGTTTGAACCGATGGCAGTTAATACGCCATGATGCGATACAAACTTAGGAAATAAAGGATATATATTGTTGGGCATTGCCACCAGATTATTATTCTGGCATTGTATGCTTTTGTTGTTTATTATTAGTCTTATCATTTTCATATTCACTTTATGTCCAATTCGTATCGATAGATTCTCCACTTCTAGAGGGGTTGGATTAACGGCCACCCGTTTCCTTTCCTGTTAGCTTTTGTATGTGATACGAGAGATTGATATTTGTCTGTTTTGGCTATTAGTTTATTTGAGTCGTGTATTATATACACTTGATATTTGTATGTGATACATTTTGAATGCTTGTTATAAAGAAAAGGAGTCGAATGGATTGAAGCTTACTGGAGTTGTATTCGAACGCGTAAAAACTCTTATATTCGTAGTACATTACATAACTATAATATTAAAATTGTGAATAACTATCTTTAAATCAAAAACCACCATCAAACGGCCTAGTGGTAAGATTCTTGGTTTCTTCACGAGCCCCAAATATCGCTTTGTGTGGGTATTCGTACATCACTTTGTTGAACTTTTAAGCATACCAATATTACCGAAAATACTCTTAACAAACTCAATACATGAAAATACGTTAAGTCCAAAAATAATCCTATTAAAAATGAAATTTTATAAAAGCTAACTAATTTATAAGTACTTAAAAATATGTATTTGTCTTTCGGGTAAAATGAAAATTAATATTTGTTCACATTTTTTGTTTATTCTGTCGTTTTTCTATTTGCTTTATTTTGAATAACCAAAAGATATTTTTCGTCAAAAACTTATTGTCACGAAAAGGTATATTTCTTTTTCGCCGTTGCATCACGTTGGTATTTTGCTAGTGAAAACTAAATCTCGTTTAGAAGCAAGGTTAAAATGTTTATTTGCCACTTCTTTTTACTAAAATTGACACTTTTACCCATTTTACAAAACCATTGCTACTGTTCCACACAAAACTGTCATTTTAGATCGTTTAATCTTTTGGTGCTCAAGTGAACAATATTCACAAAGCCCAGAAATATCTTTACATCTTATTATTAGAGACAAGATGTTCACCAATGATTCCAGTTGAAGGTATGCATAAGCCATAGATCATGTAAAACAGGTAGACCATCAGTAGCTTAATTTACTTGTTAAAAAGGTATTTGATGCAAGATTTGATTAGGACGAAACACACACAACATACAAAAATGCAAGAGAATACGAGAACACGAGACAAAAAAAGAATGATCAATCCAAACGTTTTTACATACTAAAATAAAAATCTCAACAAGACTAGCAATTAATGGACTTGCGCAATTCACATATAACACACCATTCATCATCAATGGCGATGAACCATTCCATTTTCTTTGTGTTTAACACATATCTAGTTTCATGAATGATAACATCAATGTGGGGGCTTACTTGGTCAGAGCACATCAAGCATCGAGACCAAATAGAACTAGCCAAATCATGTAACCTATTCATTCGGACTGCCAACTCTGGCCCTTAATCATCACTCAGATGTGGCCAAGCAAATCGAGCACACGACCCTTTTGTTGAATTATGTTGTTCTCCTTTAGGTACTCAACAAATTCATCAAGTAGATATGGCCAGGCACCTTCAGCATCGTAATTTGATAGTGTAGGATCCACACTCTGCATAAGATGTATACAAAAGCTTGAAATAACAGAAAACTTATTCAAGAAACAGAAGTAGAAAACTTTGTGTAGACCTAAATTTCGAGCGTATTCATGTTTAGTTAGCAAATGCATATTTAATAAAGATGGGCTCAATTATCTTCTTCATTAATCATTATGGTACCATGTATTTCATACCAGTAAGTAAAAAGCTATATTTGCAAAATGAGCAGATATACATCAAGCATAACAATTTTATTTATGATTAACAAAAGAAAGGGAAAAGCATCATTTCATGTTTTGAAATAGGAATTCCAAAGAATTTATAAAATACATTTATCTCTATTCTTTAACGAGTAAAAGACATTTATAAAAAAATAATGCTTGAATCAAGACCCATCAAAAGTCTGCTAAAGCATACATTTAATGCCTAAAACCTACTAACTCGGTCGTTTTGTTCTAAAGGTTAGATTATTACTGAAATCATATAAGCTGTAATCATATTTAATACGTTAAATCTGTAAAGAAAGCAATTTTTGGGCTAAAAGTGTTTCAGGCAACCGGTCCCAACCCGTTTCAAACCCTACAAAAAAGATTACTCGATTTGATGTGTTACCAACAGCCACAATTTGCCGCCTCTAGCTTTCATGATAACTTAGAAATTATTTCAAAACAACAAAGCATATATGGGCAATTTATGCAAGTATGCAGAGTCATGGGACTCTGGCTTTTGGATCTTACTCGTGCAAATTCCAGCAGTTGAGACCACGTGTCTCTAGAAATAGCTTTGTTATGCCGTGCCTGAAAAAGGAAAAGGAGGCAAAATATAATAAGTTTATAGACATAGCCAGACAAAACACTTACCCATCTTGACGAGTGATAACAGTAGACAGATAAGTAAATGTGTTCAAATATTAGGCTACCTGTAAGAACTGGCACCAATGTTCAACCAATGGCCACTGTTTTTCTTCAAACAGCAACTGCCACATTCCGATTGCTGTGTCCAATGCAAGAGACTTCTGACCCTGAAATTATAATAGAACACAAGCACATTATGAATAATAAACCATTGCCACCTAAAATCTCCTAATTATGTTAGCGGAATAGCGGGTCATAATACCATGCAAGAGTGTTACAGTATACATCATTCCAAATCAATGGTTTCCCATCAATGTTCATGAGATGCATGCCCTAATTGCAGTTTCATTGCTTAAGAGGTATTAAACTCCAAAATAGTCAGTACTTACAAATGATCTCTAATAATTTGAGTGTTGGCAAGGAACTTAATATTAAGTGTGCTAGAAAATCAACGGTACCAAATGACAGAGCCATGCGGTCTAATTGCTATAGAATGTAAACAAATATATCTCCTCCACTGCTTCTAGTTAGCAAAGAATTAATTAGCACAAACGAACAAAGTAGTTTGTTGTAGATCAGAATCATCAGATAACTTCCTTAACTGTTATCATTCAGGAAATAAGCATACACACACATGTATACTGGGGCGGACCTATGTGGTGGCCACCTGTGGCACGTGCCACATACAACTTGTGTGTCTCAACATTAGTTTTCTGACTTTCTCTTAGACCATGTGTAATGGTCACCACCACCGGTGGTGAACCACCTTGTCGCGCCATCCCCTATTACATCCCCCTAACAACCATGCATGTAAGGAAGAAAGAGGCAAAGGTTTGGTGGTGCACTTTTTTTGTGTGTGTGTTTGTTGGGTATATTGTGGGGTATGTATGTATAAGGTGGGTATTTTTATGTGTTTGGTTTGGTGGTCACCGCTACACCTGTTCGGTAGTGGGTTTAGTGGTGTGTTGAATAGTGATGTGGCGCTGACGTGGAGGTGGTGGGTTTAGTGACCATTACACCAGGTCTAATAGCTTCTTTTCTAGTCTAAATAAGTTTTCTTATTTCCCCTTTGATTTTAAATTTGTTTAATAATCTGAATATCTGATTTATTGTCCTAAAAGTTGTCTTATATTAACCTTGTCTTTATAAGAACCTGCCTTATGCTAACCTCCAAACTTCATTTTTTTGGATAGTTGCCTTATAGTTAGTAAACTTTCTATAGTACACATGAAGTTAAAAGTTTTTACAATATGACAGACTTTATTCGGCATAACTGTTTCATCTCACAAAGTAGTTTAATTACGGACATGAGGTAATGAATTCATTATAATATGAAAAAATAGAATATGCCACATAAATTACCTTCTCCTTTGCCCAGCCGAATGCAAAATTATAGATCTCCTTGAATTTTTCTGAAATAAGAAAAAAATTGATTAGAACAAGATAGCATGACGTGCAACATTTTCAGTAATCTCAGTATTTATATTTTCATATATTCACGGTTTAGGATCATGGACTAAATACAGCAAATAAAGATGATCTATGGAGCAACTGTAGCTATAATATTAAGCTAATGATAAGTTGATGTTAAAGTGGGATACATACGGTCATCTTTCAGCTCAGAACGTATAGATGGTAAACGATCACGGAACTTTTCCAGTGAATCTATCCTGTTAGGAAAGTTTATAAATGAAATTCAGTGAACTTGATAACGTATCAGTTTTGATCCAGAAAATATGGTACAAATCAAACTCTATTTACCCGAGAGACTGCAAGCCACCAACAAATTCCTGCTTTGAGAATTCACACATTGTAGCAGCCTTCATGTGCCACGAAACAACTAGCTGAAATTGCATCAGCCAAATGTGTCAGTCAGAACAACAGTCTACTATTATGATTTTTTAAAAGAAGCTTTAGTAAAGATGTCCATCAAAGATCTCCCTTTTTACAAAAACTAAAAATTAGTATATAGTTCATAGAAAGTTTATATGTAAGTTTCAAATAGGTGTTGGGCCTTTTACATATCCTTTACACTTCTATTAAGTTATCTACTAAGCTCTCCAAATTAACTTGTGTTTGGATCTTCAATGTACAAAAGGCTAAAAGATGATCTTTTCATATAATCTTGACATACCATTACGATATCTTGAGGATCAACCTGTCAGAAAGAGAGCACCAATCAGTATTAACATAGTGAGGACACGAACGTCAATTAGAAAAAAACAGCAAGAAGCTTTAATTTTGACGGTAATAAACTCCAAACTGTAACTAGCATTTTAGCTTTTGTTCTTAAATCTTAATCTAGCTTCCAAGTAGCTCCTACAAAAATATCGAAACTACATAGCATGCGGGAGTTACCTGGAGGTCATTGCATAGATTGCTGATACCATCAGCCATAATCATATCAGCATAAGGATCTACAAAAGCAAGATAAAACATAAAGCACTCTGTTTATAATACAAAAAATATAGCTCCTGTAAATGTAAGTCATTTTGATTGCAAGATGCAAAAATCAAAATTATCAGCCTGTGAGTTAGTAAATGTGCCTTTGTATCTGTTGTATAACTCCTCGATATGTCGTGTATCTGCGAATGATGATTTTGGTTGAGGCTGGCTGTAGAAGATATCAAATGCACCATCCAGGTGCCAATCACTGGCCTTCAAGGCCTGAGTAGCAACTTTTTCACTGTATTCATGAACAAAGGGAAATAAGCTACAAATAATCAAGCAAGCAACACTAAGTATCGAATAAGAGAAACTAAATCCATTAGCGGAAATTGGTAGATTAAAAAATAAAAATCTTATTAACGAGAACATTTTCATCTTTATGGCGTCCGAAAACCATCAAAATCTACATTATCAATATTTAATTGAACTTTCCAATGGCTTGAATTAGCTGTGTGCATGTGCTAGTACAAGGGTGAAAAGAGTGAGCTACTAAATTTTTTTTACAACATAGCAAAAGGTGCTCGCTACTTAGAACTCACACTAATATCAACATATAATTCAAACTAACAAATATGACGATGAGTCACCTTGCTCCAGTGATAGTCACAAACTGTTGAATCTTGTCGCGATGCCCTCTTCCTAGTTTGTTCTGCCATTGACAGTGAAAATACAAGTTAAATACTATTAGATTGATGATATATTGCAGCATATGCCCTGATGTTTCATAAATGACTGCATTACACCACCTTAAGGCATGACCTATATAGTACACGCTAATTGTTACTCAACTTGCTTCATTATAATACTCAGATAGAAAAAAGATACGGAGTAATTGGGAACTACAACCCGACCCAAATTTACTTAACTTCTTATATTATACTAGTTGAATACAAAAATGAGTTACTTCTAACTTCCATGCATGAACAAGGAACATTTTTACGGAACTATATATTCATCTACAGCTAGGTCTGGATGTATTAATTATCGAAAGCGTAAAATATACTCCCAGAATGAATCTAAGCCTGACCTGTGGGTCGAATGGTTTTTCTTTAAAGTTTACTAAATATCACCTCAGCATAAGTCAGTAAGAACATAACCAACAGACGATTAACGACCACAATAATGCCTATCAAAAAGGGTCATCCCCAAACAACTAAAGCAGAAACGAAAACCGAAGAATAAACTATAGTCAAACTTTCTTTGTTTGTTCTTGTAGAAAAAATGCGCATGCTTACTGTATGAAAAGAGCTATACTAAGACAGGATGCAATGGTCACTACATCAGCATCGACTCCTACCACCAAACCCCCGTAGTGGTGACCACCAAACTCACCATACAAACATACCACACAACACACACACACAAAACTAAAATATAGTTCGGTAAGAGAAAGTGAACCAACCATCTCCAAAATTGATGCTCAACGCGTGAAAGGGAGGGGTCCATAGAGATGTTCGACGCGCGAAGATGGTCCAGGAGGGGTGTTTAAGTTCTACCTTATTCGTGCTAAATAGAAGCCATTTTGAAGGCGCTAATCTAATAAAAGTAATTACATGGTGTTTGTTTAAGCTTATTTTTACGTCTTATTAAACTATTGAAAAGCTAATAAGCTAAAACAAACACTCCCCAAAAGTTCATAACCTGATAACCTAACAAGCACAAGCTCTTTCAAATACACTAAACCCTAAACCAAACACCCTCTAATTCAATCTAAAATCACTCATAACTATCCAAAAAGTTTACTAATTTATAAAAAAAAAAAATACAAATTGAAGATATGAAATGATAACATACCATTTTTTGAGATTGATAACGAAACCCTAATTACCAAATTCTGAATTGAAATTAGGGTTTTGTGTAATTAGGGCTTTTGATTTTGGTAATAATGAATGAACTTAGAAGAAAGAAGCATCTACCGGCTTCAATTGATGCAAAAAGAAAATGATATTATTATTTATTTATTTATTGTGTTTTTGTTTTTTATGCATACAATAATATTTCTTTCTTCTTTTTCTTAAAAAGTTAAAAAGGTTTAAACTTTGTTGGGTTTGTACATTTTTTAGTGGCACGAGAAGCGTCAAAAATTAGAGGTGTCAATTTATGTTAAAAAGAGAAAATTACCAAAAGATGTCAATTTTTCAAGTGTGGTTCATTTTCTAGACATTTTTCTCATCTTTTTCTCAAAAGAGTCATGTTCAACTGCTCGACTCCATACATATTACGACATGTGGCATTCTCAAGTACTTTTTCCATGGTCCTGTCACATCAAATCTTAAAGCAATCTTTTATTTTGTTTTTTTATTAATAGTCAACGCTCAACCGACGGTACTCAACTGGAGGCTAACTTTTTACTTAGGAAATTAAAAAAGGTAACCAAAAGATTTACCAAATCCAAGTGATCTGACATTTTTTTTTTTTTTTTTTTTTTTTCTTTTTCTTTTTCCACTTTAACGTTTCCATATCAACAAAAAAACACACACACAACACACAGTAAACACACACTAACAGTGCATGGCTTAGATAAAAAAAAATCACGAAACTTTGATCACACAACACCCGTTTTGTTGTTTAGATCATTTTCAGACCAGATCCGTTGTTGTGCGATTTGAACAGCAACACATACATCTATTTTGTGTGGAAGACGATTATATGATAATGGCTTCTAGACAAGTAAGTAAAAAGTGTGATTTGCACAGTAACACATACATCTGTTTTATAGCCTTTGATTATTAATCGATTTTTTTCGATTTGTACAATAACTTTGATTATTAAAAAAATTTAGGGTTTTTAAATTTTTTTAGATTATTTGATGTTAATTGTGGTTATTGTTATTATTATTGTAGGTTTTATTCTTTATTTTGCATTATTGTTGTTAGAAAAGCCATTTAGATAGTATACATGTTAGGGTTTGCGTATTCTAGGTTTGAGAAAACCAACTATGTTAGGGTTTGCTTTTTCTGCACAATAACCCACGTTTGTTTGCTATTTTTTTAGTGTATTTGAGGTTCATTCATTGTGTTTATGGTTTGCTTAACATATCTGAAATGTCTTGATTATCTGAAAATTTGGACACCTGCATATGTGAAATGTTTGACTTATTAAGCTTAGTAAGCTATTGGTCATTAGTATATTTTTATTGTTCATCAGTTTATAACATATGCTAATATGGGTATGCATCTTTTGTTTGTTTTTGTGTATAGGTGTATTCTGCGAAGCTCAGTACTAGAACAAAGTTGCACTATATCAAAACGATAAGGCAAAAGTTGAGTTTCAATCCTGATCGTCTTGAACTTTTTAAAAGCACTATTTTCGGGAAATGGTTAAACACAAAAACATACGAGCATGATAACCATTTGCTTCAACATCAACGCTTTGTTGAAAACCCTAATATAAATACTCCCTAGTATTTTGATATCTGGGGACACACTTTAGAATTTGGTCGTCAAGATATGTGTCTAGTATTAGGTTTTCGCTTTGGTGATGTTTCTTTAGAGCAATTAAAGAAACGGCAATCTGAATTTGGTAATCGTATGCTAAGTTTTCTTAGAGAGAGGCGTACCGAGAATATTAGTAATATAAAAGTTGAACAACTAGTTAGGGTTCTTAGTGATCAAGTTGAGTTTAATGAACTTTCAAATGATGATGTTGTTCGCCTTTGTCTGGTTCTGATGTTAGAGAACGTTTTTATCGGCAAACAGGAAAGAAATTTAGTCTCCCATGAGATATTGGTTTTAGTATATGACATTTATGCATGGAATGCATTTCCATGGGGCGAGTACATTTGGGTTGAGTTTCACAAGAAGATTTATAATGCTATCTCAAAGGTTAGAGATAGACATTTGACTAAAATGGCTACGAAGGGCGATCGTTACATTGCAACTTATACATTGAATGGATTTGCGTTTGCTTTGAAGGTGCGTAACTATTGTTTAAATACTAAGAATTTAATTCAGTATTGTAGCATGAACCGTAGTGTAGTAATTTTTATGCTAATAGTAATAATAATTCCTTCAGATTTGGATTTTGGAAACCTGCCGCAATTCAACAAATTGGTGGGTTAAAGAAGAGAATGTGATCCCTCGGGGTGTTGCTTGGGAGGATGCACACAGGTTTGAGAAGACTGATTATGATCTTCTTTTTCGTAATGCATAAATGGTTCGCCTTGTGCCGACAGGTTATACTCTACTCTTTTAGAATAATTGTTTATGATTTTTAATGGTATTTGGGTAAGTGTATAACAATTTTTTTATATGCAGTGACTGAGATGAAAGAACTTTGGTGGACATCTAGTGTAGACTTTTTCAAGAAGTATATGCCATCAAGGTTATACAATCATATACCACCTAGTCTTCCCATTCATGATACACCAGCAGTCAATAGATCCGGTCGACCGGAGAAGTTGAGACCACGGAGATGTTGTTCAGTCTCAAATGTAGATACACCACCAGTCATTAGGAAGGCAGATCAAGGCATGCCGTATATGGGGGATTTCATGTCATCTACAGCAACAATTGTGGCTCAAATGGCTAAAATGCAACAACAAATTAATCAATTACATAAATATGTCAAGCATTTGAGGCCTGATGGAGATAGCCAGATTCCGGGTATGGATGGAGAATTGCCACTTAGTGCAACAGTTTTAGATCAGATGGCTAATATGCAACGGCAAATTGATGAACTTCAGAAATATATCCATACGAATTTGAAGCTTGAGAAGAATGGGGGTCAATCTGATACTGCACGCGTGTTTGCTGAAAAGGTTATATTTCTTGCAATCCTTTTAATCTGTTTCTATATTTTGTTTTGCTTCTATGCGGACTCATTTGATGTATTACTTATTCATACGTGTTTTATGTGGTATGATATAGTGGATTGTTACGTTAGATAATTTCACATTTTTTGGTTGTAGATTTTTACTTTTTTTAAAGCTTTTTGTTGTTGTAAAAGTTAATAAATTACTATGCTACTTTAAAAACTTCACCTAAACTACTATAATTCATTTATTACACTAGTGTTTTGTATTTAATAACTTCACCTACACTACTAGTTCATTAACTTCACCTAAACTACTTAGTCTATAAATAAGTCTTCTACACTTCTACACATTCATAGTCTTTAATTTCCACTGTTTCTAAAAAATTTCAACATTCCCTTCGAAATTCAAATGCAAATCATTTCTAAACTTCCTGTACATGCTTTACTTTAGTTTAGAACTGTTTCAAAGACATGGAAGTCGTTCATTGACAGCTCCAAATTCCTTGTTGGTTTCGGTGTTCGCACGTCTCTGCCTTGTAGTTTTCTTATTCACTATCAGCAAGGATTTGTTGAGTCACAGTTTATATTTTTTGTTGATGATAATGTCAATTTGTTCCAGCAACGTCTCTTTTTTCCAAGTATTCCTAAAGTCATCTGTAATACAAGTCTCAGATTTTTGAATCTTTTGCCAATTGGCACCTCTCATGGTTTGTGGTATTTTTCTGATTCTTTTAAGATGGCTGTTCTTTGGAACCCGTCAATAAGAAAATCAGTTGCTATAGTTCTCCCTGGTTGGTTAAGTCAATCTGAATCTGATAAAGTAGTTATCGGTTTTGGTGTTAATCCAGTCACTTTTGACCCTACCATTTTAAGGATTTCATATCCGCTTAATGGACACGGAACATGGAATGTTTCAGTGTTTACATTGAGCTCCCAGCGCTGGAAGAAGTTAGAAAGTGAACATATACATTGTCAGTCAATCCGACTTAAACGGTCAAGTCAGGCTGTATTAGGTAGTTTTATTTATTGGGTGGCTTCTCAACGGACTTTAGGCTCTTCTCAAAAATCTTATATGATTGTCTCTTTTGATTTGGTTAACCACAGCTTTTCGGTATTGGATATACCTTACAACTTACGTATTCGGATAACAAGACCTTTCTATACTTCAAAACTAAGAGAGTCTCTTGTCATTTTTGGCAACATAATAGGAGATCAGTGGCACACGGCCTGTTTATGGGAGATAATGTTGGATGGTAACAAAATAAAATCCTTTAAAACACTATTTAACATTTTCACTCCTCATTTACTAAAATTAATTGGATTTACGAAGATCAGGGATCTAGTTTTTGAATCTGATCAGCCTTACCAAATGGATCACACTCTTGAATTCTTCCAAGTTCGGTCACAAGAATTTATTAATCTTCGTGTTGAAGCAGACGCAGGGTCCTTATTCATGAGCCCTTTCAACGAATCGCTACTTCTGCTTACGCATCCAGATTGTTCAGTATATTAAGTTGTAGCTTATGGAGGGTTTGTATGTTTGAGTTTGTATGTTTTTGTCTAGTTGTTTGTATGTTAGTTTCTATGTTTTTCTATAGTTGTTTGTATGTTTGAGTTTGTATGGTTTTCTAATTGTTATGTATAATAAAACCATATTTTGCTATTGGGACTTACTCATTCTCATCTGTTTTTTATGTAGACAGTAATAAATCTCCCATCCTAATTAACAAATGTAATTTAACTTTTACTTTTTTCAGGCCGGTACTGAAAATGATGGTAGTATGGATGTAGATGATGATTCAAAGGTTTGTTATAACAATGTTTTTTCTGTATTCGGTACACATCAATTAGTTGACCAAGTACTTAACATAACTATATATTTATTTTTCAGACCGGTACTCAAAATGACGGTGATATGGATGTAGATCATGTTGTAAAGGATGTTAATGTTAATGCAAATCTGAATGTGCAAGAAGATATATTCAGTTCTACGAACGATTTATCTTCACAACAAGTGCAAGAAGTAATAAATGACTTTTTTGACTCACCGCAAGATCCTACAGATGTTCATGTAATGTATGCTAGGAATTACATATCCATCTTATGAGTTAATACATACCCAATATTTTGGCTGTTTACACGTGCATTTGATTAGGATGGGAATGTTTGTGATGTTGAGCAATATGTGCCAAACAAGCAAGAAATGAACGAGCCCCAACAGATAGATTCACCTTTTTATCCGGTAAGTATGTGTTGACTGCTTAATCTAATGATAGATTCACCTTTTAATCTGGTAACACACACATTCAAAAATATTTATGTTTTTTATAGGTCGAGACTCGCTGTGAAGTTGAACATGTTCAACATGTGGATCTGATGAGTGAGGACAAAAACTTACATTCTCCTTTATGCATGGTAAATATACTTTGAACATGTTAATATATTTTCTCTAAAAAAAAAACCGAACATGACATTAACACAAAGTAAACTTCTTTTCAGGATGATAATGTTCTTAAAGTTGATGAAGATGTGGAAATGAAGGCCGTGATGAGTGACGACAAAAACTTACAGTCTCCTTTATACATGGTGAGTATACTCGGAACATGTTAATATAATAAAATAAAAAAACGAACATGACATTCACACAAAGTAAACTTTTTTTTCAGGATGAGAATGTTGTTAAAGTAGATGAAGATGTGGAAATGAAGGGTGTGATGAGCGAGGAAAAAAAATTACAGTCGCCTGTATCCATGGTAAATATACTTTGAACATGTTAATATAATAAAAAATTTAACAAACATGATATTGACACAAAGTTTTTTTGTTTTTCAGGATGAGAATAATGTTAAAGTTGATGAAGATGTGCAAATGAAGGGTGTGATGAGTGAGGCACAAAACTCACAGTCTCCTGTTTTTCAGGATGAGAATGTCGTGATGAGTGAGGCACAAATCTCAGACTCTCCTTTTAATCCGGTAAATATTCGTTGAACATGTAAATCTAATAAAAAATTTAACCAGTACTCACGCAAGATAAACTGTTTTTCAGGATGTTCTTCTTTTTGACGAGGACCAACATGTTCAAGTGACATCAGAGTCTGTCTCTAGTCCTGTAATTAGCACTCCTGGTGATGTGAAGTATGTTGACGCTATTCACTGTGATGAAAATAAGGTAACAACTGTACGCGTTCCTTTTGAACGGGAGAGGAAGCTGAGTAAGGTCCTTCAATCCCCATATATGAAGCAACCTTCGACTACACCAAGAAGGTCTCTAAGGCGACATGTGAAACCTGTACTTCCCGCTGTCATTGGACCGGATGGGAAAGAAATCAAACTCAAACCGTTCAAAGAGGTATTTAGTGATAACATTTTTTTATAATGTTAATAACAATGATATAGCTTCTATATTTTTATTATAATCCTTATTTCCATTGGACATTTTAGAATCTATGTCGTAATGGTCTAGGGACAATGTTCAGAGCTTTTGTACATCCAGAAATAAAATTGTTCTTGGATAAACAAAAAAAGAATAAGAACAAGGAGTTGTTTATGTTCCCATGGGGCGGCGGAGGGACGACTGCTAATCCGCAGTTTTGGCTAGGATTATTGGGGAGAGACGAGGGACACATGGGTTGGCTAAGTGATGTGGTACGTATTTGTTACAAGTATATAGTTCAAAGTTTTATGTGCGGGTGTTTCGTACCTAATAGATGATCCGTTTCAATTTTGAAATTACAGCATGTTGGATTGTTTGTGGATTTAATGATGCATTTTAGACCTGCTGATGCTGATTGGGTCATGGTTAGCCCATTTTGGGCCACAATGATCCTTGACTTGCAAATGCCGCTCTATTATGCAGACGGAGTGACGAACAACATCCCGTGGTTTCGTCAAGGCGTCAATAAGGTGTCTCTTACTTTAATTATCACATATTACGAATGACTTATGATATATACTTATCTGCCTGGAAGCAATCTTTGATCCCTTAAAATATGTCCTATAAGAGTAGCTGATAATTTAGTTAGTCAGGCGATGATGAACATTTTCTGCAAATTGTTTATCGGACTACAATTTAATGACACCTGTATCTTGGCAGGGTAGCCACACCTTTGATTGTGGTTGCAGCCATGGCGGGTGTTTTGTACGGTTCATACATTTGTAGATCTGAGCCTTACTTTCCAAATATCCAAGTTTGGTCCATTTTCTAGACACTTTTCTCATCTCTTTCCCAAAAAGAGCCATGCTCAACTGCTCGACTCCATTCATATTATGACATGTGACATTCTCTAGTACTTTTTATATGGTCCACTAAGTGTCGCATCAAATCTCCCATGTCATGAGAACATAAATGGCAAACAGATTTACTTTTATGTGATTGTTAAGACTATGTGAGAACATAAATGGCAAACAGATTTACTTCTATATAAGCATTGGTATTTAATAATTAATGTACAAAAGATTTCGAAGAACATAAATGGCAAACAGATTTACGTCCCGTATTTGAAAAGATCCTAGACAACTATGACCCCTTAGAGACAGATCCTTGTTGGTTTGGTACATCTTTATAGGCTGACTTGCCTTTCTCGCAATGTGGTACCTTAATGTTAACAGTACCATGTGGTTCATCCATGTAAACTTGTTGTCTTAGCTCTTCTAGAATTTTAGCTGGTAATTGGTCCTTTGGTTCAGCATTTGGGCCATATCTCTCTTCAATCTCAGGAAATATGACCTCTCTTAGTGCCTTGATTGACCATTCCATATCATCAGCATTAGCCTTGAATGTAACTTTTTTACCTTTTGACATATTTAGAATAAAGTGAAGTAGGGTTAATGCTGAATTAAGTTTGTCCACTATTAAATAGGAAAAACCACACCTACCAAAGGCAGAATCAATACTGTTTGGTTTTGAATGACACTTGATTCCTGACCTATATTATTGTCAAAACTGACAGTTGAGAATCTGAAAATCATATGCAAATATTCCTGATCTACAATACCTGACCTATATTATTGTCAATACTGTTATCATTTCAAATAGACTAAAAAAAAAACAAAAAAACTTTTGACTGGCAACAGTGATGTGATATGTAAGAGGCTGTGATGACGATGAATCAAGTGATGCGATGTACCATATCTTGGCATGACAATTTTATAGCATTATTTTGCAGCCATGGGTGGTTACGTCCTGATGTTGTTTTGCTGATCTGAGCCTTGTTTTGGTTCAGATTGTGGGTTGTATGTGTGTTTTTTCGTTGATATGGGAAACTTAAAAGTGGAAAAAGAAAAACTATGAAATCACTTGGATATGGTAAATTTGTTGGTGTATCTTTTTCAATTACCCAAGTATAAAGTAAGCCTCTGGATGTGCATACATTATATATGCTTTAGTTAGGCTATGATGAATATTTTCTGCAAATGGTTTATCGGACTACAATTACATAACCGTATCTTGGCAGGGTAGCCACACCTTAGGGAATGTAGTTGTAGCCATGGCGGGTGTTTTGTACGGTTTATACATTTGTAGATCTGAGCCTTACCTTTTACTTGCATTAATAGAAAAACTGACGTTTCTAATCGGGGGCTTACAGAATTACTTTTATATGAGCATACATTATATATGCTTAAATTAGGCGATGATGAAACTTTTCTTGAAATTGTTTATCGGACTGACAACCGTATCTTGGCAGGGTAGCCACACCATAGGCAATGTGGTTGCAGCCATGGCGGGTGTTTTGTACGGTTTATACATTTGTAGATCTGAGCCTTACCTTTTACTTGCATTAATAGAAAAACTGACGTTTCTAACCGGGGGCTTACCGAATTACTTTTATATGAGCATACATTATATATGCTTAAATTAGGCGATGATGGAACTTTTCTTGAAATTGTTTATCGGACTGACAACCGTATCTTGGCAGGGTAGCCACACCATAGGCAATGTGGTTGCAGCCATGGCGGGTGTTTTGTACCGTTCATACATTTATAAATCTGAGCCTTACTCGTTAATGTCAAACATTACTTATTTTCTTACAGATGCTAAGCATAGTGTATAGAAAATGGACCAACCTTGGATTTTGGGCCTCTTTTGGTAATTTTCTCTTGTTTTATGCATGTTGCTAGATTCAGTCCCACAATAGGCCCTGATCAGCGGTAGAGTGCATTTCACCAAAGAAAGATGGGACACTAAAGAGAATGCTGTGGCAAGTAATTTGGTGCAAATTACTTTTTCGCATCATCCTCTTTTGTTTCCCATCTTTCTTTGAGAACTGTAGTCTATTATTAATCAGGGCCTTTTGTGGAACTGGAACCGAAAACATGCAAGAACGTATTATTGATCACGGCCTTTGGCATCTTGAGAGATTGCGTAAAGATTTTATGTGACACTTAGTGGACCATAGAAAAAGTACTAGAGAATGACACATGTCATAATATGAATGTAGTTGAGCAGTTGAGCGTTGCCTGAATGGGAAAGAGATGAGAAAGGTGTCTAGAATATGCTTTAGTTCACATCTTTGCCATGGTAGATGACTAAATTATGCACCTGATATTAACAGATTTAGTTTTAGTAAGGCGATGATGAACCTTTTCTGCAAATGGTTTATCGGACTAGAATTTACTGACACCCGTATCTTGGCAGGGTAGCCACACCTTAGGGAATGTGGTTGCAGCCATGGCGGGTGTTTTGTACCGTTAATACATTTGTAGATCTGAGCCTTACTTTTAGCAGTCAAAAATAAAAAATTGACATTTGTAACCGGGGGCTTACTTTTTCGAACCCATCAAACTATTTTAGTTTTAGAAAGGCGATGATGAACCTTTTCTGCAAATGGTTCATCAGACTATAATTCAATGACACCCGTATCTTGGCAGGGTAGCCACACCTTAGGGAATGTGGTTGCAGCCATGGCGGGTGTTTTGTACCGATAATACATTTGAATATCTGAGCCTTACTTTTAGCAGTCAAAAATATAAAATTGACATTTGTAACCGGGGGCTTACTTTTTCGAAAAGAGGCAAATTTTTCAAGGTTTGTCCATCAAACAGATTTAGTTTTAGTAAGGCGATGATGAACCTTTTCTGCAAATGGTTTATCGGACTAGAATTTAATGAGACCCGTATCTTGGCAGGGTAGCCACACCTTAGGGAATGTGGTTGCAGCCATGGCGGGTGTTTTGTACCGTTAATACATTTGTAGATCTGAGCCTTACTTTTGACTGTCAAACTTGCATGTTGAAGGTTAGTGCAAATACAATTGGTTGTAGACGGTTAGAATCTGAACATTCTAATCATGTGTGTAAACTTGCATGTAACTTTATTTGAGATGGAGACATTTTGTCATTTTAAACATTATAATCATTTGGCTTTCCGATGAATCTGATGCAACTATTTACATCTTTAGGTGTTCTTTCCAATCAATGAACCTGAAACACACTGGTGTCTGGGCAAACTATCCATCAGAACAGATGTTATAACTTTATATGATAGCCTTGGGAGCCCGAAAGTTGAAACACGTCGCTGGTGGCTAACTTTCAGGGAAGTTTTTGCTTGTCAACTACCCACGTATCTTGTTGAGAGTCAGGTGATGGAAAAGAAGAAAATCGATGCCAATAACTATCATGTTTCCTTTTAGTATGCACCTGATGTCCCTAAACAAGGTGGTCTTTATGGGGATTGTGGTGTTTGGGTCTGTATACTTTTGTACAGGTTGTCTCATAAGCTATCATTGAAGTTGAAGAATCCTGTCCAAGCTGCTTTGGCTTACCGTGAGTATTTGGCTGAATATTTATGGAAATACAAGATTCCAATTCCGAGAGACATTTGACATTTAAGTTCTGTAAACAATCTAACTTATGTAAACAATCTAACTTATGTAAACAATCTAACTTCTGCTGTTGGTATGCTACTGTTGGTATGTTATGCTAGTGTATGGTCGTTTGACATTTACTTCTGCTGTATGGTTGTTTTTTGTAAACAGGTTATGTAAACATTAATATGTATATATTTAACGTATCTTGCTAATGTATCATATTGCTAGTGTATGGTGGTTTTATTAAATATTGCACGACTGCTCGACTGGTGGTTGGGGAGATGGTAGTTGGGGAGATGTTACATTTAATGTTTCTTGTGTGATTGTCGATATAAATATAAGTTAATAACATATGGAATTTCCACACAAACAATTATATACCTGCTAGAAACTAAACATCAAAATGAATTCACCACCAAATTGGGAAGAATTACTTGATATAGATGACTCCGATCTCCGACTATCAGCCACCTCCCAACTACCAGTTTCATATGGAAACACTACAACTCAAAATTATGCTAAAATGCCTGTTAGGATAATACGAGGTCCTGCAGGTATTGTTCAAACGGCGAATGATGTGGGTGTGGATGATGGTATAATGGCGACACATGAGTACATTAGAAAAGTAGTGTATGATGTCGGAGAGGATTCCGATTTTAATAGTGGGCCATGGGTAAGCGCAGTTGAGTATATGAAACCTGATGGCAGTATCATGATTGGTTGTTTCGCCGATATCAAGAAATTTACCAGGAAAGGGAAACTTGACAACGTTGTTGCTATAATTAAGTCTTGTACCCCAAACGTCTTGGGTGATCTCACAGTATCATTGAAAGATGTTTCAGGTTTAATATCAGGTTCAATACATCACAAAGTGGTTAATGACGAGAGGTATGAAAAGCTGCTTACCGTCGGAGCTGTTTTGATCCTTCATAACGTTTCTGTGTTTTCTCCCAAACAATCTGGAAATCACTATCTTAATATTACATTAAAAAATGTTGTTAAGGTTTTCTCCAAGGATAGTGTTCCTAACAATGAAAGTGGAGTTGGAAGTAGTGGAAGTGTAATCTGAATTTTAATTAATGTAATTTTCTATTAATTCAATATTTTAATCTACTTAGTTAGATGTGATGTGGTATTGAACAATCAAACAATATAAGATATAAAATAACTAAATGAGACGCATTTGATTCCAAATTGACTAACGTCGAACATAAGTCAACACATTAAACCTACGTTAATTACTACTACACACTAAGATTTCCAACCGATTCTAACAGCTCATTTAGCAATGCACCTGACATACTTGCGTGGTTTTCTGGATTCATTTCCAATTCGAGTTTGGTCTCCAACATCTTTATTCTTGTCTCTAGCATGTTTATTTGTAAATCTTTGAACTTGCAGTTGGAACATTCTGTTAGTTCAGATGTACAAGCTGGTGGAGTTGAAGGTCCCGGAGAATTAAAATTAGGCTGTTGTGAAGGATTATAACCGGGTTGGTTATCAAATTCTTCCTTCCACATAAAAAATCTACACCCGTATTCTTTTTTTGCTGGCTGTTAAATATTAAAAGTAAGAGATGGTTATGAAATAACTTTTTAACACCTAAGTTACATATACGGGAAACATAAGACATCTAACCTTTGAACGAGGACATGAATATAAAAGTTGACCATAGCTATGCTCCTTGTGTGATTTTCGTAGCACTATGTTTTCAGCTCCACATCGACACATAAATTGATCCATACAAATTTGTTTGGGGATAGGATTCTTTGAGATTCAATATAAACGTGCTCGACTGCTCAACTGGTAGTTAGGGAGATGGGTATATATAATGTGTTCGACTTCTCAACTCCTCAACTGCTCAACTACTCGACTGGTAGTTGGGGAGATGGATATATTTAATTTAATATTTAATGTGGTGAGGTAGATGAAAAATTTAATGTGGTTAGTTGGTTATATTAAATGTGGCATTAAATATCCATCTCCCCAACTACCAGTCGAGCAGTTGAGCAGTTGAGTAGTTGTTGCATTAAATATCCCCATCTTCCCAACTACCAGTCGAGCAGTCAACTCAAGCCATATTTCGACACGTGTCCCATGCTCGACTGGTAGTTGGGGAGATGGATATATTTAATTTAATATTTAATGTTGTGAGGTAGATGAAAAATTTAATGGTGTATTAACTACCATTTAATGTTTATATATGAGTTAGTTGGATATATTAAATATGACATTAAATATATCCATCTCCCCAACTACCAGTCGAGCAGTTGAGCAGTCGAGCAGTTGAACATTTGTTGAGATGTTGCATTAAATATCCCCATCTCCCCAACTACCAGTCGAGCAGTCAACTCAAGCCATATTTTGACACGTGTCCCATGCTCGACTGCTGTCGAGCAGTCGAGCATGGGACACGTGTCGAAATACGGCTTGAGTTGACTGCTCGACTGGTAGTTGGGGAGATGGATAAATTTAATGTCACATTTAATATAACCAACTAACTCATATATAAACATTAAATGTGGCATTAAATATATCTATCTCCCCAACTACCAGTCGAGCAGTCGAGCATGGGACACGTGTCGAAATATGGATTGAGTTGACTGCTCGACTGGTAGTTGGGGAGATGGGGATATTTAATGTGGTGAGGTAGTTGAAAATTTTAATGATATATTAATTGTGAGTTAATATGAGTTAGTTGATAAATTTAATGGGTATTAAATGTGAGTTATTGTATGATAGGTGGTTTTAATAAACGTGAAATTAAATATCCATCTCCCCAACTACCAGTCGAGCATCAAACACTGATCGACTCATCATTAATCGACTGATCGACTGCTCGACTACTCGACTTTTACCAAAATTTATAATAGATATATTTTCATATGGAAAATTATTGAAACGTATTCTCACATGTCCATACCATTCATATGGAAAAATTTCGTGTGTTTCTTGTGTTTGAAGATGGCAATAGTTATGGTGTTTCACTAAGCAGAGATATTAGATATGATGGGTTAGTTTCATTTGTGAAGAAAAAGTTCAAAATTAGCAAAGGATACAATTTAGGTTTTTCTTACAAAATGCCACACGGTCCGGTCCACATAGCTGATGATGATGATGTTGAATTTTTCGTTAACGAAGTTTGTAAACCGAAGGGTGCATTGCCTAAACTTTTAATCAAAATGATTGTCAAAAGTTCAAAGGTAAATCCATATTCTTCTAATGATTTTGATCTTAATGATTCCTTATTTCATAATGATTTTGATCCTCATTATTTTTATAATCATTCGGAAATACCACAAAATGAACCTTTTGACAATCTCAACCAATCTAACAATGAATGTGTCAATAACTATATAAACCAGCCAAAAAATGAAATTTTCGAAAATTTTGGGAGTACATCTTCTTTAAATGATCAATTTCTGCTTAAATGGCAAAAAACGAATACATTTGAAAATATGCCTCCTCCACCCGATCCACCAAGTCTTGAAATTAAGATCCCGAATACATTGAAATACAAAAATAGCTCTATCATCCTCAAAGAGGGTGGTGAATTTGATACTAAAGAATTATGCATGTTTGCAATTGCTAAAAAAGCTATCAAAGATGGATTTGAATTTAAGGCTAGGAAAACAAATAAGACTAGGTACGATGTAATTTGTGTGCAAGATGGGTGCAAATGGAAGATGTTGTCTACTAAGAACAAAAATGGTGTTAAATGGAGTTTAGGAACAGTTTACGATGTTCACACTTGTTCAAGAACACAAATTCATCCTAATCACCGTAATGCTACCAAAAAACTTTTGGGACATTTACTCGAACCCAAGATGAAAGATAGCAGTCGAATTTATACCCCAAAGGACATAATGGAAGATATTAGTCAAGAGTATAAAATTGACATTTCTTATAAAAAAACATGGGGTGGAAAAAACCGAGCATTGGAATTGGTAAATGGTTGCCCTAAGGACTCGTTTGAACAGTTACCATTTTATTGTCATAATTTAAAGATGAAAAATGACGGTACGGTAACACATATTGATACCGATGATGAAGGACACTTTAAAATATGTTTTATAGCCTTTGGTGTTGCGGTAAGCATTTGTATATTGTTTATGAATTTACTATTTTTTTTTATATTATATTTTGTGTGACTAATAGTTTGTACATAAAACAGCTTCGGAGTTTCTTACGGTATATGCGACCATTGCTTATATCTGATGCAACGCATCTTAAATGGAAGTACCTTGGGACAAATTTGCTTGTCGTTGGAATGGATGGTAACAATCAAATTATACCTATTGCTACCGGTGTTTGTCAAGGTGAGACTGGGGAGGCATGGACATGGTTTTTGTCCAAATTGAAAGAATGCATAGGGGAACGACCAGGTTTGGCTATTATATCGGATAGACATTATTCTATTGGACAAGCGTGTAACACGGTCTTCCCAAATTCATTTCATGGTTACTGTTGTAGACATCTGATGATGAACTGCGGTTTGAACGGTAGTAGAAAGTTAAAGTCAAAATATTGGAAAACATGCAAAGTTTACACCGAGGAAGAATTTGATAGAGCGATTTCGGATCTTAGGGTATATAGAAATGGTATGGCTTATAACAAACTTCTTGAAGCTGGGTTTGATAAATGGTCTAGGGCACATTGCACTGGTAATCGGTACAACTACATGACTTCAAACAGTACATAGTCAATAAATGCATTAACAAGGGATGTGAGAAAAGTACCAATAACAATGCTTATGGAGTGGTACAGAAAGCTTTTACAACGGTGGTATTGTGACCGTCGACACAAATATGAAGGTAATGGACTTTTTAAAATATGTTTTTTTTCCTTCTTAGTCAATATAAGATGAAAAGAACTATTATTTTATTTTGTAAATATTATTTCAGATGCACCGGAGGGAGAACTTAGTGATTGGGCTGCTGCGAAAGTACAGGACAGAATGTTGAAGAGCGTTAATTGGGTTGTGTATGGGATTGAACAGTTTAAACTCTACATGGTAGATGATCGTCAAAAACAACATACCGTGGATCTAGTTAGTAATTCATGTACTTGTCGTAAATGGCAACTTTCCGGCATACCATGTGGTCATGCGATAGCGATTACTAGAGTTCTTAGATTGTCTGATTGTAATCATTTGGCTTTTGATTGGTTCAAGAAAACAACACTGCAAGGTACGTACCAAGGATTGGTTTATCCTGTAGGAGAAATGTCAAGTTGGGAACTTCCTAATGGCTTGCAAGTTGTGAAGCCACCAATATTGGTAGTGCGTCAATCTGGAAGACCCAAAAACAAAGATCGTGTTAGATCTCAAGGAGAGGAACCAACTCCGGTAAGGTGCTCAAGGTGCCAATCCATTGGACACAGGTGAACGACATGCAGGGAACCATTGCCAAAGAAAAAGAATGTAAGTGACTAATATTTGTATTCAAAAAAAATTTTTGCTTGGTAACTAACGAAGAAAGAAATCTCACAAATGTTCAAACTTTGTAGGGAAATGTATCTAATAGAGGAAGCTCAAGTAGGGAACTACCATCGATAGAGATTGATATGGTGCAAAGCTTTGATCCTATTAACTTGGCTGACCCGTAAGATTAACTAGCGGAGACATTAGATGTGTTGCTACTTTCCTTATTTTGGTTGTTGTGGAATTATGTAAGATACTTTCCTTATTTTGGTTGGGTCTCTTGGAAATGTTAATGTTGAACCTTGTTTGCTACTGCATATGTTGCATATAATAAGTATTAGTTATCATATATCATCATGCACCTTATTAGTCATGCAATCCAGGAGGAATACAAAACAATTTAGAAACATAAGAGCAGCAAATATATACAGAAACATGGGTGCCAAAGTTATCCAGGAGGAATACATACATTCAACTAGGGTGCCAAAGATGGTCATTTGTTTACAAAACACAAAAGTGACAACCATACATACGTGTTTTAGACCCATAAACCATACAATTGTTTACAAATTCGACAACCAAATGTTTAACAAAACAAGCACATAAAACATTCAGCCAATATGGATATTGTGCTTGTAATAAAACCTAACCATTCTCTCACGGTACGCCAATGCAGCCTGAACTGGATTATCCACTTCCAAAAGTTTGCCATTCCCTAACCTGTACATTTATAAGCTTCAGTTAAGAGTGTGATTCTGAGTGGACACCTACTATAGCAATACTGATCTAACATTTCTGGCACTTCCTAATGTAGCTGCTAAACTAGTAAACATGTTTTACGTTTCACATTACAATTATAGTCCTACTTTAGCAATGCATTCACCCTAGAATACCACTTCCAAATATATCAATCGACACCCTAGAATACCACTTCCAACTAGTACACCTATTTTACATTCAACATTACATTCATAATAACATGACAAATACTCCATTAAAAAGATCGCTAACCTGAATAAGAAGATGCAGACCCACACACCACAATCATCATACAGTCCACCCTGCTTGGGAACATTCATAGCATTGTTAAAAGTAATCCTATAGGTCATAGGATCAATTCCCTTCTTCTAAAAAACACCTGCCTCTTTCAACACTTCCGGAAGCTTAGTCTCTAGACATTTCCTCACACTCAGATAGAATGGACGAGTTTCAGAATCATATACAGGTCCACTGTCATAGAATGTAACTCGACCGGTCTGGATCTGATACACAGCAAGGGACCAATGTGTTTCTGGCTGATTTATGGGAATGAAAACTCGTTCAACATCACCCCAACCCAGAGGGTACGTTTCTTTGTTTGCGTACTAGATAGGTATCCTTCCGTTCATGAGTAATGGTAGGAAAAAGCAGCTTACCATAGACCAGTCCATATCTGATGGTCTGGTATGCCACATGTAGCTAATCCAATGATCAATGTGCTGTAGGTAAAACAAACAGCAAATATATTCAGTCATTTGTAAAAAAACTGTGCTTTTCATTTTCTCTACGTGTACTAGATATCAAGTAAGATAGTGTTACGAGACAAGCATCATTGGCACACCTTCCTACTTTTAGCCTCTGCTCAAAAACCCATTCCCATGACGATGTAACATGTACAATGGCTTACACCAACACCCATTGCTACGTCGTCATGGAATGGATTTTCGAGGGGAAACTCAAAATAGAAAGTTGGATCAAAATACTTCCAGTAAATTAGGCATCTTAGCATAACATCCACAAAATTCACAAAATGCAATTCTCAAATAAGATCACTACTGGTTCAAAAAAATGTTGTGTACAAGAAAAAATTGAAGTTAATCAAGACTTGTAAAATCTGTACTACTAAAAGCAACAAAGTTTTGAAGTCATGAATAATATACTCTTCTCTGTGGCTACACTACACTTTTTTTAACAAATAGTAATGTCATTAGAGAAAAAATTTAATGGATTTGGTGGATGTTATACTAAAATACCTAAAGTGCTTAAAGTAAATGATGGATTAATGATACTTATATCTAGTATCTCATGTAACACTAAAATGTAAGAATTACTTAAAATCAATTAGCAGGCAAAGACAACCAAAAAGCATGTTTTATAAAAAGCTGAGTAAAGTAAATAAAATTTACTTTACCTCGTCACGTAGCCATCCTTTGCGATTATCGTCGAAACCGATTAAACAATCTCAGAAATAACGATCAACAATGATATCAGACCAAGGGAACACACAGTTACGCCACCCGTCCCTAACCAGGAACCGATCAACTTCAAAGCTAACATAGATTTTCTCGATGCTTTGGTATGGTCGTTCTAGAACCTAAAAAGAAAACAAAATAAAGACAAGGTAAATCATTCATGTAATAATACGTTTACACATTTACGGTTAACTACTGACTGATATTTCAAAGCAAATGAATCATTTCTCATACCTCTACCCATGGTTTGACTTCTACTAACTTCTCAACCATAACTGGACTATGAACTGATATATTCTTTCGACCCTTCAACATATCTTCTAGGCTACGAACATCAGAAGTTTTACTTCGCTTCTCGACATAGGGTGACCTAGGAACATGTTCAGGCCTCCTCTTCTTTGTTTCGCATTGCTCCAGAGCCCTTTTCATGGGAGGTGAATTCAGTTTCTCAATAAGCTTCCTTCTATTTTTAACTTCAACACTCTCTTTCAGACTCTTGTCCCTCTGCTCCTCCTCTTCCTCATGTTTTTCAGCTTTCTCAAGTTTTCCTTTTGAGACGTTTTCCAATCCATCAACCTTGTCATCCACATCAACATGTGGCGTATCAAACAACTTGAAAAAATCATTCACTTGACTGCAATACTCATTAGCAAGATCTACAGCCTGTGAATGATATGAAAAAGGTTGACAAACTTTTATAATCGCTAGTTATTAATTATATCAGAAATGAAATAAGAACAGAACAAAAGATCATTAAATTACCTGTTCTCCATCAAATGTGTTAACTATGTCTCCATAAACCTGCATACCAAAGTGGTTGACACTTATTAGTAGAACATTAGAATGAAAGGTATATTCACAAAAATACCATTTACAATTACCTTTTCATATGTATCTTTCTTCATTTTGTCTCCATCAACTGTGTTAACTTTGTTTCCATAAACCTGCATACAAAAGTGTTTAACACTTATTAGTAGAACATTAGAATTAAAGGTATAATCACATTAATACAATTTATAGTTACCTTTTCATAGGTTTCTTCGTTCATTTTGTCTCTGTCACTCGTTATAACCTGCAGAATAAAGTATTTCGAAACAAAATCCGCGTATTAGCATACCACATGGTAATTGTTTCATAACAATGTAACTTGGTCAACAATTGCTAAAGGTAAAAAACTAACTTGAATAATAGTCTCAAGTTTGAAAGTGCGGGCTTCCAAAGCCTTAACCCGTTCCTCAACAGAAACAACTTCTACCTCTTTACCCATGCTCTCCATTGAATAACCCTCGGGGTATACCACTTTCTACCTAGCCTGTTTCGCGGCCACTTTCTGAAAATGTTCATCCCAGGGTCCCCCTTTTGCAACAGGCGGCGCTCTCGGGGTATACCACTTGAAAAATTCAATGCTTCGTGTCAACCATTCAGCTTCAGCCTCAAAGCTTGTTGGGATAATCACGTTTGGTTTCGAGTCCTAGGTAAAATATATAAGTTATGTGGTATCTAAAATTGTGTATATGTTTAAAGTTAACCAATCAATTAAAAACTATATATATTACCTTGTCAAAAAGTTGGTCGAAATAATCAGTCTTTCTAAATGGTGTGTGTTTCGACCATGCAAGTGCTCTTAGGATCACCCCTGGAGCCTTTTCCACCACTGTTTACTTTTACTCGTATCTGCACTCTCTATGATCCATATCTACAAAAAGTTAACACAACAAATATAAGTTACAAGGACGAGAAACATATGAAGATAATTTTGAACCCCTTCCATTACAGGAAAAAACAGTAAACTAATGATAGCAAAGTTTTTTAGTGGTAACCTTGAAAGCAGCAACGAATCCCTTCAAGCTATAGGTAGGAACATCGTTGGATTCTTTATGACCAATTCTTTGACGGTAAACCGCTGGATGATTTGAAGAGACATTTCTAATTGAATCATAAAGTGTAGGATATTGGTTTTTACATACACATCAAACCATAACACAAAGTGGGCATATAAGTGGAATTCTAGAGAGAGAAAGTTAGAGGTTTAGGGAACTTAGTGAGAGAAAGTGAAAGATATTATTATGAGCTCCAACTCTCTACCTTGGGAGGTAGAGAGTATTTATAGTCTTACATAAAACGCCACACAACGGGCTGTGGATCAGGCATACAGTGGGTAAAGACCCGTCCGTCCTCCACGGTGTCACTTAACTAAAAACTACTTAGCTTGAAATAACTACGACTACGAGCTTTCTAACGATTACATATACTTGAGGTGACCGACTCTTTAATACCTGGAATTTCTAATTCCTAACAATCTCTCCCTAAGGGAGGTCACCTCAATCATGTACTAAAATTACATTGAATACAAATAGATATTACATTAACAATTGTTCTTGCATTCTTGATGTAGTACTTTGCTCCTAAGCTCGTAGTCATTGATTCTTCACATTGCATGTTTGGTTACTCCAGGTGGAGGTCTTTTACTGATCCACCTGATAATAAATTTGAGTCAGCTTTTGAGACCATCAGCTAACAAAAATCTCTGAGACATCCATTGTGGTGTTGGTATTATGTGATGTTGTGACTTTCGGACCGACATGCTCACATTCTGGATCATGATATCTTCTCATCAGAGTAGCGGAAGCTTTCGTTGATTCATGATATTGGCAGCAGCGTAGCAGAAGCATGGAGTGAAAATATCAGAGTCATTGATGCACTAATCATGATTTCTTTTGAGATGAATGTGTTAAGTGAGCATGCGGCTATGGATTGACCGCTTCATTCTGATCAGCTGCAAACGTCGGGTGTACCTGCATAAAACAGTTAGCAATAAAGCGCACGAAAAGTGTCTTTGATCACTTTCGTTGAATTGAGGTACACGGCCCACGGTTCCCCGTTGATCAGTACAAGTACTGCCTGTGATCAGGTAAGATTCCGAAGAATTTCCTTGACAGGGTTTCGCAGCTGCTCAAGCTGTTCTCAGACCGGAACGTCTCAAAGAAGACAACACGGAGTGAGTGAACCAGCGAATTTACGTCCACTGATTGATGAAAAGAGATTTGAAAAACAATCGTGTATTACTCAATAGAAATTGTTTTGCAATACACCGAAGGTTTTATTAAAAAATCAATTATCAATCATAAAAACACCTTTTGATTTGAAAAATTAGTACACGGTCGACGTGCTGAAGAAAAGATTTTTAAGCACAAAGACCGGTTTTTCAAAGGTATCCGTCAATCCATAACCTGAACCAGGATTGATTCAAAAGAATGAATCGCCCCATTGTTTCTGTTCAGTTGTCACATGGTTGATCTATTTGATAGATCTCACATGCCACCCACCAGGAGCTTGTTTGATGTTGGCTCCAGAAGGCTTTCCATCTTCATTGTGAGTATGTTTGCATATCACTCAGATGTTCTGGCAATACCACAAGGATAATGCGTAGGACTCAAGATATAATCTCTCTTTCCACATTGTGTGAAACAGAGAGTCTTCATTGAAAGTGTCCTAATGAGATTTATAGATGATCTCATGGCTCTAGACTCAATATGTGCATATTTGGATCATGTGCCGGAGACTAGGGAGAGGGTATCCTTCTTCAATATCAACAATCTCTAAGAGGAAGTCGATAGATAATGTCGGTTCCCCGTGAGAATGAAACAAGTCCTTTTAAGAGGAACTTGAGTGGTTTGGAAGGTTGAAGTGCAGTGCGTCACTGGGTCCATGACGTCTTGTCTTCAATACCGATGTTACCATCAGTAGCATATGAATTGAACCCGGTTTCTGCCCTAAGGTTGAATATATGGAGGGCTATTTGTTTTCACCCTTTTCTCATTCAATTCTTTTTAATTCTTCAACCCCTTCAGTGCTTACCGAGACTTCATAGCTAGAACCTTGTTGGGTTTATTCCAGTACTAGCTCAGTCTCAGTCCGCACTCTTCCCAAATCTCATTTTTCTCCTTTTATCATCATACCTAAGAACTCTACACTAACTAGTGGATAGTCCCTGGGTAGATCCCTCCGGTTCTGGCGGATCATGGGAACACATACCTAACCTTATCATCCTTATATCACCGTACATAAAGTAAAGTTGGTCGGTCAATTTGGTATTGTTCATCTGCCATTGGAACCAATTGAAAACCATTTGAAAATCAATCCAGATACTTGTGATATATTATCAAAACATTTTGTACCTGAATTGTTTTTGATATTTTTAGAACAAGTGCTCCCCATCAACATGTGCATCAATTGTTTGAAATCGTTTTGCACACGGAGGCAAGAGGAAGAATTTACTACTTTGATTACCATTTTCTAAAAGATATCAACATCACTTCCCTGATCAAATCAAGTAGATAGAGCATTTCCGGGAAGGATGAGGTTTTTATAAGTTTGCTCCCCCTCAATATGTGCCTCGAGATTTGAAAAGAGTTTTGCACATACTAGAGGGAACCTGCACATTAAGATAAGTGATCACGTTTCAAATCATGGGTTTAAGATAGATGCTCCCCCTCAACATGTGCATGGAAAATTTGAAATCGTTTGTCACATGTGGGAAGGAGAGCTTGTACATCCTTATAAAACCATTTACCGAATTATCAGTTTAAATCCAATTTAAATCACACATTCTCCTCCGATCACAATTATCAAATCATTTGAGATTTGTGATCTCTTATAGATTTAAATTGATTTTGAAAGCTTTTAGGGAGAATTGTGACTTGATTATGAAAGCGTTTTAACTGATAAGGATCGGATTTTAAGACTTTAAACTCCATTGATAAAACATGCATGTATATCTTTTGAAAACAATTTAATGCCAAATAACATTTTAATTTAATTGAAATCATTCTCCCCCTCAATCAATGACATAGGTTGTTGATTGAGAGATTGATATTTTGACAAATAAGTCCAGATGATTATCAAAAATAGAGTCCGAGTTATTTTTCAAAACAGTTAGTTTTCATCAGATAAATGTTTATAGAATCAGAGCATGGAATTTTGAAAACATGATAAAGTATGGCTATGTTCTTTCTTTAAAAAACGGGTTACTGCCTGAGATGACAATAAGCCATAGTTTTACTTTCTCTCAAAAATAATTTTTTGATTTTTTTAAACATTCGAACAACATCTAAAGTCCTGTGTCATTCTTTGAATGACATCACAAAGACCGTAGATATTATCGAATCGAGGAAAACATGACAAAAAGACAATATTTTTGGAATTTTTCAAGATTTTTCAATATTTATGGATTTTTGAAAGTTTTATATTTTTCTATTTGCTTTTTGACGGTTTTGTAATTTTGTATTTTGCTTTTCGAAAAGATATTTACAAGAGATAGATGAGCATAGACCTTTACTCCTCGTCTTCCTCCTGAAGACGTTTGAGTGTTTCTGGTTGAAGGCTTTTCAAGCCAAGACGTGGAAGAATAAACTCAAAACGTTCTCTTGGAAGAGCTTTGGTGAAGATGTCTGCTAATTGATATTCAGACCTCACAAAATAGAGTTCTACCACACCTTTTTCCACTTGTTCCCTGATGAAATGATGTCGTATGTCGATATGCTTTGCTCTTGAGTGTTGAACGTTGTTGCATGAGAGAGCAATAGCACTTTTATTATCACAGTACATAGGGATTTTGTTGAATTCAAAGCCATAGTCAGATAATTGAGATCTCATCCATAAGATTTGAGCACAACAAGATGACATGGCTATGTATTCAGCCTCTGTAGAGGAAATAGAAGTACTCATTTGCTTCTTTGAAGACCAGCTCACAAGCTTATCACCCAAAAACTGAGCACCTACAGACGTACTTCGACGTGTATCTTGACAACCTGCATGATCAGCATCTGCATAGGCCGTTAGTGACATACCGGTGTCCTTCGGGTACCATAGTCCCATATTGATGGTTCCTTGGAGATACTGAAAGATCCGTTTAACCGCTTCAAGGTGCTTTTTAGTAGGCTTAGACTGATATCTAGCACACATGCACACAGCGAACAATATGGCTGGTCTACTAGCTGTGAGGTACATCAGGGATCCAATCATACTACGATATTTCGTTTGATCTACCATGATCCCTGAGTGGTCCTCATCCAGCTTAGTTCGTTCAATCATGGGGGTGTCAACAGGGTCACTAGAATCAAATCCAAATTTCTTTAAAATCTCATTTGCATATTTAGATTGATTTATGAAAATGCCTCCGGGACTTTGTGAAATTTGTAATCCCAAGAAAAATGACATTTGTCCCATAATTGACATTTGAAATTTTGAACCCATTTCATTAGAAAAACGATCACATTCCATTGGGTCGGTCGAGGCAAAAATGGCTTAGATGTTGTTTTCTTGGGCTTTATAGTACCTTTGTTAAGTGCAATGCAAACTACTCGACTGGCCAGTTTACCGAGGACCTATTAAGTCAAGTCCTGGGCGTGAAGTTTTGTCAGGGTAACCAAGTAGGGAATAAGGTTTGAGAAGAGTTCTTTGAGGTATACATGGAGGTAGACTTCTACTAAATTTCTTTAACAAACTAGGATACAAACTACTTGAAATACTAGGTTCATGATTACTCCACAACTAAGGATGTTGTCTCCGACGAGTATAAGGACACTTACTTCAGTTAGGGAGTCAGAGTTATAGAAATTCAGTCCTTCGTGGACGACGACTAGGAAGTCAGAGTAGTTGTTTAGTAGTAAGAAGTTTACATGTAGTACCTTGACAAAGACCGTAGTTACTACTTCAATTAGGGAAACGATGAGGACTTCTACGAGGTAAACTTTTGTATAAACGAGGACTTAGAAGTAGTCTTGGTAGAAGCAGTCCTCTGTAGCTGAGACGATGAAGTCAGGGAGTTGTTGATGGTGTACTTGTGGAGTCTTTTACCTGAGTGCTAGTAGGTAATCTGTTGTAGTAACCTTTAGGAAGAGTAGGCCATAGGTGAGCATTTGTCGAACGATGACTACGGAATACCACGAAGAAATTGAGACATGAGAGTTTCTAGCTTGGATTTCTACAATTTTGACGATACTTACTTCTGTCAACCAAGTTACGGTCCGTTCTACTTTAAGTACTCAAACTAGCTAATCTACATACCCTTAATCATGGTCGAGGTCTAACACGATACTAGTAACGAGAATTCACCTAGAAGTTTCATTTCGAACTACTCGTACCACTACAAAACTTTTTATTCCGATCCAATCACCGATTTCCAATAGCAGTTCTTCTTCCATATCTGAAACTCCTTAGAAAACGAGGTCAACGAGCATAGCTCCGCTAGTCTTAGAAGAACCGATTACGACGATCGTTCTTGTACCAACAAATAGTTTACCTGCACTTTTGGCGTAAAGAATTACCTCTAGACTTTCTTCACCAAATGCAGTCGGTCGGTCTCCCAAAACACTTAAGTCTCGTAGGATGAGTACAAATAGCGAACTTTTTCCGGGATATACCAAACTTCGTTCGAGGATCTCGTACCATACTATGCGACAGTTTCAAAGAAGATAGATGACCTAAGTCGTTTCCTCGTCAACTAGGATGAAACAAGTGATCTTTCAGTCCGTTTGTGAATTAAGTGCAAGTTTAAATACAACTACTATAATAAAAACGGAGCTGGCTGGGTTACCTTACACTAGCAAAAAGATTACTTTACCCAAGTTTTAAAGTTTACAGTTAATACCCTGTTTACAGTAAAAAGAACCCTAATGTTTAAAGTGTTTCAGGGCCTCCGTAAAAGTATTTAGTTAGATTTATACGTTTACTCTAAAATTTCTTTAAACCTAAACTAAGATCACTGGGACAACTGTGGGGGTACTAACTTGCTTGATTCGACCTACTCCTGGTGAGTCCCTAGTACCATCTAGTTTGCTTTATAGCATCATACTAACCTAGGGACTACAT